>OZ022508.1:17900831-18500831 GCA_963989385.1 Ctena decussata
GAAAAAATATGCAAGTAAAAAATAAATCAGCTCATAAGGGGGATTTCAAAAAAATAATCTGGCCTCAAAAATCAGTGAAAAAAATAATAACCTGGCTCCATCCAAAATTTCCAAAAAAAGAGTCTGGGCCCTGCACTTTTGGTGGGAAGATAGCAACTGCCTATTTAGTTGTACCTCTACAGTGGTGAAATGTGCGTTCAAATAAACACAATTATTGTTAATTGGAATAATTAACTTCTTCGTTACCTTGAAAGGATGATATCAGTGAAATACTGAATATATCTGAATGATCTTTTCCATAGATGAAGAAATATCTTTTAAAATAATGTCAAATACAGAGCAGTGTTCCATAATGGAGTCTACATTACACCAGGAAGAAATGAACTCCCCAGATCAAAGTCAGTCACAGTCAATTTTAACACATTTCTCCACACCAGTCAGCAGGATAGTATCAAATGAACAGCATGAAGAGAAAATAAATGATAGGTTTAATGGTATTCTGTACCACGTTATCCCAAATGATGGGCAAATAAGCATACTGTTCTCCTCCACAGATCTATATAGGAAATTCATTGACTCACTCAATAAAGAGCTTCATCCTAAGCAAATTAATGATGTTAAATCAAACTATACTACACATATTCGTGGAAAGTGGTGTGTTCTAACAAGTGATAACACTGCTTCTTCCATATCAGCATCAGGTCCTGGTCACAAGTTATGGAGGGAAACTGTCTTCCTACGATTTGCTGTGCGTCTGTATCAGGAATATGCCAATGAAACCAATGAGGACATTAGGAATGCTCAGACATCACAGACATCAACCCCAACAAGGGCAGGTCAGGTGCACTCACCACCTCCCATATCCCCAGTAACATTACAAGATTCCCATCATACAACACAACCTAGTGGACAGTCAATCTCAGAGATCTGCTTGCAAATTGCTGAACTTCACAAGATAAGCAAAACATTACAAGAACAGCTGTGCTCAGTAAATACTAAACTAGAAATTTTGCTGCAAAAGTCTTTAGAAGTTTCTCAGCAGTCTCCACTAAACAATGAAGTTTCTCAGCAATCTCCAACAATTAACGAAATATCAGAGACAAGGCTTGAAGAAGAGTCTCAATTTCTAACCATAAATGCCACCACTGAGGATGAACCTGAAGTAATACCAGGCACACAGACTTACAGGGATGCACTGACAAAAGATTTATCCGAGCCAAGCAAACAGGGACCTAGCCAAAATCACAAACAAAAAGGAAGCTCTAATGAGAACCGTTCTGCCAGTAGCATTAATAAAACTGGAAACACATCTCACAAGAATCAATGTCTAAACAAGCCCCCATCTTCTAACACCAAAGTTAACAGAACACTCATAATTGGTGACTCTATTATATCAGGTGTAAACAGAAAGGGACTGTTACCTGAAGTTGAATGTCAGCCCATTCCTGGTGCAACAGTGGACACCATTATTGATAAGTTAGGGATATTTGAACTGACCAGTTTCAACAACATTATAATATATGCTGGCGGAAACAATGCTGCCAATAATTCAGATATGGAGTATTTTGAAGAGAAGTTGGAGCAACTTGTAACATCCATCAAACGTAAAAACTCAAGCTGTAAGGTATATTTGTGTTCATCATGTCCAAGAGGTGACACTGATGTAACTGAGATAAATGATATAATCACCAGACTATGTACTACACATGAAATTAAATGCATTGATACTAATGTAGCCTTTTATGACAAACATAATCAGCTTAGAACACATTTCTACAAAGCCCGTGACAACATACATTTATCACGGTCAGGAATTAAACGTATTCTTGGAACCATTAATCAACATGTAGACATAGTGAAAAATTTTGAACAATGTGTTTACCAAGCAAATACTACTAACATCCGACCAAGTAACAGGCTGCTAGAATATAGACAAAATAGGAGAGAAGACAGTCAGAATCAAAATACACAAAATTACCGCCTATATAATAACAGAAGAACAGACATTCAATACAGGTCAGACTATTATCAGGAACCAAGAAGAATAAATCGTCAAACCACTGACTTAGATAGAGACTCTCATGCGGACAGATATCAACAGAATTACTCAGATAGAGACTCATATAATGACAGATATCAACAGCCTTACTCGCATAATCAAGACACTGATTTATACAATTATCAGAGTGTAGAAAGATGCATTAAATGCGGACTTACGAACCATTTAACCAGTGAATGCCGTCACAGAAATCAAGTGCAATGTTTCAAATGCAAACTATATGGACATAAAGACTCGTCAGGATTATGCATCAGCAAATAGGAAAACGGCAAATACGCCATAACTAATTCATGAAACTTGCAACAACTCTCTTTAACTAATAGTTTTATGTTATTAGACAGTGTATGTACAGACTGCAATCACATGAAATGTAAATGTGAAATAAATAAAACAGAAACAACTTTGACTGACGTAACAAATTTTGATAGTCAAGTATCTGAATTATGTGACTCTGTAACAATAAATGATGAGGACATGTCCAAAAATGAACCCTATGATGTATCAACAATAATTAACAGTTTTATCTCTCACTATGATACTTCATATAATGATATAACTCAAAATGATAATGTGCATGCTGATAGTAGTTCTTCCATGAGAGCCCAAAATTCTCTTAACTTAGGTTTGTCAGGTAAAGGTTTAAAAATTGGTCATATAAATATACAAGGTATTCAAAACAAAATGGACCAGTTAGATTTAATGCTGAATAACTCAGAAAATGACATTCATATATTTGGCCTTAGCGAAACAAAATTACGAGATGTTCATGTTGACACTTATTTCCATATAGACAATTTTCAGTTTTTTAGGAAAGACAGAGTTGTAACAAATGAGAGAAAGGAACAAGGGGGCGGTCTTGTGGTATATGTAAAGAATGGTGTGAAAGTGGAGAGACGATACAATTTAGAAACTAGTGAAATAGAATGTGTATGGCTTGAGGTATTTCCGAAGAATTCAAAGAGCTTTCTGGTAGGCATGTTATATAGGCACCCAAACGAAACAGTGAGGTGGAATGAACTTTTTGAGACTTTCATTGAAAATGTTCTTGAACAGCAGAAGGAAATATATTTGTTGGGCGACTTTAATAGAGATTTATTTAATGATCAGACAAAAAAGGCCTGGCTAGAATATATGGAACCATTTGGCTTTCAGCAGAAAATCAATACTGTGACCAGGAAAACTGCTTCTTCTCAAACACTTATTGATCACATATATTGTAATGTTGAGAAAAACATCAGTAATATAAGTGTTCCACAAATAGGTTTAAGTGACCATTTCCCAATATTTCTAACTCGAAAAACCAATTGTGTATTGCCTAAATTTTCACATCTTACAATATCATATCGATCTTATAAACATTTCAGTGAAACAGCATTTCAAAATGATTTACAGTCCGCACCATGGGACATTATAAAAATGTTTGATGACACAAATGATGTGTTGGATACTTGGACATCTCTGTTTATGACCATTGTAGACAAGCACTTACCCTTGAAAACACACAGAGTTAAAAATAAACAACAACCAAAATGGATAACACCTGAGATTATTGAAGCTATTAAGACTAGGGACAGACATAAATCTCTCAATGATGATGCCCAATATAAAACTTGGCGAAACAGAGTGGTAAAGCTAATTAAGGAGTCCAAAAAAGCCCAATACTCAGAACTGATAACTTCAAATAATAATAAGCCTAATAGTGTATGGAAACTTTTCAAAGAGGTCGGTATAAACAAAAAGAAAAGTAATGCAAATATTTCATCATTAAAAGTTGGTGATATTGATATTGAAGATTGCAGTACCATTGCAAATGAATTTAATAATTTTTTTGTTTCCGTAGCTTCCAATATAAAAGAACCCATATCTATTTCTGAATTCAAAGAATTAAAAGAATTTTGTGATAGCAAAGTCCCTTCAGACACATATTTTAAAATTCCAGAAATATCTGAGAAAACAGTGGAAACTTTCCTGAAAAATCTTGACGTTACAAAAGCAACTGGATGTGATAACATTGGAGCACGTTTATTGAAGTCTGCATCCCCTTATATTGTAGAACATATAACGTACATATGCAATCACAGTATTAAGAATTCAATTTTCCCAGATCAATGGAAAGAAGGAAAAGTGACCCCTCTTTACAAAGCAGGTTCCAAAGATGATGTAAATAATTACAGGCCCATCTCAATCCTACCAATTCTTTCAAAAATATTAGAAAAACATATTCATGACTCACTAATGGACTTTCTTATACATTTTGAACTTTTGCATAAAACTCAGTCTGGATTTAGGCCAAACCATTCTTGTGAAACAGCTCTTTTAGGAATGATAAACAGTTGGCTGGAAGCTATTAACAGTGGAACGATGATTGGAGTTGTAATGGTTGATTTTAAAAAAGCATTTGATCTTGTCGATCATAAAGTTCTATTAAAGAAAATGAAACATTACAAACTATCTGATGATTCACTTTCATGGTTTTCGTCATACCTACTCAACAGGAAAAAAAAGTTTCAATTAATAATACTGCATCAGATGATGCCTATATACTAGATGGGGTACCACAGGGCTCAATTCTTGGGCCCCTGCTTTTTATAATGTTTATTAATGACTTGCCCCTGTACACAAATTCTGTGAACACAGATTTGTATGCAGATGACACTAACTTATATGTTAGTGGAAAGTCTAAATCAGCAATTGAAAGAAATCTCCAAACCGCACTTAACAGCTTATCTACCTGGTGTAAATACAATGGTATGCTTTTGAATACCTCAAAGACAAAAGTCATGCTAATTACCACTTATCAAAAAAGATCAAGTCTAACTTCTGAAAATTTAGTTCTGCATTACAATAATGATGATTTAAATACAATTACCAGTGACAAAATATTTGGCATTTTCGTTGACAATAATCTCACTTGGTCTACCCATATTGACAAAATGTGCAAAAAAATATCAGCAAATTTATGGCTGCTGTCAAATATCAAAGAATTTTTGTCTATTGAGCACAGAACTATTTTCTATAAAACATACATTCAACCCCACATAGATTATTGTAACATTGTTTGGGGCGGCACCACTCAGTTGAATCTGAACAGAATTTTTCGTCTGCAAAAACGCGCATGCAAAATAATTATGGATTATAATGTAGAAAATATTTCTGAGTGCATGCAAAAATTAAAAATACTAACTGTGTTTGAAAGACTATATCTGAGGAAAGCAAAATTTATGTATAACATTGCCAATTCAGCAATGCCAAGCTACATTAATGAAATGTTTCAACAAAGAACAGCACAGGAAAATTTACCATTATTAAGATCCTCAACATCACAAAATTTTATTCCTCCTAGGCCAAATAAAGAAATATTTAAGCAAAGTTTTGCTTATTCAGGACCCTTTATTTGGAACAGCCTACCAGAAAGCTTAAAATCTTGTAGTACTCGTAATTCATTTCACTGCAATTTTATTAAATGGATGAAAGGTCAATAAGTAACCTCTTTCACTGTACCTTATGTTTGTTTATATTATGTATCATATATATGGTGTGAATATGTATGCTATTTCAGTGTTAGCTCTAAATATGATGTGTGTATGAATTTGCAAACAGAACTTAGTGTTTTTGTACTCTTAATACTTCCTGCTCTGCATAGTCTACAGACAGAGAGACATTGCAGAACAGAAAGAATTATACTGCCACTTTGTGTAAATAGTGTAGTTGTCAATAACTTGGATGCTTTTTGAGCCGATATAGTCTAATTAAGGTTTAATTTTTTGATTGTGCAAGTTTGTTTACCAGTTGGTGTGTGTGTGTGTGCACAGCATGTCCTTTCAAGTTTTTATAGTATGGTGTTTCAGACATAGATTACATCATCATGGCATCCACCTTTTGTATCGGGGTGTGTTGCGCATGCTGATGGCATTGCTCTGAGCTTACCATGGCCGGTACGGTGGCTGGTGGGACTCACACAGTTGAAGAGGGAGTTCTCTGGATGACAATGTATATTTATTCAGAGATCGTTTTTTTTTTTTTTTTTTCAAATATGTTCATATATTATTGTTCTTTGTATCATGTCACTATATATATGTGTTTATAGAGAGTAGTAGAGGGCCTCATGGAAGATTAGTTTGTAACTAAATGTGTTACCCTCTGTAAATAAAGACTATTATTATTATTATTATTATTACCCACCAAAATTCACCTTACCCCTGAGTCTGGACCCTGCACTTTTGGTGGGTAGATAGCAACTGCTTACCTACACACCAAAATTCACCTTATCCCTCCCTCCCCCAGCCCTCCCCCCCCCCCCCCCCCCCCCCCCCCACACACACAAAAAAAAAAGATGGCCACTTGGGACACCCTAGATCTATTTTTTTTTATTTAACGGCACATTTACCATGATCAACCTGCATAGTAAGACAAACAGGTCTGAGCAAGCAGACCCAGGAGCAGTCTGATCTGGGTCAGCAATTTTTCTTTAATACCTGCACATTTTGGGTACTCCATTTGTGGGTGATATAGATATGTTCAAAATGTAGGATGCTGTTATCTTAGTATTATGGGTAATTACTGTAACTGTGTGTGACATTTTTTGTAGAACTATTATTTGTTTTTGTTGTTTTCATAGTTGCATGGATTAAAAAGAAAGCCTACCTACCTAAGTACTCTCCAAAAATCCTAGTTAATAGGCAACTGCAAACAAAATACTTTTTATGATTGGCCTGTGGCTGAGATGGGAGGAGGGGAAAGGGGCATGAAGAAATACATATTCTATAGAATTAAATGCCAAAAGTTATGTTTTAGCTTAAATCTCATAAAGAAAATTAAAAGGCTCATATTGAAGTTATATTAATAGAAATGATACCATAAACTGAAAAATAAAAAAAAAATTATATTTCCTGATTAATTTAATCCATTTTAAATGTTTGTAGCTTCTGACCAAAGCGAAGAAACTTGTAATTACTAATCAGTTATTAAGTTACTAGAGAGAAAAGCTTGATGACAGACATTAAATGATGAGTCATGACAGTAAAGGGATGCAGTTTAGTGCAGTTGAATGAGAGGTAGCCCCTTCCTGTCTATCCCCCCCAACCCCCCCAAACACACACACATACACCAACCTATTAAAAAGCATTTTCACAGAGGATTTTATTGGCCAAATATTTAGGACTTTATTATGCTAGCAAGCTTTTTTATATCATTATAAGTGCACAAAATAAGGAATGGGGCATGCCCTGCTAACTGATGGACCCTGCACTTTATGTGGAATGTTGCATAATGCTGTTTGTCCTTCTACAAGTCAAGACTATGTTAGAATGAAAACAATTACACAGTTCCACCATAATTGTTGCACCAGCATCAATGGGCTTCATATTAACACCTGTTGTGCCCTCTCATTAGAAGCACTTCAGCAAGAGCATAGATGGTTCTATTAATGGATCACAACAAATGTTTTTATGGCTGAATAAGACAGAATTCCCAGAATTGCTATCATGCTCCAGCTGAGTCTTTGTATAATCATTATCATAAAACTATCACTTGTGGAACTGTCTCCAGAATTTTTTTTCTTATTATATACATATGTTATAATTTATTTTGGCTATTTATTTATTTATACTTATAGGGAAAACACTGAAGGGCAATGTCAGATTGCATGTGAATATAATAATTTGATCAAAGCTTTATACATTTAGAATACCTATATAGTACTAATTTGTTCATTTGAAAATTGTGTTAAATTTTAATTTTTGATCTAAAGCAACTGTGATGAGACACCACAACATACTGTACATTTTATATGAAGAGAAATGATAAAGAATAACTCCACTTTGGCTCACTAGATATTGGCCTATTATTTTTCTTGTTTAAAGGCAGGATTTCTGACCCCCCCCCCCCCCCCCCCCCCCCCCCGGTAGAGGATTTAGAGGATTATCTACCTGTATGAGGCAATAAGGGGGCGTGGCTTAGCTACTGTGCAAATTAGACCACTGTCCTGTTTAGCCAATGAGAGCTGTCAATACTTTCACAGGTAAATACCATAGCAAATCAACAGCCAATCAAATTAGAGAGCTACTGTAGATGTTTACCCTTCGGTGGCTATTGGAAAACTGAGAATAGCATCATCATCATATTTCAATTCTCATATCGACGTTACCCCCGCACCTCAGCGGAACGTATCCATAGCCGCAGTAACGGGGCGCCGATCGTCCGTCCATAACTGAGAATAGGTAGCTAATTTTGCCTTTTATAGTCCACTCCTGCCTTTAATCATGTTTATATCTTACCATTATTCAACTTTAATAGAGAATAGATTACCAAGTCCTGAGCCTTTGCCACATATTTAATCAAGTTTTCTGGTTTGCTGGACAGCTGTGCTTTTTATTTGTTTTGTTTTTTGTGAGTGTGACTCAGAATCATATTAGAGAACACATCACATTGAACTAAAATTTTGAGAAATTCTCCATTCTCAATGAAAAGTTAAGGTACCATTCATTATAAATTATATAATTTTTGCATGAGATTTGCCCCTACTGATAGATTTCCATGAGATTTTTGGCAACAGTTAGAGCAAATCCCTCAAAAGATCACTGAGTATATAAACACACTGTGGCATTTTAATTTATGAACCAAGGGCATTGCAGAGCTGACAGCCCCCACCCCCACCTGATGAGCTAGTATTTGACACACCTAGCATTTCATAATAAATATGTATTTTATTAAATCCCTGGTTTCTTCTTAGGAAGAATCAATAAATTCTTGTTAGTTGTTTACACTCTTAAAAAGGGGATAAACAACTAACAAGAACTCATTAGAACTCCTCATTAAGGTAGTTCCACAGAGGGCCAAAACCTATGTTATAAAAATGCATACTGCAATTTTAATGCTCAAAAGCTCATTTAACAGTACATATGCTGCTTCTCAATGTTGGCTGAAATTATATGGAGTGTAAAGGAGTGTATAAGTATGTATGGCCAAGTTATTTTCTGAGCTTAAAGTTGAAACAAAATCTTCATTACTGCAATTGTCCTACCACTTTCACCATCTGACAGTGTGTCGAAATTGCTGGGAAAATCAAATAGTACTGACCCTGATTAGACTGCTGTTTTGATAGTACAGTCTAACCCAGGTCTACACTGCACTTTTTAATCAAGGATTTTAGTCAATGAAGTTTTGCAAGTATTTGTTATGGCTAAACATCTATTATATTTTGCTTAGTTTTTCATGTAAAAGAAAGGTTAAAAGTTGTGTGCGTGTGTGTAGGGGTGGGGGTTGGGGATGGAGGAAGGGTGGAGAAAGAAGGGGGGGGGTAGAGGGGCCTTAAGTTGGGTAGGGTGATCGTGTGAGTTGCAGGAGAGGCTTTGAAATATTGGCACGTGCAGGATTAATTGGATGGCAAAATTATTTTTTTCTAGCAGTCCCTCTGATTGTGACCACAATGTACCGGTCTTAATAACTTATAAGCAAGTAAATGCGAAGTTTGAAACAGTTGACGCAGTTCTGTAATTGCGTCACAACTGTCATAAATCGATCGATTTGTTTACAGTATGGTGTAGGCTACTGATCAGAATTCTTTTCCCAATCATTCTGAAGAAAGTACAGAAAAAAATATTGTTGTATGTTGAATTACTAGATGCGTTCCTCTTCGTGTGTCGGATTTCAGGATTCAAGAACATTTCGGTAATGTTTAAATTTATTACAGATTATTTTGCTGTCTATCGATCAGGTAAAAAATCCGCCATTAATTTGAGAAAATGAAATAGGGTACCTAAACATTATTTTGCCAAGGAAATTGTCCCAAACACCGAATTACTTAATTTTCATAATGGAGAAAGGGCAGACACCATAGTTTTTCATGGCATATGTCCGCCGACGGGAGAAGGTCGATTTATTTTGAAAATTGCTGTTGAAGTTGGCGGATAAGAGTCGTCTTTACATGATCACGTAAAACGTTCGATTGCAGAATATCTCGGTATTTAGCTCTGCTCTTAAAGGCATAGAGAATTAAATTAAGATGTAAGGAATAAAACCATATCTTATTTTCGGCTTTGTGTAGCTTGATTCGCCGACAAAGCATCACTGAAATTGCGACACGTTCGTCGATTGAATCGGAGTCTGAGAAATTTCGAACGTTATTTCGTTGCTATCTGTATAAAAATATCACTCCGCCATGGATACGCGTTCCCACTGAAAGCTGGCTAATCATGAACATTTACAATGACGAAACTATAGTGAGAAGCTTGCAGCAATACCTCATGATAAAATATTTCATGCTTATAGAGCAATGGGGCCTTTAATGAAAAGTAATGTGAATGTTTTATAAACTTTTGTTTTGTTTTGTTTTGTTTAAAAGTGTATCAGATAGTGTGATAAGGAAGTAAACATGAAATATGAAGTGCTGATAAATGTGCTTGAAATGACATTGAAAGGTTTTTAAAGTATGATTTGAGCCGCGACGCGACAAAACCAACAATGTGGTTGTGCGCCCAGCGCAGACTCAGATCAGTCTTGGCATCCGCCCAGTCTGGCCAGACTCTTTGCTAAGCGCTTAAAAGGTAGCCAAGGGACTCAGCTACCTTCATGCGGACAGCGAAGACTCTGATCAGACTGGGCAGATGCCCAGGCTGATCTGAGTCTGCGCTGGGCGCACAACCACATCGTTGGTTTTCTCGCGTCGCGGCTCATTTATATTCTGTTATGATAACAGATCGAACTGCCAAAGGTTGGGACCTTGAGGTGGGAAAGGAAATCTTGTCATTCTGTGGTCACCCTAACAATGTCAACATGGTGAAGTACTGCCAGAACGAGAGACTTGTGTTCACAGTATCTCAGTCATATGTCAGTGTATGGGACATCAGAGAGAAGACCAACCGATGTATCAAGACATTAAGGTACCAAACAGTCAGAACCTGATCTTCACAATATGAGCTTTGTTGGTCAGGAAAAAAACAAGGTTTAATATCAAGATTTGAAGACAAGTGTCCATTGCTAAATGATCTTGTTAAGTAAAAACTATAAATCACAAAATTTATGTGTGTGTTTTACTTGCCCTAGTGTTCATGAATCTGTTGTCCCAAAATAGTATCTCAAATGTAACTTTTGTCGTAGTTTAAAGTTATGCAATGATGACCACCAGGCAGGTCTACAACATTGAAAGAACTTCCTATTTATGCCTGTGCAATGTCAGAATGTTGAATAAATGAGCCGCTACACGACAAAACCAACAAAGTGGCATGTACGCCAAGTAAAGACTCAGATCAGCCTGGTCATCCGCCCAGTCTGATCAGAGTTTTTGCTGTCAGCAGGGAGGTAGGTTACACCCTTGACTATCCTTTAAGTGCACAGGGAAGACTCTGATCAGACTAGGCGGATGCCCAGGCTGATCTGAGTCTTTCCTGGATGCACATGCCACTTTGTTGGTTTTGTCGTGTCGTGGCTCAAATTTTGAATCACATCTATGTAACATTATGAACATCAAGACTTAGCACTGATGATGGTATGGCTTCTGTCAATATTTTCTGATCATTGGCATCTTTTTGCAGATTACATAAAAAATTTACTGTATTTTGTCAGAAAATAAATTTACTCATGCTATCAGTGAAATTTATAATTCATGATGCTTTCTATTTTTTTACACAGTTCATCAGGTTTAACTCAAGAAGGGCCAGTCAACAGTGACTCAAGAAAAATAGATCTTCCAGTTGGGGAACACCATATTAATGATATAGCTTTAAACCAGAGTGGCACACTGCTGTACAGTGCAGGAGGAAATGTGGTCAGGGTCTGGGACCTTAGAAGGTGGGTATTGTTTTGATCACACTAAATTTTCTCAGTCTATACCTCTTGATATTTTTTTTACCTGCTGTGTGTAAAATCTTTGTAGTCATTAGAATTTAGTTTGCACAAACATGATGAGTTTTAAAAAAACCCTGAACATTAGTACACTGCCAAACAATGGAGCAGTTTACAGAATCTGCAATAAATATTCATGACTGAACTCAGATCATTATAGTAAAGTTTTACTGTGGATGAATAAGGCCAATGACTGGCAACAGAAGCCAAAAAGAATTTTAGGAGTGATAGTACAGTACATTTATCAGTCAAAATAAAGTCTGAATAAAAAAAAGGCTAAAAGCTACATGTGATTGTTTTCTTGGCAGCAGCATGGTCATCTAGAATTACTGCTGTGGGACCATATATATTATTATGCATAAAAAATCTTACAAGTGCATGCAGCTAATTAAAGACTTTTATGAGTGGCTGCAGCTGCATCTGCATATGAACCCAAATTATAAATCTGTGTATTCATTGTTCAGATTTATGGCAGTTGGTAAACTAAGTGGTGGTCACCAGGCAGCTATTATGGTGATAGGAGTTGACCAAAGTGAAGATAAAGATGTGGTGATAACCGGCTCTAAAGACCATTATATCAAGGTAACACTGTCCAAAGCCTCCTTTTAACCTAAGTTTTTGATTGAGAAAGAAATTCTGCAGCACTTAAATCATAAAATCAAAGATTTCAAAGAATGTTTTCAGATTGTTCACTGATAGGAAATTGTCCAAATTTTGCTTAGGAATGAGATATTTCTTTTCTTTTCTTGTATATATATTTCTTGGAGAGTAATTGTCCCCTTTCTTAAACTGAAGGTTTCACAAATGCCCAGTTTGCATCAAATGTGTATCATTTGTCCATCTAGCTATATAAAATAGCGTATCAATTTTGACTGTAATGAACATATGGAGACATACAAACTGTGGACATAAACTGGTGGCAGATACAAATTTTATTTCCCAGAATATTTGGAATGCTTCTTTTTGACAAACTTCATTTATTGAACAGACATCAACACTTTTACTGGATTAATTGTGTTACCAGTTCAAACAAGCAAATTCGACGAATTTATGTCCCGGCCTTGGAAACTAGGTCTCCACTGTATATACACTTAGTGTTTGAGCTGGAAAAGCGGCTAAGTTAAAAATGTGAAAAAAGTAATAAAAAAATAATGTGAGGATTATATCCAAACCATATGCATATCTTCAGACCATGGTCAAAACACCTGGGAAGTTTCAAAGGAATCGGCATAAAACTGTAGGAGGAGTTGAACACACAAGGTACCCACTATCTATTCACTTGGATAGTAAAAATGTATGAAAAATGGCTAAGTTCAATTTGCGAAAAAAGTAATAAGAAATAATGTGAGGATTATATCCAAACCACATGCATATCTTCAGACCATGACCAAAATACCTGTGAAGTTTCAAAGGAATCCCCATAAAATTGTAGGAGGAGTATCGCACACAAAGTACCCACTATCTAGTCACTATGATAGTAAAAATGCCTAAAAAATGACTAAGTTCAGCTTGTGGAAAAAGTGACAAAAAACAATGTGAGGATTATATCCAAACCACATGCGTATCTTCAGACCATGACAAAAACATCTGTAAAGTTTCGAAAGAATCGGCATAAAACTGTAGGAGGAGTTGCGCACACAAGGTACCTACTACTTTAGGGGGACGGATGGACGGAAGGACTGATGGACGGACGGAAGGACGGAATGCCGAAAACTATGTCCCTCCGCTTTTCTTCGAAAAGGCGGGGGACAAAAATTAAGCATAAGTAACATCAGATTTTGTATTCTAGGTATTTGAAGTAATGCCAGAAGGTGCTGGGGTCCTGACCCCCAAGTATAATCTAGAACCACCACATTATGATGGGATCCAGTCATTAGCCGTACAGGGAACCACCTTGTTCAGTGGCTCAAGAGATACCTGTATCAAGAAGTGGGACTTAGCTACTCAGTCTTTAGTTCAGGTAATGTAAAGAATTATAATGAGACAGCAGAATGCAGATTCAAGAAATTCAAATTGATCCGAATCTGGGTTACACTTGCCAGTATAAGTAAACCTTCCTTACTAATGCCATATACTAGTATCAGACTATAAGTATCTTTCATGGGTGTGAGGTGTGGATAGAAAAATCCGTCACGAGGGTCACTGTTCGGCATGACGAGGCTTGCCGAGTGATGCCGAACAGTGATCCCGAGTGACGGATTTTTCTATCCGCACCTCACACTCATGACAGATACTTTTTCTTGCACAACATGTTTTGTATTGCCTTTAGAACTTGTTAAAATGCGTAATTTTAGGGCCTCAGAGGTTTCTATTTGATTTTAAAAGAAGGCACCGCTTTCAACGACCGCCATTCGGTTCTTTACGTCAAAACTGGCATACACTAACTGAAGTCATTCTTCGGTCTTTGTGACGTAATCATCTAAAACGCCAAGTCACTTGGTGACGCAGATACGTGACCTCCATTACAACCAATGCATAGATTGCTCGTGATTTTTATCCTGTCCTGGGTGAGATAACATGGGTGAGATAAGATTTGTAGGTACAGGGGAAGCACGCTAATATCCTTATCTGGTGTGCAAGAATAAATTTTGCCATACTGAAGAAATTGTTGGCTAGCTGTTTTGGACGTTTGCAGCTCTTTGAACAGAATTTCAGTTATGTTAAATTGGTTGGTTAAAGAAGAAGTCTATACATAAAACCGGAGAAAAAATCAGCAGGTTATATTTGAATCTCCTATTGCGAAAGTAGTGCATTAACCCCTCTACTATGACGGCATAGTGAACTCCATATACATCACAAAAAGCACTTAAGATTGCAAATGAGCTCAGTCATATGATGGAAAAAATAGATTTTAAGAATGAGGATTTGCAAGAAAAAAGAATAATGTTGAGGACTGGGAAAAAATCTAGTGTGGGGTGGAAGAAACAACTAGTAGGACCACTGTGAGCCAGACCTTTATTTTTGCTTCATTGACTTTATGATACACTTCACTGACTTTGTAATATTTCTCAGTCCCTATATAGGTTAGAACCATGATACTTGGCACACACCTACATTTGGACAAGAACATTTTAACATCACCATCTATGTATGGATTTTTATGCTTCACTGACTCAGTCGTATTTCTCAGTCCCTATATGAATGGCAATCATTATACTTGACTCTCACGTACAGTTGGACGGGAGCCTTTTAATACCACCATGGCTGTGAGAGTCAAGCTCCTGTAAGGTGCACTTTGTTGTCTTCTGACAACTCTTGTTACACTATAACAATACACACGAGCGCCGTTATAACGCGGGTGTCGGGAGACATAAAATAGAACCGCGTTAAAAGTGATCACGCGTAAGGTACACACCCGCAGTTGTAGATGCCAGAATTGGATTCTACCGCTAAACTTATACAGATACAGACAGATACAGATACAGATGGCGTAATAACGATCTTCACAGAAATACCCCACCCACTAATGAAAAACCCCATGTTTACATGTTCGTAGCGCTTATTTAGCCCTTACGAGGTAGATAGACATGTTTACTGCTTACCTAACACAACAAAAGTCGTCGCTGAAGTAAGCTTTCAGTCCCTATGTTCTTACTTATTGTGAAAAATGCGCTGCAAACGGTTGAAAACCATTTACAAAGCGAAAGTACAATCGGAACACATCGGCCAATTCCGTATCCTGAATTAAACCTATATCGACAAGGATGTCCGACTGAGCGAAAGTAGACTTGTTCGAGTTAATTCCCTTGTATATACACTTGCAAAAAGGTACCTTCAGACGATTATAATATACTTATTTGCGCGAGTACTGACGTCGCTTAAAAAATTTCTAAGCAGCCTACAGATAACCAAATCGGGTTTAAGCTTTGTTTTTTTTTTCCATTTATAAAATTCTTTTATAATGTTTTCTTTGGAAGTAATCAGTGACTGCTACGCACAGCCTTTTTCCTGAGCGTCGGCTTGTGTAATGTGTATATGAGGTGACCTTCGCTAATTGGTGACACGTGATATGCGCTAATTATCGAAGTCTTTCACACCTTGGCAAGACAACCGACGCTTTGATTGTCTGTGATAACTTTTGACACTCCGTTGAGTAAAATTATGTAAACAACCCAATTAACTTTTAATGGTTATTTTCTATTCCAATGTCGTGAACACCGACGGAAACCGCCGGAAAATCCGCGATCTGTAGAAAAAAATTGGGAGCCACAGGACAACCGCGTTATACTGATTTCCGCAAGATATCGGTCCGCGGTATAACGGCGCTCCAGTGTACTACTATTTCCATGAAATTGATTAAAACATTTGTGTTTATTTCCAGTCAATAAATGCAGCACATAAAGACTGGATATGTGCTTTAGACTTTATGCAAGGTGCTAATATATTGTTGAGTGGTTGTCGTGGAGGAGTTCTCAAGTTGTGGCAGATGGACACCTGTGCCCAGCTAGCAGAGATCAAGGCCCATATGAGCCCTATCAACTCCATAGCAACCAACTCCCAGGCCATCTTTACAGCCTCCAAGTAAGTATACATGTACCAGTAATACAGTCTCTTGTTACAGTATGAGAAGTGGTTAGCCACTCAGGAGGTCGTGGGTCTGAGTCCTGCCAAAGGCAAGATTCTGTCCAGACCTTAACAGCGCTTCATTGCACAGAGTATTTCATAATCACACTCTCGTCATTCTGATAGGACTGAAATAATGCTGAAAAACATGTAAATGGTCAGTTTGAGTCCTGCCGAAGGCAAGATCCTGTCCAGAACTTTACAGCGCTTCATTGCACAGAGTATTTCACACTCTCGTCATTCTGATAGGATTGAAATAATGCTGAAAAATATGTGAGCCGCGACACGAGAAAACCAACAATGTGGTTGTGCGCCCAGCACAGACTCAGATCAGCCTGCGCATCCGCCCAGTCTGATCAGACTATTCGCTAAGCGCTTAAAAGGTAGCTAAGGGGCTAAGCTACGTTCATGCGGACAGCGAAGACTCTGATCAGACTGGGCGGATGCCCAGGCTGATCTGAGTCTGCGCTGGGTGCACAACCACATTGTTGGTTTTGTCGCGTCGTGGCTCATGTAAAATGGTCAGGTCACATCCATCTTATTCCAGTGAGTTTGGGGCTCATAGCAAAGCTTAACCTTGTAAGCAAATAGTATACTGAAGGACAAAAGTTCTGCACGGATGTTAGATTAACATCCGTGCAGAACTTTTGTCCTTAAGTATATTATATTGAGAAAGTATATTATATTGAGACAGCTGCAAAGGCATACAAGACAGATGAGCATTAATTGCTCATTAATATGCTCATTGGTCTAAATATTGCATTATAGCTGAGTGTTAATTGGAGCCTTATAATGAACTCTGTTGTTGTAGACAGGATCTTACACTTCTGAGCCTGGTTGTTCAAAACTAATGATG
The DNA here is from genome assembly GCA_963989385.1 of Ctena decussata. Lineage (NCBI taxonomy): Eukaryota > Metazoa > Mollusca > Bivalvia > Lucinida > Lucinidae > Ctena > Ctena decussata. Next base: position 17,918,150 of record OZ022508.1, read on the forward strand.
TCTTAGTTAACAAGATGTTAAGTTTTCAAACCTATTGTATGCAAAAACACTGCCTTTTTGCCCAAAGAAGCTCCTCTTATTTTTTTAGCAAAACATATGAGTATACTTGATTTTATGTGCACTAGATAAGTTATCAAGTTGTCATAGACTGAAATGTAACAGTACATGCTGTAACTACTGACAGGTAACACCGTATCATATCAGAGTTTATGTACATGTAGTGAGGTTACATAACATGATGATCATATGATATATGAGCTCATTGCCTAGACCAGCCTGTGCTTCTGGATGGGCTATTTTGGCGTGTTTATGTCTCTCAGAGAGTCTAAAGTCTATACAACATATCAGAGAATGGAGAAGGCCCTGATGAACCTGCACAAGACAACTCTACATGTATAGGTGCCAAGGAGTTCAAATTATTTACATTTTCCATTACTTACAAACACAAAAAAAAAGAAAAGAAAAGAAAAGAAAAACTACAAAAGATGCAAAAAGATCTGAGAAAAATGTTACACTGAAAACTGAAAATACAAAAAAATTTTACCAAATATTTCACAGCTAATAGGCAAGGCATTTGCCTGTTTTGAATCAAGTTCTTTATGTGATAGGCAAGCATGAGTTAAGGCAAGCTGTCCTGTCTTAACGACAGGTCTTGTGATATTTATATACATTGTAATATATGCTAATGTATTGATGCTTGTTTTGACAGTGAGTCCACAGTGAAGATCTGGCAGTGACGTATACCAAAGAGATTTTATTGTCTATTTTAGCCTTCTGTATACATGTATAGTTATTGTTGTATAGTTGTCATATACAGTAATTACCCAAAATATTAGGACAAGTGTCTGAGCTAATAGTGTACAATGATACAAGCCTGGCCCTGAGAATATAAAACGTTTTTCATGCTCAACTCAGCTGAGCATGAAATGTTACTTGCTAATAAATAGCAAATTACTGATAAGTGCAGATGCTTTCTTGCTCAGTTAAGCTGAGTATGAAATTATCTCTGCTTAGGAATATGAAAATGCCAACATTAGTTGGCATTTTTATATTCATCAGCAGAGAAAATATCATGCTGAGCTGAGTGAGCGTGAAAAAAGTTCTATAAGCTCGGGGCCTGCTTAGTTTGTCATTCAATCAGCAATGTCTTTGGCTTTTTTATAGATGCAAAAACCAACACGTTGAAATTTCAGAATAATTATTAGTTTTCCTAAGTGTCCCGATATTTAGGGTATATATGGATTTCACAGTCAAAGTTGTTCCTTGACCAATTTCCCTACCTGTGCTGTCAAACCAGCCATTCTATTGCCATGCATGCAAAAATGCAGACTGAGACACAGTATCAGCTCAGTCGACAGCCATTGACAGTAAATAGAGGATCTTACACGAGTGGTCATTTCATATGAAATTTATGAAACTAGCCTTCGGCAAGTTTCGTAAATTTCATATGAAATGACCATGAGTGTAAGATTCTGTTTATCATATGACCTTTAAAATGGGATTTTAATGCCTTCAGACTGAACATTATTTCAATAAGAAAATGCACTGTTGACATGGACGTTGTCAATGATGTTATATGTGCGAGCCAAAGTGTTATTACACGTGTGGTCATACGATTTTTATGACACGACGTTACCCACTGAATAAAAGCGACGTCATATGATATCTATTATTTGTTGATGTGGCTTTCAACCAAATTCTCGGTCAACAGCCACTTTGCACAGTTCCGGATCGGTCGGCAGCACAAGTAAGCAAATTAGTAATACCCCTGTGATGTTACAGTAGAAAAGACTTTGGATAGTAAAAGATTTTGGAAATAAAAGATTTTGGATAGTAAAAGTTGAAAGCAATGTGATGTAGTATAGCAGCTGTTGAGAATACAGTTTGCACAGAATTTCTTGGAATATGCAATATGATCAGTAATCTGCAATAAATGATCATTCACACAGTCATTGCAACAGAAACGAACCAGGGACTGGCTGTTCAAAGCATCTTTAGAGAGGCACCGTGGCCGAGTGGTTAGAGTGACTAGGTTATGGTGCAGAAAGTCGCCGGAAGGTCGTGTGTTCGCGGCTCACCATCGCCACCCGATGACTGAAAAACTCTCTCTGTCAACCCAGCAGTAAATGGGTACCTTTTTCGAATCAGGGAAGGATAAGGCAGCAAAAGGACAGAGATGGGCTCTGCCTTTCATCAACTGTGCCCAAGATACAGCGGGTCTCTAACCCCCACTGCCCCAGTGGCTAATAGGCTATGGGAAACCTTTACCTTTTAGAGTAGTCAAAATTGTTTTATTATATTTTTGCTGACAAAATATGAGAAGCTTTTGCAGTGCAAAAGCTACTCACGTTTTTTCGTCAAAAATGGCCTACATTTTGAACTCAGTATGCTTGAAAATTAAATGTCTCCTTAGCTAACAACATTATTAGGTTTGAACAACCAGGTCTAGATCTCTTTGATGTGTGTGGACAACTTTGGTTGTGTTGGAATAGTATCTGTTAAGTTTACTCGATATTTCTGTGATTCAGTAGATATAAGTAATCAAGTTAGTATGTCGTCTTTAAAATATATAAAGAAGTGTTCATTACTTTTAAAATTCAGAGAGCTGTTTTTATTGTTACAGTTCAGTTACATCTATTCTTATAGATATATTAAGCAGCTGGTGGAATTTTGAAATTTGTTGCATTTAATCGTGACAGTGTAACTTAAGCTGTAAGGAAGGGTACATGTAAGATGAGATTTTTCAACAAATATCTGATGCTGTTTCTAGTTTCAGGGGAAATGAAATCGAAGCTACATTTCTTTGGGTGGGCTGGAAGTGGTGGGGGGGGGGGGGGGGGGGGGGGGGCTATTTTCTGTAAGGAATTTATCCTGTCACATGACATGGCAGCAAGGTTGGCAAAAAGGCGGGAAATACTCATATTTCCCAGGACGGCGGGAAATACTGGTAATTCCCGGGAAATACTGGTAATTCCCGGGAATTAATGGGAAATTGGTCTCTCTCCACCTAGAAAGTTTTCAATATATGTTTTATAACAGCCATATACATGCAAAGTAACAATAATTGAACATCCCTTTACTTAAACATCAAACAAAGGCACAGATGAAATATAATAGATCTGCATATGCAATAAATTTTTTTTATACAAACTGTCCGAAGATGAGTTCAGCCATATACTGAATGTACAGTTGTCTCTGTCTATCAATAAGTTTTGTTGTAACATACTGAGATACTGTACCTACAGTAATTGTCACCTGTGGTTGAATCAAAACAATTAAATGATTTTTACACCTTCAGTGGTGTTTGGTCATAGTGTTTCCCCCAGCCTGAAAAAAGGGCAGGGTGCTGTCCAGAAAAGGGCAACTTTAGCATGTGGCACGCTCCCTGAAGGGCACTTTTCTGAAGGTATTATTTTCAAAGACAATTTACTTTTAGCAAGGAGATACAAATATTTGTATGATTAAAAAAACTGTTTTACACAGAAAGCTGTACATTGTGAAAATAAAACATTAATAAGAATGAAGTTAGCTTCCACAAATGAAGGGCAGAAGGATAAGGCCAAAAGGCAGAAGGGTAAGACCAAAAGGCAGAAGGGTGCAGCACCCTTCTAAACCTCTGTAGGGGAATCACTAGGTCATTACTTACAATAGATAGCATAGTTTGGGAAAAAGAAGCCTTTGGGCAAAAAGACACTACTGGACTTCATCAAGTTATAATGCACCTTTAGACCACAATATCCACACATCATTGTTAATTAATCAGGTGCCAAAATTAGGGATGCATGCAAGAAACTGGAGTATAGTACACACTCTTTTTTTTTGTGAAGTAGTTGTATATCTATGCCCAGCTTTGAAGACCTTCACTGGGTTCTGTCAAATTTTGGTATGATCAAACTTAAGAACAGATTAAGTCAGCCTGCAAAATGCTATGGCAGCAATGATAAACCAGCAAGGCTCAGCCTAGGCGGAGAAGTGGGAGAAATAGTCTCGTGGGAGAAATAGTCTCCTTAAGCTGACTGACTTTTCCCTATTTTGAGCTTAGCAAGAAGTCAAAATGTGTTAAATATAATAGAAAATCCAAAATTTGGAATAAAACTTCTCCCTGAAATTCAAAAAATGTTGCAAAACTTCTCCTTGTCTGAGAACTCTTGGCTGACCCCTGAACCAGGCAGAAAGTTTGAAGTAAAACTGCAGCTCAGTTTAGTATATATACATTTGTATGAGAACCAAAAGTTGAAAAGATCTTGTGTTTACAAATACAGTGTTGAAACACCACTGTTTAGTGATAAAGAAGCACCACTGTTTACTGATAAAGAAGCGATTTTACAGTCTGTTATTTTTATAAATAACAATTTTAAAGGCAATTTTCTTTGAAATTATAGCCTTTGACACAACCTTATTTCATATGCAGTGTCCTCTGGCATTAACCAGTGCTGGAATTTACATCCTTATTTACATGATATGCATATAAATGATAACAAATATGTGCTAATAACTTAAATTTAAAGAAATATGATATATAATTTTAACAAAAACAGCTCTAAAATTTCATATTTCCCAGTATTTCCCATTTTGGCCAAATTTGGAGTATTTCCCAGGACGGTAATTACCGGTAATTACCGCTGGGAATTCCCGCCACCGGTATTTCCCGGTGTCCCAGTTTATCTTGCACCCTGGACAGCTTGCCCCCCGGGGGGCAAGCCAACCATGGTCAGCTTGCCCCCCGGGGGGCAAGTTGTCCCAGGATATCTTGCCCCCCATCCTGGTTATCTTAACCCCCTGGGGGCAACATATCCTGGCTGGTTTATCTTGCCCCCCGGGGGTGAAGATAAACCAGCTGGGATATCTTGCCCCCCTTCCAGGATTTTGGAGTGATAACTGTCAATAGATTTTGAAATTGCTGCCAAGGACTTAAATAGTTATAAGAAGTAACTGTTTGTGCAACTACCTATCCCAACTGCTTTATCTTACCCCCCCACCTCAGATTTTGGTGCCAAATCTATCTTCAAAGACTGAAACTGCTTTAAAGTGCTTTAATAGTTATTATTATGAGCTAACTACTGAATGAACTTGTTTCATGCCTGTTTACAACAGCTGATCTCGAGAAATACCTCATATCAGGGGTGGGGGGCAGCCTATCCCAGCTGGTTTATCTTACCCCCCACCCAAGATTTGGGATCCACATCTATCAACAAGTATTGAAACTGCTTTAAAGTGCTTTAATAGTTATAATGATGAGCTAACTACTGAATCCACTTGTTTCATGCCTGTTTACAACAGCTAATCTCGAGAAATACCTCGCATCGCGGGTGGGGGGCAACCTATCCCAGCTGGTTTATCTTACCCCCCACCCAAGATTTTGGATCCACATCTATCTTCAAGTATTCAAACTGCTTTAAAGTGCTTTAATAGTTATTATTATGAGCTAACTACTGAATCTACTTGTCTCATGCCTGTTTACAACAGCTGATCTTGATAAATACCTCGTATCAGTGGTGGGGGGCAACCTATCCCAGCTGGTTTATCTTACCCCCCACGCAAGATTTTGGATCCACATCTATCAACAGGTATTGAAACTGCTTTAAAGTGCTTTAATAGTTATTATTATGAGCTAACTACTGAATCCACTTGTTTCATGCCTGTTTACAACAACTTATCTCAAGAAATACCTCGTATCAGGGGTGGGGGCCAACCTATCCCAGCTGGTTTATCTTACCCCCCACCCAAGATTTTGGATCCACATCTATCTACAAGTATTGAAACTGCTTTAAAGTGCTTTAATAGTTATTATGATGAGCTAACTACTGAATCCACTTGTCTCATGCCTGTTTACAACAGCTGATCTTGAGAAATACCTTGTATCAGGGGTGGGGAGCAACCTATTCCAGCTGGTTTATCTTACCCCCCACCCAAGATTTTGGTTCAACATTTATCAACAAGTACTGAAACTGCTTTAAAGTGCTTTAATAGATATCATGATGACCTTACTACTGAATCCACTTTTTTCATGCCTGTTTACAACAGCTGATCTCAAGAAATACCTTGTATCAGGTGGGGGGCAACCTATCCCAGCTGGTTTATCTTACCCCCCCACCTCAGATTTTCGATCAACATCTATCTACAAGTATTGAAACTGCTTTAAAGTGCTTTAATAGTTATTATTATGAGCTAACTACTGAATCCACTTATCTCATGCCTGTTTACAACAGCTGATCTCAAGAAATACCTTGTATCAGGGGTGGGGGACAACATATCCCAGCTGGTTTATCTTACCCCCCACCCAAGATTTTGGATCCACATCTATCTACAAGTATTGAAACTGCTTTAAAGTGCTTTAATAGTATAATTACGAGCTAACTACTGAATCCACTTGTTTCATGCATGTTTACAACAGCTGATCTTGATAAATACCTCGTATCAGGGGTGGGGGGGCAACCTATCCCAGCTGGTTTATCTTACCCCCACCCAAGATTTTGGATCCACATCTATCAACAAGTATTGTAACTGCTTTAAAGTGCTTTAATAGTTATTATTATGAGCTAACTACTGAATCCACTTGTTTCATGCCTGTTTACAACAGCTGATATTGAGAAATACTTCGTATAAGGGCTGGGGGGGGGGGGGGGGGGTGGGAAACCTATCCCAGCTGGTTTATCTTACCCCCCACCCAAGATTTTGGATCCACATCTATCTACAAGTATTGAAACTGCTTGAAAGTGCCTTAATAGCTATTATTATGAGCTAACTACTGAATCCACTTGTTTTATGCCTGTTTACAACAGCTGATCTCAAGAAATACCTCTTATCAGGGGTGGGGGGCAAGCTATCCCAGCTGGTTTATCTTACCCCCCCACCCAAGATTTTGGATCCACATCTATCAACAGGCATTGAAACTGCTTTAAAGTGCTTTAATGGTTATTATAAAGAGCTAACCACTGAATCCATTTGTTTCATGCCTGTTTACAACAACTTATCTCAAGAAATACCTCATATCAGGGGTGGGGGGCAACCTATCCCAGCTGGTTTATCTTACCCCCCACCCAAGATTTTGGATACACATCTATTTGGAAGTATAGAAACTGCTTTAAAGTGCTTTAATAGTTATTATTATGAGCTAACTACTGAATCCACTTGTCTCATGCCTGTTTACAACAGCTGATCTCAAGAAATACCTCGTATCAGGGGTGGGGGGCAACCTATCCCAGCTGGTTTATCTTACCCCCCCCCCACCCAAGATTTTGCATCCACATCTATCTACAAGTATTCAAACTGCTTTAAAGTGCTTTAATAGTTATTATGATGAGCTAACTACTGAATCCACTTGTCTTATGCCTGTTTACAACAGCTGATCTCAAGAAATACCTGGTATCAAGGGTGGGGGGCAAGCTATCCCAGCTGGTTTATCTTACCCCCCACCCAAGATTTTGGATCCACATCTATCAACAAGTATTGAAACTGCTTTAAAGTGCTTTAATAGTTATTATTATGAGCTAAATACTGAATCCACTTGTTTCATGCCTGTTTACAACAGCTGATCTCGAGAAATGCTTCGTATCAGGGGTGGGGGGCAACCTATCCCAGCTGGTTTATCTTACCCCCCACCCAAGATTTTGGATCCACATCTATCAACAAGTATTGAAACTGTATTAAAGTGCTTTAATAGTTTTTTATAATGACCTAACTACTGAATCCACTTGTTTCATGCCTGTTTACGACAACTTATCCCAAGAAATACCTCGTATCAGGGGTGGGGGGCAACCTATCCCAGCTGGTTTATCTTACCCCCCACCCAAGATTTTGGATCAACATCTATCTACAAGTATTCAAACTGCTTTAAAGTGCTTTAATAGTTATTATGATGAGCTAACTACTGAATCCACTTGTCTTATGCCTGTTTACAACAGCTGATCTCAAGAAATACCTCGTATCAGGGGTGGGGGGCAACCTATCCCAGCTGGTTTATCTTACCCCCCACCCAAGATTTTGGTTCAACATCTATCAACAAGTATTGAAACTGCTTTAAAGTGCTTTAATAGTTATTATTATGAGCTAACTACTGAATCCACTTGTCTCATGCCTGTTTACAACAGCTGATCTTGAGAAATACCTCGTATCAGGGGTGGGGGGCAACCTATCCCAGCTGGTTTATCTTACCCCCCAACCAAGATTTTTGGATCAACATCTATCTACAAGTATTCAAACTGCTTTAAAGTGCTTTAATAGTTATTATGATGAGCTAACTACTGAATCCACTTGTCTTATGCCTGTTTACAACAGCTGATCTCAAGAAATACCTTGTATCAGGGGTGGGGGGCAACCTATCCCAGCTGGTTTATCTTACCCCCCACCCAAGATTTTGGATCCACATCTATCAACCAGTATTGAAACTGCTTTAAAGTGCTTTAATAGTTATTATTATGAGCTAACTACTGAATCCACTTTTTTCATGCCTGTTTACAACAGCTGATCTCGAGAAATACCTCGTATCAGGGTAGGGGGGGCAACCTATCCCAGCTGGTTTACCTTACCCCCACCCAATATTTTGGATCAACATCTATCTACAAGTATTTAAACTGCTTTAAAGTGCTTTAATAGTAATTATGATGAGCTAACAACTGAATCCACTTCCAAGCAAATTCGATGAATTTATGTCCCCCGCCTTGGAAACTAGGTCCTCACTGTATATACACTTAGTGTTTGAGCTGGAAAAGTGGCTAAGTTAAAAATGTGAAAAAAGTAATAAAAAGAATAATGTGAGGATTATATCTAAACAACATGCATATCTTCGGACCATGATCAAAACACCTGTGAAGTTTCAAAGGAATGGGCATAAAACTGTAGGAAAAGTTGAACACACAAGGTACCCACTATCTATTCACTTTGATAGTAAAACTGTATGAAAAATGGCTAAGTTCAATTTGTGAAAAAAATGATAAAAATAATCTCAGGATTATATCCAAACCACATGCAAATCTTCAGACCATGACCAAAATAACTGTGAAGTTTCAAAGGAATCGGCATAAAACTGTAGTAGGAGTTGCGCACACAAGGTGCCCACTATCTAGTCACTATGATAGTAAAAACGCCTAAAAAAATGACTAAGTTCAACTTGTGGAAAAAGTGACAAAAAATAATGTGAGGATTATATCCAAACCACATGCATATCTTCAGACCATGACCAAAACACCTGTGAAGTTTCAAAGGCATCGGCATAAAACTGTAGGAGGAGTTGCGCACACAAGGTACCCACTATCTATTCACTTTGATAGTAAAAACGCCTAAAAAACGACTAAGTTCAACTTGTGGAAAAAGTGACAAAAAATAATCTCAGGATTACATCCAAACCACATGCGTATCTTCAGACCATGACAAAAACATCTGTAAAGTTTCGAAAGAATCTGAATAAAACTGTAGGAGGAGTTGCGCACACAAGGTACCTACTACTTTAGGGGGACAGAAAGACGGAAGGACGGAAGGACAGACGGAGGGAAGGACGGACGGAAGGACGGAATGCCGAAAACTATGTCCCTCCGCTTTTCTTCGAAAAGGCGGGGGACAAAAAGTGGATTCAGTAGTTAGCTCACAATAATAACTAATAAAGCACTTTAAAGCAGTTTCAATACTTGTTGATAGATGTTGAACCAAAATCTTGGGTGGGGGGTAAGATAAACCAGCTGGGATAGGTTGCCCCCCACCCCTGATATGAGGTATTTCTTGAGATCAGCTGTTGTAAACAGGCATGAGATAAGTGGATTCAGTAGTTAGCTCATAATAATAACTAATAAAGAACTTTAAAGCAGTTTCTATACTTGTAGATAGATGTGGATCCAAAATCTTGGGTGGGGGGTAAGATAAACCAGCTGGGATAGGTTGCCCCCCACCCCTGATATGAGGTATTTCTTGAGATAAGTTTTCGTAAACAGGCATGAAACAAGTGGATTCAGTAGTTAGCTCATAATAATAACTATTGAAGCACTTTAAAGCAGTTTCAATACTTGTTGATAGATGTGGATCCAAAATCTTGGGTGGGGGGTAAGATAAACCAGCTGGGAAAGGTTGCCCCCACCCCTGATACGAGGTATTTCTTGAGATCAGCTGTTGTAAACAGGCATGAGATAAGTGGATTCAGTAGTTAGCTCATAATAATAACTATTAAAGCACTTTAAAGCAGTTTCTATACTTGTAGATAGATGTGGATCCAAAATCTTGGGTGGGGGGTAAGATAAACCAGCTGGGATAGGTTGCCCCCACCCCTGATACGAGGTATTTCTTGAGATAAGTTGTTGTAAACAGGCATGAAACAAGTGGATTCAGTAGTTAGCTCATAATAATAACTATTAAAGCACTTTAAAGCAGTTTCAATACTTGTTGATAGATGTTGAACCAAAATCTTGGGTGGGGGGGTAAGATAAACCAACTGGGATAGGTTGCCCCCCCCCACCCCTGATACGAGCTATTTCTTGAGATCAGCTGTTGTAAACAGGCATGAGATAAGTGGATTCAGTAGTTAGCTCATAATAATAACTATTAAAGCACTTTTAAGCAGTTTCAATACTTGTAGATAGATGTGGATCCAAAATCTTGGGTGGGGGGTAAGATAAACCAGCTGGGATAGGTAGCCCCCGCACCCCTGATATGAGGTATTTCTTGAGATAAGTTGTTGTAAACAGGCATGAAACAAGTGGATTCAGTAGTTAGCTCATAATAATAACTATTAAAGCACTTTAAAGCAGTTTCAATATTTGTTGATAGATGTGGATCCGAAATCTTGGGTGGGGGGTAAGATAAACCAGCTGGGATAGGATGCCCCCCACCCCTGATACAAGGTATTTCTTGAGATCAGCTGTTGTAAACAGGCATACGACAAGTGGATTCAGTAGTTAGCTCATAATTATAACTATTAAAGCCCTTTATATCAGTTTCAACACTTGTAGATAGATGTGGATCCAAAATATTGGGTGGGGGGAAGATAAACCAGCTGGGATAGGTTTTCCCCCCACCCCTGATACGAAGCATTTCTCGAGATCAGCTGTTGTAAACAGGCATGAAACAAGAGGATTCAGTAGTTAGCTCATAATAATAACTATTAAAGCACTTTAAAGCAGTTTCAATACTGGTTGATAGATGTGGATCCAAAATCTTGGGTGGGGGGTAAGATAAACCAGCTGGGATAGGTTGCCCCCCACCCCTGATACAAGGTATTTCTTGAGATCAGCTGTTGTAAACAGGCATAAGACATGTGGATTCAGTAGTTAGCTCATCATAATAACTATTAAAGCACTTTAAAGCAGTTTGAATACTTGTAGATAGGTGTTGATCCAAAATCTTGGGTGGGGGGTAAGATAAACCAGCTGGGATAGGTTGCCCCCCCCCCCCCCTGATACGAGGTATTTTTTTAGATCAGCTGTTGTAAACAGGCATGAAAAAAGTGGATTCAGTAGTTAGCTCATAATTATAACTAATAAAGCACTTTAAAGCAGTTTCAATACTTGTTGATAGATGTTGAACCAAAATCTTGGGTGGGGGGTAAGATAAACCAGCTGGGATGGGTTGCCCCAACCCCTGATATGAGGTATTTCTTGAGATCAGCTGTTGTAAACAGGCATGAAACGAGTGGATTCAGTAGTTAGCTCATAATAATAACTATTAAAGCACTTTGAAGCAGTTTCTATACTTGTAGATACATGTAGATCCAAAATCTTGGGTGGGGGGTAAGATAAACCAGCTGGGATAGGTTGCCCCCCACCCCTGATATGAGGTATTTCTTGAGATCAGCTGTTGTAAACAGGCATAAGACAAGTGGATTCAGTAGTTAGATCATAATAATAACTATTAAAGCAATTCATATCAGCTTCAACACTTGTAGATACATGTGGATCCAAAATCTGGGACGGGGGGTAAGATAAACCAGCTGGGATAGGTTGCCCCCCACCCCTGATACGAAGTATTTCTCGAGATCAGCTGTTGTAAACAGGCATGAAACAAGTGGATTCAGTAGTTAGCTCATAATAATAACTATTAAAGCACTTTAAAGCAGTTTCAATACATGTTGATAGATGTGGATCCAAATCTTGGGTGGGGGTAAGATAAACCAGCTGGGATAGGTTGCCCCCCACCCCTGATACGAGGTATTTCTTGAGATCAGCTGTTGTAAACAGGCATAAGACAAGTGGATTCAGTTGTTAGCTCATCATAATTATTATTAAAGCACTTTAAAGCAGTTTCAATACATGTAGATAGATGTTGATCCAAAATATTGGGTGGGGGGTAAGATAAACCAGCTGGGATAGCTTGCCCCCCACCCCTGATACGAGGTATTTCTCGAGATCAGCTGTTGTAAACAGGCATGAAAAAAGTGGATTCAGTAGTTAGCTCATAATAATAACTATTAAAGCACTTTAAAGCAGTTTCAATACTTGTTGATAGATGTGGATCCAAAATCTTGGGTGGGGGGTAACATAAACCAGCTGGGATAGGTTGCCCCCCACCCCTGATACGAGGTATTTCTTGAGATCAGCTGTTGTAAACAGGCATAAGACAAGTGGATTCAGTAGTTAGCTCATCATAATAACTGATACGAGGTATTTCTCGAGATCAGCTGTTGTAAACAGGCATGAAAAAAGGACTTGTTTAGCTTTAATTTTAGGTGGGGGTTAAGATTTCAAGATAAACCTGTTGGAGTATGTGACAAATTTCCATTTAAATAAATACTCATACAAATTAATATTACCATTATCCACTATGGAACTACTAAAAATGAACTAACTCTACCTCTACAAGGAAAGGAGCATGATAGCATGCTGTGATTGCTTCTCAAATAAACAAGGTAACCAAAGTGATAAATGAGTTAACAGACCTTGTGGTATAAGCCCTTTGCCCTGGGAAACAAAACAAAACAAAAAAAGACTAGTACAAAATGTTTCTGTAGAATCCTGGGTGGGGGGGGGCAAGATATCCCGGGACAGCTTGCCCCCCGGGGGGCAAGATAAACCAGCCGGGATATGTTGCCCCCCGGGGATGAAGATAACCAGGGTGGGGGGCAAGATATCCCGGGACAGCTTGCTCCCCGGGGGGCAAGCTGTCCAGGGGGGCAAGATAAACTGTTACACCGGCCAACCTTGCATGGCAGGCCTAAACCATGTGTCAATGTGTCATCATATCTTAAAGATAGATAATGCATTTTAAGCAAAAAGTAATACATAAACTGATCATTAATGCTAATTGTATGGGTTAAAATAATTTTTTTGAGAGTATCTCAGTACACATTTTGATTTTGATGGACTTGCAACATCATCAAGAATAATTTGGCTTAAATGTGCATAATTGAGCCCAGTCATGAGAAAGCCAACAATGTGGTTGTGCACCTAGCACAGACTCAGATCATCCTGGGCATCCGTTCAGTCTGACCAGAAGCTTTGACCCTTAGCTACCCTTATAAGTGCTTAACAAAGATTCTGATCAGACTGGGTGGATGCCCAGGCTGATCTGAGTCTGCACTGGGCACATGACCACTTTGGTTTTTTTGTGTGTCGCTGCCCATATCTTACTGTTTGATGAACCAAATTACCAATGTTTTAGTGTAAAGACGTTAGCATTTGACAAACTAAAACATCAGTCTATAATTTGTTGAATATCCAAAAGACAGTTTAGGCTCATTCTTGTTCAATAATTTATGTATTTTTTTTTCTATTATAAATGCCTTTAAACATGCTAGACTTGTTCATATACCATGTGCTTGGTAAGTTTAAGTTTGTTTTTGCCTTATATGACTTCCTTATACAGTGTGAATCATCTTGGAGAAACATAAGATGACAGAAAAAAATGAAAAGAAGTTAAGCCACAAAAAAAATAAATGTTAGTCTGTTTAAGCAAACCAGTTTTTTTTTTATTTGGTTAAAAAAATGGAATTTGGAAAAAATCATCCATTGGAAGATATTCAAGTACGGTAGTTGACATCACTTTTAGGACCAGCTTCTGGCCAAATTACCTGGCATTTTGTGAAAAGATCAATATTCACTAAATACTGTGTATCATAGTACCAAAGAAATAATCAAACTTGGATTTGAGACAATCTTCTTTGCGGAATGCTATATCACTGTCAATACAATTTCATGATGTTGAATTGACATTGATGTATATGCTTTATGGCTGGGTTTAAAGGTATGGAGCTTTAATTATGATAATAATTATGTCTGAATATACATACTCATTATGATGCAGTGATATTGTTATGTTGTTTCATGAGAATATGTTGTGTAAATATTGGGAAGTATATTGCCATGTGCTTTCATTACCATTCATGTGATTTATTGTATAGTTGTCCTGTTGGGATTTTCATGGTTTTAAAATATGGCTATTTCTAAAAAGTCATATATGTGTATTAAATGTTAATATTTACACTTCCCACTGACTTCCCATAGGTAAACCCTATAGAGCAACTGGCTTCATACACCGATGAACGACAGCTGATCATGTGACGTTGTCGTCAAGCGAGGTCTGAGGTAAACAAACGTATTGATTGGTCCATATAACGTTCGATTGACGCCACGTTATGGCGACGGCTGTTTAACGTAATGGCCGAATACGCCGTTTCTGTCTTTTCTTCGACGCATATTTTGCATATTCTAAATTAAATTACCACAAAAACAGCACAGGAAGGGTCTAAAAATAAAGTGTAAATAGAAGAATAAAAATTTGATTTTTCAGCGTTCTTCGTGTGAAGAAGCCAGTGGTCGTCGCTAAAATTCTACAAGAAACGCTTCACGCTTCATGGAATTTTAGCTCCGCCCACTGGCTTCATCACACGATGAACGCTGAAAAATCAAATTTCAATTCTTAAATGTATTCCTGTTATAGGAAATAACAAATCAAGTGAAACAAGCCATAATTGTCTGTGTTAGAGTACATCACAGTCCCTTTAAAATACCATGGTTTTGGGTCCATATAAAGGTGTAGTATTATAAATAGATAGTGTTATAGTCAAGGCTACACAAAAAAGGAACATATGGCAAAGCATTTGGGAGCCAAATAATATGGCTCCCAAATGCTTTGCCATTATTCCTAAAATGTATATGATAGGTTTACTTCCAAATTAGCATTATAATTCTTAGTGTGATAGTGAAGTGGGCAGAGCTCTAGATAAGAGGGGTATTTGATGATAATTGAGGGATACCTTTTATTATTTCTCATTGAAACCAGATGTTGTGACCCCTCATCTGAACCGTCTCGATGAGACGGTTCAGAAGAGGGGTCACAACATATGTTTCTATGTAGAAATCACAAAAATTATCCCTAATTATCACCGAATACTCCCTCTTATCTAGGGCTCTGAGTGGGTATGGTAAATTTCTTTAATTCTCATAGCTGAGAATCTTTCAAAGTTTCACTCATCCTGCGTGACAAAATGTATGGTGATTTTGATAGTTACTTACACAAGTCAAAATCTTCTCCTGTCCTCCAGCAAGAGGCACTGGTCATCACAGGGTATAATCGATTCCGCCAATTTTCGCTTCCTGCAGAGACTGTACATCATATATGGCTTCCACCGAGACTGACCGCGAACTCTTGCTTCCTGCAGGGACTACTGTCCTGGAAAATGGCTTCCTGCAGAGACTGTCTGCATGATTCTGCTTCCTGCCGAGGCTCTCGGCAGGAAGCAGAATCATGTGGACAGTCTCTGCAGGAAGCCATTTATCATGTACAGAAGTCTCGGCAGGAAGCAAGAGTTCACGGACAGTCTTAGCGGAAGCCAAATATGATGTACAGTCTCTGCAGGAAGCAAAAATTGGCGGAATCGATTATACCCTGTGGTCATGGCCAGTGGCACAAAGTCAAAATCTTCTCTTGTCCTCCAGCAAGAGGCACTGGTCGTGGCAAGTGGCACAGAGGAACTTTCCCACCCTGGCCCAGAGGTTATAAAACTTGAGTGCTTTATTTTGAGTTTGAGATTATTCTCAAGTTTTATAACCTCGAACCCTTATTCCTTTTCAGTCTATCCATCGTACATACAGTAGTTATAATTTCTGGTTGCTGCTTATATTTTTGTTTACTTGTAGGTAGACAATTTTATTTGGTTGATAGATTTTATTTACCTTTATCTTTTATTTCAGCCCTTTTGGTGTGGGAAGTTATCATGATTGGTTGCGGCTTTGATTATTCTTTGGCTATGATTAGTTTTATTCTTTATAATGCTTAGAAGCAAACAGTCCCAAATTTAAGTATTGTATAGCCATTGGATTTAATTATGACAAATTGTGTGGCTACACATTGGATGGAAAAAAAAAAAAAAAAAAAAAAAAACATTATTATTTTCAACTTCTGGTAGAGTTTCAAAAGTATAATGTGGTCTCATAACTGTACAGTTATATGACAGGAAATATTTCAATCAGAACTATAGATTTGGTACTATTTGCTGTTTAGTATTTAATCCTTGGTTTGCATGCTTATTCTATGTCGTCTTCTTTCTTTTTTGCTCCTCTGCTAGTGACCATACGGTGAGGATATGGCGTAACAAAAGTTCTCAAGACCCCTCAGACAGTTCAGACCTTGCAGATGACAAGAGTGGCTCTTGATGTTAGGACAAGCTGTTAAGGTTTAAGTTATAGAAAATGAGGTGCCTCTCACCCCATTCAGCCAGATCACTTCCTTTTGGCAAGTTAGAAAGCCAGGGAATCGTGTGCTGTCATGTTAGTTAAAATGAAAGATAAAATGAATCAGTGCCAATGTTTTTAGGACACACAGTGATGACACAGTAACAATTAAGATGGATAGGTACACTTTCAGGAGAAGCAACTCTGCCATTTTCATTTTTGCCTTTCTTCTCAGTGGGGGTCAACTCTTAAAGAAAAGAATTTGCTGCTTTAGAAGGCTCAAGTTTTGAGTAGACCCCAGGGTCCGAGGTTATAAAACTTGAGTATAATCTCAAACTCAAAATAAAGCACACTGATTGACTATAATCTCAAAGTATAATCTCAAACTCAAAATAAAGCACACTGATTGGCTGCTTCCGAGCACGTGCTCGGAAGCAGCCAATCAGTGTGCTTGAGTTTGAGAATGTGTTCAAGTTTTACAATCTCGGGGCCTGTTTTGAAGGTCTACATGTTCAAGAATTAAACAGGAAGTCACAAATGTTGTTCCCGTTTGCGAAAAGGGTAGAAAAACATGCAAGTGCTCCCATACAAGAGTGGCTATTAATTTATTCAGAATAATAATGTAGTAAAACTGTAAAAGTTGCCAAATTTGGGTGTAGTAGTTACTCTGTGAATTGACTGAAATTAGTATCTGGGTCAGAGTAATAACTAGCCAAATTGTCAAAAGTGCCAAATTTTGTTACTGAAATAGTTGTCTCAGTGTACACGTATTGAAACCTGACATCAAATGTACCTGCTGGATGGATCTGATACGGTGACTGTTTTTGGATACATTCCTGGGAGTTGTATTGATATTTCCTTGTAAGAGGTAATTCAAACAACAGCAGGTAGCTGCTGGTTGATGGTAGCATTAGACTATTACTAATTGGAAATGTAAGGCAGTTCAGTGTTGGAGTAGCATCTAGATGGAAGTAGGCATTTTAAGAGTTATGGGTACACCTTCATGTTTTCTGCCATGTTTTATGTGGAAGCCAACTTTTGTGTCTTCCTGTTTGCTTTCATAGATGATGAAAACCTTTCAAAAGGGGCATGCTCTTAAAGGAAAGCATTTGCTCCAGAGGAGCAAATTCTTTTCTTTTTGAGCTGGCCCCATTTGAAAGGAGCATGTTCTTAAAGGAAAGCATTGGAGGAGCAAATTCTTTTCTTGAGCTGGCCCCATTTGAAAGGGAGGCAAAAATGAAAATGATGAGTTGCTTCCCTTGAAAGTGTAGCCATTCACCTTAACACATCATTGTAAGAACAAAATCAGGTTTTAGGGCCTTCATTAACGATATTGCAATTATTTATGGTGTAAATGGTACTAACATAAATGCTTGGGAAGTTCGAAGTCTTCCAAAAATTGGTAAGCCCGTTAAAATTTCACGAGCCATCTTTCTCGGCTTTTGCAAGGGAGAAAATTTGCAAAAAATAAGTTGTGGCAAAATTGTAATACAGCAATGTTGGCACTTACTGCTTAAAAAGAATTTCTTGAAAACGTATCACTGCAAGAACAAAATGCCATTGGAATAAATGAGAAACTTGGTAGCTGTGAAAATAAATTGGTTTACCGCAATTAGTTTAACCATCATTGCAATTTGTTTGTAATACAGTTAACTCTCATTATCTCAGTTACTGATATCTCTAAGTATCATCTTATTTCAAAAGAATATTGGACACATTTTTTATTTTTTCTGTTCATTTCAACTGTTACCTCGAGCCACTGGGGCCGTATTCATAAAACGACTTAAGTCGTTGCTATGCTGTTGCTAGGGCTGAATTTCTATGAAGGAGATTCCCTACAACTATGAAATTTGCTCTGGAGGAACAGTCTAAAAAGACTGTTCCTCCAGGGCAAATTTCATAGTTGTAGGAAATCTCCTTCATAGAAGTGTAGCCTTAGCAACAGCATAGCAACTACTTAAGTTGTTTTATAAATACGGCACCTGGTGTCTCTGGAACAGAAAACTTACTTTGAGATCTCAGTAGTTTGAGATGACCTTCAACTTTGAGATATTCAAGAGTTGACTGAAGTTCTTATTGAAAACATGTCATTGCTTCTTAGAAAATTGCCATTGGATTGTTGTCAGAACCTCCATTGTATGGGTACATTCTTAGGGAGATAACTGATCTGGAGTATTTGTCTCTCTTATACAAGAGCTACTCTTAGCAAAAAAGAATTTAATTTCAGAGAGAATTCTTTTCTCTTAGAGGAGCCTTTATTGAAGAATGGCTTTATCTACCAGGGAAGCAAACACTGGTCTTTTATAGTTATCTCCCTTGTCAAACTGTGGGATGTATCTTCAATTCTTAAAAATATTTATAGTGTGTTGTTAGTCACCAGTTGTTGATAATGTCTCTGATGAAAGTCTCAAAAGATTGTGAAAGGTTTGTTAAAGAATATGTCGTAATTACTCTAAATACTGGGACAGGGTTTCTGAGCAAACATTGTAGACCAGTCTGCCCTTTAAGGAGCAGGCTGCCCTTAACCCTATTGCTCTCAGAACTGCCAAAACTCCATAGAGTTTTGGCCATTCTGAGTGCAATAGGGTTAAAGGAGCAGGCTGATCAGATCTGCGCAGCTGCTCATTCTGCTGTGAACTTTTGGCAGATTGTCAGGCAGTAAAATCAACTTTGCTCGAACTTGAGGAGAATTTAAAGTACAGCACAGTCCCTGTAATACACTCTGTAAGGGGCTTGTGGAAAGGCATAGTGTTGTAAGAGAGTAGTTGAATTTAGACAAAACATCAAAGGAATAAAGGGCAAATGAGCATTAAATGCTTATTTGCCCTATATTCTGTGACCTGATAGTTTTATTTCCAAGCTAGTATTATAAAGACTAATGTTATAATGAGGCTGTACTATACTCAGTGAAGGTATCCCAATATTTAGAGTAAATTGTGGTATATTAAAAGAATGATCTCATTTAATTGTTAACTGTTGTTCTATACCCAGTGACCAATGTTTATTAATTGTTCTCTGTTGGCTTCAAGTTACATTCAAACCTATATTCATAAGTTATGAATAGTTAGTTCCTTTGGAAGCAAGGAATGCATAAAGGACAAAAATAGCAATATCGGTTTAATTGAATCAAGACTGGTAATAAAATGTGCAACACTGGTCATGCCTCCAAGCACCAGCTTAAGCAGAACTCTATTTTCAAAGTGACTGTAAATGAACCCAATGATTCCAAAGGAGCAGAAAAATATATAATCTGCTCTATGATGTTGTATGGGTTGATTTTTTATGGCTGCCACATGACACAACACCAGCTGCAGAGAATATAAATAAGTTTTGCTTAGATAGATCATTTCGAGGCATGGAATACATAAACAAATACATGGAATACATATACATGGAATGAAAATATCAGAAGCGGTTTAATTGAGTCTGTTCATGACCAGTAATGAAATGTGGCTCTCACCCTAGTACAGGCTTATGTTATATGGATACAGGCAAATTGGTAAAAATAAGCATCGTAAAATACCATCGTCACTCCAGAGTTGGCAGTGACAGAGTACAGTGTTTGTTGGAGTTGACATTATTTAACTGCCATTATGGGTCCAAAACTGAAGAATCAGTATGATCTGTAAATAATGATCTGGGGCCGTATTTATAAAACCTATTAGGTTGTTGCTATGCTGTTGCTAAGGCTAAATTTCTATGAAGGAGATTCCCTACAACTTTGAAATTTGCTCTGGAGGAACAGTCTTTTTCAGACTGTTCCTCCAGAGCGAATTTCAAAGTTATAGGGAATCTCCTTCCTAGAAATTCAGCCTTAGCAACAGCATAGAAACGACTTAAGTTGTTTCATAAGTACCACCCCTGGTCCTGGTTTATTAGCTCACCTGAGCCGAAGGCTCACAGGTGAGCTTATAGTATAGGCAGGCATCCGTCGTCCGTTGTCCGTCCGTCCGTCGTCCGTCCGTCAATATTTTCAAACGACATCTCCTCTGAAACTACAAGGCCCATCGTTACCAAATTTCATGTATAGCATCTATAGGCAGGGGGAACCAATAATGCTGTTTTTTATTGAATTCGCTTCATAACTTTGGTTGCTATGGCAACTTAAAATTTTCCATTGACTTGTATGGGAAAAATTGAAAATTTGCATTTATTGCTATGTCACTGCAGATATTTTGACAGAACTTTTACAGAAATGTTCCTTGAGCATTCCTCTATCAACCACATGAACTTCATGTAAAAATTGCACAATTTGGCTGGTTGCCATGGCAACCGAATGGTTAAAAATAGAAAAAATATTCAAAAATCATCTCCTCAGAAACTATGCAACCAATAAAGCTCAAACTTCACAGAAAGGATCTTAGTACTAGCTTCTATAAAAGTACTGTTTTTCTTGGCAATTGCTCCAGCAGTTTGGTTGCTATGGGAACTTAAAGTTGCCATTGACTTATAATGGCAAAATGGAAAATTTGCATTTATTGCTATGCCAATGCAGATATTTTGACAAAACTTTCATAGAAATGTACCTTGAGTAGTCTTTAACCAGCCATGTTAAATTTATGCAAATTGCGCAGTTTGGCTGGTTGCCATTGCAACCGAATGGTTAAAAATAGAAAAATATTAAAAAATCATTTTCGCAGAAACTGTGTGGCCAATAAAGTTCAAACTTTACAGAAAGAACCTTAGTACTAGCCTCTATAGAATTATTGTTTTGCATGGCAATTGCTCCAGCAGTTTGGTTGCTATGGCAACTAAGAGTTTCCATTGACTTATAATGGGGAAAATGGAATTTGGCAATTTTTGCT
This sequence comes from Ctena decussata, assembly GCA_963989385.1. Taxonomy (NCBI): domain Eukaryota; kingdom Metazoa; phylum Mollusca; class Bivalvia; order Lucinida; family Lucinidae; genus Ctena; species Ctena decussata. The sequence continues at coordinate 17,939,544 of OZ022508.1, forward strand.
GTCTAACTGCAGTTATTTAGATTTTTTTTCTACAGAAATGTTTCTTGAGTAGTCCTCTACGATACATATGAATTTTCTCCAAATCGCTGAATTTGATTGGTTGCCATGGCAAAATATAGGGTAAATTTTCAAGAAAAAAAAAAAAAATCTGCTCCTCAGAAGCCATATAGGGGATGAAGCTGATATTGTGCAAACGTGTTGATGACAGTAGCCTCTACATAAAGTTTATTCTTTTTCCCTCAATCCCATAAGAACTTTGGTTGCTATGGCAACTTATAATTTCCATTGACTTATAATGGGAAAAGTGAAGCTATGAGGGGGATGAAGCTGATACTTCGCATTCATATTAATAACATTAGCCTCTATCTAAAGTATGTTTTATATTATCATTGCCCATGTGAATTCGTTGCTATGGCAACGGAAATTTCCATAGACTTATAATGGGGAAAGTGGACATTTGGTATTTATTTCTGTGTTACTGCAGATATTTTGACAAAACTTTACAGAAATGTTCCAGGAGTAGTCCTATACCAGCCATATGAATTTTTCCCAAATACCTGATTTTGATTGGTTGTCATTGCAGCTGAAAGGCCAAATTTTCATTATTTTTTTGGGCCAAAGATCTTCTGAGAAGCCATTAAGGGGGGATAAAGCTCTTTTTTTTTGCATAAATGTTTGTGATATTATCCTCTACATAAATGGTGTTTTTATTGGTGTTGTGCATGGTGTTTTGTTGCTGTAGCCTCAGTGCTTCAGTGCTCAGGTGAGCGATATAGGGCCATTGGCCCTCTGGTTGTATTTGCTGCAACTAGCCGAAAGGAAACCTAAGTATTACTTTTCCGTTGTTGTCAGCAGTGTAAAATTTCTGGTTTAGCTCTAGTAGATAAGTGAGAGACCACATTCCAAGGAATTCTTGTGTGATTTGTCCCCATATGTAGGGCTTTCATGGCTAATTGTGTATACCTGTTAATGATTAGGAGTGATACATTAGATTCATTTGCTCATTCTTTGTAAATAACCCTGGTGCACATCTTGTACAAGTTCACTTCTTGCAGCATATGTAACTTAGGTCTCTTACAATATCTTTTCATGACCAAAGTGTTTGACCAAATGTTGAATATCAAACCAAAAGGAGCTTTTTATTCTGTCATTTTTTATTTGAATATCAAGACAAGTGTAGGCTTGTGTCTGATTTTTATACCAAAATCTCCTAATAGGAAACAATGGAATCATCTAACTTAGAAGATGGGAACAGAATTGGTTTAAGTGTTGGGAATAGGTAATTTATATATTTCCACCCAATTAACTGAATTGTTTTAAAAGGGGTAACTCTCTATAACCCTAAAAACCACAATTAATTCATAAGAAATGAAACAAAATTGTGTTTACATATAAAATATTCCACATTTGCCAGAAAGCTTTAAAGATATAAATGATAGCCTAAATCTGGCCCCAGTTTGGTTCTGTTGTGCTACTGTAATAAGATTCATATTCGTGTGATGTCTTTCCATTTAAAACAGAATATTAGAGTTAAGAATGAATTATCTTTCTTTTTGATTATGAAAGAACCAAAAGTGATTTGCACAGTGCATAGCCCTGCAGCTATCAGTGTTGTCATTAAGATGTCATTGTTTTAATTGATATCATGTGGTATCACTTTGTCACCATCTCCAACATCATGTTGACATCATGGCATCAGAGTAACATCTCCTTGGTACCACCTTTAGCTGCAAAAATATACTATGCATACCATCAGTGGTTTGCCTAGGATATAATTGCTTGTGCAACAGCGAGTAAAATCTGTGTAACAAAAAAGAAAGAGATAATTTTACCCTAATGTGCTTAAATATTGGGACATCTAAGCCATTTATTTTCCATTTGGAACAAATGGAAAATTACTGGTTTTAGGTGTCCCAATACTTAAGCTCTTTAGGGTGTATCATGTTCCAGTGTATTGTTTTATTGATGTGTATGTGATATTAAAGCTTGTTGCCATTGTTAATCATTATTACTACATTATTCAGCCATGTTTGCAGGGAATATTGTTATTGCAACTGCATCAGAGTAAAAGGAATCAGGCAGATGATCAGCCTATACTCTGACTTTCATAAGTGGGGTCACTCCAGTTTTATAATACACCATTCTTAGGAGGGACCCTGTCGAAAAAAAAAAAAAATCTTAGAATTGTTAGGATGACATGGCTTTAAGATGGGGAGGCCTGTTGCTATAAGGTGGTATACATACTTATATGGATTAAGCTCTTATTGATTTAAGATGGTATATGTGCCTTACATGTTGTTTCACAGATCTGACTGTATTAAGGTAGATTATGTAAAATAAATGACAACCAGAAAAAAGTGTGTGTGTGTGTGTGGGTGGGTGGGGGGGGGGGGGGGGGGGGGGGGGGGGGGGGGGGGACATTACCGGTAGTCCAGGTTTATGCTGGATCAAGTCCATGTATTCCTTTTACTTTGATGCTTTTCATTATATGTTGATATACATGCTTGGCATTATGAATTACTATGAATTTTAAGAATAAAATGAAATATTTTTGCAACACTGTTGCTTTTGTTTTGTTGTGATACCCTCATTGACAAAGAGCACAGATGATTGAACTTTTTACAAATTCCAGCAGTGAGCATAAAGATAAAGGTTAACAGTCAAACCTGTCTTAAAAACCTGTCTTTAGAGGCCGAATTTTCATATCCCAAAGTAACATGTTCTGTATAAATTGACCTGCATTAAGCAAGCATCTGCCTTAATCAAGCATTTTTGTCCTTCCCATGGGTGCCACTTAAGACAGGGTTTGACTGTAGCTTTGTGGCCATGGGGTCAGTGGGTGATAAGAGGCCTTCCGTATCTTGGGTACAGCTTATGAAAGATGGAGCTAATCCCTGTCCTTTTCTGCCTTTCACCTTCCTTGATTTGACAACAGGACTGGTGCTCATTTACTGTTGGATTGTTTTCAGAAGTTTTCAGTCGCTGGCTGGCTTGGTTGGGGATTAGAACCCACAACTTCCTGGGGTCGTATTTATAAATGCTGTGCTGTTGCTAAGGCTAAATTTCTGTGAAGGAGATTCCCTACAACTATGAAATTTTTGCTCTAGAGGAACAGTCTAAAAAAGACTGTTCCTCTAGGGCAAATTTCATAGTTGAAGGGAATCTTTTACATAGAAATTTAGCCTTAGCAACAGCATAGCAACCACTTGTCGTTTTATAAATACAACCCCTGCACCACAGTGACCACAATACTTGTAAACATATATGAGCCGCGACATGAGAAAACCAACAAAGTGGCATGTGCACCCAGCACAGATTCAGATCAGCCTGGGCATCCTTGTAGTCTGATCACAGTCTTCACTCTGCCTTTAAAGGGTAGCTAAGGGTCTTAAGCAACCTCCCTGCGGACAGCAAAGACTCTGATCAGACTGGGCAGATGCCCAGGCTGATCTGAGTCTTTGCTGGGAGCACATGTCACTTTGTAGGTTTTGTCATGTCCTGGCTCATATGTCTCTGGATGAAATCTCTGTTAATTTTGCCCTTTTGAAGGACAATACCCATTAGGTTTTCAAATCACACATTTTTCAGTGAGCAGTTCTTACAATATTGGACAGGGCATTCCCATCCAATTTTACATTTTTAAAAGAAGAATTAAATGAGCTCTGCATGTTTGCAAGAAATGCTTAAAATCAGGGATGTTACTATAAAAGGATGATTAACTGCCACAGTGTCATTTCTAATGGACACACACTCGGCGCCAGGTTCGTGCAACTATGGTTACATACTGCTGAGCCACTTGGGGAACATCCTTATGAGAACAGAACAGAACAGTGTCATTCCGTCTCGTGATCACTTAGTGTCAACACCTCCAGTCAGCCAATGAAATTATTATACATGTATTTCGTAATTCTGGGCAACTGATTGGTTCCAAAAAATTTCACACCTTTACCTGTACGAGGGATAATCAGAAAGTTCCGGGAAAAGTATTGTATTCTCTTTTTACTTTCTTCAATAAAATTTCATCGTAGGCACCCTTGATGTATTTGTGATTCATACTATACAAAATTATTGGCTTATGTCTGACCATTTTTTTGCACGTGCAACTAACGTAACGACTGGTAACGTTACCCGGCCCAGCTAACGTTACGTTACATTTTCATTGTTTCCGATGTGAACATTGTTTAGCCACAAATTATTTACTGAAACATAAATCAGTTCACAAAAACTTAGAAACTTATCTTATCCTGAGGTTCATCACGAATTTTGTAAGCTGTTTTTCATCCTTTCTACAAAATAATGTCTAAGCCACACGTGGTCTTTAATCAGTAATATGTGGGGGTGGGGTAATTCAGGGGCAGATAACTTATTTTACCTTATAAAACGGGAGTGTTTTGATAAGGTTTCATAAACTAAAGATAATGGCAATTGGTTAGATATTTGATTTATGCTTTTCAGCCGAACCATTTCAAAAAAAAAATAGAACATAGCCTGATATCTGTAGCACTGTTAGCTGCTAGGGAATGCAGCTAGGATGTATCTGCAAGCTTTGTCATAATTCAGACTATATCAATTTATTACTGTGTAGTATTTAGAAGAGTATGGTACATGAAACTACTTATACTTAAGAACTCATCCTAAGACTCACTATGGCTGAATTTTGACAAATCTTGCCAATGTAGCCTTGTTGCTGCTAATTGACTGACATATTTTAAAAAGCAGTTAATGATGCTGATATCAGGTTGTGTTGTCATATCGATGGAATAGTTTGACTGAAAGCGTACATCACATATATAATGAATCGGCATTATCTTAAATTTATGAAACCTGATGGTAAAAATTCCATTTTATACCATAAAACAAGTTATCTGCCCCTGAATTACCCCACCCGCACATGTTTAATGATAAAAGGGCACGTTGGACTTACACACCATTTTGAAGAAAGGATCAAAGCAGCTTACAAAATTTGTAATGAACATCAAGATAAGATATATATTTCTAAGTTCAGGTGAGTTAATAAACATTCGCAAAAATACTTCATGGCTAAACAATGCTCAGATTTTGGTATTTGAAACGATAAAAGTAAAACGTACGTTAGTTGGGCCGGGTCATGTTACAGGTCGTTACATTGGCGACGCTTGCATAAAACTGGTTACATTTAAGTTAATTATTTTTATAAGATGAATCACAAATATATCACAGTCACATAGTGTAAAATTTCTTTGTGAAAAATAAAACAGAGAATACAGCACTTTTCTGGGAACTTTTTGATCCTCCCTTGTACAGGTGACATACACATTTGTTCTATGTGCTGGAAGTCAGATCCCCCAGCAGAGAAGTCCTGTCTTTAATGAAAATCCCAGTTTAGAAACCAGAAGTTACAGTCCAGAGCTTAAAGCATGGCATGTAAATTATGCAACTAATATTTCTAATAAAAGCCTGGAAAGGGTACAGTCAGCCTGATGGATTTGAGTTCAAACATATTTTATGTCCATTGATTTTACTTTTTGTCTTGAAGGTCCTTAACCCATTCCATTCGGGATACCCCATTAGGGGTACCTGGGCAAACAGTTTGGATCCAGATCAGGCCCCACAAAAGTGGGGCCTGATCTGAGATCCAAACAGTTTGCTGCCTAGACATCATTTCTACAAGAGTTAGTTAGACCAATATTGTCAAAATATTCTTGATTTTTGATGCAGACGAAAATTTCAGCAGACGACAAAAAATACCCAGAATGCAATGGGTTAAAGACTATTTTGTATGAATGTACATCAATTGACCTTATACAGGTGTGTTGGATCTACATTTCAGAGTCTATGGATTTTGCCTTAGATCTGAAAGCTACTTGATGGCAGATCGTTATCACTGGAATATGGTTAAACGTGACAACTAGATTGGCCTCATAATAGATGTGGGTCAGTGTTAACCTACATTTCATGGTCCAGTGATTTTATTTAATATCTTGAGGACTGTTACACGAAGAACGTCATGCTTAGGCAGTTAATTTTCCTTATTGCACAAAAGTCACAGAAAATGTATGTAGGTTGATGTGACCTTAACTTTGTGGACTGCTGATTTTACCCTGCACTATCAACTGAATCATTTGTTAGCTCACCTGAGCCTTTAGGCTCATAAGTGAGCTTATAGTATAACCAGGCATCTGTTGTCTGTCTGTCATCTGTCAGTGGTCAACATTTTCAAACATCATCTCCTCTGAAACCATTGGTTTTAGGGAATGAAACTTTGTTTGCAGTGTCTGGGTCACATGACCAAAATGGCTGCCACACCCATTTGTGGTAAAAACCATTCAAAAATCTTCTCCACAACTGAAAGGCCTATAACCTTGAACTTTGTATGTAGTTTTGGGGACTCAAGCCCATCATAGTTTGTTCCAATAATTTATGATATGGTTAAGTCTAAGGTATGATACTTGGTTTATATGATTAGCAAAATGAGCAGTAACTGTTGAAGATATTATGTTGCTTAAGGTCAAGGTCATTCTTTGACCTTTATTCATAGTCACTGGGATTCTGTCGCCAGCCTACATTTTCAAACATCTTCTCCCCTGAAGCCACTTAGCGTATTGAAACCATATTTCATATTCAGCCTCCTTCTATCAGGGGAATGTAAGTTTATACAGGCAGTCTGGGTCACATGACCAAGATGGCCACCATGCCCATATACGGTATAAAGCCTTCAAAAATCTTATCATGGAACCTAAATGCCACTGATTTTAAACTCTATATGTAGCATTAGGGACTCGAGCCCATTATAATGTATTCAAATCATGACCGTAGGTTGACCTTGACCTAATTTATGGCAAGGTCAACTTCATTACGTTATGCTTTTGAATGGAAAAAAAGCTGAAACAGTGGGTTTCTCAAAAATATTTAAGTCTAAGGTATAATATTTGGTATATATGGTCAACTAAATGTGTAGATGAAGACATTGTGGTGCTTACGGTCAAGGTCATTCTTTGACCTTTGATCAAGGCTACTGAGATTCTGTCCCACTATAAAAACTTCCAAACACCTCCTCTGAAGCCACTCAGTCAATTGAAACCATATTTCACATGGACACCCAAACCCCCATTGAATAAGAGGAACAAATGCTGTGTTCAAATTGTTTTGGTCACATGACTAAGGTGGTAAAAGCCCTTTATAGCATTGGTGACTTAGGCTCTACAAAGTTTGTTCAAATGTTGAACCTGCATTAACCTTGTTTATGGCAAGGTCAGCTGTGGTATGTTATGGATTTCTCAGAAACTATTTTAAATGTCTAACATATATTTGGTATATATGGTTAACTAACTGAGCAGATGAAGACTATGTTGCAAAAGGTCATTGTTAGACCGTTGTTCAAGGTCACAGAAATTCTGTTGTCCCTCAACATTTTCAAATATCTTCTCCTATGAAGCTACTGAGTTCATTGAAGCCATATTTTATAGTGAGTCTCCCTTGGTCCAGGGAACCAAAGTTTGTTCAGAATGTCTTTTCAGACAACTTAGATAGCAGCCATGCCCATATAGGGTGAAAATCTTCTCCAGAACCTTAAGGTTACTAACCTTGAAACTTTGTATGTACCATTGGGGACATGGGCCTTACAAATTTCTTTCAAATGATGACCCTGCATTGACCTTGACCTAATTAATGGCAAGGTCAACTTTCATTCCTTTTACTTTTATATAGGGAATTTAACGTTAAACAGTGGATTTCACTTGAAACTTTTAAAGCGAAGAACAATGATTGGAAAATATGGTTAACTAAATAAAGACATTAAGGTCATCGAAGGTGAAGGTCATTTGGCCTTTGCCCTAGGTCACTGAGATGTTTAAATTATAATATGCTCTTCTCTAAAACCACTTGTAACAAATGAGTGAATTGACAAATTGTGTCTGTTGACAGTAAGGTCTCAGGTGAGCTACAGGACCATTCGTCTTCTGGTTTTATTCAATGACATTAGATGATGGCCTAAAGTTTTCCACAGTACCACCACTGTCCCCTTTGATGACCTTTAGATCAAGGTCATGGACTAAGATTTCCTATATTTTCTAAAGGCATATTGTTTTCTGTGAGTGGATGGAGTCTGGCCCACCCCTGTTGGTGACCTCCAGGTCAATGGCATGCATTTAGAATTTTACCGTAAGTTTTTATGCCCCTGTGACGATAGTCAAGGGGCATTAAGATTTGCTCCTGACTGTCTGTAGATCTGCTAATCACATTTTAGGGTAAAGTGTTTGTGTAATCAATTCCTCCTACAGTTTTTAATGAATCTTTTTCAAACTTTGCATACACCTTGTGGACATATTGAAGATGTGAATGTGGATTTTTGATGGAGCTAGAGTTAATTTTTACGGAATTACAGCATTTTGAACGTAGTCATTTAAGGCAGTTTTTTTTTTTTGCTTGGTAGGTTATGGAGTTTGTATAATCAATTCCTCTCACAGTTTTTAGTGGATCTTTTTCAAACTTTGCATACATATTGTGGATATATTGAAAATGTGCACGTGGGATTTTGATGGAGCTAGAAGTAATTTTGACAGAATTACGGTTTATTGAACTGAGTCATTTTAGGCAGTTTTTTTTTTTTTTTTTTGCATTGATATGGAATTTGTACTTAGCGGTTTGGCAGTCTGGCTTGCAGGAAAGTTCTTTGAACTAACGTTTGTTGATAACAGACAATTCAGTGAAGTACATACACTGCTCTGTGACAGGCACTATTTTTAAATATGGATATCCATGAATACAATATTCCAATCAAAATAATGGATTAGTTGTCAATGATCACTGGTTTGTGGTCAATGCAAAAATCTGCATAAGATGCTGAAAATAGAACAGATCTTCCCAAATTTAGCAGGTGCTCTCTTTATGTTGCTTCTCACAATTTAGAATGCCAAAATGCCTGACTTGCTGATATTATTAAAAAGGGCTGATATAAGAAAAGATCAAAGGGTAATTTTCTGCACAAAAGCCCAAAAATTAACATTTTATTGGAAATGTATTTAGGTACTTTAATACATTAAAAAGAATGTCCCAGCAGTTTTTTTCCCCAAATCATTCACATAATAGATCTGGTTGAGCAGATAAACAAAAAGAAGTAACCTGTATACAAATTTTTGTTAAAATTATGAAGAAAACACAGGGAAGTCTACTTTTTCAAGGTTGAGCAATTTCACTCACTGTCACACCTGTCTTGGTCATAGTAGTGTAGTGTTCATTCTGTATGTGTGATAATGAATATGCACCTTATACCTGGTCAAACATTTGAGAATAGGCTGCATTGTTTTCATCTGTTCTACCTTACTAAGTGAGAAAGATTTTGAACAAATAATTGCTGGGGTACTTTAAACAAATTCTCAATAATATTGTTGTTTTAGATTTGTGTGCAGAAAATAACCCTTGGCTAATACGTTAAATATTTACAGTTTTATTCATTTTTTCTTCTTTTACAACCGCACACAAATCACTCCAGTGACTTTACTATATATTCTCGCACGTACAGCCTGTACCAGAGTGGTATACTGTGCAGTATGACCAAAGTCAAAATAATAATACACACTATGACTGATATGTAAATGTTCAATAATATAAGCAAGTGTCCCAAACGTAACCTAAACAGGTTGTATTGGAATTTATAGGTATAATCACAGTGTATAAGCGGACAGTCACCAAATCGGAAGCGACAATTGACTGTACACCCGAAAATCATTAGTGACACATAAACAACTTGTGAGGTGAAACGGTCAAAAGCAGGTAAGTCCTTATCGAATTTGTTCTTTTAGATGCGGTTTTCGACATCGGGGAGAGAATTGGGTGTACTTCACCTGTAGCATTGTCAGTTTGACATATCACCACCCAATCTCTGTGTAAAAATCAAGTTTTCCTGCTTAATCACCAGTTTTGCTTTATTTTCTGTCGATCGACACGGACAATCGGGGTTAAAAAGACTAGAATTATGGCATCATTTCTGTTAAAACCAACATAAAATCAACGCTACACCTTTATCCTGTGATATCCAATAGCTGAATCCATCGAAACATTACTTAAAGCAAATATATTGCCTCCTGAATCGCACACGTTCGTCTCATTCGACTGTCCGACTAGTGACAAAAACAAAAAATGGTGTTGAACGACTAGCGACGATTTTCTTGTAAGTCTTATTGAGCAGAAAATGTGTTAGTAAATATTTTTACTTATGTATTCTTTATCGAAATATAACGACAACGGAGGGTAAGAACTTCTACTGGATTGAGTTTGTTTCAGAAGTCCAGTATGCTGTTTATATCTACCATAAATTTGCACAGATTAGCATGGCAGGCTCAATGATTTATTCGTAAGATTCGAAATAACTTGAAAATACTGAGAGTGTTTCTGAATTTTTCTGTATAAAGAAAATGTACTTTGAATTTTTTTTTCAACAGGTGAAACTAATCTCAATGGTCAGACTAGCAGCTTAAAAGTTATGAAAACATATTTTACAAACGGCACAATATTGTCACCTAGATCTACATTGATACCCTATGCTACTCTTGTGGATATCCATTTTCTCTGAGTTGAAAACAATTTTCAATCATATCAATGATTTTTAATCATGAAAAACGTGTTTTATATCGACTGAACAAGTAACCGTAATGATAACCTATCGGATTTTTCCAATCGTGACCTTTGACCTTTCTCCTCCAGTCCAACGGGAAACTCGAAACTCCAAGCTCGCTTGTTAATGTAATTTGTGGTATTTGACCGATGACCATCGATTTTCTGAGACATAGCTCACTGAGTTTGTCTTCACAGACACAGAATTTGCTTAGAAAATTGATCGATTAATAATAATTAAGGTCAAAATGTATTTTTACAGGTAAGGGGTGGATGGGGTTTACATGTAGCTTTCTTTACTTTTTATTGCATTGATGGTTGCTTAAACGGTACCGGAAGACGGAAAATGCGAATTTCTGAAAATCAGTAACGCACCACAAAAGCGGTACGCGGCTAGGTCACAATTTTAATTGAAATGTTGACAGAGAAAAATTTAGCCATATGATCATTTCTTTATAAAGAAATGCTTGATAGCCTTCTCCCCAAATGATGATCCCAGTGGAAGCAGCCAAAACGATATTTTTATTACCTTTTTCAAGCATTTGTTGAAAATGATCGTCATGAATGTGAAAATACAATCACTACTAGTCGGACAGTTTTTGTTTCTTGGTATGTCGCTAATGATTAGGTACAGTTGTCACTAGTCGGACAGTCGAATGAGACGAACGTGTGCGATTCAGGAGGCAATATATTTGCTTTAAGTAATGTTTCGATGGATTCAGCTATTGGATATCACAGGATAAAGGTGTAGCGATGATTTTATGTTGGTTTTAACAGAAATGATGCCATAATTCTAGTCTTTTTAACCCCGATTGTCCGTGTCGATCGACAGAAAATAAAGCAAAACTGGTGATTAAGCAGGAAAACTTGATTTTTACACAGAGATCGGGTGGTGATATGTCAAACCGACAATGCTACAGGTGAAGTACATCCAATTCTCTCCCCGATGTCGAAAACCGCATCTAAAAGAACAAATTCGATAAGGACTTACCTGCTTTTGACCGTTTCACCTCACAAGTTGTTTATGTGTCACTAATGATTTTCGGGTGTACAGTCAGTTGTCGCTTCCGATTTGGTGACTGTCCGCTTATACACTGTGATAATGGTGTCGTGTTAAGACTTAGATCAAGTTAAGTCAAGTTTTTCAGGTCGATAAGGGATTAATTGTGTATAACCTGATCAATAATAAATCTGTCTGACTTTATCATATAAACATACTTTAAATATATGGATATTTTATGAGGTATGTTAAAATCATTTAGCATAATATGTTTGTTTGGAGTCCGTAACTTAGTAACATCTTATAGAACAATACCATGTATTCGAAATGCCATTCCCACAAGGCACATAGCTTTGGAATAACGTCTAATCGTAGCCTTGAAATAACGTCGGATCAACGTCACTGACTTCGCTTCGACGTTACCAAAGTTTAGGACCCGCTTTGTTCATAGCTGATGGTGATAGGTACCCTTGCCTTCCGAGTTTTATAGTGATTGATGCCTTAAGTGACACTCTGTTTCAGTTCTCAATACAAGATACAAGCCTCTTTTTTACAATTTTTGGCCCACAGCCGTATAGACTGGACAAATAAATATAAACATGTTCATGCAAAACTTCAGTTACGGCCCAGTTGACACATGACGTCGAAATGACGTCGTACGGACGTCGATGCGACGTCATCACGTCGCATCAACGTCAGTTCGACGTCATTACAGAGTCGTTCTCAGTTAAGCTGGGCCATTAGCTATTTATTTTGTCCTTCGTATTACCTTTCTTTAAATTAAAAAACGGTCCTGTTTACCCTCTGACAAGTAGCCCTCTATCTAAAGAAGTAGATAAAAGTACCAAGACATGCATGCGTTTTGTTAGACATTTTTAACACTGGTTCGAATAATGATACCCTGGTTTAAAAAGCGACGTTTTTAAATGTCGCGATATTGCCGTTGCATATATATGAACGCCGCACGGCTAAAAACGATAAAGCACTGCTTAAAATTGAGTTCCATCATTAAATTCAGGTGATTTCTTACATATTTCCTCGCTTAAACAATATCTAAAGGGTAGTTTTTGCTACGAAATGAGACTGGGAACTAATGTCGCAAATTTTATGTAACCTACGTCACAGCGGTAAATTCATGATACATGTATTAACTAAAATGGCCCGGCCTCATAAAACTTACAAGATCATGCGAAGAACTATGTGTTCCTCAATATTTTATATCATTTGTGCAAATTTGCTCCATTTTGTATATTTTACTCGACTTCAAAATACATAACCTTAGCATTTTTCTGTAAGAATGTAACCTTACGTTACGGGCTTTTCTTAAAACTGAGCAAAGCAATCGCTCTGAAACTCATATGCAAAATCCTGCCCAGTAACAGCTACAAGATGAGTTCATGCATTGAAACATTAAAATGGTAAAAAAACGTTAAAAAGTGTGTACTGTAACCTACGTCACACGTAGCCTACGTCACAACGTCACTAAGGCCACTTTTTGAAGCGTTGACGTCATTTGATTAAGCAGCGCTTCATAGAAAACCCCTTCCTTCCAAAAAAGCAAAGAAAAACATTTTAAATTGAAACCAGCCAAAATAATCAAATGTCAGTAGATTAGTAAATGTGCAATGCTACCCATGTCAAAGAAATCGTATGCGACATCGTCCTTCAACGTATCTAAATAACGTCATAAAATACGCCATTTCTAATTGTTAGCATGGTTGGTATCCCATAATCTAAAACTATTTACAGCTTTGAAGCAGATATAATGAACATTATGGTCGTGATTTTTTTCTTGAATTCTGGCATGGTTGTATATATGGCCATTTTTGTCAGCGAATGGCCCAGCTTAACTGAGAACGTCTCTACAACGCCATGTGCCTGCTGGGGGGTGGGGGAGGGACCTTTACTAGCGTTATTTCCCAAATAGGCGCTATGACAGGACAAACTGACAGTTGCGGAAAACCGAATTTTGGCACCCACGCGCTCTGTCCACCCTCCCTGTTCACATCAACAATATGTCTATAGTAAAAGAGGGAGTTGTCGCAGTCTGCACAGATGTTCCGCACGCTGGCCTGGTCCGGAGTCTGAGCAGTCAGTGTATGCCGTGAGGCCAATTTTCTCGTCGTACACAGGCAAAAACCTGGAATAAAACAGTCTTTTAGAAATTGTAATTTAAATACATTTAAACGCATTTGCGTCGATTGCGTTCAGCAGTTTATGCGGCGTGCACGCTCTTCACGTCCGCGATTCTTTACGTCCGCGGCACGATGCGCCGGATTAGCCACTGTTCGTATTCCTACGGTGCTGATCGATTGTGGTTTCTCACATTAAAACGGCTCAAGTTCGAAAATCTGTTTCCAGTGTTGGCATATGGGAATTCTCGGCATGCCATACCAGCCTGCGGTGTCTTGTCAAAGCATGCACGGCTCGTCTCAGCTCTGTAACTCCGACCATACTTTGGATATATATGCATATGGATATTCGATTAAGAAGCTTATTTTTATATCCATCCATAGTAAAAAATACTATTGAGTTTGTAAAATACAAGCCAATAAGTTAATTATAATATAATCCTGCAATTTCTTCAAATATTATTAATTCGTTTCACTTCTGTTTCTTAATACCCGTCGTGAACCATCTAGTTCAGAAAAGTTGGAGGTCACTGAATTATTTGCCGCATTCGTCCTACACTGAGATATGAAAAATTAAGTGTTACTTTTGTATCACAGTGGGATATTGGATTCTCTCAAGATTAATGGATTCAATGAGACTTTGTTCAGCAAACACTGAACTTATTAAATACGTGAAATTTTAATAAAGAAATGTTAGCACTAATGGACTCGGGTTGAATAAAGAGTTCCTTGGTCGATAAGAATAATAGCAAGCTGGTGTGAAATAAGTAAAGTTTGGTTATCTAAAGGTTTATTTTTCATAAGTCACTGGAATTGAAACGACTAAACTGAAATTGAAGGTGACTATTTTGCCATAATACTTTTCTTAAAACATATGTTGTGACGCACTGCTAAATCCGCAAAGGCGATTCTACAAAGACACTACAGAATGAGATTTCCTGGCAGTGAGGCAGGGTTAAACAGGAACCACAACTTACGTTTATTTGAATAATTAACAATTTTTCTTGGACTGTTTCACCAAATACTCCCCTTAACCAGAGTTTTGTGATGTTGACAAACATGGAAAGTACAAAATACGAATGGAAATGTTCTGACTTAAGATATCTTTATGCAAAATATGTAAGTGCCTATCTATTTTCACGATAACTTTACATGTAAAAAGAGGCTTTATTATGCATGAATCAGTAAAATTTATTCAGGCGACTGAATATTTTATGGTTGGACCGAATGTTTGAAAACAAGAAACAGAGCCCCGGAATTTTGATCGAAACATTTTTACGATTCATTGTTTTGGCGGGTTGTATGACATTATAAGACAGTTTCAGAGGTTTTGCATGGCGATCATAATATAGAATTGCTTTGATTATGTACGACCATTTTACTGCATTGTTACACCTTTTACACGCATTATTTTCTGAGATGTATTTGCAGATCTTTTTACTGTTCTCTGATTTCTTCAGATCATTTTACTGTCGTTTCTACCACAGAACAGGTGGAAATAAATTTTGACGCTGAATGGGTTTTACTCAGGATCTCCTCGGCGTGTTTTGGGCGGAAATGTAATTTTGATAAATTTGCATAAGCTGTGCCATGAGAATATTTCAGGGCAGACGGCACAGAGTTCATTCTAGGTCAGCGCATCTGCGAATTCTAATCCGAGTATTATCAAAATCTATGGACCAAATGGCTCATGGGGAATCCATACAGACACAACTGAACATCGGATCAGATTGGGCAGATAACCCACCTGTCTAATCTGAGTCGGCGCTGTAATGTCCAGTGTGTGTGAGATTTCATACACTTCAGTTTCAAATATTGAACTATATTTCTGCATGGTCTGTTTCAGATTAGACGCACATCTACGCCAGACATGAATTTCAATGAGGTGGCTCGACAGGTAGGTAACAACAGTAGGCCTATAGGGCAGCACTAACGGCCACGCTCTTCCGGCTGCGCCCCGGGGCATGACAGTAGTCTGCCCATTACCCTATACTAGGCCTACTCAACAAGCTGCAGTAAATGCATCAAAAGAAATCGCGTGAAGATCAGCCAAAGAAATGCAAGACCGCGAGGGAGACTTTCAGGAACTTACCCATAGGAGTTTTTTTTCCTTTCAAATTTCAACTGAAATTGGTGCGTATTAATGAAATTCCAAATTTCAAAATTCATTTCCGGAGATAGGCCCACCATGCGAAGCCCCTGGATTGCTTTTGAAAATGTTTTAGACATGTCATATAATTGCAATTAAGTTTGCCATTTGGACTCAAAGTTTGAGAAAAACAGGACGGGCGATGGTAGTTTCTTACTGCCTTTGATCACAAACCGGTCTAGCGCCCACTCTGAAACAACGTATCGACGTCCTTGTAAAGTTATGAGCTTAGCCTACATCGTTGTGTAAGCGTGCAGTAGTACCTAGTATTTCAATTCTCATATCGACGTTGCCGCCCCGCACCTCAGCGGAACGAATCCATGGCCGCAGTAACGGGGCGTAAGTATGTGCATGAAGTTGCATCGATTTTTATAAGACGTTGTGTCCATATAGCCTACCTAATGGGCTTCTGTTTGATTGTTCCAGCTAAAGGATTTCATCTACAATGGGAAAATCAACGAGGTTAAACAGCTGCTGGGTCCCTTCACAAACAAAAAAGACATAAGATGGATAGAAGATAAGGTAGGAAAAAGTCTGTGTCTAATGTCACTTGACTTTCATGACGGTAAGCATAAGTTAACCTGCTCTTTGTTCTTTATCAAACCCGCAGTTGTAGCTATATACTGTGACTTGCAGTTGTAGCTATACTGTGAAGTCAAAAATGCAGTGCTGGTTATATTCATCCTGCGGTTATCTTTATTTAACCATAATAATTGTCAGTGACCTGAGAGGGGGGAGTAAGTTTTTGTCTTATTTTTTATTTCCTTAATTATTTGGATTAGCTAGTCAGACTGGTCGGCCATCAAAACGCCAAAACGATGTGTCCATCGGGTATCATAATTTCGTTTTGACGACTGAGGCCCACTTCAAATCAACTAAAGTTCCTACCATAGTAGTATTTTTGGGCATGCGCTCTCGCATTTCCAATCGAACGCCAAAAGTTGCTACAATACACAGTTCCGAGAATAGCCGCTAAGCTCCGCCTGCTTAGTTACTGTTACTACGTCTCACAAGCTTACACAAAGATGGCGGAAAATCAAATGACAAATGCAAGTGTCTGCTAAATGTTGGCGATCTATGGTGAAGAATCAGCCTCCTAATGGCCTACACATGGCAGTTTGGTGCATCATGCATTTCCGATGCGTTCTGCTCTTGCAAATCAGAGTTAATTTATTAAAAGTGGTGTTAGTTTGTTTTCTTTAAACAGGTATACACCCCTTCATTAACCGAAAGGTAAAATCACGGACTTATGTTGGTATTGACCACGTGCGATTTGTTTGTGAGACTATGTCACGTGCTAAGTTGTCGTTGCATTGGCCAGGTATACGATATCATGTGATTTTGAGTGACTTTCTGGGTGTGGCTCGGAACTGTGTATAGTAGATTGTCATGGAAACAGAAATAAATACTGTGTATTTCTTTGTTTTTCCGTAGTTGCATTCTTTTATTTCTTTTTGAAAACAGGAAAAGAAACATTATAAGAGTGAGTGGTTGCAGATTTGTACAGTTTTATCCTTGAATGACCAGTTTCAGTGACCCTAACAGTATGATACACACAGTGGCACTGTTTCACACAAAGGCAGACTTTATTTAATGGATTATTTTAGTGTTGCATTCTAACTTTTGAATGTTATCCAGACAAAGATGGAAAAGTTGAAACACTTAATTTTGGAGGCCTTTACTTCTGAGACCTATATTTAGCCTACAGTATTAAAGTCGGACCAGTTTCAGTGACCCCCACTCATTTTCTAAACAAGTTGCAACACAAAGCTGGTTGCTGTTGGAACAGTTGCTCAGGATTGAAACTCATGAACTGAATATAAAAACATACTGAAGGCAATGGCTGCATATGCTTATCAAGAAAAATATGACAACATGGAAATTCACTAATACCCTGTCAAAATAAGGGGTTAGGGTTACAAAACAAAACCTAAACTTGTAGCAAATACAAGTTATCCTATTGTTTTTGTAGTATTTTATGTTGAATACAATAGTAAACACATTTTTAGCTCACCTGTGAAGGTGAGCTTATAGTATAGACTTCGTCCGTCGGCGGCGTCGGCTTCGTCGGCGTTCACACTTTTAAACATCTTCTTCTCAGAAACCACTGGGTGGATTGAAGCCAAATTTCATATGGAGCCTTAACAGGATGGGGGAACGAAAGTTTATATATTTCGTCCAGGTCACGTGACCAAGATGGCTGCCACACCCATATATGGTAAAAACCTTCAAAAATCTTCTTCTCCGGAACCAAAAGACCTATAACCTTGAAACTTGGTATGTAGCATCGAGCATGCGGGCCCATCATAATTTATATAAATCATGACCTTGCATTGACCTTGACCTAATTTATGACATGGTCAACTTTGGTACGTTAGGCTTTTATATTGGAAAACGCTTAAATGGTTGATTTCTCAGAAACTATTTAAGTCTAAGGTACAATTTCTGATATACATGGTCGACTAAATGATCAGATGAAGATATTATGTCACTAAAGGTCAAGATCATTCCCTCAGACCATCCGTCGTCAAGATTTTCAAACATCTTCTCCTCTGAAACCACTGGGCTGATTGAAGCCAAATTTCATATGGAGTCTCAGTGGGATTGGGGAACGAAAGTTTATACCCAGGGTCTGGGTCACATGACCAAGATGGCCGCCATGCCCATATATGGTAAAAACCCTTCAAAAATCTTCTTCTCCAGAACCCAAAGGCCTATGACCTTGAAACTTGGTATGTAGCATCGGGCATGCGGGCCCATCATAATTTATACAAATCATGACCTTGCGTTGACCTTGACCTAATTTACGACATGGTCAACTTTGGTACGTTAGGCTTTTTTTACCTAAGCTTCATAAAAAACCGTATAAAGCTAGATTCATTGCCAACTCTAGCTCTTGTACTACTACAGAATTATCTAAATTATTAACTTCTTGCCTCACTGCTGTGAAATCTCGTGTGATTTGGTACTATGAGACAGTGTATGAGAGGTCAGGGAAAAATATGTTTTGGTCTATAAAAAATTCTGGTGAGGTACTTAGTAAACTGAAGTCAAGAGGGTTCTGTGCGACTAGTTTGTCCACTTATGATTTTTCTACTCTTTATACCACATTACCCCATAATTTAATAAAGGAAAAACTTGTTGATTTGATTGAGAGGGCCTTCAAAAAGTTCTCCAAAAATGAAGATACCCTTTATATTGCCTGTAACGATAAGCAAGGTTGGCAAAAAGGCGGGAAATACTCATATTTCCCAGGACGGCGGGAAATACTGGTAATTCCCGGGAATTACTGGTAATTCCCGGGAATTTCTGGGAAATTGGTCTCTCTCCACCTACAAAGTTCTAAATATGTTCTAGAAGAGCCATAAAACTATACAAATGTATATGCAAAGCAAAAAATAATTAAACAACCCTTTATTTGAACATCAAACAAGGATTCAGATAAAATATTGTCTAGATCTGCATATGCAATCAAATTATTTTCTTATAGGAACTGGGCGAGGATGAGTCTGCATGTACAGTTGTCTCTGTCTATCAAGTAGTTGTTACAACACACTGAGATTAGAAGTACCTACAGTATATGTCACCTCTCAGTTGAATCAAGACAATTCAATTATTTTTCACACCTTCAGTGGTGTTTGGTCATTACTTACAATAGGAAGCATAGTTATTAATAAAAGTTCATTTTTCATTCAACAACAAAAATATAAGATAGATATTAGAAAAGCCCTTGGGGGAAAAAGACATTACAGGACTTCATCAGGTAACCTTTGGACTACAATATCCACACATCATTGTCTAATTAATCAGACGACAAACTCAGAGATACATGCAAGAAACTGGGACATGGTACACTCTCTTTTTTTGTGAAGTAGTTGTGAATTTATGCCCAGGTTTGAAGACCTTCACAGGGTTTTGTCAAATTGGGGTAAGATCAAACTTAAGAACAAATTAAGTTAGACTGCAGAAAGCTATGGTCTTTAGCAGTGATAAACCAGCAAGGGTCAGCTTAGAGGGAGAAGTAGGAGAAATTCTCTCCTTAAGATGACTGGCTTCTCCCTATTTCGAGCTGAGTGAGAATCAAAGTGTGTTAAACACATAGGTACATGTATAGAAAATCCCAAATTTGGAATAAAACTTCTCCCTGAAATTCAGAAAATGTCACAAAACTTAATTCTCTTAGTCTGAGAACCTAAGGAGGCAAAAATGTTTAAGTGAAACTGCAGCTCAGATTAGTATATACATTTGTATGAGAACCAAATGATAATAAGATTTTGTGTTTACAAATACAGTGCTGAAACACTACTGTTAAGCGATTAATGAAAGGATTTTACAGTCTGTTATTTTTATAAATAAGAATTTTAAAGGCAATTTTCTTTGAAATCATAGCCTTTGACACAACCAAGAATCATCTGCTGTGTCCTCTAGCATGGACCAGTCCTGGAATTTACAACTTTATTTGCATGATATGCATATAAGGGATAACAAATGTGTGTTATCACCTTAAATTTAAAGAAATGTGATAGAATATTTTGAGAAAAACAGCTCTAAAATTTCATATTTCCCAGTATTTCCCACTATGGCCAAATTTGGAGTATTTCCCAGGACGGTAATTACCGGTAATTACCACTGGGAATTCCCGCCACCGGTATTTCCCGGCCAACCTTGACGATAAGAAAGCGTTTTTCACTTCTACTGACCGTAAAATATATAGAGGATATAGTCTTTGGTCATGTCAGAATGTATGTGACGCCTTATCATATCTCTTAGATAATATTTACATCAGATTTGGTAATAAGGTATACAGACAAATTGTTGGTATTCCGATGGGTACAAATTGTGCTCCTCTTGTGGCCGATTTGTTTTTATTTTGTTATGAAAGAGATTTCATGACTTCTCTTTCTGTTGATAATCAAGCTGATATCATTGAGGCATTTAACTCAACCTCTAGATATTTAGACGATCTTCTGAATATAGATAATCCTTATTTTGAAAGCATGGTTAACCAAATTTACCCACCTGAACTTAAATTGAATAAAGCTAATACTTCAGATACCGAGGCCCCCTTTTTGGATTTACATCTATCTATTTCTAACGGTTTTGTATCTTCTAAAATTTATGATAAACGTGATGACTTTGACTTTGATATAGTTAATTTTCCATTTTTGGATGGTGACGTTCCACGTCGTCCCTCTTATGGAGTGTATATTTCTCAACTTATAAGATTTGCTAGAGTGTGTAGTCATGAAGATGACTTTAATGCTCGTAATAAATGTTTAACTGCTAAACTTCTTCAACAGGGCTATCGGTATCATAAGCTTAGAAAGGCTTTTTCTAAATTCTATCGCAGACACCATGAATTGGTTTCAAAATTTGATGTCGGATTAAAATTTCTTTTACACCAAGGCCTATCGGAACCAGAATTTTATGGTGACTTAGTATACAAATTCAAAAGATTAAGGGTAGGACTGATTTTTCTGATCAATTCCGAAAAATAATAATACGTCACAAACGTATTGGCTATAATTTAAATGTTATGCGACAGTCTGCATGCTTAGTGATTAACCCAATCACGGTTGATAGCTTTGCTGCACTCTTTAATTGCACACCGGGGGATCGGTCGCCAGACTCTATGATGGCCCCGACCTAAAGCTATATATTTTAGTTGGTTGGGACCGGAGCCTTTTTGTCTGTTGCTTGGTCCACCGGGGCTCAACTGGTGACCTTCTTTTGCTTCTGATTTCCAGTGGGGTTGTTTGGCAGGACAGGGATCTCCACCTGTCAGACGGCCCGTTGTATCTGTTGAGTCCTCGTCTTTGCTTCTTCATGGTGTTGAAATTTGATTTATGTGTTTACCGTGATGATTCATTGACGAGTTAGAGGGTTATCATGCGAACTGAACAACCAACTAGATGTTTTGTACCACTTCAGAAACTGAGGGTGAGGTTGGGCCTGTAAAATCGATTTAAGCCCCCCAGTAATTCATTACTGACCGTTCCAAGGCGGTAGTTCTGTTGTGGTTCTTTGTTGCCTGTTTTTGGTGTCAGAGTTTCTGTGATGTTTTACCTTATGTATGTTATTATTATTTTTGGTTCGATTTGGGTTGCTGAGTGGCCACCTTTTGGGAACAAGCTGCTCACTCGGTTGGCCATATGTTCTCTGTATCTTGATTATTTGTAATCTTAGTTGTTTCCAACTATGGTTTGAGGGCTGGATTTGGATTTTGATTGTTTCAGTTCCTTGTCTTTGCATACTTTTTACTTTTATATGGGAAAACGCTTAAACAGTGGATTTCTCAGAAACTATTTAAGTCTAAGGTACAATACTTGGTATACATGGTCGACTAAATGACCAGATGAAGATATTATGTCACTAAAGGTCAAGGTCATTCCGTCAGACCATCCATCGTCAAGATTTTCAAACATCTTCTCCTCTGAAACCACTGGGCTGATTGAAGCCAAATTTCATATGGAGTCTCAGTGGGATTGGGGAACGAAAGTTTATACCCAGGGTCTGGGTCACATGACCAAGATGGCCGCCATGCCCATATATGGTAAAAACCCTTCAAAAATCTTCTTCTCCAGAACCCAAAGGCCTATGACCTTGAAACTTGGTATGTAGCATCGGGCATGCGGGCCCATCATAATTTATACAAATCATGACCTTGCGTTGACCTTGACCTATTTTACGACATGGTCAACTTTGGTACGTTAGGCTTTTATATGGGAAAACGCTTATACAGTGGATTTCTCAGAAACTATTTCAGTCTAAGGTACAATACTTGGTATACATGGTCGACTAAATGACCAGATGAAGATATTATGTCACTAAAGGTCAAGGTCATTCCGTCAGACCATCCGTCGTCAAGATTTTTAAACATCTTCTCCTCTGAAACCACTGGGCCGATTTAAGCCAAATCTCATATGGAGTCTCAGTGGGATAGGGGAACGAAATTTTATACCCGGGGTCTGGGCCACATGACCAAGATGGCCGCCATGCCCATATATGGTAAAAACCCTTCAAAAAACCTCTTCTCCAGAGCCAAAAGGCCTATGACCTTGAAACTTCGTATGTAGCATCGGGCATGCAGGCCCGTCATATTTTATACAAATCATGACCTTGCATTGACCTTGACCTAATTTATGACATGGTCAACTTTGGTATGTTAGGCTTTTATATGGGAAAATGCTTAAACAGTGGATTTCTCAGAAACTATTTAAGAATTAGGTACAATACTTGGTATACATGGTCGACTAAATGACCAGATGAAGATATTATGTCACTAAAGGTCAAGGTCATTCCGTCAGACCATCCGTCGTCAAGATTTTCAAACATCTTCTCCTCTGAAACCACTGGGCTGATTGAAGCCAAATTTCATATGGAGTCTCAGTGGGATGGGGGAACGAAAGTTTATACCCAGGGTCTGGGTCACATGACCAAGATGGTCACCATGCCCATATATGGTAAAAACCCTTCAAAAATCTTCTTCTCCAGAACCCAAAGGCCTATGACCTTGAAACTTGGTATGTAGCATTGGGCATGCTGGCCCATCATAGTTTATACAAATGATGACCATGTGTTGACCTTGAATTAATTTACGACATGGTCAACTTTGGTATGTTAGGCTTTTATATGGGAAATCGCTTATACAGTGGATTTCTCAGAAACTATTTAAGTCTTAGGTACAATACATGGTATATATGGTCGACTAAATGACCAGATGAAGATATTATGTCACTGAAAGGTCAAGGTCTTTTGGCCACTTGACCTGAGCATATACTGGCAGGTGAGCGATAGTTGCCCTTGGGCGACTTGTTTCAACTAGTATTTAGTCCCTGGTCACTTAATTTCAACAATATTTAAAAAAAAACTTTGCAGACTGGTTGAAAGTGCGGATTGGCTGTTCTAAGGACAGCAATTATTTCAGGACCATAAAATCAGTGTTTAATGTTTGTCATTGAAATCTTCAGTTATATAAACAGAAATAAAACATCCTCATTAATATATACAAATAGAAAATAAATCAGAAATATTCCTCTGATAATAAATTTGATTGGAATTTAACAGTGTATAAAAAGCAATAAGAAAAATGCCTGAAAAATGGGGTTGTCATGTAAACCTGTATACTGTGAAGTTATTAAAGGCAGGATGGTGTTCTTATCAAACATACACAAAGGCAATATAACTTAGTGCATATCTCTGCAAAAAAAGAATTAATTGCTGCATCACTTTTTAAATATATTGACAGAATTTATAAGGTCACTGAAACTGGTCAGTCACTGAAACAGGTCCACCTACGATACATGTGTTTTTACTGTATTTTTCTTACACTTGAGAATTACTGTATTATGTCAGCGTCAACCTAATACACATTTCTTGTTTATTTTGAAAAGTTAAAATTAGATCAAGCTTTGGTAGCCGGCTCAGTGGCTATCATAAGGCCGCTGCCGGAAAAGAGGAGAATTTTTTCTTGACATAGTTTGCAGATTCGTACACCACTATATTTGCATAACAAAACAAGTGCCAGATAAAGCAACATTGTTTTGAACAAAGCTTATAAATTTAGAAAGACGTGCAAAGCATCAAAGCCGACTATCAGTAAGAAAGTAAGATTTTAAGCACTTCAATATAGCTGGTACAACGAATTACCGACAACGTCTGTAAGCATAACAGAACTGAATCGAATGAGTCAGCGAGCGGGACTCAGCTCAGAAAATGGAAATTTTAAAATATTCATGACACTTTGCACAGAAGTAAATGTGTGTACTTTAAAGTAGAATGATTTTCTCAACATCTGTTATTAAAATAAGCTGTGGACTTGGCCATTCTGCTCCTCGATCATGAAATCAAACTGCTGTATCAGAGAGGCAGCAGTGAAGACGGTCGGAAAAATCGTCTGCAATGAGTGAAATCTACAAGGCGTGTGCAAGCGTGCACTGAAAATGATTGACACGATAGATTGTGTAAACAGTCGTATAATTAATTTCTTTTTAATTGACATGATGCATTCAGTAGAGGCCCTAAAACTCCAAGTGTACGAATCTGCAACCTGTAAGAATCTGCAACCTGTCACTCTGTTCATCAAATGACAATTTGCACACAACATTGTAAAACAAATACTTGTCTTACACCTACAAATCGCGAGGGTCTTCCGCGGCCACCATCTTGTTACTAGATTAACAGGGGTCTCAACCTCCATAGATCTTTAGTAAGTTCATGACGCCATTATAATAGCTACCATAGCACTTCGATTGGAACTTTAGTAATTATAGTAGCTACTATAGTTGAGTCGAAGTGGGCCTGACTCGTTGGGCTAATCAGGAGCTCTTTTAGAAGCGTTTGTATTTGTTTACTTTCAGTTTATGAGCCAGTTTGATGGGCAGGTGGATCCTGTCAACTATGCAATAGACTGTGGGAAGGAGAAGATAGCCAAATACCTTGTGGAAAAAGCATTTTCATTGCATCATATTTATTGGGTAAGTTGACTGTTTCTGTTCAAGGTGAATTGGTGCACTTTCAGGGGAAGCAACTTAGCTATTTTCAGTTTGTTTCCCCTCCCCTGCCCCTTCTCAGTAAGAACCAATTCTTAATTAACTTAATTTACTGGCAAAGAAAAGAAGTTACTCTCCTAGTAGCAAATTCTTTTCTTAAGAGTAGACCACACATTGAACCTGAAAAGCATTTTTAGGAAACAACGAAAGTTATTCTCCTTTGTCTTGAGGTGTACTCTCGACATAATTGAACCATGACACGAGAAAACCAACAAAGTCGTCACGCACCGAGCGCAGACTCAGATCAGCCTGGGCATCCGCCCAGTCTGATCAGAGTCTTCTCTGTCCGCATGGAGATAGCTTAGAGCTTTAGCGTCCCTTTAAGCTCTTAGCGAAGAGTCTGATCAGACTTTGCAGATGCCCAGGCTGATCAGAGTCTGTGCTGGGCGCACAACCACATTGCTGGTTTTCTGGTGCCGCGGCTCATATGTTTTTAACAAGGGGTCACAACATAGATTGTTTATGGAGAAATAACAGAAATTATCTTAGAATTATCTTCATAGTTATAAACATAGATTGTTTATGGAGAAATAACAGAAATTATCTTAGAATTATCTTCATTGTTAATACTCATCTTATCTGGACCTTTGTGTTCACAGAAAACACTCTCAGATAGGTCTGAAAACAAGATCTTCAGCACACAAAATACAAGGAGCAATGTATGCTTTGTTTGAATCCTCTTATTTTTACCTCAAGCAGATTAAAGGGTACCACATTCACTCAGTTATAAGATGGGTTTTTCCTTCCAAAACAATTTCAGAGCTCTAGATAAGAGGAGTATTTGATGATAATTGAAGGATAATTTTTTTTATTTCTCATTGAAACCATATGTTGTGACCCCTCATCTGAACCGTGTCATCGATACGGTTCAGATGAGGGGTCACAACATACGTTTTTATGCAGAAATAACAAAAATTATCCCTAATTATCATCAAATACTCCCTCTTATCTAGAGCTCTGACAATGTAAAAAATCTAGAGCTATCCATCTTAAATGATGGATTCAGATTTTCTGGGATTGTTTTAGAAGGAAACCTCCATCTCAAAGCAGAAATTCATAGGACTTATTTAAATATTTGGGGTCATTCTATAACTAATAGCTGAATATATACTGTAAATGTGATTTCCTTTCAACAGGAGAAAAATGCTGTTTGTGATGAATGGTGTTACAAAGACCATGGACCAGATGAATGCCCTAGACAGTATGACTGTGGTAAAAATGCTGAGAAACACAACATGGAAACACTTAAATTACTTGTTGATTCAATCAAGCAGGGCAAAAATCGGCCAGGAGAAGGGCTGTCTGAGCCTTATATTGAAAAATTCATGCCACATACCCCACCTGCTAGACAACAGAAACCTAGGCAGGATAAGGTAATTAGTTTGCTGGCAGATACCATAGTGATTGAGAGATTTGAAGCAAAAAAAAAAATTGATTTAAATTAACTTTCTGAAACCTCAGCAGAGTTTGTTGTCTTTTAATTTGCATTTGTTACCGTACTTTAGTTAACCCATTGGATTCTGGGTATTTTTTGTCATCTGCTGAAATTGTTGTCTGCATCAAAAATCAAGAATATTTTGACAATATTGGTCTAACCAACTCTTGTAGAAATGTTGTCTAGGCAGCAAACAGTTTGGATATCAGATCAGGCCCCACGTTTGTGGGGCCTGATCTGGATCCAAACTCCCCTAAAGGGGTATCCTGAATGGAATGGGTTAAGGCATTGAAGCATGGTTGTGTTTAGAGTATATTTATTTAGGACCATTATATCATTTTGTCAGAGTAATAAATTAGACCAAGTCCATTTGCAGACAAATTACAGAAAAAAAATCCCACTTCTGGCACCGTTTTGTTACATTAGTCTGCAGTAAGGAACTGTTTCACTATTTAGTACATTGTATAGATGTTTAATTACTATACCATGTCTAGGCTCCATGTGAAGTATGCGATATTAAATGAGGGCATAACAGAAAGCTGAACAAACAACTATTTGTATTATCAATAGATTTGGAAGAGTTGAAGGGCAGAGCCCATCCCTCTCTTTTCTTTTCTTTTCTTTAGAGTAGATCCTCCTAGTGCATGGCTCTTCTTACTGAAAACCCAGTAGAAAGCTCAGAAATTGTCTCCCTTTGAAAAATTACAAGTAAAAGCATGCTCATCTTGATATGAACTGAATTTAACTCTGTTGCTTGCATGTTTGTGAAAACTATCATCTTCTATTGACTATTGATTTTGCTAGGAATAACTGGTTTAAATGTTAACATCAGTAAAATTTATATCTATGAAACTGACTTCTTGAAATTTGTGTTTCACAGTCAGATCAAGTGAGAAATGTGCAGTTAAAGCGTGAAAGAACAGCAGCAGATGAGGCGCAAGAAGTCGTCCAGAAATATGGCATCAGATATTCTACCAAGGTAAAATTATAACGTTTATTCGGCTATTAGGCTTGATTTTTCCCCCTATGCAACAACCCAAAAATTTCTAGATCCATCTTACAAGACGGATCTAAATTTTTGGGTTGTTCTGGAAGATGAAAACAAAACCCACACACATCTAAAAGCAGAATTTACATACAGTCAACTCTCGATATTTCGAAGTCAAAAGTGATGCCAAACTACTGATATCTCAAAGTAAATTTTCTGGTCCCAGAAAATTTGCTTTGAGATAGCAGTAGTTTGAGATAACAGGAGTTGAAATCTTACGAAACTCATGAAATGTGTTTAGACAACACTCTTTACATAAGCAGGTACTTTGAGATATCAGTGTTCGAGACATCAAGAGTTGACAGTATTTGGAGTTATTTTGGAATAGAAAATGCCCCATCTTATAGATGAATAAATATGGTCTAAGCAGCTAAAAGCATTGGCAACTACAGGGCCTGACAAATCAAAATTTTATCCACTTGTCCGGTAAATTACTTCTGCTAGAAAAAGCTGAAATTTATCAGTTTTCTCTATATAACTTATACATTTTTCTGGGCAAGTAAGAAAATTTTTCACTTGCCCATCAAAAATTTTAACTTGTCCCAGGCAGCCGGACAGTGGATTTGTCAGGCCCTGCCACTATACTTCAGTCATAAAGGATGGTACTTGAAAAAGCATCATAAAGTATGCAGGGTTCTCACTTGAATTTTAAAAATAGGAGTCCGGGACTCCTCCTTTTCCAAAAATAGGAGTCCCATCTGAAAAGTAGGAGTCCCATCCTGAAAAATTGGAGTCCCATATGTTTTAACATAAAATTTAGCCTGTAAAATAATCTTATTTATCTAGTTAAAATTGTATTTTGATATTGTCCCTGAGGGATACAAAAGATGAAAAGGGCATGTACAGGACTGGACTGGCAAGGGGCAATGCTTTTGTGATTGGACATCAAATGATTATGTTATAGAAATGTAAAAAGATATGACATTGACAATTATTTGGTAAATCTTCCATTTTAAGTCAAAGGTATTAATTTAGAAGAAGTGTAACATGTAATAGCTACAGTTCAGAGTTCAGTACTATTCAGTGATGTCCAGTCCACTGCAACATTGCTTTCAGTAATAATTACAACTTATCTCAACCATCTCCCCCCCCCCCCCCCCCCCCCCCTCCCGACGTCAGCGCACCTTACCCCACCCGCTGACATCAGTAATAATTACAACTTATCTCAACCATCTCCCTCCTTCCATCCCCCACCCCACCCCGACGTCGGCGCACCTTACCCCACCCGCTGACATCAAACGCAGAAATCCGTTTACATGTAGATCTATTTTGCCTTTCTTAATTTGAGACACAGACTGATTGTTTATGTCCAAATCGAGTTTGATTTACACGTTAATGAATGGGTACCTGTCGTTAGATCTTCCTTTGTTTATTGAATTATACATTAACTGCGAATATCTGCACCTATCTGTGTCAATAAGAGTTCCTATACCGCGTGTTGAAATGTCTGTTTAGAACTCGCGGATTTCCCAGAGCGTTATTTATAGATCTACACTGGTACTCGTTCTGCAAGCAGTGCGCGAGATGTGGCGGGAAACAGACTAAAAACGGCGGGAAAGAATTTTAAAGTGCACGAACCGAAGATCTAAAAAGTCACCGGTTTCCGGGAATCGCAACAACTGGCCTTGCCAAAATATAATATAATTACCTCTGACGGCCGCTTCTAGCAACTTGAAATTACCGATTGCATTTTCCAAGTTAAAAAAAAACTGATTTAATATCTACAGGTGCAACGCCCATCAAGCACAGCGCACGAGCGTACTACAAGCAGTCGGGAAATAGAAAACGTGCCTTAGAAAAGGCTCATACTTCGGCAGGCTACTGTTAAAGTCCCACCTTCTGTCAATTAATGCCATTCGGTAAACCTGTAAACTGACCAGTCATGCGAGGCGGTAGATCTAAGACAAAGATACCGTGTTGACCCAATTTGTTTATATTGATCAAAAGATCGCCGGTTATTAATAGCGATTAAGAAAGTAATACTGACACGTGCCCTGCTACGGTAGTGGGGATTAAGGTGTGAAATTCCAGGTAAATAACAGGTAGCATTTACGACGATTTTATTGATTATCGGTTCAGATAAATGGCTCCTCAATAGTTCTGTCAAAGTTGTCAGCGACGTGTGTCTTCTTCACAACTTGTGAAAACTGACATTGTAGGAGATTTTAAAGGAGTACAGCCGGAAAAATATCGCGTCAGCGGGAATCCTCGGAAGGCAATTATTGGCGTCCGGATCGGAATTTTCGCGTCCAGGGACGCCGAATTCGGCGTCCCCGAGATCCCTGGTATGGTAAATTAAGACATACAAGGGGTATATAGTAGACTAGGCATATAACTGTGGAACTAATGCACAGATGGCTATAATATAACAGGGCAGTTGAGCTATACCACATGTGATAAAGCACCCACAAGTTTAATAAATATCTCATCAAATGAAGAATTTGTATACATTTGACTCACAGGGTACCAATTAGCATGACGTGTGTAGGGATGATTGTCAATAATGCCACTCTGAGAATCACAGCCTCAGTAATCTCATATTTTTAGTTTCTTACAGAATTTAAACTTTTCTGGTCTACAGTTGGCATCTAAGGTCATTTCCAGGCTGTCTGCAGCAGCTGTAATACATGTAGTGTAGTATTACAGCTGTAGACAGCCTGGAAATGACTCTAGATGCCAACTATAGACAAGAAAAGTATAAATTCTGTAGGAAACTAAAATTATGAGATATTAAACATATGTTGATATACCTCTGAAACTTCACATAATTCATTAAACATGATTGATAACAACATTATAGTCAAACTGCAAGTTGTAACACCAAGTAGTAGCATAATTAGATTTTCCCTCGCAAATAAGTGAAGATTGCTGTTAGCTGAAGTCAGAATGTGGGACCTTTTTGCTAAAGAGTATAAATGAAAAGATCATCTGCATGTCAGTTTTTCTAATGCCTTTGATACCGGACAAAGTTGGTAGAATAACTTTGCACTTAAATGAATGATGTGTTCGCATTTAGTGTTCAGTAAATGCCATTCCAATACAAATTGAAATCTAAGCTTGGTTTTGTTTGCCGCTGTTGCATCTGACCTTGTCAGTTTACATACCGGTAGAATTGAGTGAA
This sequence comes from Ctena decussata, assembly GCA_963989385.1. Lineage (NCBI taxonomy): Eukaryota > Metazoa > Mollusca > Bivalvia > Lucinida > Lucinidae > Ctena > Ctena decussata. The sequence goes on from OZ022508.1 coordinate 17,970,570, forward strand.
CTAAATCAGTCATAAAATCACCAGATATGTTGATATACCTCTGAAAATACACATAATTCATTAAACATGATTGATAACAACATTATAGTCAAACTGCATTGAAAAAAGAAAAGCAGACATTCTTTTTATGTGCAATGTTTTGATTTTGTCTGAAACATCAAATTATAAAATTTGACATATGCTGTCCCATTGAGGCCTCTCTCCAACAGAACAGTTTGCGTAATGAGCACTTTTAGACTTATGGATTAGATTTCTTTTAGTGAGTTAGCTCATAAGTGGTTTCTGTAAATATTGTATGGTTTTCATCAAATATGATGCACAATTTTGAATTGTTGAACTTGTCTACAATGTTTTGGGACACCCCGCATAAATGTGTGAACCTGTGTTTGAAAATAAGCTACCACATAAGAGAGAAAAACCCTGTCACATGAGTAAATAGAAACTACTCAGGTCAACCAACACATTTACACTGTCTAATCAGAATAAATAAGAATAACTGACAGTGGAGTGTTGTTTGATGTTAAGTTAAGCTAGTTTGGGGAAAAAAAAATAGCTAGCAAATGTGTGCCATGTCACATAAGGGATATCAGTGATGGGGTAGGAAATCATTTTAACAACATAAAATTGAAACAAAACATACTTACAGGATATTACCATTTATATTTTTACCCATAACATTTTTCAGAAAGGTGGGACACTCTTACACCTGTATGTTGAGAAGCCAAGAGTGTATACATATATCTTAGCCAATCATGGTGTACCAGTGAATGTTCAAGATGTGGTAAGCATGTAGCTAGCTACTGAGGGTGTCACTGTCATTAAGCATATTTGACTATTACAGTTTTTCACAAAGATGCCAGAATAACAGAATTATATATTGGGGAAGTGATCAGCATGCATCTTTCCTTACCTTCTTAAATATTATCTCATTCAAGTTTTCTTGGACTATTTAAATGTGAAGTATGCCTTTTCTTTTTCTCTGTTGTATTGAAAATGAATGGAACAAGATTTTATTGTCTAACCCATCAGGGGACCAAAATGTCTGATACCATTTAATTGGTCACTTAATGGAAATTTTTGGAAGCGGTAATTTAGCAGAGCATGAAAATCATATTTCACTCTATGCAAATTACTGCCAAGAGTGTATACATATATCTTAGCCAATCATGGTGTACCAGTGAATGTTCAAGATGTGGCAGTGACCTATAAACACAGTGACTCGCGTCTTCACCTTTCGTTCCAAAGAGGCGTGTCGCGCATGCGACAGCAGGGCCTCCTACTGGATCGCCATTTTTAATACAAGCTGAAAAAGCTGGCGTGCATCGCCCATTTTATCGGTGTTTTCATAGTGAAATTATTATGCAACGATAAGGTAAGCTTTGAATTTTATAATGATGTATTAGAATACAAGTTTTGTCATGATTTTGCTTGGTTTTGGAGATCATTTTTAACGATGTAAATTGAGAAACTTTGGTTACTGGAAACGAAATGGCGATGACGCTGTAAAAACCATCCCTTCTTTTACGATGTACTCCGTCGTTAATAAGGTTTGAGGTAATATTTTAGCATTAGAAAACGAAAGGGGAAGGACCAAAATGTTGTTTAATATCATTTTCATGACAATTATTAACTATTTTGATGGTCTTATGACAGTATAGAAAAGGGCTTATTTAGGAAAGTAGCGAAAACCGGCAAATCAGGATGTTCAAAATCCCACTCCCCCGTTTTTAAATAAGGCTCCCAAAAAAACTATTTTTGAGCCTCGCAATGATATTTTTCATAAAGTTGAATGCCTTACAAATTGTTTGAGTGCTATTTTATGCAATTTCGTGCCGATTTAATGGGTCAAAATAATCTTGAAATAAAACTTGTTTTTCACAGTTTTCGCAATACATCAATGAGTTCAGAGTGTTGGTTAGTTTTGCATTGAAGAATTTGTCAGCGACCAAAGTTTCTTATTTCACATCAATACAAATTAACCCCAAAACCAGGCTTAATAATCACCAAACTTACTATTCTAATACATCATCATAAAATTCAAAGCTTACCTTAACGTTGAATAATATTTTGATCACGTAAACATTAATGAAATAGGCGATTCAGGTCGATAACTTCTGATAGAAATTCCAACCACTCAGCTTAATTAAAACCTATGTCACTGACTTACTTCAATTTTCAATGCATGCATATTCTCCTAAGTAAGAGAGAGCCAAGATCAAAATCCTCATCCAAATGCAAAATAAAAAAGTTTCCCATATTTATATTGAAAAGCCCTCCAGCCCGTTTTTTCGTGTGTGCTTTTTTAACTACGTCAAGTAAAACTACCGTATAAAAACTTGGCAAGTTTGGTATCAAAATTTCGGAAATTAAGTACACAATTTAACGCAAACGTTTGTAAGAACACATTATTTATACAGATAAAATAAAACAATGATAATATAAAAATATTTCTAGATGCGAAATAAGCGGTTGACAGAATTATCGACTTTTTCAGCCACTCACCTGTCCAGCGGCGCGACAAGCGTCTATTCGAAAAATACCTATATTTAACGGGAGATGCGAGTCACTATATATATAGGTCACTGGGTAAGCATGTAGCTAGCTACTGAGGGTGTCACTGTCATTAAGCATATTTGACTATTACAGTTTTTCACAAAGATGCCAGAATAACAGAATTATGTATTGGGGGAGGGATCAGAATGCATCTTTCCTTACCTTCTTAAATATTATCTAGTTCAAGTTTTCTCGGACTATTTAAATGTGAAGTATGCCTTTTCTTTTTCTCTGTTGTATTGAAAATGGAGCAAAATTTTATTGTCTAGCCCATCAGGGGACCAAAATGTCTGATACCATTTAATTGGTCACTTAATGGAAAATTTTCTTGAAACAGTAATTTGGCAGAACAAGAAATCATAGTTCACTGTATGCAAATTACTGCTGGCAAATAAAATATTTGAGCCGCGACATGAGAAAACCAACAATGTGGTTGTGCACCCAGTGCAGACTCAGATCAGCCTGGGCATCTGCCCAGTCTGATCAGAGTCTTTGCTGTCTGCATCGAGGTAGCTTAAGCCATTAGCTACCCTTTAAGCGCATAGCAAAGACTCTGCTCAGACTGGGCGGATGACCATGCTGATCTGAGTCTACGCTGGGCGCACAACCACATTGTTGGTTTTTTCGTGTCGGGCCTCATTTGCTTTAATTTCAGAATGGTGATACAGCATTACATGTTGCGGTGAGAAAGAATAAACTGGACATTGTGGAAGCCTTGGTGCAGTGTGGGGCTGACCTCTCACTCAGGAATAAGGTTTGCATAAGCAAATGAGCCATGACACAACAAAACTAACAATGTGGTTGTGCGCCCAGCGCAGACTCAGATCAGCCTGGGCATCCGCCCAGTCTGATCAGAGCCTTCGCTGGCCACATGAAGGTAGCTTAGGCCCTTAGCTACCACTTTGAGCACTTAATGAAGAGTCTAATCAAACTGGGCAGATGCCCAGGCTGATCTGAGTCTGCGCTGGGCGCACAACCACATTGTTGGTTTTGTCGTGTCGCGGCTCAAATTGTAACATGAATTTGATTCACATGGAATAGTTATGCACCACATTTCTTGAAATGATATTCCCTTTCTGCAAGTGTAGCTGTAAAATGTTATCAGAAATAATGGTAGTGTTTTCATTATTGACAATATTTAAATGCAAACAACTCTTGATGATAATATTTAAATACAAACAGCTCGATATCTTAAAGTCGAAGCTCATCAGAATCTATTGATATCTGAAAAAGTAACTTTTCTGGTCCCAGAAAATTTACTTTGAGATACCAGTAGTTTGAGATAAACAGAAATTGAAATGTTAAGACAGGAAATATGTTTTAACTATATTCTTTGATATAAGTGGGTTCTTTGAGATATCAGTGTTTGAGATATCGAGAGTCACTATATTCAAATGCCTATTTTAAATGAGTAAGATTTCTCTGACTGGTCATCACACTTATTTGCAGCAACTAATATCATAAAATAAAAATCAAGAGGGTTAAAGGGCAAATTAAGTGTAAAAATTAAAATCCCATTATATTATATTAAGTCACAAGAAGTATTTTAAAGCCGGGCCACGTAGCGCAGTCGGTAGCACATCTGACGCAAAAGCCAGGGGTCCCGGATTCAATACCCGGTCCGGCCACATACTTTTGTTTCTCCTTCCACTGATTCAATAAGGGCAGTTGTCAGTTACTGGCCAGATTATGTGCACTTAGTACTGGTTAACAGCTTAAGAGGTCTAAGCCTGCCCAGGAATAGTGTGGTTAGGTTAACTGACCATCCCGACATGAGCATAGCCGTCTACCGTGGAAGTAAAGCACCAAAACAACAACAACAACAACAAGTATTTTAAATGAACATTCGCTATATGGTATATAAGTCTTAAGAGCAGTAGAACAAAATTTAATTATCAGAATCCTCTTGTGTTAAGATTTTTAGAGCTTTGGATTAGAGGGAGTATTTTGAGATGTTTAGGGATAATTTCTTCTGCAGGGAAACTGACACCGTGACCCCTCATTAAAACCCTATGGATTGGACAGTTCTTATGATGGGTCAAATATAATATTTTAATGGAGAAATAAGAAAAATTATTCCAGAATTGTTCTCAAATAGTCTTTTTTATTTCTGTTTTATATATTGTTCTATAGATGGGTCAGACTCCTGTTGAAGAGGCAGAAGGAACCATCAGAGCATTCCTACGCACTTTTGAGGTACGTTATCTTTCTCATGTATCATCATTCATGTAGTAGGAGTTAAATAAAGTATCAGCTATTACAATGTGCATACTGGAATGTAGCAAGAAATATTTCCCAGTGTGCAATAGGGTAAATGTTATGTAGCGTGAGATATTTCCCAGTGTGCATGTGGCATTGAAACAACAATCTATTAATGACTATCATGACATCTGATATGATATTGTGTCAAAGTCTTGGGTTTGTTACATGTATTATTTCGTATTAACTTATGAAGTTTGACAGTCAAGCTGAAATAGACAAGACTTCCATAAAAAAAAAAACGAAAAAAAAAAAAAAATTCTGTACGTATGAGCCAAGACATGACAAAACCAACAACACTGTTGGCACAACCACTTTATTGGTTTTCTCGTGTCGCGGCTCGTATATAGAAATAGGTGCTTGTGTTTTGATTTGTTTGGATAAAACTTGTCTGTTTTGATTACTTTCATTGAACCTGCAATAAAATATTTTGGTTTTACCTCTTTGTTTTAATTTCATGAAGCTATCAAACTAAATTTTTTTGAACAGGAAAGAAATATTGCATAAATTAATTCTGTGCTATCATTAAAGCATGAGTGGATATTAAATAGACAGCTGTAATTATTGGCCTAGTTGTTCAAAATTATGCCATTAGTTAAAAAGACATATCATTTTCAAAGACATTGTATGCAAAAACACTGCAATGTTTTGATGGGAAAAGAATTTGAGGAATTTTGCACTAGAAATTAAAGCACCTTAAGCTTTTCAGCAAAAATATTAGCATACTTGATGTTATGTAGATGTATTATACTAGATGACTAAATGAATCCTTGGTTAACGACTACCTTAAGTTAACGATAACTTTGAACAACTAGGCCCAGATTTTTAAGTACCAGTACTTGTCGTAAAAATATCGAGTTAATTCATGTTAATATCTGAACTTATATCATTTCTACTTGCTTACTAATTTGAGTGAACAGGGTTGCTTCAGTCAAGGTGAATGGATACACTTCAAGGGGCAGCAACTCTGCTGTTTATCATTTTTTTGCTCCCTTCTACATGCTGGTCATTTCTTCAAAGGAAGAATCTGCTCCTTAGGAGAAATTCTTCCCTTTAATAGAAGACTCAGTTTCTGAAGGTGCTTCTTATCCAAGGAAGCAAACAGAAGCTAACAAAAAAGGCAAAAACAATATGGAGGACTATCCAGTCATCATAAAGCTTTATTGATGAATTTTCATTTCTGAGCTTGTGGAGCTTGCTTTATAACCCTTGGCAAACAAAACTGGTCCGTCATTATGAGATTACTAATAGCTAGCCATGAACTACATCTGCTGTGTTGGTAATTCTACAAAGATGAAAGGGTACACATTAAGAAGAAACACCTCTGCCATTATCATTTTTGTCTCCCTTCCCAACTGCATCCTATGGAGCAAATTCTTTCCAGTTTTGAAGAAATATGTTGTCCAGCAAAGAAAACAAAAGAGTTGTTTCTCTTTTTCCAAAAATGGCAGAAAAACATGGATTTGTACCCCACACCTTGAATTTAAATATCATACCTGGTTTTTGTCTGGCCTGCGAAGCAGAGGCGAGACATATGTATTGCTTTTCCAGTGTCGGCGGCGGCGTCGGCGTAAACTTTTGTCGAGTTTTTGCGTTTAGGTCATTTTCTCAGAAACTATAAGGGCTAGAGCCATGAAACTTTGTTCATGCATACACCTGGAAGAGTAGATCTCAAAGCCATCATCAATATTGAGCCTTGACCTACATTTTACAGTTGACTGCCTTTGCAATTTTTTGTCGAGTTTTTGCGTTTAGGTCATTTTCTCAGAAACTATAAGGGCTGGAGCCATGAAACTTGGTCCATGCATACATCTGGAAGAGTAGATCTCAAAGTCATTATCAATTTCTGACCTACATTTTATGGTTGACTGACTTTGCAATTTTTTGTCATGTTTTTTCGTTTAGGTCATTTTCTCAGAAACTATAAGACCTAGAGCCATTAAGCTTGGTTCATGCGTACATCTGGAAGAGTAAATCTCAAAGCCATCATCAACATTGAGTCTTGACCTACATTTCACGGTTGACTGACTTTGCATTTTTTGTGTCAAGTTTTGGTGTTTAGGTCATTTACTCAGAAACCATAAGGGCTAGAGCCTCAAAACTGGGTTCATGAGTACATCTGGAAGAGTAAATCTCAAACCCATTATCAATATTGAGTCTTGACCTACATTTTAGGTTGACTGACTTTGCAATTTTTTGTCAAGTTTTCGTGTTTAGGTCTGTTTCTCAAAAACTATAAGGGCTAGAGCCATGAAACTTGGGTCATGCATTCATTTGGAAGAGAAGAGCTCAAAATCATCATCAATATTGAGTCTTTACCAACATTTTATGGTTGACTGACTTTGCAATTTTTTGTCTAGTTTTCGCGTTTAGGTCTGTTTCTCAGAAACTATAAGGGCTAGAGCCAAGAAACTTGGTTCATATATACATCTTTGCTGATTTAGCTCTGCTTTGTGACAAAGCGCCAGCCGGCGAGACACCACATTCAGTGGAATTCTTGTTGAATAATGTACCTTACATCCAAATTCACTGAAAAGAGGCTTGGTAACTCAGTTAAACACTGGCCTGCTAAGCCAGTAGTTTGGGTTTGATTCCTGTGGGAGGGGGGGGGGGAGAAACTGTTTCAAGTTTAAACAGTTACATTGTACACAGCCTTTTATGATCACCCTCCCATTGTTGTGATATGACTGAAATATCTTTGAAAATGAAAAGGAAGTAAAATCTCAAGTCATCCAACCAAACAAAACAGCTGAGGTAAATTGAGTTGATACTATTTATTTTTAAGATTTTTGCATTTGAGGTTGAAGTTTTGAGCAATTTTAGGCTGCCACTTAGTCATCCAGCATAATTATGGGAGACATATGACCAATGTTTAATCTCATGAACATAAAGCTTGATCATCAGGGGTCATATTCATAAAACGACTTAAGTGGTTGCTATGCTGTTGCTAAGGCTAAATTTCTTTGAAGGAGATTCCCTACAACTATGAAATTTGCTCTGGAGGAACAGTCTTACAAAGACTGTTCCTCCAGACCAAATTTCATAGTTGTAGGGAATCTCCTTTATAGATATTTATCCTTAGCAACCGCATAGCAACGACTTAAGTGGCTTTATGAATACGGCCCCAGAAAGAATCGAGAGACTCATTTGTCTCACTATCTCATTTTGCCCCTTCTCTCAGTCTCTGAACCATTTAACATGTCACAAAAATACTCAAAAATTCATACTAATCTCTCAGTCCTGGGACCGTATTCATAAAGCCACTTATGTCGTCGCTATGCGGTTGCTAAGGCTAGATATCTATAAAGGAGATTCCCTACAACTATGAAATTTGGTCTGGAGGAACAGTCTTTGTAAGACTGTTCCTCCAGAGCAAATTTCGTAGTTGTAAGGAATCTCCTTCAAAGAAATTTAGCCTTAGCAACAGCATAGCAACAACTTAAGTTATTTTATGAATATGGCTCCTGGATTCTTTTTAGCCTGGTTTAATGGGATGTATAGCAAAAGGTGATTTAAGACTGCTTGAAAAGTTCAAACATAATTGGTGTAATGTGGGAGCAGTTTGTAAGGTATTGTTTGCCTTAGTCATTGTTGTCCGTTTGTCCCCAGATAACTGTTTTCCTGCTAATTATACATTAATTTTGCTACTTTTTTTGTAATATTTCTGCCCTATGTTATGTTTGTTGAGTGTTGCAACAGACTTCCTTGTCATAAATTTGTAACTTAATTTGAAAAAAAAAAAAATGAATTTCGTTATTTTTTAATTTTTGCTGAATTTAACTTAGAAATGGTAAATAAGCACAAAAAATGTATGTTTGAAAATAATTAAGTGTCACCACCTCTCTCTTAACGTTAGAAATTTTGAATTCTGTGATTTTGAAATTTTTGCCTAGATTAAAGCAGAATTGCCAAATCAGCACAAAAAAGGTGTGTTCAGAAATTGTCACCATCTTTTTGTTATATATCAAAGGAGCTCAGACAGTAATGAAAAAAGCATATAGCAGGAGTCTTTGGGAAAAAGTCTGAAAACAAGCCATGTCCAATGAAGCAGTTACTTCCTTCATAAATGTTTGGATGTGCTTTCCAATCTTGGCACTTTTTGATATTTTTGTATACAATTTTTTTGACAAGACATGTACACAGTGATTTCTGATGTTTGCAAACAAATTTATGACAATACAAATGTTAGTCTTAGAGCTGATTAGAATTTATTATGCCCTTTTTGTTCTAAAACACATCCCTATAAATGTTAAAGATATAGAGGCCTTTGATTAGTTTGACACACTATTTATTCTACATGATGATTTTTACCCAGTTCTTTTCACTATTTTTTATGCATGCTTGATTTTGCAGTGTTTATCTCCATGCACATGTGTTTTAGTATCTGCCCATTTTATGTAGTGCTTCACGTCCCCAGTTTTTGAGTTTCTTTAGTATTTGAAGTGTTGTGGTGAAATTAATTTGTGTGCCGCCAAAGGAAAAGAGTCCCTTTAGCAATCTCATTATAAAGCAGGAACAAAATTATGGAATTTATTTTTGTAAAAAAACGAACTCTCAGTTTGGTAACACATGCTTAGGTAAAAATTACAGACCCAGCACAGGCTGCTCCTGGAGGAGTCTGATCAGGGTCTACACTATTTGCTGTTTCACTGAATGTTTGGCATTGATACAGCATTGATTGACACTGCATGTTTGACATTGATTGACATGTTGTTTGCTTGAAATTGCAAATTTTAAAATGACTGAGATGCAGCATTTCTTTTTTTTTTTTTTGTGAAATATGGTATAGGATGTCATTGTTGTGTGTACAAGTTGTATTTTCATTGCTGAAAGGTTCTTTTCTTTTTTCTTTTTTTTACTAACAAATGGATTTACTGGAACCATAGCTTGATGTGTTGAAAGCATTGAATTTTCATTTACATTTTATTTCAAGGGTATAGCTTTTGCTTTACTTTTGTATACAGTAAACAGATGAATCATTACTCCCATTGTCAAATTTGAGCCGAGACACAAGAAAACCAACAAAGTGGTTGTGCGCACACCGCAGACTCGGATCAGCCTGGTCATCCACCCAGTTTGACCAGACTCTTCGTTTAGTGTTCAAAGGGTAGCTAAGGGTCTAAGCTACCTTCATGCGGACAGCGAAGACTCTGATCAGACTGGGCGGATGCCCAGGCTGATCTGAGTCTGCGCTGGACGCACGACCACATTGTTGGTTTTCTCACGTTGCGGCTCATTTATGTATGATACAGATTGGCTCGGATTTGTTTAAAGTGTATGGATACATGGTCATTGTTAGACTGCCATTTTCGGAAGGCATATAACTTTCTTAGACTAATATTTGCTTTCTTGGAAGGTCAGTCTCTTCCACAGTGAGAGTTACTCTTGCTCTCCCTGAGTGATAGGGTAACCAAATTCTTCCCTTTATAAGTTAAAGAAAAGAATTTGGTCTCCCATGCTTTGAGAAGAGAAACAAAGCCTTAGAACAGAGTGATTTTCAATGAAGATACAGTCAACTCACGATATCTCGAACACTGATATCTCAAAGATCTTCTTATATAAAAAGGAATTGTTTCCTAGTTTATTTCATTTCAGCTTCTGTTATCTCAAACTACTGATATCTCAAAGTAAATTTTCTGGTACCAGAAAATTTATCTCAAACTACTGATGTCTCAAAGTAAATTTTCTGGTACCAGAAAATTTACTTTGAGATATCAGTAGTTTGAGAAGAAGTTCGAATTCGAGATATCGAGAGTTGACTGTATTTGCATACACATGCAGGAGGTGCAATACTACTATTTTTATTTTTGCCTCCCTTCTCAAGGGAGCTAACTCTCAAAATAAAAAGAAATTATTCCTCTGAGTAGCGAAAAACCATGAAAGTGTACCCATATACTTTAATTAATTTTAGTGTCATGCTTTCAACAGTTCAGGTGTTGTTTCTTTTTTGGTGTGATACAGGTGAGTCACTTTTTTTTTATTTAGTTTTTCATTAAGTCTGTTGCTAGGTAGCCATTATTTTGCTAGATTCTGTGTGTTTTATTGTAGCCAGGCATGGTGGTCGCAGTAAGAGATTCACACTACAACATGTTATGCCGGCTTTACAAACGCACATGGTGTCATGTGCATACCAAGGTCAAGGTAAGAGGTCAAGGTCATGATACTGTGAGAATGGATTATACCCCTTACAATGTCACAAAACAAAATGCAATTCACTTGAAAGATATAGCGGACTAATATAAAAAAGAACAAAAAAAATAAAATGAAAATAAGCTACAAGCATACAATAATTCTGACACCATCTTTGTGAAAGTGACATTAGAAAACATGTATATTTATTGCCTTAACTTCAATTGCTTTTGGTTTGTAAGTCGACCCAGTCCATTCATAGGCCCATCTACTTATTACATGAAGGGGTGTTGTATATTTCAAGATCCATAACTACTGGAGCCTGATATCTCACATAAAAAAATAGCAGACTCGTAGATTTTTTATCAGCCATGCTCTTGTAGATACTGAGTTATGGCCCTTTTTTGAGAGAAAAAATTGGATTGTTAGCAATATCCTGGAAATAACATTGATTCAAGGATTCTCATATTTGACATACTGCAAGGGGTTAAGATGCAGATTACTGGAGTAATTTTTGACTAATTTTGAAAACATACAAGTGAATTATACCCTTTTAACTTAGGCATTTTTCTAGTCTTTGTCAAAGAGAGCTTATTTGTTTTGTATACTTTTAGTAGTTCAGGTGTCTGTTACTCTAATGAAAGTTTATAGTTTCTGGCAGTTTTATTTTCCTTTTTAGATCACGTAAATATCTATCAAGTTAAAAGGGTAGCTCTTTATATGATGAGACTGAAATTTTATTGATGCATTTTGCATGAAAAAACAAGCAGATCCATATTTATGGCTCACATGAACACAAAGTGTTCTTTGTGAGCTGTTGTTATTGGTCACTATCCATCATCCATCCATTCATAGTCAGTTGTGCACACTTTACCTTGTATATATCAGGGGCGTAACTAGGGGCAATTTCATAATACGCACAACCATGTTTTATTCTCTACTTCTTGAAGGGAAACCTAGTATTTCAGCCACTTTGGTAACTGGTATTGAATCATTGTCTAATTTATAAATTTTCAGCATGCAAATTTGCAGGTGCATTTGGAAATTTTGTCAATTTTGACAAAATTTCAATACGCACTTGCGTATTTGCCGTATACGTATCTACGTCCTTGGATATGTAAGATGTTATACTATTCAAGCAATCAGTATCAAAGTCAGTATCTGTCTTTTATGGCTATTAGATTTTAACTGAGTTTGGTAAAGAGCGAAATTGGCCTATTAACAGAAGTGTCATTGTCCCTTGTTTGATTTAAACATATTTTATTCTCAAAAAACATCTGTTCACAGTCACAGCAATGTTAAGATATAAACCAAATAGGATCAGAATAAAAGCATAAGCTTATTTAATTCTCCCTTGTTTAGCGAGAAATGCTGAATATCATATTATGCACTCAAGTAGGTTACTGTTGTAACCTACTTGAGTGCATATGATATTCAGCATTATTGTCCCTTCTCAGTGAAAAATACTGTAGATAATCTTGTGATGACAGCAAAGGCTATATAACTAAATCTGCACTGTATCTGTATGCTACAAGATCTCACCCAGTTTGACAATGGGTCAAAGGGAGCTATAAACAGAATTTTTGTCCCTAACTCATCAACCAGTGTATCAGAAACTGCCTTATCACTTTACTTGGTTACTTTATCCACTCACCTGAACACAAAGTGGTCAGCACAGAGTGCTCATGGATCATAATACCTTGTAAGCCAAACAGTGCCTCATCTAGGCTGTCCTGTAGAAGCTGTTTGACCTGATTCTACATCACTGAGGCAGTTCTGTCTGAATCTTTGAAATATATTTTAAGAATTCAGGCATCATACTATGTCACTCTTAATGGTCTGGTATAATATTTTTAGTTCATTAACTTATAACTGGAATGATAAAAGCATCAAAATCATAATTTTTTTTATCAGTATTACTGATTTTGGCACAATGGATTTGTTTCTAGTGATTTTAAAAAATTAAATACATGTTAGCTGTAGTAACTTCCTATTTAAAATATTAGTTTGACTATTAAGTACATATCAGGGGTCAGCCTAGAGCTTTCAGACATGGAGAAGTTTTGCGACATTTTCTGGACTTTAGGGAGAAGTTTTGGTCCAAATTTTGGATTTCCCTATATGTTCTGTACATTTTCACTTCCCCCTCTGCTTAAAATAGGGAGAAGTCAGCCAGCTTAGGAAGACTATTTCTCCCAAATCACCCTCTAGGCTGAGCCCTGCATATTAGCTGTACTGACTTCAAATTTAAAATATTTGTTGGACTATAAACTGTGTATTTGCTGTAGTAACTTCAAGTTTGAAATATAAGGTGGACTATAATATAATTTTGACTTTGAAAAATAGGTTTGACAATTAAGTATGTATTAGCTGCAGTAACTTTGAATTTAAAATATAAGTTGGATTATAAGTTTAAATTTAAAATATAAGCTCTTTATGTGTGTTAATTGTAGGATGGTAAGAGCCTGCTGGAGTGGACACAAGAGAAAGCTGATGCCGTAAATCTGGGTGAGATTAAGCCAAGTCTGAAAAATGAACTCAAGAAGGAAGCAGATGCAGCAAGAAACTCATATAGAGTGTTGTCAGAATACAGACCAACAAGTGTGAGTTGAAATATTGGGCTACATCACTGAGTCTGTTGCCCATTTATTCCTGGGGATCCAGAAAAAGGACATTCTAATGCACTTACAAATATAACGCGACGTCCGATTGGATAACGTCAAATATTTGCAACAGTATATTCTACGATATACTGTCACAAACCCGACGTCATTAAGTAACGTCTCTTCTCATTGGCTGACGTTTGGTTTTATGTTGCTGACAGTGCTTGAAATGGGTGCAAACTTGTACATTATGAAAGGTGGAAAAGTGCATTAGAATGGTGATAACTGTATTGAAAATTTTCATTTTGGGAGGTAAATGTCGCAAATTGCATTTTACGGCTCCGCTGAAGCGGCGCCATAAAAAGAAATTTCCGACCATAAGAGCGATGATTTACTTCCCCAAATGACAATTTTCAACACAGTTATCCCCTAATAGACAAACTGTAGATCCAGATCAGATGCTGCAAATGCAGCATCTGATCAGGGTCTACACTGTTTTCATTAAATGTAGGAAATTTTTAGGATAAATTAGTAAATATAAAATCAACCTTACACCCCTAAAGTTGGAAATGAATTTGTCCAAAGAGCCTGGTAGAAGAATCCACTTATCACTAATGGGTTAGACAAATTCGGAAACACATAAGATTCTTTGATATAGTCATTTTGGGTTTTGTCTTTGTTGAAAAAAGTGCGTCACATCTTTATGTTTGTTCTTGTGCTGGTAAAGTTCTTCAGTATTTTACCCGAGGTCAAGTTTATCTGTTTGAAGTTTCTGATTAAGCCATTTCTGCCTATTGTTGATAAAAGGGACATGGCAACAAGCCCAGATCACATGACACAGTGTGTGATCAGGGTCTACACTGTTTGCATAAGAAAAGTTAGTACTTTAAAAGGAATGAAAATAAATGAAGAAAACTTAACCAGACACCCCTTAAATGACAAATGGTATAAGGCCATACAGAGATCTCAAAGTTTATTCAGTGGCTATGGATCTGTTCCACTGAGGGGGGGGGGGGGGGGGGCGGGGGGGGGAACGTCGATATGAGAATTGAAATACTACTACTCAAAGTTTATTCAGTATAAGTCATTTACTTTGTTTTGACAGGAACTAATCCATGCAGTGCTATGTGAAGATGTTGAGTTGGCCAGACAAGTGTTGTGGGCACACAGAGATCTCAAAGTGAATTTTAGATTTAAGGTAATACTGACGTTCCATAGTTCTCATTTTGTTTATCATATTAGCTAGATTACCACTGATTATAAGCTGTTTTTTCCAACTCTATAATGACCCAAAGTATCTAAACCTGTCTGGTGTAATTCTGCTATATGATGGATTATAAGGATCTGTCATGGGTGTGAGGTGTGGATAGAAAAATCTGTCACGAGGGTCACTGTTCTGCATAACGAGGCTTGCCGAGTGATGCCGAAAAGTGATCCCGAGTTACGGATTTTTCTATCCACACCTCACACCAATGATAGATACTTTTTCTTGTACACCACCTTTTGTTTTAACTTTAGAACTTCTTAAAATGCGTAATTCTAGTGCTTGAGAGGTTTCAATTTGATTTTGAAAGAAGGCGCCGCTTTCAGCGACTCTTTACGTCAACGACTGGGGTGCATAAACTGACGTCATTTTTACCGTCTTTGTGACGTCATCATCTAAAATGCCAATGTCACTTGACGATGCAGGTACATGGGCTCCTATACAACTAATGAATTGACAGCTCGTGATTTTTTCCGGTCCTGGGTCAGAACACCAGGGTAAGATAAGATTTTCTATCCCAGGTGAAAAGAATGGCATTTTCTATCTGGTGTGCAAGAATATATTTTCTAAAGCAATCCCAAACATCTTGATTCATCTTATAAGATGGATCTAGAGTTTTGCAGTTGTTTTGAAAAAAGAAGAAGAAATACATTCATATAACAGCTAGCTGTGTGGTTAGTTTTTCAATTAATTTATGTTAGCACTCCAAGTTTTCTTTTTGAAACTGTTGCATATAGTCTTAAATATGTCAAATGATGTTGTCATTTTGAAAAGTCATTTTGAAAATAATAATTTAGCATCATTTTATAGGATAGAATTGGGAAAACTCTGCTATCCCATGCCATAGATGTGAACAATTTTGACCTAGTGAATCTGTTGGTAGAAAATGGAGCACATGTTGGCCAGATAAGAGTTCGAGAAAATGAGGAGGTAGGGAAGACCAGTGCCATGAGTTTGTTTGAATGCCTGTAACTGTGCAAACAGTGCAGACCCAGATCAGATGGCTCCTAAGGAGCCATATGAGCTATGTCTTCACTGGTTTGTTAGCTGCTTTGTTTCTAAATTATTCTCTATTAAGACAGACAGACTTTCATTCAATATTCGGAAATGGGATATTATATTAAAGAAATGAAATCAAAATCTGAATATTGATGCATTTGGTAGCTCTTCGATTCATCCACAAGCAAACTTGATTTTATACCTACAGAGCTGTAAAAGGATAGTATTGGATGATGAAAACTCATAGATAAAATTCATGTCCTGGTCCTTTCATCAGGTTTTTATGGTTCAAGTTTAATGATTGTAAAATATAATGAATACAGCTACTTGAGAAATAAATCATTTATAGAAAATTTCTAGGTTTGTACAGTTGTATGTTAATTATAGTACGGTAATACTCATAAGGACATTTTCTCATGGTTTTACCATTTTGGATACCTTCATGGACATCTATATACTGACCATAGTATTCTCTTTAGAAGAACATGAAGTTTACACTTATTTGGTTTGAAAGCATTAGAATGCTGCTAACATTTTGTACAGGTACAGTACCTATATTTGTCTCTATTTTCAGACTGACATAACAGTACCATTATACCAGAAGGCACTGAGAAAAGACATAGATGTAAATATTGTGAAACTTCTCCAGACAGTTCTACCTGATAGTAGAGAACATGAGGAAAAGGACACTGTAAGTTAATCTGACAGCAGTAAGCTTGGTTAGGGAATATTGCCACTGACATAAAATGAGCCGCGACACGACAAAACCAACAATGTGGTTGTGGGCCAAGCGCAGACTCAGATCAGCCTGGGCATCCGCCCAGTTGGATCAGACTCTTTGTTAAGTGCTCAAAGGGTAGATAAGGGTCTAAGCAACTTCTATAGGAACAGCGAAGACTCTGATCAGACTGGGCGGATGCCCAGGCTGATCTGAGTCTGCACTGGGTGCACAACCACATTGTTGGTTTTGTCGTGTTGCAGCTCAACTACATTGAACATTCCAGTTGTTCAGATAAAGGAAGTGATTGATTATAGGCCAGGGCCCAGTTGTTCAAAGCATCGTTAGCCTTACAAGCTTGTTAAGAGATCCGTTCATTAAGTGTTTTATAATTCTATAACCAAATACCTTGATGTTTTTTGTTGAAAAATGTGAGAAGCTTTTGCAATGCAAAAGCTACTCACATTTTTTCAACAAAAATATTGGGTTTTTTGAAATATTACCGTTTGAGATTTTAATGTCTCGTTAACTAACGACGTCGTTAGTTTTGAACAACTGGGCCCAGTATGGTTTTCTTACTCTTTCTTTTTACAAGTAAAGGTTGTGACATCTCAATACTCTCTTGGCTAATCAGACTTTGATGCTATCAGCCTAAGGATCATTTGACATTTGAGTATTCTTTTTGCTGATAGGCACCTTTTCTTGTGACTTTAGCTGAGTGTTATCATATTGCTGCTCTGGTCCAGATTCTTATCAATTTCAGCTTTGGCTATGTAGAAATGTATATTATCAAAGTGCATAGCTACAACATGGAGACTTTAAACCTTTTACTACTCTTTTTATAGAGAAGTTTCAAGTGGACAAGAATTTGCTTCTCTGTTTTTTTTTGTTTTTTTTTTAATTCTTGATCAATAGGGGCTGTTCCTAAATGAGGGAATCTGCTCCCATATAGGAAAAATTATTTACTTCAAGAGTTGCTCTCATGACAAAGGAGGAAAACATATTTAGGTCAGAGCAGTTTCCCTTAGACATGGTCACATGTACAAGTTGTAAAAACATGGTCAAGCAAATCTATATTTAATTTCAGAACGGAAACACTCCACTATTAAGAGCTATAGAAGAAGGTGTGGAGGCAAGGACAATTCATTGGTTGCTCAAGGTCAGGGGAGGTTACTCTTTGCTTGACAGGAACAAAGATGGGTTTACTGCTCGAGAGATAGCTGTAAAGAGAGGGAGAGATTATGTCATTAAAGTTATAGACAAGGTCAGTATTTCATCTGTTCTATTTTCCTCTTCTAGGAAATTGTACATTGATTGATTACCTGTCACCATTCTAATTTAAGGTTTGCCCATTTCTGAGCAAGAATCATACTCAGAAGCTTAAAAAATGAATGGGAGTCTAATTAACCAACTAGGCTAGAACTTGCGTGTGAAGACAAGACACTGACTAATATCAGTTAATAAATTATTTTCAGCTAATAAGCTGTCACGACTGTGATGAAACTGAAATGAAAAGAACTCAGTATTTTAGCAGATCAATTGATGAGACAGTTTTGCCTGTCAGTTTTCCAGATCAGCAGGAGAACTGTAACTGTGGCATTAGTATGTGGACTTGTTGTGTGTTTTTACAGAACATAATGTGTTTTAGGCAGGCTTATCTTGTTTGAAGACTAGGACCCGATTTCACGTCACAGTTATATCTCAGATTAACAAGTTCATGGTCTATTTTACCATAAGGCACAATGTAAAATTTTGGTGTTCCGAATGCTGATCTGTGTACTAAGTTTGATGTGAAATCCGGCCTAAGAGTTAATCTTGAGGACCCATAAAAGGGACATTGACAACCAGTGTAGACCCAGATCAGATGCTGCAAATGTAGCATCTGATCAGGGTCTACACTGTTTTCCTTAAATGTTGGGAATTTTTAGGATAAATTAGTAAAAATAAAATCAACCTGACACCCCTAAATGAATTTGTTTAAAGAGACAGGTAGAAGAATCCACTTATCATTAATGGGTTAGACAAATTTGGGAACACATCAGATTCTTTTATGTAGTCATTTCGGGTTTTGTCTTTGTTGAAAGAAGTGCTTCACACCTTCATGTTTGTCTGATAAAGTTCTTCAGTATTTGACCCGCGGTCAAGCTTATCTGTTTGAAGTTTATGATTAAGCCATTTCTGCCCTGTGTTGATAAAAGGGACATGGCAACGAGCCCAGATCATATGATACAGTGTGTGATCAGGGTCTACACTGTCAGATTGTATGTTTATATTATATATTTCAGTACGTATTAAAGGATATCTCACCAATAGTACTAAGACTGTTTCCTGTCAGTTTCTGTAATCCAGACCTTCTCACTACTGTAGATGAGGTCAGTATACATATCCAGGGTTCGAGGTTATAAAACTTGAGATTAATCTCAAACTCAAAATAAAGTGTGCTTTATTTTGAGTTTGAGAATGTACTCAAGTTTTATAACCTCTGGGCCTGATTGATATTTTGGTCAAAATTTTATGTACATTGGCCAGTGGGACCTAGTAGGATTGCCATGGCCAGAGAAAAACATCTGGAAAAAAGAATATTTTCCCACGTCAGGGAAATTTGGCAAAGACTGGTCAAGTCAGAGTAGCTATGACAGTCTTCAGATTATATACTTCTTCTGCTTAAGGGAAAAGGCTTTACTTTAGGAAAGATAATCCATGCACAGAGCTATTTCTGTCTCTCATTTTTGGGGGCTACTCTTTATAGAAAAAGAATTTGCTTCTTTCCACAGAAGAGCAGATACTTTCATTTAAGAGAAAGTCCCAGTTTTCAAGTGAAACATGTAGTGCTATTAAAATTAAATAAAGAGGGTAATACACTTGTGGATCCATAAAAACATCAGGAAAATGATAGGGAAAAAACCAGGGATGGGAATTTCTTAAAGTGGATGATAAGCGAGAACACTGATTATGCACATTGTCCTAAACTTGGACATGTCCTGTCATATATTTACCCACAAAACAAATATTTGAATTTTCTTAGAAATTCCTCAACTGATGAAATGCTTGTTAAACCCTAATCAATTTTGAATGGTCCAAAAATTGAAGGCTTGACTGTCATTTGAGCCGCGACGTGAGAAAACCAACAATGTGGTTGTGCGCCTAGGGCAGACTCAGATCAGCCTGGGCATCAGCTCAGTCTCCTCAGACTCTTTGCTAAGCGCTTAAAGGGTTGCTAAGAGTTTAAGCTACCTTCATGCGGACAGCGAAGACTCTGATCAGACTGGGCGGATGCCCAGGCTGATCTGAGTCTGCGCTGGGCGCACAACCACATTGTTGGTTTTCCCATGTTGCGGCTCATTTTTATCATGCCTGTAACTAGCAGAAAGCAAGATAGCAAGACATAGGCATTGGCAGCAGCAGACTTTTTTGTAATGTATCCTGCTTTAGTTCTGCTTTTGTGACAATGCATAAACAGATGAGATACAGTATTCCACGGAATCATTGTACAATGTTATAATGTTCCCAGCAGGCACATGACGTCGTACTGACGTCGATGCGACGTGATGCGACGTGATGACGTCGCATCGACGTCAGTACGACGTCATTTGGACGTTTTGTGCCTGCTGGGTTAACCAAATATGCAAATATTGGGGATTACCAGAAACAGTATAAGGAAGACATCTTGTATAGTTCACCTCACATTAATATTATATTATCACATGACGTCGCATCTGAGAGTGTAATAAAGCCATGCATTAAAAACGATAACCCACTAGTGGATTAAATATGCAAATTACGCCGTAACGTTGTGCGTTGTCGTCCATAAATGTCGCAATTTCTAATGGCGAAATCGTGACGTTTTAATGCAAAATTTGCTAATAAAATGCGATTTTAGTGTCATATGATAATTAGAATCTTGCATTCATGCTCCTGTATAATTGAATTTATTAAACTCGTTGGTGAAAACGATAAGATGCTCGGCAGAGCCTCGCATCTTATCTTTCTCCCCAACTCGTTTAATAAATTCAATAATACATGAGCACTCATGTAAGATCCTCTATTTACTTATCAAAGAAGAAACTTTCATGTACATGTATACATCAACTGTAGATATAAAATTACATTGTGTTTGACAGAGACAGGCTGAGCTGACCATTAAATATGCATAGGTTTAACTTCAAAAATGTATATAATAGGCAGGTGATCCATCACAGGTAGATAAATTTTGATATCCCTTTTCACATTTTATTCCCCTAACACCTTAACTTGCCAAGTCTGATCCCTATGTCTACATGTTTTCATAAATGCTTTGTAAAGGATCCAGTTTCCTGCACAGTAATATGTCAGGTTCTTGAATACCGAAATTTAACACAACATATCCTATAATTCTTAAACAAGTTCGCAAGTCACCTATAACTGAAGATACATAGCAACCATCTGGTTTCTATTCAGATATGATTAATTATTTCAAATATGCCCTCAGTAGGAAGAAAGTTTACAGCAAGTTTTTCCTGCTGTTTTGAAAAAGTTAAGTGCACAGCACTAAAAAGGTCAAATACAATATTCACTTTAAGTATCTTAAAAGAAATTCCGGTAATGAGTCATGTCATGCAAACACATTTGCTCACTGTATATGCAAACAACAAAGATTCAACTTTGAATCTGTGAGTCCTTGCAGTCTATCTCAAGTCTTTATTTTATGTCTCTAGATTTCTCATATGGTGTATGTGGACAACAAAGGTTCTGATCAGACTGTTTGGCTGTACAGACTGATATGAGCCTTCACTGTTCCCATAAGTGTTAAGTCCATTTATTGATTTGGTAACTTGAACATATCAGGACATTTTAAAATTGTGAAACATGAAGAAATTGATATTTATGTGTTGCTGTGTTTTAATCAAATAATTGTTGAAATCAAACAAGTCGTAGGCCCGATTTCACGTCGGCTTAAAACACCGACTATTAGTTATCGAATATTTTACCTTTACCGTAATGCAACACTGGTCATTGATTAGTACTTAAAACATGTTTTAATGCGACGTGAAATATGGCCTTAGTGTTTGATGTTAATATTTAAAATAAAATTTTAGCAAATATAACCTGGCTTATGTACATTATTTGTATAAATTACAGTCTGGAGTGACATTAGAACAGAAACTGAGCAAAACAGCAGAGGAAAGAAACATGAAGTCATGGCTGGATATCAATGAGACACAGGTAAGTTATAGTATGAATTAGTGACTGGTGTTCTGGCGTCGTATTTATAAAACGACTTAAGTTGTTGCTATGCTCTGGCTAACGCTGAATTTCTATGAAGGAGGTTCCCTACAACTATAAAATTTGCTCTGGAGGAACAGTCTTTTTCAGGCTGTTCCTCCAGAGCAAATTTCATAGTTGTAGGGAATTTTCAACTTGGAAATTTAGCCTTAGCAACAGCATAGCAACCACTTGTCATTTTATAAATATGGCCCCTGGGCTCTAGATATAGAAGACTGTTGAAAGTTTTTTGGCACTGTTTCACACCTCGTTAGACCTTTCTTGATTGACTTTAAAACTGTGTTTTAAGAGCAGTCAGATTTGAGTCTCCACTGCTGACTTAGGTATTTCTGTCAAAATATAATAGCTTTGTCAGATGATATTTTTCAGTTTATTCTCAGCTTTTCTTAATATTGACATAGCAAAAGGTGACAAATAGCATAAGACAGATCTAGATATTTGGGCTTGTAAAAAAGCCCCATCATAGAATAAATGCATTGACCCTTAAAGCGCCAACAATTAAAATTGTTGAATTGGCAAACAGTGTAGATCCAGATGAGGTGGCTCATAATGAGCCACCTCATCTGAATCTACACTGTTTGCCCTCTAGTGTTTGAATTCTCAATATGATATTGCTTGGACGAAACATTTTTTGAAATTCTGCAGACGTAAATTTTGTCGTCTGCTTTTTGGCGCATTAAGGGTTAATATGGTAATTTTACTGGTGATTTATTTCCAGAATCAAGCCATCAGTCTATTCACCGCTGTTGCCAAGGGTGACATGGCAAAAGTTGAACAGCTCAATAATGCTTATTATCAAGATAAGGTAATTACAATGCAAACATAATATGAGCCGCGACACGAGAAAACCAACAATGTGGTTGTGTGCCCAGTGCAGACTCAGACCAGCCTGGGCACCCTCCCAGTCTGACCAGATTCTTTGCTAAGCGCTTAAAGGGTAGCTAAGGGTCTCAGCTACCCTCATGCGGACAGCAAAGACTCTGATCAGACTGGGCGGATGCCCAGGCTGATCTGAGTCTGCACTTGGCGCACAACCACATTGTTGGTTTTCTCGCGTGGCGGCTCATATATGGTACTGTCTTGGTAGCATAGGGTAAGTTTTTATTTCATCAGTAATAATTGAAAATTGATTTTCATGGTGCTTGGTAATTTTCAGTGCCGGGGCATCCTACTAATTTGGATTATAGTAGGGCAAGGGCCTACTGTGCTTGCAGTAGGTGCAGATTGGGGGTTGTTTAGAAATTTTTTCTCCCGTCTGTCATTTCTCTTCTTTCTCCCTCTCTCTGGAAGGCGGCCTGATATATACTGAAATACTGTCTCAAAGGGCGTTAAAATC
This sequence comes from Ctena decussata, assembly GCA_963989385.1. Taxonomy (NCBI): domain Eukaryota; kingdom Metazoa; phylum Mollusca; class Bivalvia; order Lucinida; family Lucinidae; genus Ctena; species Ctena decussata. Next base: position 17,993,693 of record OZ022508.1, read on the forward strand.
AAACCAATCAACCATCCAGTTTTATGGCCCTTTCAGCAGTAATTTAGTCATATTGAGCAGATGGAAGGGCGAAAATGAAAAGCTGCTAGCAAAGGCTTGTTTGTGGTTAGAAAGAATTCTGCAAGCAGGGGCATTGTAACCCAGGCCACTAGCTCAGAAGGTCAACAGCTGAAGTAATTGTAAACCATGATTCAATATTGTTAAATTTACGGTTGTGGAAGTTCTTGTAAGTGCATATGAGCCACGACACAAGAAAACCAACAAAGCGACATGTGCGCCCAGTGCAGACTCAGATCAGCCTGGACTCCGTCCAGTCTGATCAGAGTCTTCACTGTGTGCATGGAGCTAGCTTAGACTATAAGCTACCCTTTCAGGGCACAGCAAAGACTGAACAGACTGGGCAGATGCCCAGGCTGATCTGAGTCTTTGATGGGCACACATGCCACTTTGTTGGTTTTGTCATGTTGTGGCTAATATTAAAGGTGAATGGGTCAGGGGAAGCATCTTTGCTATTTTCATTTTTGCCTCCTTTCTGAAGAGGGTTCAACTCAAAGGAAAACGTTTGCTCCTGTAAGAGTAGACTCTCTTTTGGAACGGCTCCATTGCCTAGAGAAACAAACAGGAAGTCACAGAAGTTGTCTCCGTCTCCCTTCGTGAAAATGATCGGAAAATACTGTATATGCGGTAATTTTCGCGGGTTCAAATATTGGCGGTTAAGGATCAAAAACATAAACATTGATTTTCGTGATTTTTAATTTTCGCGTTAGCAACATGCGCGAAAAGCGAAACTACTTCTTTTTCACTTGAGCCAGCTCGTTCATTAACCTGCGGCAGGGCTGCTGCAGGTTAATGAAAGAACTGGCTCAAGTAAAAAGTATACCAGCAATTACCGAAGCAAACAAGACAAAATATACGAACACTGTGTCTACAGAAGATACTTTGTGAGAAACAGGAAATTATTTCATGTTTTTAATATTTGCGGTTTCTGTGTGACCGCGAAATACCGCATAAAATGGAACACCACAAAAATTATCTTGTATACGGTATGGCCATGCACCCATTCACCTTAAGATATTATTACATACATTGCAGCACTTCTAAACCATGGAAAGTGGTTCTCATTGCTGCTCAGTTTTCAAAAATGGATTTATTCAAGGAAAGAATTGGCTGTAAAGGCAGCAAACTCTTTCTTTTAAATAGTTGACATTTATTGAGAAGGGAGGCAAAAATGCTGCCCCTTAAAGCTCAGAATGATAGAGATCTACCAATTTGTCTTGTTTCAGAATGGTTACACAGCATTAATCAGGGCAGTAGTATTTAACCAGCTAGACGTGGCAAACTTATTATGTATTCACAGGCCAGCACTGAGGAAAATGCCAGATAATGTAAGTAGCAGCATACCCATGTGACATTGGTACAACCTCTACCTAGTTTTATCCAGTTGTCATGGATGTTGCTGGAAAGATCAATGTTGTCCAAATGCAATTTAAAAGTCCTATAAAATTTATTCTTGAGGCAAATTTGAACAATGTGTAAGAAAAAAACTTGGGCAACTGCAGACAGGACTGGGTGGAAAGGAATCGTGTAACATCATCTGTGGTGTGCCAATGACCTTGTAAGGTTATGGGATAGACTAGACTAGATAAGAAATTTTGACAGTCTTAAGCCAGTCTTGCTGTAATTTAGCAGCTTTTTCACAGAAAAAGTGAGGGGTGGGGGCATGCATATGAGAAGTGGCATTTATTAGAAAGAAAGGTAGTAGCTTAATCTTTGTAAATAAAATGTGAAGACTGACATTTTGGTCAAACAGATGCAACCAAGACATGGTTGAGTATAATTGAATGCTACATGAAATTATGTCAGCATATATAAATAATATTTTATTACGAGCTGGTCTTGAAATTTTCCAGTGTAACAGATACCCTCTTCATTATGCCTATGCATTATCAGAAGATCAAGCCAAACCCCTTTATAAGATTGATATTTGAGAGTGGTGCCATGAAATAGACAACTGTAACAGGCTGGGCCCAGTTGTTCAAAGCATCATTAGCTTAAAATTGTTAGTTGAGAATTCATTAAGTCTTCTCGGACCCATAAAATCAGTGTCTTAATATTTTTTGCCAGAAAAGTGTGAGGAGCTTTTGCACTGCAAAAAATGGGAATGTTATTCTATTCTGTATAGCATGTGTATGTTTGAAATTTTAGCATCTTGTTAACCAATGACGTCATTACGTTTGAACAACTGAGCCCTGGGGCCGTATTTATAAAACGACTTAAGTGGTTGCTATGTTGTTGCTAAGGCCCAATCTCTAAGAAGGAGATTCCCTACAACTATGAAATTTGCTCTGGAGGAACAGTCTAGAAAGACTGTTCCTCCAGAGCAAATTTCATAGTTGTAGGGAATCTCCTTCATAGAAAATTAGCCTTAGCAACACCATAGCAACAACTTAAGTCGTTTTATAAATACGGCCCCAGATCATCATTATTTCTGGGTAACTGATACCCTCTTTGCTTATTTTCAGTGTAACAGATACCCTCTACATTATGCCTATGCATTGCCAGAAGAGCAAGCCAAACCCTTTATAAGGTTAATACTTGAGAAAGATGCAAATGAGATAGAATCAAGGATGGACAAGGTATGATTTTTATCAGTGATTCTGCTTTCTGATGCCGGTGGAAATTATGTTGTATGGATACACTTTCAGGGGCAGCAACTCTGACATTTGAATTTTTGTTACCCTTAAAAACAGAATTGGGTTTGACTCTTTGCGTGAAGATTGTGCTCCCCTTGGATCCCTGTATTTTGTTATTACTAATACTTTTTCTAGTGTAATAAAAGGTGTATGATTACACTTTCAGGGGCAGCAACTCTGCATCCTCTTGGTATTATGTCATGAAATTTTCTGGAGAAGAGCTCTGTAAGCTATCAGCTCCCATTCTGATCCTTTTTCATTGTGTATAGGCCGTTTGCAAAAAAGTGGAGGGCAAAATATTGATTTTATTTCATCACTACTGAACAAATTTTCATGAAACTCTGCCTACCTTAATCTGTTACCTATACGAACTCATGCAAAGATATTTAGAAGTTTTGGACTTTTAGATAAAAAGTTTCTTCATTAATTATTACCATTTTTCTTCTCTGTTTTATGCCAGTCTTACATGGGAGGTAACCATAAAGTTTCAACAGCCATTGTTGCTTCCATAATTACTATACTAATACTACTATTCATTCACAAATTACCATGTGGTCTGAACTGTGTTCACTCACTACTTGGTAAACAAGATGCTTTAGAAATAATGGACCAATCACTTGAAAAGGATTTTCTCATGTGTTTCTCTTTAATAGGGAGTAAATGCTCATTTAGGGGATGTATATTAAAAGTCTACAAAACTGGCTGTTCCAAAAACTGCACAAATCAAGTGTAAACTTTCAAAGATAAGAGACAATTTTTCATATGTAGCTGATCTGACAAATTTTATATTTAACAATAAAAAATTCTGAATTTCTTTGCATGAGTTCGTATAGGTAACAGATTAAGGTAGGCAAGATTTCATGAAAATTTATTCAGTAATGATGAAATAAAATTGATTTTTTGCCCTCCACTTTTTTGCAAATGGCCTATAGTTATGTTGTTTGTATATGTTGTAATGTACATTCTTGAAAACAAAATATGTTTAAACCGAATTTAGAACACTTGAATATTCTGAGATAAGCAATTTGCAATATAAACTCACAAAAATAAAGCACCTTGCAGTACCTGAAAATGTTTTGTTGTAAAGATATGATTCTTAAAACTGGTTTTGTCATGACGAGACTCATGTTTTTTAAACTACAGGATGGCAGAGTAGCGGCAGTATACAAGGAGCTGAGAAAAGACAAGGAAATATTGCAGATGTTGTACGATGCCAGAACTCTTGATGTCTTTGGAAAGGTAATTAAAAGACTCTGTACTTTGGTGACTTATTTTTGTTGTATAATGCATCTTAAAAGCTTTAAACTTTCATTTTATAGAAGAGAGAGTTACAGCTAATTTTATAATTACAGTCAACTCTGGATATTTTGAAGTTGAAGTTAATCTCAAACTACTGATATTTCAAAGTAAATTACTGATATTTCAATGTAAATTTTCTGGTCACAGAAAGTAGTTTGAGATAACAGGAGTTGAAATGCATAGACAAATAGGAAACCTGTCCACACTGTATTGGTTGATAAAAGAAACTATTGTGAGATATCAATGTTTGAGATGTCGAGACTTGACTGTATTCACTCAGCAAATGGAAATAAAGCCACTTGAAACCTTGAAGTCAAATTATATGATTGCATATTTTCACACAGTTGTGGTGCTTTTTGTGATCCCAAAATAAAGAGATTAAATTCTAGCATTGATATATATTAAGTTACATATATAAGATGGCAAAGTATTTGGAGTGAACTATACTTATACGTATTGTGTACTATTTAATCACAGGATTTTGAGACATGAGAAAAGAAGTGTTTGCACATTAGGAATAAAATATGAAACTTTGAGTGCAATTTCATTTCAGAGAGGTTCTCCTCTAGGACCCTGGCCAAAAGGAGGAGAGACAGCTCCTCCAGATCATCGATCTATTACCCTAGATTTGAGTCCCAGATCAGATGGTGGTGACCCAAATTGAATTAAATTTGGTGACAGTGATACAGACATATGACTTGGAAACCGACAGAATTATTATATTACTTTGTAAGGTGACTGGACATTTCAGTGCAACAGATAAGAAGGGGTAATAGGGATGATTTAGGGATAATTATCCATTACCCTCCATAAAAAGATATTTTGTGACTCAACGAGACGGTTCTAATGAGGGGTCACAACATATGTTTTTGTTGAGAAATAAAAGAATTATCTATGAATTATCTTCAATACCCCAACTTAATATCTGGAGCTGTGCACCTCTCAATGTTTTTCTACCATTTTCAAAGGGAGCCAACTTTCAGGGCTTTAATTGTCTACCTTGTAAAAGGCTCCATGCAAATGGGTATACTAAAAAAGGAAAGAATTTGCTTCTGGAGGAGCAATTTTTTCCTGTAAGAATTGTCCCTTATTGAGATGGGCGGCAAAAAAGAAAATGGCAGAGTTGCTTCTCTTGTAAGTGTGTCCAATCACCTTAGGCTCTAATTACCTCTTATCTTCGGAAGATATTAAATCTATTTACACTTTTTGAGTGCAAGCAGACAGTGTTACATTATGGATTTCTAGAATACATGTAGTACAGTCTTGATTTCTGAGGAGTTTTTGAAAAAAAAAACAAATTCTGATTTATATCGCTTACATCTTTCCAACAGACAGAGATATATTACAAAGTAACCACTTTTAAACAATGGGTTTTGTAATAAGCTTTTGTCTTTTTGCAAACACACGACCGTTTGAAATATATACCATTTATAATATGAGCTGCAACACGCCAAAATCAACAAAGTGTCATGTGCACCTGACAAAGACTCAGATCAGCCTGGGCATCCGCCCAGTCTGATCAGAGCCTTTGCTGTGCATTTAAAGGCTAGCTAAGAGTCTAAGCTACCACCATGCTGACAGCAAAGACTCTGATCAGGCTGGGCAGATGAAGAGGCTGATCCGAGTCTTTGCTAGGCACACATGCCACTTCGTTGGTTTTGTTCATGTTGCGGCTCATATATGTTTTATTGCGTAAGCAAAGCAATGACTGTGATATTGTTACCTATACTGGTAAATATATATTGTGATAATTTGTTTTTTGGGGTTTATGCATACATTTCCATGTTTTTCTGTGATTTTTAGCTCACTGCTGTACAAAATTACAGGTAGAGCTATTGTTGTCACACCTGCATCAGTGTCAGAATCTGAAGTTCTAGGTGATGAGCAAGGAACTGTCAGGCAAGCTATCCTGTATGAGAAAGGGCCTTGTTACAAATGGGGACCACTTCAGTGACTTCTGTTTGGCTTCCTTGACAATGAGACACTTCCAAAATGAGGTTTACTCTTAAAAGAAAGAATCTGCATGGAGCAAAATCTTTTTCTTTTTTTCTTTTCTCTTTTTTTTTAAAGTTGACCACTACCAAGAAGGAGGCAAAAATGAATACAGCACAATTGCTTCCCCTAAAATGTACCCATTTACCTTAAAGTTTCTATTAACTAAACCATTTTGCATCATATTTTACTGATATTTATGTTTATTTGATATGACAGGAAAACTGCAGGTCTTAAAGATAAGCGGAGTATTTAATCTTGTTTCCACAATACAGTCAACTCTAGATGCCTCAAACACTGATATTTCAAAGTACCTTTTAATATCAATATAGTTTGAACACATTTCCTATACTTAAAGACAAAAAGTTCTGCACCGATGTTAAATTAACATCCATGCAGAACTTTTGTCCTTAAGTATATTTTTATTTTCATTTTAGCTCTTGTTATCTCAAACTAATGATTTCCCAGAAAAAAATACTTTGAGATATCAGTAAATGCTCCATATCTTTAGCCCTGTAAAAAGTGCTGTAAAACATATTGCTGCATGAATGTTGTGTCTAATTTTTAGTGCCACCTCATACTGGTTGTCAGGAGGTGGGAATTATGGAAAGCTACAGCTGTCTTAAGGTGCATAATTCCAAATTGCTGGCTGCAATAACAATAATATTTGACGTGAACAACATTTCATTAGACCCACTTTACAAGACGACGGATTCTGGTGTCATAATACTTTGTGCAGGCGTCATAATATTTGGCCGGTAAAACATTTTAATATATTGACGTTATAGGACATAGGATGCTGGTGTCATAATACTTGGTTCGGATAGCATTATATCACATTAGCTTTCCATGTCACTGGATGCTGATGTTATAATAATGAATGTGACTGGCATATTATGATGACAATTGCTATAATATTAGATGTAATTTACAAGAAAGTGGGTGTTGTTACCATAATAACTGGTCAGCTGAGAGAATATTTACAGTGGATGCTAGAATGTTTGGCTCCCTAAGGATCTTACTGTACCAATTCAGCAAGACATTGAATGCTGGCATTATGATATTGGCTGAAGCTGACAGATGTGTGTGTCCATTCTATATATCTGTAGTGCATGCAACCTACATTATTCTGCGCCTTGATGAAACAAAGTCAGGAACAGGTACTTTACTTGGTGCTCCAAATATACCAATGCATGAAATAGATAGAACACGGGTTGCATTTACTAGATACCAGGTTCAGCAGTACATATTACTGGATGGTAACTGTAAAGTAGTGATTGCAAATTTCATAACATTTATTTGCTTCATTGCATCATCATTTGGGTTCATTATAATATTTTTTGAATATCTTGCAGTATTGGATCAGTTCAACATATTCTGTGCGAGAGCCATAATAATATGTGCAAATGTCATAGCAGCAGCAGCGACATTCGGCGATGTCCGGTACCATGAATCGGCGATTTCCGTGATCGGGTATGAAACCCACCACCCGCACCCGCACCCGTGCTCAAAACGCATCACCGGAAATTTTTATCGGAGCTGTAGGATTATTAAAAACAACTTTTCCCAGACTTTCTGTGTTATAAATACGAAGACTTGTATAAACAATATCTGATAAAAAAAATCTTTGCTAACGACGGCATATTTTGGACAACTCGGCATTCAAATGAAAAAAACAAAAACAAAAAAAAAACACAGATATCAAAGGAAAACAATTAAACTTAGAGTCCACAGGATAAAGTGTCTCGCCTGTCAACACGCTCAAGGGTAGAGTAGGGTAGGGGTAGGGTAGGGCAGGGTTGGGTAGGCTAGGGTATGGTATGGTATGGTATGGTTTGGTAGGGTAGGGTAGGGTAGGACCCAATTAAAATACAAAATGGCAAGGTAGACACAGGGTAGGGTAGGGTAGGTTGGAAGACACAGGGTAGGATAGGGCATGTTAGGGTTGGTAGACACGGAGTAGGGTAGGGCCGGATGTGGTAGGTACTGGTAGGGTAGGGTAGGGTAGGGTAGAGTAGGGTAGGCAGGTACACAAGGGGTAGCGTAAGAGAATTTAGGTAAGTACAAATCGCGTTATATCTACCCTACCCTACCCCTACCCCCTATACGCTACACCCTACCGTACCGTACCCTACCGTACCGTACCGTACCCTACCCCTACCCCTACCCTACCCTACCCTACCCTACCCTAGAACGTGGTGACAGGGGAGACATATCCTGTGGACTGCCCTTGCCCTGCAATCCCTACCCTGTGTCTAACATTTCCTACCCTTCTCGGTGTCTACCTACCTAAATTGCCTTACGTAATTCTATGTCTACCTACCTACCCTACTCTGCATACCCTACCCTGAGTCTACCTCCCAGTACCTACACCACACTGCCCTACCCTACCCTGTGTCTACCTACCCTTACGTACTAACATGCCCTTTCCTACCCTGTGTCTTCCAACCTACACTGCCCTGCCCTACCCTGTGTCTACCCTGCCATTTTGTATTGAAATAGGGTCCTACCCTACCCTACCCTACCCCACCTTACCCTACCCTACACGGTCCGACCTACCCAACCCAAACTTACCCTACCCTACCCTAGAACATGTTTACAGGCGAGACATACTATCCTGTGGACTCTTAGTTAAATTGTTTTCCTTTGATATCCGTTTTTTCCTTTGAATACCTGTCGTTCAGAATATTCGGCCGATATGATTCACCCCAAAAATCGGGCCGAAGCGACCCACATTTTAGATTAAGCCTAAACGAAATCCCCCTCCGCCCTTATTGGGCCGAAACGACACATCCCTGAAATCGGCACGAAACGACCTGACCCTACCCTACCCTACTCTACCTTATCCCTACCCCTACGCTAGCCTACCTAGCCCTACCCTACCCTACCCGACCCTACCCTAGAACGAGTTGACGGACGTGACACATCATCCTGTGGACTCTATGTTTAATTGTTTTCCTTTGATATCTGTTCTACATCCCCCCCACACACCCACCCCCTTTGAATGCCGAGTTGACCAACTCACAGGTTTTCCGTAGGTAAGACTAAGTTTACCATTGATTCATGACTCGTGTTGCCTCTACATAATCTGAGTGGCTCCAGAATAGTACTAAAATGGATCTGAAAAGCCCTAAAATAGAGATACCGGATTGCGGGACCGGCTTTTAATTGTTCCCGGCTTTTAGTTCCATTATGGTTTTTGCCAATATGACGAATCGATCATATATTATGACATTACGGTTGACTATTAGAGACCATTAGATCTACACTGAAAGATTGAATAATATGGTGACCACATACAGTGATAAATCTTGAACACCAAATAAACCGCTCTTCTACTTGTATATTTTTGTCAGTACATTCAGTGATATGACAAACGAATCAAATAATATGGTATTTAAATCAAATATTATGATTATACCACAAAGTAGATTGTCTGTTGCGGGTAGTATCATGACACAAACACCAATAGATGTATGCAGTTGACTGTATGATATGGCGAATGAATCTAATACTTTGTTGTTTAAACCAAATACTATAACTTGTACATACAATAACTTGTCTCCTGCGTCCAGTATTATGGCACCAAGATCAGTTGCCGTATGCACCTTATTGAATAGTATGCTATGCCGACCAAATATTATATTCAGTACACAGAGTGGTTTGGCGAATGAATCAAATACTATAACTTGTACACATAATAATTTGTATCATGCGTCAAGTCTTATGCCATTAACACCAATTGCTGTATGCAACTGATTTAATATGCTCTGCCGACCAAATGTTATATTCATTGCACACAGTGGTATGGTGAATGAACCAAATACTTTGCTATTTTAACCAAATACTGTAACTTGCACACACAATAATATGTCTCCTGCGTCCAGTACTATGACACCAACACCAATTGCTGTATGCAACTGATTGAATGATATGCTTTTCCGACCAAATATTATAACCAATGCATGCAGCAGTTTGTTGTCTGCACCATATATTATGACTCCCCCACCTAATGATTTATTAATCTGATCATGTAAATTATGAATTCGATCAAATATTCTACCCGGTGCATCTACAAACTTGCAGATGCTGACCTTAAGACAGCCATGGCTTTCCATAGGGAATGAATTTTGATATGCATTATTTGTTGCTTTATCGAGGTTTGTACATGCATAAATACTAAGATAATTTTTTTTGTCTTTTTTGATAGGACTTTACTGGAATGTATTATGAAAAGTTTGATTATAAATCATGTTCTTCACTGTTTGTGTAGTCTTGTATTTTTAGCTCACCTGAGCACGAAGTGCTCAAGGTGAGGTATTGTGATTGGTCTTTGTCCGTCGTCTGGCGTCAACTTTTGCTTTAAACGACTTCTCCTCCAAAACTGCTTGACAGATTTTGAAATAATTTCACAGAAATGTTCCTTGGGGGACTCTCTACCAAAAGGGCTCAAACAATTCCGCTCCACTGAACAATATGGCCGCCAGAGCTAAAAATAGAAAAACCTTTAAACGACTTCTCCTCCAAAACTGCTAGACAGATTTTGAAATAATTTCACAGAAATGTTCCTTAGAAGGCTCTCTACCAAAATTGCTCAAACAGTTCCGCTCCACTGAACAATATGGCCGCCGGAGCTAAAAAATAGAAAAACCTTTAAACGATGGCCGCCAGAGCTAAAAATAGAAAAACCTTTAAACGACTTCTCCTCCAAAACTGCTGAGCAGATTTTGAAATGATTTCACAGAAATGTTCCTCAGGAAACCCTCTACCAAAATTGCTCAAACGGTTCTGCTCCGCTGAACAATATGGCCACCAGAGCTAAAAATAGAAAAAACCTTTAAACAACATTGTCTCTGAAGCCAATGGCTCAATTTCAAAAAAATTTCACAAAAATTTTTTACTCATGGCCCTGAACAAAAACTGCTAAAATTGTTCCACTCCGCTGAACAAAATGGCCACCAGAGCTAAAAATAGAAATATATCTTAGACTGACACAGAGGGCACAGTTATGATCCAATCATCATGAAACTTTGTCAGAATGTTTATCTAAATGAAATCTAAACCATCTTTGACACTGGGTCATGCGGGGTCAAAAACTAGGTCACTGGGTCAAATCTTAGGAAAACCTTGTGCACACTCTAGAGGGCACAGTTATTATCCAATCTTCATGAAACTTTGTCAGAATGTTTATCTACCGGTATATAAAATCTAGGCTAAGTATGAATCTGAGTCTTGTGGGGTCAAAAACTAGGTCACTAGGTCAAATCTTAGAAAAACCTTGTGTACACTCTAGAGGGCACAGTTATGATCCAGTCTATATGAAAGATTGTCAGAATGTTTATTTTTATGAAATCTGTACCAGATTTGAAACTGGGTCATATCAGGTCAAAAACTAGGACACTAGGTCAGTTCTTAGAAAAACAGTGTGAATGCTTTAGAGGACACAGTTTTGTTCTAATCTTCATGAGACTTTGTCAGAATGTTTGTTTCCAACAAATCTGGACCAAGGGTGCAACTTGGTCATGTTGGGTCAAAAAGTAGGTCACTAGGTCAAACCTTAGAAAAACACTGTGTACACTCTAGAGGGCACAGTTTTGATAACTTTGTCAGAATGTTCATATCCAAGAAATCTAGACCAGGTTTGAAACTGGGTCATGTGGGGTCAAAAACTAGGTCATTAGGTTAAATCATATAAAAACCTTAGGTACACAATAAAGGGTTCATTTTCCATTTAATCTTTGTGAAACTCTGTCTGTCGGTCGTATGGATGTCTCTGAGGTTAAGTTCACAGGACTCAGGTGAGCGATCCAGGGCCATGATGGCCCTCTTGTTACAACTCCATACTTAGAGAACCTGCTGTCCTGAATATGAAAATTGTTATCATTATTCAGAGATAATTTCTAAACATTTTTGCACTAAAAAGGTGTTTACAGTCAACTCTCGATATCTCATAGACTCCAAGTACCACCTTATATGAAAGAATATAGGTAGGACATATGTCCTGATTTAATTACATTTCAGTTCCTGTTATCTCAGACTACTGATATCTCAAAGTAAATTTTCTGATCCCAGAAAATCTACTTTGAGATAGCAGTAGCTTGAAATGATCTTTGGTTTTGAGATATCAAGAGTTGACTGTAATTGGAGGCATGAGCAAAAATATCACAGAGTTAGCTGCAAAAAGACATCCTGGTGGCCCTATCTACCAGTTCTGAGAGTAAAGTAATTCTGCCAAATTAATTTGGCTATAAGATGGATTTTTTTTCTCCTCCAAAGCAACTAAAACCAGTGGACTATTGGTTCTGTAGCTCACTGAATCCATTCATCCGCAGCACTCAGTAAGTAACTGTATGGTGAATTGTACAATAATTAACCGAATTTTGAATTTGACCGAGATTTTATGCCTAGTTACCAGCAAGTTTGAGAAAGTTTCGGTAAAAAATTAAGTTGATATGGTCAGTGCATCATCATCATTTAAACAAACGCTGTATGGGCCCAAATCCCCAATGCTACATAAAAAGTTTCAAGGTCATTGGCTTATCGGTTCTGGAGAAGAAGAATTTTAAGGGTTTTTGCCATATATGGGCATTGCGGCCAGTTGGTTGTGTGACCACCACTACCTGAACAGTCATTCCTCTGACCCAGGGATGCTCCACATAAAAAATGGCTTCATAGGGCTCTGTGTCTTCAGAGGAGATGTTTGAAAATGATGATGGGCAACAGAATCTCAGTGACCTTGAACAAAGATCAAAGAATGGCCTTGACCTTTAGCAACATTGTGTACACTCTTGATTGTTTAAGTTACGCCTAAAAGCCCGTCATTTAAGTTAATCATAGTAGGAAAAATGCTAGGTTCTACAAAGAAAATCCACTTCTGACTTCTGGCTCCAGTTATTATTGGACTTCTTTTAGGGCGCGTTTACACGAGCAAAGTTTCTATGTCACAGAAACTTTAACAAAGAAAGTATGACAAACATTTTGCGTTTACACGGAGCAAATTATTAGTTAAAGAAAATATGCCATAGAATCTTTGTCACATAAACTTTGGCAATGAAATATTTGCTGCAGTATTCACACGACCAAATATTATTCGTCAAAGTTACCTGCGGCGATGAAACAAAATCTTTGTCACATTTTCCACGCTTATACGAGGGATGTTCAAAAAGTTCTGATCGTGACGTCTTATTTTGGTATCCATTTTAAATACAGAACTTCTGATAGCGAAATTTTTTAATGTTTTTGAAAGAGGTTACCCTACAGCCACTGCAGATTTTCACTTAAGAAGGTCATAGTTCATATATGAACAGTCTTTGAATTGTTTTCATCATTGCTACTTAAACTTATTCCCCAGGCAACTGTGACCTGTAAATATTGCGGAAAATACATTTAATCTAGATCCCATACTGTCCTTTCAATTTAGATTATAAGCATTTTATATCGTAGCTCATTCTCCCTTTCTTCTAAAGTTATAATGATTTTGTAACAAAAACAAGGGTTTTCAAAATCTTGATAAGAAGAGCCTTTGTATGGGCCAATTCGAAACCATCGAAAAATTAAAATTGATGTTAACAACGAAGCCGCTACGAGCTTCCGAAAATGATGTTGACGTTGTTTTCACTAACGTCATAAGAACTGCGCATTGCTTTGCAAGGACTAAATCGATAACGTTTGGTGCCCTTCTAACTTTTGAATGGATATTGAAAACAACGAATGGCAAGAAGCTGACAAAAATTAATTTTGTATTTACAATGATTTTTCACTTGAATGACACACTGAAAATAAATTCACATATGAAATTAGCCCAGTGGTATGACTGGGGCCTTATAACATGCGTTGTAACTCAGTAAGAATATATATCTTTGGATAGTGTTAGGTATCATTATGAAGACGAAAAGTAGTGCTTTCAATACATGCAATACATTTGTCCCCAGCATGCCGCTAAACAAAGTTATGCGGCTAGAATCAGAACTTTCTGAACAACCCTCGTAGTAAAGTTCTTCGTTACATAGTCTTTAGCAAAGTTCTCCGTTTACACGGACAAATTTAATTTATCGAAGTAACTTTACCATATATATTTGTCATAGAAACATTGTCATATTTTGGCATTTACACGAGCAATTTTTTCTGTGACAAACCTACTTTGTCATAGAAACTTTGGTCGTGTAAACGCGCCCTTACTCAAGTGTTTCAGTGTTGGCCCCAAGGTTATAAAACTTTTTTCATGCTCAACTCAGCTGAGCATAAAATTTAATCTGCTAATAAATAGCAAATTACTGATAAGAACAGTTGTTTTCTTGCTCAGTTTGGCTGAGTATGAAGTTTTCTCTGCTTATGAATATGAAAATGCCAACATTAGTTGGCATTTTCATATTTATCAGCTGAGAAAATTTCATGCTCAGCTGAGTTGAGCATGAAAAAAGTTTTATAACCTCGGGGCCAGTTCTTGCTGTTGAGTGCTCTAGAAGAGTAGTTTTTCAGCATGGAATGAGAAAAGTTTGCGCTTTGTACCCGGTGGCATAAGGTTGTTACAAGTGTATGAATACATTACCTATCCCGATCTTTAGCTATTTGTATGCTTTTAATTAGTATTTCTTTCACCTTCAGTGAATCAGAGCTGATTCTTCCAATCTTGGTAACCAAATTTCATCAAATAATTAAAGCAAAAGGTTCTTGAAAAAATACTAAGTGTTAATATGTGACATTTGTTTCAAAATTCCGTAACCTACAATGCAAACCTCTTAAATACTTGATAGAATAAACAAGATGATTAATTGAACACTTTGACTCTTCTATCGTAAAAGATATATTGAACATCAAAAGAAAAGCCCACAATGTATGCACCCAATTTATTTGAAGGTATAGGTTTATGCTTTTATTTAGACTTTTTATACCCTGCCAGACATTAGTGGCAGGGTATTATGTTTTCCTGCTGGCTGTCCGTGTGTCTGTCCGTGTGTCTGTCTGTCCATATGTCTGTCTTTCTGTCCGTCCATGAGCACTTCGTTTCCGTTCGATAACTTGAGTATTTATTAACGGATTTTCTTCCAACTTTGCATATGAATTGGTCTTGGGAATATCTCGGTTGGAATTGTTGTCCCCCGCCAGAAGGCGGAGGGATATAGTTTTCTCCATGTCTGTCCGTCCTTCCGTCTGTCCGTCCTTCCATCCGTCCGGAGCCATAACTTAGTAACCACTTGACAGAATTTCATGAAACTTAAAATAGATATATATCACTATAATGCGCTGATGCATGTGAAGTTTCGTCAGACTGGCTTCAGTAGTGCATTAGTTATTGCCCTTTAATGGACTTAAAATTTATAAAATGAGTCATAACTAAGTAACCAATTATCAAAACTTCATGAAACTTAAACTGAATATGTATCACTATAACGCGCTGATGCACGCCTAGTTTCGTCAGACTGGCTTCCGTAGTGCACGAGTTATTTCCCTTTAATGGCCTTAAAATTAATAAAATAAGTCATAACTAAGTAACCAATCATCAAAACTTCATGAAACTTAAACTGAATATGTATCACTATAACACGGTTATGCACATAAAGTTTCATCAGAAAGGCATTAGTAGTGCATGAGTTACTGCCCTTGAATCAATTTAAGGTTGACAAATTCAGCCATAATTAAGTAATCAGTGAACATAATTCTATGAAACTTATACTAAATATGTATCACCATATCACATTGGTGCATCTCATGTTTTATCAGAATCGATTCTGTAAGCAATGAGTTATTGCCCTTGAATTGGTTTAAAATCAATAAATTGAGTCATAACTAAGTAATCAATGAATGGAAGTTTATGAAACTTAAAATAATTGTGTATTGTCATGACACAGCAGAACACATTAAGTTTTGTCATAATCTCTCCGGTAGTGCATGATTTAATGCCCTTGAATTGATTTAAAATCCACAAATTAGCCATAACTAAGGTATCGGTGAACAAAATTTCTTAAAACTGTCTTAAAAATAAATCATCATAGTGCAGTGATGCTGAGACAAGTGTTTAAGAACAGCTTCAGCTTATGCCTCACTTATCCCAGAGTTATTGCCCTTGACTTTATTTACAATGCACAAGTTCAGTCGTAACTAAGTAACCAGTGAACTAAGTTTTATGTAACTTAAAATTAACTATAAATAAATCAGGGCCATTCGGTGGGGGATATAAATTCACCAAATTTGCTTGTTAATGGGCAAATTTTGATATCTTGTGACAGAGTTATTTCCCTTGTCAGTGTCGCAAAAGTGGTTTTTGGTCTGGGTATTATGCAGTTGTTTACGATGCTTTTATTAAAGTGCTATATTTATGCTATTCCGACAGAATGCGTACCTTAGTGCAACTAAAGACACCAGAATGCTTGCTTGGTGATGGTTTTAAACTTAAACTTACCATACTTTCAAATGCTGAAATTTCACATCTATGAAGCGTTCAGCCAATAATTTTCTCCACATATAATGTCCGCAGCAAGGGTTAGAAAAAATGAATAAATCAAAGCAATCAGGCCTTGTGTTTCAGAGAAACAACCAAGTGGAAACAGTAACACTTGCTTACCGTAAGATTTCCCATAAACCTTTAACACCCTGTATTTCTTGAAAAGAAAAGAAACGGTTCATACAAGAGTGAAAATGAATTAACAATTTGGTTATACATTATTATTGGGATAATTTTGATCTGAATGAAGAGATGCCGTCTGGAACTGGAACAAAACATTCCACACACGAAATTGTTATACAAGAGGTGTCCACTAGTGGTGTTGAATGTATGACCACTTAAATGACAAATGTCGCTAAGGACAGAAAAAGAACTATTAAAGTTAGTCTGAGTTCCTTCAAGAGCAGAGAACACATGGACCATAATTCGAAGTTTCGGCTTTTCAAGCCTCATCTGTGATCCTGACAATAACTGGTGACGAAAGCCAGAGAAAAGCATACTGTAATTTCTTAGTTTTAAGAAGAAAGTCGATTCAAAGACAGTATCAAAAAGGATCCAAATGATTAAAAAGAGATGATCAAGAATAAGAATCTAAGCCAATCAGTAATTTCAGACTTTTCAGAAAATTTCCTCTGATCTCAAAGGACAACAAGAGGGCCAAGAGGCCTCACCTGAGCAAATAGGTTAAAGGTCATCTAGGGTCATCATTTGAACAAATCTAATAGTTTGTAACTGTCAAAATAAGAGAGACATTGGTTAAATGTCAAAGAATGATCTCAACCTCTGTTACTCAAAAATGTTCATGTGCTCATTTAGTTGTCAGACTATTTATCAAATTTTGCACCAAGTTCTATAATTTCCATGAACTCTTATGTTTAAGCATTTTCCCATATAAAAGCACCAGAAAGTAAATTTGACCTTGCTGTAAAAAAGTCAAGGTCATCCCATGGTCATCAATTAAACAATCTTGGTAGAACTCCATTACTCAATGCAAAATACCACGTTTCAAGGCCATCGGTCGATTGCTTCTGGAAATGAGGATTTTTAAAGTTTTTTTTACCATATATGGATGTGGCCGCTATGTTAGTCATGGGACCTGGACAGCTTGAACAAATTTTTATTTACTCAATCCCTAACATGCCAAATTTCAAGCATCTGAGCTTTGAAAATTTTTGAATATTTTTCAATGTATTTCTATGGTTGAAACACAGAACCTCCAGGGGCATGGCCATTTTAGACCCTGGGGCCACCATCTGCATTTACTTTATAGAAGTTCACCAGGCACTGCTTCATACCAAATTTCAAAAGTTCAGGAAGAGCTATTGTTGTCACCCTGGCGTCGGCGTCCGCGTCAGCCTCCAAACTGGATGTTTTTGTTAAAGTTTTTTAAAGACCTATATTTTAACCCATGGATGCGCAAGGCACTGCAGGCCAGCTATCCTGTACGCGGACAGGTCTTGTTTACAGTATAGTCGAATTTAAAGAGTAACTACACTTCAGGAAATGACTGAATCAGATCCCCAAACCCTATCCCCAACGCCAAAGGGAAAGATTGACAAAGACATCCCAACAAACAACAAATTACAAGCGACAAGCCGAGCCAGCAGCCCCCTCCCAAATAGGCGGCAACTCAGCTATCTTTACTGAACCAAACAATTCAGACCAACAGAAGGGTTACAACAGACTAAGCAAATTATACGAAAAACATTTAACAATTATTTTTACCTATTTTCCATTTCTACTACAGAAGGGTTAAAATGAGAACACAATAAATTAAACAGCACCGAACATAAAACAAATGCAACCGCAACGAAAGCACCGCCCCGGGACGGTCAGTAACAACCACTGGGGGGTCCAAACCGGCCCCACTGGGCCCAAACCTTCACCCTCACCCACCGCCGCGGTGCACACAATTAGTTGGTAGTTCGGTTCGTATGGAGGTCCCCTAACTCATCAGAGAGTCATCACGGTCAACAATTAAAATCAAGAAAAGACCGTGATGAAGCAAGGATGAGGACTCGACAGCCAAAACGTGTTGAAACACCTGGAGATCCCTGGGGCGTCAGCAACACCACTGGAGCACTGGAGCAAAAGAAGACCACCAGTTGAACCCCGGTGCGCCAAGAAATAGTACAGTATAGTCAAATTTGCTTTCTGTAGCTTTTATATGGGAAAATGCTATGTATATAAATAATTTTCTATGTATTTCTGTGGTTCAAACCCAGGACCCCCCTGGGACGGGGCCATTTTGGACCCTGGGGCCATCATTTGCACAAACTTGGTAAAGGACCACTAGCCAATGCATCATACCAAATTTCAAGCATCTGAGCAGAGTGGTTCTGGAGAAGAAGATTTTTGAATACTTTTCTATGTATTTCTATGGTTCAAACCCAGGACCCCCCTGGGACGGGGCCATTTTGGACCCTGGAGCCATCATTTGAACAAACTTGGTAAAGGACCACTAGCCAATGCATCATACCAAATTTCAAGCATCTGAGCAGAGTGGTTCTGGAGAAGAAGATTTTTGAATACTTTTCTATGTATTTCTATGGTTCAAACCTAGGACCCTCTGTTGCGGGGCCATTTTGAACCCTGGAACCATCATTTGAACAAACTTGGTAAAGGACTTCTAGGCAATGCATCGTATCAAATTCCAAGCATCTGAGCCAAGTGATTCTGAAGAAGAAGATTTTTGAATATCTTTCTATTTATTTCTATGGTTCAAACCCAGGACCCCCTGGGGTGGGAACATTTTGGACCCTAGGGCCATCATTTGAACAAATTTGGTAAAGGACCACTAGGCAATGCAACATATCAAATTTCAAGCATCTGAGGCATTGATTGATAATGATTTGATGCTTAACGTCCACGGTAAACAACTATGGTCATGTCGGGACGGTCAGTTAACCTAACCACACTATTCCTGGGCAGGTTTAGACCTCCTAAGCGGTTAACCAGTACTAAGTGCACATACTTTCGCCAGTAACTGACAGCTGCCCTTCTTGAATCAGCGGAAGGACAAACGAAAGTATGTGGCCAGACCGGGTTTCGAACTCAGGACCTCTGACTTATGAGTCAGGTGCCCTACCAATTGGGCTACGCAGCCCGGCGCATCTGAGGCAAGTGGTTCTGGAGAAGAAGATTTTTAAAAAATATTTTCTAAGTATTTGAGGGTTCAAACCCAGGACCCTCTGGGGTGGGACCATTTTGGACCCTGGGGCCATCATTTGAACAAACTTGGTAATGAACCACTAGGCAATGCTTCATACCAAATTTTAAGCATCTGAGCCAAGTGATTCTGGAGAAGAAGATTTTTGAATGTTTTTCTATGGTTCAAACCAAGGACCCGATGGGGCAGGGCCATTTTGGACCCTGGGGCCATCATTTGAACAAACTTGGTAGTGAACCACAAGGCAATACTTCATACCAAATTTTAAGCATCTGAGCCAAGTAATTCTGAAGAAGAAGAAGATTTTTGAATGTTTTTCTTTGTTTTTCCATGGTTCAAAACAAGGACCCGCTGGGGCCGGGCCATGTTGGACCCTTGGGCCATCATTTGAATAAACTTGGTAAAAGACCACTAGGCAATGCATCAAACCAAATTTCAAGCGTCTGAGCTAAGTGGTTCTGAAGAAGAAGATTTTGAATATTTTTCTATGCATTTCTATGGTTCAAACCCAGGATCCTCTGGGGCTGGGCCATGTTGGACCCTGGGCCCATGATTTAAACAGATTGGTAGAGAACCACTAGACAAAGCATCATAACAAATTTCGCGCATCTGAGGCAAGTGGTTCTGGAGAAGAAGATAATTTCAAATATTTTCTATGTATTTGAGGGTTCAAACCCAGGACCTCTGGGGCTGGGCCATTTTGGACCCTGGGGCCATCATTTGAACAAACTTGGTAATGAACCACAAGGCAATACTTCATACCAAATTTTAAGCATCTGAGCCAAGTGATTCTGAAGAAGAAGATTTTTGAATGTTTTTCTTTGTTTTTCCATGGTTCAAACCAAGGACCCGCTGGGGCCGGGCCATGTTGGACCCTGTGGCCATTATTTGAACAAACTTGGTAAAAGACCACTAGGCAATGCATTATACCAAATTTCAAGCATCTGAACCAAGTGGTTCTGAAAAAGAATATTTTTGAATATTTTTCTATGTATTTCTATGGTTCAAACCCAGGACCCTCTGGCGCAGGGCCATTTTGGACCCTGGGGCCATGATTTAAACTAATTGGTAGAGAACTACTAGACAATGCATCATACCAAATTTCAAGCATCTGAGCTAAGTGGTTCTGGAGAAGAAGCTTTTTTAGTATCTTTCTATGTGTTTCTATGGTTCAAACCCAGGACCCACTGGGGCAGGGCCATTTTGGACCCTGGGGCCATCATTTCAACAAACTTGGTAGAGGACCACTAGGCAATGCTACATACCAATTTCAAGCATCTTCACCAAGTGGTTCTAGAGAAGAAGCTTTTTAAGTCTATTTTAATTTCGAACCCAAGACCCCCCTCTTCGCCGCAGGGCCATTTTGGACCCTGGGGCCACTATCTGAACAAACTTGGTAGAGGTCTACTAGACAATGCTTCATACCAAATATCAAAGCCCGAGGCCCAGCGGGTCTGGAGAAGATGTCATTTACAGCAAATTGTTGACGACGGACGACGCACTGACTGATCACAATAGCTCACTCTGAGCCTATGGCTCATAAGATATAAACTGCACTTTGGATGATGTGGGAGGGAGGGATGATGGGGGAGACGTTTTACGGCTGTCACACAGCACAGCTGCAGTGAAATCAAATTAATATCTTAATGCGTTCCTTTCAAGAGCAATTAACACATTCAAAAGAAAGAACTTGGACCTTAGTTCGGAGTCCACAGAGCTCAGACCATGTTTTTCGAAGCCAAAAGCTGAGCAAAATTTTGATATCGAATGCTCAAATCCAGAAATCGACTTCAGTAAATCTGAGCTAGACAACTTTATTCGATTTCTTTGCAGAAATACGAGTGCCTGTTTTTAAACACACACTGCCTTCTCAGCTGATATAAAGGACGAATCTTGCTCACATGTGGAGTATATGGCCCCAGTCAATTCCTCTATCAATGAAAATGGGACTGTGCATCACATTCTAGAGCAATCTCAGGCAAGAAGCCAGCTAGTTGGTCAGCAGTACTGCACCATTGAGACGGTTTGATAGGCAGTGGCGAAAAAAGCCTATTCCCTTGTATGGCAGCAACCCGAATTAAAAAATGTCATGGTAAGAATGGGCATCTTTCACACAATTTGTTCAATATTTTGTGCACTTGGAAGTAAAATGAAAGTAAGTAGGTTGGCTGAATTTGTTATTGAGACAGGGGTATGCGCCAGTGGTTTGTTGGATAATGCGCCAGTGGTTTGTTGGATAATGCGCCAGTGGTTTGTTGGATATGCGCCAGTGGTTTGTTGGATAATGGGCCAGTGGTTTGTTGGATAATGCGCCAGTGGTTTGTTGGATATGCGCCAGTGGTTTGTTGGATAATGCGCCAGTGGTTTGTTGGATAACGCGACAGTGGTTTGTTGGATAATGCGCCAGCGGTTTGTTGGATAATGCGCCAGTGGTTTGTTGGATAATGCGCCAGTGGTTTGTTGGATATGCGCCAGTGGTTTGTTGGATAATGGGCCAGTGGTTTGTTGGATAATGCGCCAGTGGTTTGTTGGATATGCGCCAGTGGTTTGTTGGATAATGCGCCAGTGGTTTGTTGGATAACGCGACAGTGGTTTGTTGGATAATGCGCCAGCGGTTTGTTGGATAATGCGCCAGTGGTTTGTTGGATAATGCGCCAGTGGTTTGTTGGATATGCGCCAGTGGTTTGTTGGATAATGGGCCAGTGGTTTGTTGGATAATGCGCCAGTGGTTTGTTGGATATGCGCCAGTGGTTTGTTGGATAATGGGCCAGTGGTTTGTTGGATAATGCGCCAGTGGTTTGTTGGATATGCGCCAGTGGTTTGTTGGATAATGCGCCAGTGGTTTGTTGGATAACGCGACAGTGGTTTGTTGGATAATGCGCCAGCGGTTTGTTGAATGCGCAAGTGGTTTGTTGGATAATGCGCCAGTGGTTTGTTGGATAATGCGCCAGTGGTTTGTTGGAAAATGCGCCAGTGGTTTGTTGGATATGCGCCAGTGGTTTGTTGGATAATGCCTCAGCAGGTTGTTGGATAATGCGCCAGTGGTTTGTTGGATAATGGGCCAGTGGTTTGTTGGAGAATAGGCCAGTTGTTTGTTGGATAATGCGCCAGTGGTTTGTAGGGAAATGCGCCAGTGGTTTGTTGGATAATGGGCCAGTGGTTTGTTGGATAATGCGCCAGTGGTTTGTTGGATAATGCGCCAGTGGTTTGTTGGATAATGCGCCAGTGGTTTGTTGGATAATGGGCCAGTGGTTTGTTGGATAATGGGCCAGGGGTTTGTTGGAGAATGGGCAAGTGGTTTGTTGGATAATGCACCAGTGGTTTGTTGGAGAATGGGCCAGTGGTTTGTTGGATAATGCGCCAGTGGTTTGTTGGATAATGGGCCAGTGGTTTGTTGGATAATGGGCCAGTGGTTTGTTGGATAATGCACCAGTGGTTTGTGGAGAATGGGCCAGTGGTTTGTTGGATAATGCGCCAGTGGTTTGTTGGATAATGGGCCAGTGGTTTGTTGGATAATGCGCCAGTGGTTTGTAGGATAATGCACCAGTGGTTTGTTGGAGAATTGGCCAGTGGTTTGTTGGATAATACGCCAGGGGTTTGTTGGGTAATGCGCCAGTGGTTTGTTGGATAATGGGCCAGTAGTTTGTTGGATAATGCGCCAGTGGTTTGTTGGGTAATGCGCCAGTGGTTTGTTGGATAATGGGCCAGTGGTTTGTCGGATAATACGCCAGTGGTTTGTTGGGTAATGCGCCAGTGGTTTGTTGGGTAATGCGCCAGTAGTTTGTTGGATAATGCACCAGTGGTTCGTTGGATAATGCGCCAGTGGTTTGTTGGATAATGCGCCAGTGGTTTGTTGGATAATGCGCCAGTGGTTTGTTGGATAATGTGCCAGTGGTTTGTTGGATAATGGGCCAGTGGTTTGTCGGATAATGCGCCAGTGGTTTGTTGGATAATGCGCCAGTTGTTTGTTGGATAATGCGCCAGTGGTTTGTTGGGTAATGCGCCAGTGGTTTGTTGGATAATGCGCCAGTGGTTTGTTGGATAATGCGCCAGTGGTTTGTTGGATAATGCGACAGTGGTTTGTTGGATAATGCGCCAGTGGTTTGTTGGGTAATGCGCCAGTGGTTTGTTGGATAATGCGCCAGTGGTTTGTTGGATAATGCGCCAGTGGTTTGTTGGATAATGCGCCAGTGGTTTGTTGGATAATGCGCCAGTGGTTTGTTGGATAAGTTTTGTCTCGAAAACATTTTAACCCAGCACTGCGTGTACATGCTTGAAGCAATAGAAAGTTTGTTGTTTGAAATCTTTACAAGATACAAGAATTTTTATTTGAAAAGTCTCAGGCTTCAAGACGATTCAACTTTAGGACAAGATGAATCTTATTTCTTCCTTGCTTTGTCACAAAATCCTTCCATGAAGCAGGTAAAGTGAAGCTTGTTGTGCATTTTTATCTCATTACAAACAATAAAAAAAAATCTGTACAAGATGGCTATCTCAGTCAAACTGAATAGTTGTCGATAAGCTAGGCTGATCAAAGCCACCAAGATGAGTGATTTGAGTCTGCACATAGCATCTCTCTACAGCCTTTGTCCCATCCTCTTAGCTCATGACCATACAAATTATGCATGGTATCTGCTAGTATACACACGGGCTCTCCTAGACTTGCATATTACACATCCCGGTCCACAGCAGTTACTTAGACTTAGAAGCAATGATTTCAGTGTCCGTCGGTCGCATGTAACATTGTCAAGAAATGCTGTAGACATAGCAGCTTAGCAGACAATCAATCGCAAGGCAGATCATTGGATTCAGTCATACTATTGTGTGTCCCCCACCTCCCCGCCTCCTCCATTATCGAACTAAACTTGTTGAAGGAACTCTTTCATTACTTGACATGTCATCTTATGAATTTAGTTACAGTCTTTCAAAATTAAAACCAGCGACGAAGCCACAGTGCGAGTGAAAGGCCCATTTGCTGATAAGGATGAACTGTTCTGTCTTGCATCTGGCAAACCAGGCCCCGAGGTTATAAAACTTTTTTCATGCTCAACTCAGCTGAGCATGAAACTTTATCTGCTAATAAATAGCAAATTACTGATAAATACAGCTGTTTTCTTGCTTAGTTTAGCTGAGTATGAAATTTTCTCTGCTTATGAATATGAAAATGCCAACATTAGTTGGCATTTTCATATTTATCAGCAGAGAAAGTTTCATGCTCAGCTGAGTTGAGCATGAAAAAGTTTTATAACCTCGGGGCCTGCACCTAAAGATGTTACAGAAAACTCATTGCAGACAGAGAATCGGGGACGAGAGGCCATGGAAGAATCCATACAGAACAGACTGCATGGTCAACAAATCTGTCAAATTCATGAACCGGTCAAAAATAAAGCTCAAACATTTGCCTCTGTGCACTGTAAAAATCGCGCTTATCTATAAAACACAAGTGGTTACATGTTTAGGTGTAAACATGTTTAGGAACATGTCATATAGCTAAACATGTACGCCTTTTCTATTATTTTCCCGGACAAAGTCTGCTAAACACGTTTTATTCTGTTACGCGTTTCGGATGAATCCATTCTCTCTCTTCCCAGTTGAAGAACGAAAAAAAAAAGAGACGAAAATGTTAAAAGAGGAAATTTTCAAAATAAAAGGTAAATATAACCAGTTTTTGTACATGTTTAATTTCTAAACTGTTTAGAAATTAAACATGTTCAATTTGCAATATGTTTAGGTTTATGTTTAAAACATAAACCTAAACATGTTGCAAATTGAACATGTTACGATTTAAACACATAAAAATCGGACTGCATTTTTTGCATTGATTCTAAACACATTTTTTACAGTGTGTGTATTGCTAAAAGAGTAGAAAGCGCACAGAACAAAGTGTTGCAAATCAAAGGTAAGCACAACATTTTAGGCCAGCTGGTACTGCTTTCTGTTGAGCACATCACTGACTTGAAGGTCACGGTTCCTTATCCACCCTTTCCCACGCCCTTCTCTTTTGTGACAGCCGATGGCATGTCCGTTAAAATTGACACATCAAGGCTTTTACACAGCCTTGAGGCTAACGTCAAACCAGTGCATAAACCAAGAAATGAGCCAATATCCTATGTATGTGACGGTAATGCATTTAGTCAGGACGCTGAAATTCAAAAGGGCCTATTTTTCGAGTTTAATGCCCCGGCAATTCGAAAGGATGAATTTGGTATATTATGAAAGTTTATTATCCCAAAAGTGGATCCGGGATGTAAAATATGGGGAGATAACTGGGTACCAAAGAAATGCTAAAAATGATCGAAAGCCTTTCTCCTTATTTTTATGTCATTTGACGCGGAGTTTCAAGCAAACAACACAAGTTTTAGAAGAAGCCTATTATACTGCTAACGACTGATACTTATTAGCTTTCTATCCATTTTGGCTTAAGCCCGTAACATTCGGTTATAGACGTTACATATGGGAATATTCCCAAAATGTAAATAAATTGAAGACTGAATCGTTTTGTTTTCATTTGCTAGTATATCCTTCTTAAAAATCATCTTTAAATATTAGAAGAATTACAGCCTGCTTGATTCCTTGTCATTCGCCTATGTTACTACTTGAATTAACGTAGAACTAACGTAGACAACATTTATACAAAATGTATTCCATTACATCACAGCTAATCAGAAACCTTCACCAACTCCCAGGAAACTCTCATAAATACGATATTCAAACATTTTGTAAGAAATATTGTTGACAGAAGTTTGTCGCTATTTTCACCAAGCAGTTAAAGGTCCTCGCAAGCTGCGTTTTATACGTGAAACAGAAAAGAGAGTTGTTATGTGTTTAAAGACTTGACGAATACTGAACAAACAGTTTATTTTTATTTTTTGCTATTTCTTTCTTCTTGTAGCAACGCTCAACACTTATGCTGACGTGATTATACAACGGTTCAATTTTGTTGCTACGCTTCTCATGACACTAACATACGTGACTTTTAGTCAAAGCAATAAAAGTGAAACAAATAGATAAATTGAGAGATAGAGAAGATATTACCCCAAGAAAAATAAAACTACTGATGCTCTGAACATTGTTATTTATAGTGGTGTCAGTCAAGAGACAATGATACATCGTCGTCCTTTTTAATATAAATAAATATAAAGATAGGGAATTACTAGTAATTTACACTACAAAACCTGCTGTTACATTGATCATTGAAAAAGAAATCGGTTCATAGAGCATACAAATTGAAAGACTACAGAAAGGTGAGAAAACTAAAATACACACTGGCCATGGAATTTAATAACATGAGGCAC
Source organism: Ctena decussata (assembly GCA_963989385.1). NCBI lineage: Eukaryota > Metazoa > Mollusca > Bivalvia > Lucinida > Lucinidae > Ctena > Ctena decussata. The sequence continues at coordinate 18,020,582 of OZ022508.1, forward strand.
AGAAAAGTATCTGCCAAATCGAAAATAAGTATCTGCTTACAAAGGACGCATTCTTTTATGAGACTTGCATGGAGGTACTTTTCGTTACCAATAAAAACGACAATGCTCAAGTGAAAGTTCAGTTAAAATCAAGAAACAGCCCAATTATATCAATGAATTAAGATATTTCATTGCATTGACCTTTTCGACCAATTTTGAAGTCCCTAAAGACGGTGATACATCATGTGCTTGGTAGTACAGCATCGGAAGCATGAAAACTTCTTATTAGTTAATGTTACTCTAATCAAAATTTTCACTGCCGAAATGCTACACGTGGAGATAATGTATTTTCACAGGCTCCAGATCCCGGTCAACTACTCGCTGTCCGTCTGTAAGTAAAATGTATCATTTTGTAACATTTTGAGTGCAGATAATACCCTCATAGGAATAATGTGGCAAATATTGTGAATTACCCGTCCCGTTACCATAAACACTGATAAAACTCCTGAATAGACTGATGATGGGACATTTTATAAGTTACGGTATTTTCCTTCTTTCGATAACTCGTAACAACAAGAATATTTTAATATTTTGCCTTATAACTGATGAGAGCGCTACAAACTGGTAACGTTGATAACATTTCAGCAAGTAAACCTTTGTACTTTACTGAAACATTGACAGTTTCTTTAAATGGATATGTAATTAACGGCCGAATGCGCTATTCAAATTCAATTTTGAGGCTTTGTTTTCGATTTAAGTTGAGATGGAATGAAGTATCATAATATTTTAGCTATAAAAGCTTTCGTGCTTCATTGTTGCGACTTTATGCTCAAAATGATAAAAGTATACAGTTTAAATACACATAAGTTAATTGTAAAGACTGAAGGCTTGAGGCATGCAGACATTCACGCCTTGAATGTAGCTCATTCATATACAAATATTATCGTTTGGTACATAATGAAACAATGTTCAAATTACAATTATGTAACTAAGTATAACGTCTATTCCGAAACATGCCAAAACAGATGAAAGTTAAATACCTCTAACAATCTCGTTTTCCAATTTATTTATTTTTCATGGTATACAGTTTAGATACACATAAGTTAATTTTAAAGACTGAAGGCGTGAGGCATGCAGACATTCACGCCTTGAATGCAGCTCATTCATAAACAGATAGTATCGTTTGGTACTGAATGAAACAATGTTCAAATTACAATTATGTAACTCAGAATAACGTCTATACCGAAACATGCCAAAACAGATGAAAGTTAGATACCTCTAACAATCTCGTTTTCCTATTTGTTTATTTTCATGTTGGCATGTGCACTCACTACATTAAAATATAATCAATGGCTGTAGCATCTATGGCTATCTATGCTTCATATATCTAAGTTTCCGGCATATGTTAGATTTCTTAGAAAAAATTTTTTTATAAGTATTCACCTGGTACAGCAAGTGCAACACACACTGCTTCAAAATGTTTCAAGCAGTTAAGTCTACGATAGTCACGATTTTACGTTGAGTAATTATACTAGATGTTTAGTAAGAATCTTTCATTTTACTTATTTATTCGGATACTGAATTCTGTGCTGATACGTGATATACATACAATGACTGTTGACTGAGCCGTTTGAAACTTCACTTTTCGTTGCGTATTCAAATATCTAAAAACACCCATGTTTATGATACAACGCCTACGTGTTGTTGCTGCATCAGAAGAAAGCGTGAGGTTGCGCGAATAAAACTAGTTAAAGCCCTTGGTAGATTATGTACAACTGTCTATTCAAATATGAAAACTTCTACATGCGAATCCCATTGGTTGGTTTTCTTGCCTTATGGTCGCCTGTTTAGCTGTCCTGTGTGCTTTCTATTTTGTTTTGTGGTTTAAAATAGAAAATAGGTAAAATTAGATGTGTTAAATGTTTGAATGTATTTTGTATTGTTTTTGGTCTTACTTATGTACAGTTCATCTGTGTTGGAATTGAATGTCCATTACCAAAGATGTGCTGTTCCGTTTTGTCGCATGCATGTTTTCCATCTTCTTTCGGTGTCTTGGGGTGGGCTCAGTGTGATTTGTAATTGTGGCCTTTCCTGGGTAATTTTATTTACAATTTTCTGTGTACGTTTTCTACATCTCATATATGTAAACTTGGGTCTGCAAGCACATCTAATAAATACACTGCAACAAAATAGCAAGAAACAAATTAAGATAGTCAACATGTAAACGTGTCTTATCCTCTGGAGAGACCTACGAATTTGCAGAATAACGCTGTTCACAATGGTTATAGTCACCTACTGGACGAAACAGTGATTCCACAACTCTGCTAATATCTACCATAAGCACACTACTGAATAGCTTCTTTTGATAGCTAAGTAGTTTACGTTGTAATTACTCTTCAAAGCATGACGTTTGGTTATTGTTTGAACATAAATTTGAATGCCGTTCGTTTTTCCGCCTGTCAGTAAGTGCAAATATTCGTTAGTACATTGTCTTTTTCAATTTTGATACTTCCATCATTACATTAGTGCCAATCCAACTTAACATATTTACAGATGCTGTCAAAATACTTCATTTACACACTAAATACCAATTACATGTATAAAACTTCATTTTATTAAAGTACTGAATTAGCTTTTAAGGCAAGGGAAATGCAGAGTTTAAAAGCGCTATTTTCAAAAACATATTTGAACGACGAAATGATTTAAAGTTGAAATATTATCTCATTTTATTTATTATTTTCGTTTCATGGGTAACATATATAATTTGTATTATTTGCGATGAAAAGCTTTTCGAAACTTTTTTTTTTTTTTTACAAATTATAGCAACTATACTTTAATGCAGTAAAACAAATATGATCCTGTTTTTTTGTATTCAACATCTTTATATATCTTCTGAATCGTCTTCATTCATTGTTCTTTCTAACAAAATTATATTAAGTAACGTATGTAACGATCGAATTGGAACAGCTAAACGCCAGTGATAATGTGAATGCGTAAGTTGTTGGAAGTTTTTGCAGACCCAAAAGTGGTTGGGCTGGTTTTCTTGTTAAAACTGCACAGCACGGGGAAAAATCAAATTGAAATGGACGTCTGAGGAAAACGGGATCCACGGTGGTGATTAGACTCCAAAGAGAAACGTTTTAAGAAGTACAGAGTGCAGTGTCATTATCATTGGATATGTTGCAATTGAGCTGCCCTATAATGCTATGCACAGTTTGATGAGAATCTGGAAGACAGCGATTTAAAATGAAATTTAGTACCGTCAAACACCACCAATTGGTAGGGTGAATTATCCTTGTGTAAATATGTGTAAACACCGGTTTTCTTAATATTTTAAGCATGCATTTTGTAAATTATTACAGAAACTAATAATGTGCACACAAATACGTCATTTCATGAATGAATCAGAAAACTTTAGAGCACCCCTAAATGGACAGAATTATAGCGTTTTCATTTTTAGCATACTTTAAGGTTTAAAAGGGGTAGGGATAAAAATGGGTAATTAAAAGCACGGGATCCTATTTCAGTGACCGTTAAGCTATTTACTGTGATAGGTATGTGGTTGTGACATACTTCTTCCACCTTGGATTGGTTTAAACTTTATTTCTTTCGTATAACAAACACACATTCAATGGACATTATGAAATAAATACATATATTATACAAAAGGGATCCAGAAGGAAGTCAAGAGACTTATTTGAATCTGTATCCCTCAATTATACAATAACACAGAATATATACTATCTATCGTGTTTGTCGACTGAAGCTACTTGTCTATATTTTAACATATATATTGTCTCGGTATCTACGTTTATGTGTGCATACCCACAAGCGGGGGCACCACAAAGTGTATTGATGCTCCCGCATGTGGATACACACATTTTGGTTTTTGCTATAATAGATGAAAAAGAAAGAAAGAAAGAATGATACCAGTGTTTTACAATGAGTCCAAATAGAGCTCCACGGGGAATGGAGTTCAGTATATCTCGTTGGTTATGTACGGACTAAGGAGTTTTAAGTATTCAAGTAAATGGGTATTTAAGTATTCAAGTTGCCCTATTTAAATATGTAGATGAGTCATGGTCACTGTTGCTTACATTAACCTCGGGCGGGTCTTTTAACTAAATCATATTCAAATTTATATCAGAAGTGATGTTTTAGATATTCAACTCAAAATCTTTTAGATTTAATTATGAAGTCATGCACCGCTAAGAATATTTTCTTATTATAAGAGTCTGTTAATTCGGAACTACCATGAAGAAGGATATTTAGTGTTGGGGGACAAATCAATGAGATAGTGTTGATAAGTTCAGCTCGCAGGTACCTATTTCGGTGGCAGTCCAGAAAAAAATGTTTATTATCTTCGACAGCTCCACATTCGCATAGAGGCCTGTCAACAATATTTTTTGAGAAAAGATGCTGCCTTAATGAACTGCAATTCAATCTCAGTCGTGCGTGATGTATCTGTCCTGTTCTTATGCCATCAAAGATTAAGACCAGGATGAGAATAGATTGAACATAAGATTTCATGGAAAGTTTTGAAAGTTAAGACCTAAAGATTGGTATATACATTCATGTTAATCAGCTCATGAAGAGTTATGAGTACAAGAGGTCAAGGTCATTTTTTGACATTTGACCCTGAGCTCTCATAGTTTGATGATTTCAAACATTTTTTCAAAAGCCACTGGGCCAATTTTAGCCAGATTTTATAGACACTCCAGGGGTTGAGAGAATGGATTTTCTTTCTCAACTGGTCCAGGTTAATTGAGCAACATGGCTGCTGTGCCCAATTATTGTAAAAAGCTTTAACTGGTGGACAATTTGTCCCCGAGGATATCATCAACCCAGTTAGTCAGTGTTTCAGTGTTGATTCTGGTTCCTAAGCATTGGGGTCACTACAGAAATACTGATTTAAAGTAACCTTAATCCATTTAATGTATATCTGGTTAAATTTCTAAATTATTCTAAAACTAAGACAAACTTGTCATAGCGACAAGAATCTTGGCTGAGTTTGGCTTCCATTCTTTCGAACTGTTTTGGCTTTTGCGGGTTCCTGCTGCATAGAACATCTCTTTCCTGATGCCCTTGTCTGTCGCTTTTCTCGAGACACAGGGGCTGAGGTGGCTCGATGGGGGACGCCTGCGCTTGTGAGTTAATACGTTGGCGTCTCTTACCTGATATCTGCAGCTGATGTTTCCTGCAGAATGCGACAATAAGTGTGGCTTGGAGAGGGATGCTCGTTGCCTGCCGAGACCTGCCCATCATCTCTTTTCTTTCAAACTTTTTGGTTTTTAGCGACACAGAAGAAGTTAAATACCGAAACGTCTGTCGCACTGAAATCAGTATGGATACGTTTTTATTAAAAATCTTCTCTAAAACCAACTGACCAATGGCCTTGAAACTTAGTATGTAGCATTTGGTACTCCAGTAATACCAAGATAATTCAAATGAATGGCCTTGGGTTGACCTTGACCTTTATACGACATGCATGGTCAAATATGAGAAAATACTAGAACACAAGATTAAATGGAAAGTATTGAAGATTTTGGCCCAACATAGTTCAAATGATGATCTTGGGTTGACTTTGACTATTTGTGCAAGGTCATATTTGCTTTCTAGTGCTTTTTGTGACAGTGCTAAATGTAAGATTTCATGGAACTGGTAGAAAATTTTGGTACAGAAGTTAATAATTACAGAGTAATAAATGTGTACCTGAATTTTTAGCTCACCTGATCACGAAGTGCTCAAGGTGAGCTATTGTGATCGATATTTGTCCGTCGTCCGTCCGTCCGTCCATCTGTCCGTCCGTCCATCAACAATTTCTTCAAATGACATCTCCTCCTAGACCAGGAAGCCAATTTCAAAATAATTTCACACAAATGTTTCTGTTATAGCCCTGAACCAAAATTGCTAAAATGGTTCCGCTCCGCTGAACAAAATGGCCGCCAGAGCTAAAAATAGAAAAACCTTTAAACGACATCTCCTCCGAAGCCAGTTTCTCGATTTCAAAAAAAAATTCACAGAAATGTTTGACTAATGGCCCTGAACCAAAATTGCTAAAACGGTTCCACTCCACTGAACAAACTGGCCGCCAGAGCTAAAAATAGAAATCTAAAAATAGAAAAACCTTTAAACAACATCTCCTCTGAAGCCAATGGCTTGATTTCAAAATAATTTCACAAAAATATTTGACTCATGGCCGTGAACCAAAATTGCTAAAACAGTTCCACTCCGCTGAATAAAATGGCAGCCAGAGCTAAAAATAGAAATAAATCTTAGAATGACACAGAGGGCACAGTTTTGATCCAATCATCATGAAACTTGGTCAAAATGTTTATCTTAATAAAATCTAGACCGGGTTTGAAACTGGATTATGTTGGGTCAAAAACTAGGTCACAGGGTCAAATCTTAGAAAAACCTTGTGTACACTCTAGAGAGCACAGTTATGATCCAATCTTCATGAAACTTTGTCAGAATGTTTATTCTTATACAATCTATGCATATAATGAAACTTTGTCAGAATGTTTATTCTTATACATTCTATGCATATGTTGAAACTGAGTCATGTGGGGCCAAAAACTAGGTCACTAGGTCAAATCTTAGAAAAACCTTGTGTACACTCTAGAGGGCACAGTTATGATCCAATCTTCATGAAACTTAGTCAGAATGCTTATCTTTATGAAATCTAGACCATATTTGAAACTGGGCCATGTCAGGTCAAAAACTACGTCACTAGGTCAGATCTTAGAAAAACTATGTGAATGCTCTAGAGGGCACAGTTTTGTTCCAATCTTTATGAAACTTTGTCAAAATGTTTATCTCCAACAAATCTAGACCAAGGGTGCAACCGGGTCATGTTGGATCAAAAACTAGGTTACTAGGTCAAACCTTAGAAAAACATTGTGTATACTCTAGAGGGCACAGTTCTGATTCAATCTTCATGAAACTTTGTCAGAATGATTATCTTAATGAAATCTAGGCCAAGATTGAAACTGGGTCACTAGGTCAAATCATAGAAAAACCTTGTGTGCACAATTGTGGCTTTATTTTGCATTGAATCTTCATGAAACTTTGTCAGAATGTTTATCTTCATAATGTAGGCCAAGTTTGAAACTGAATAATGTCTGATCAAAAACTAGATTGCCAGGTCAGATCTTAGAAAAACCTTGTGTACACTCTAGAGAGCACAGTTTTCATCCAATCTTCATGATTCTTTGTCAAAACATAGATAAGAAAGTGCAAAACTGCTCCAATTGAACCATCATCAAATAGATGATCTTCCATGTTATTTCATCATAACTCAGGTGAGCGATTAGGTCCGTCATGGACCTCTTGTTTAGCAATAGAGGTCAAGGTCATTTTTGAACTTTGACCAATGTCTGTCATATTTTGACAGTTTAAACTATCAGGTTTGTTCAAATGATGATCCTAGTTTGACCATTGACAACATTTACTCGGGTGAGCGGTTCAGGGTCTCATAGCCCTCTTGTTTGGTTTAAGAGGTATCATGCTGTCATTTGAAATTATTTTCAACAATTAAGTTACATTTTCAATATTTCAGTTATAATTCAGTTTAATTTCACTGTTTTTATGTAGAATCTTGGCAGAAATTGCATCTTCCTGGGAAACTGTATTAGCGGCTCTACAGTTAAAATATTTACTCAGAGTATTCTTGCAGAAAGATCTGAACACATACTTTAAACATTCTGAGCATTGGTACAGATAATTCTGAGCAAACAGTGCAGGCCCAGATCAGACTGCTCCTAAAGGAGAAGTCTGATCAGGATCTACACTATTTGTCGTTCCATCTGCATTCTTTTGGACGCATTACTACAGTTTGTACAACCAAACTGTTCCATTTTAGGACAATTATTTGACTTATTTTTTTGTGTTCCAATTTTCAGAATGCTTTGATATGGTTAACTCTTTCAGTGCCAGTGACGAAAATAGCATAATTTGCAAACAGCGTAGATCATGATGAGGCGGCTAATTATGAGCCGCTTCATGTGGATCTACACTGTTTGCCCTCTAGTCTTTGAATTCTCAGTATGCAATGTCTTGGACAAGGCATTTTTTGAATTTTTGCAGACGTAAATTTTGTCGTCTGCTTTTTGGTGCTTAGAGTTAAGCTAGGGTAAAACCATAGCAGGAGCAGTCTATTCAGCATCTGCACTGGTTCTGTCTACAGTTTTATAGAACACTGTTATAGTGATGTTTTACCTTATGTATGTTCTTATTATTTTTGGTTCGGTTTGGGTTGCTAAGTGGCCACCTTTCGGGAACAAGCTGCTCACTCGCTTGGCCATATGTTCTCTGTATCTTGATTATTTGTAATCTTAGTTGTTTCCAACTATGGTTTGAGGGCTGGATTTGGATTTTGATTGTTTCAGTTCCTGGTCTTTGCATACTTTTTACTTTTAGTATGGAAAACGGGCAAATCCAGGAATTGAGGATAGGGGATTCAAATTAGCTGAGAGTGAGTGGGGGGGGGGGGGGGGGGGGGGGGGGAGGGGTTCAATTCTTTGAAAACACTTTTAAAAAGCGTCAGAAAGAAAATTAGAACTTTAATTTAGAAAATGAGTAGTTGCATATTTTTTTCTATTGTATGCAGTAATTGTATATTTATTCTATTGTTGTGTAAAATTTTCTCTGTCAATACCACTGATTGTATTTCTGAGTTGCGTCTGATTTATTTCACTGGTGAAAATACAAGTATTGTTTAATATTGATATGTAATCAGAAGTCAATCCAGTACACAAAAGATTATTTTGTCTCAAACTAAGCGTAAAAAACCCGGGTCGCTGATCCGCTTGTTCTTTAAGACCTGCTGTTGTCTCAGCTGATATTGAGTATAATACTTTTGGCTAAGGTCTAGCATTACATTGTGCAATCCCTCTGATTATTCACATTTTGGTCTACTTCTGTTAATATAATGTGTAATTATGACTTTATCAATATCGTTGAGAGCAAAAATATTTTTGCTCAGAGGTTGCTTTTTTCATGATTCACGGAATTTTAATTTGGCAACTTTCTTCTTGTCCATCCACCAATTAGATCAAAATAAACTGACCGCCAAATATAAAGGTTTGACAGCTTCAAGGCCTTTGTAACTTCCTACTTCTGCTCACTTGTATTATACGTCTGTCCGGCATAGCTGCAGTCATGAGATACCAATACCTGGCTGTCTTCCCAACTCCCGCTCGCCCCATCCGCACCCCTCCACCTCAGACATTTGCTATCTTCCCCCCCACTGTGTAATACAAGGCAAGAAGGAGATGCTGGAGAAAAGGTAAAGATGGGTAGGGGCCTAGGTGAGGGGGGGGAGGGGGGTTGGGGGTGGAGGGGGATAGGCTGGAAGGAGACACATGTACTAATGTACTAAGGCCTGGATATCTCCACTACCTCCCCCACCTGCTTGTTGATTAGTTGAAAGAAAATACCCAGGCCTGGCTGTCTCTTATCGTCACCTGACTATCTGTTCCTCAGCACGAGTGAGAGTGGAGAAGATATATAGCCACTTTTTGTATTGACACAAAGCTAGGAAGAGAGACATCCATGGCACACCACATATAAAACAAGGAAGATGGGTGTAGGAGGGGATATTCACACCTGGGTATCTTCCCTTCCCCGGGTTGTGTAATCATCTCAGCTTCAGAGACCCTGTCTGACATCTAACAATTTCTCCGACCGTGTTGTCTCTTTATAAGCTGCGCAGAGCTCTCTCATTGGCAAAGTTAAGCTTTAAGGTAGCTTATATAATGCTTGCTACCTTGAATGTTTAAGATCCTTACATATTAAGTTGTCTTCCTGTCTCTATTATGGAGACATTGTATTACACTTTTGAATAGACTAAAGGAAATTTTTAATGTAAGGTAGACTTTTATTGTAGTCCTGCCCAGAACTACTACCATTCTTCAAGTTAATGTGTCCATATAACAACTTATAAAGGATGATGTTTTACTTTAGCTAAGAATTTCCTTAAAAAGTGGGGTTCAAACCCACCAAAATGACAACCCTAACTAAGAAACTAGAAATGTGTCCTATGTACACAGATGCCCCTGCCTTGGGTACCTCCATAAACCATGAAAATTGAACCTTATGCCCTGATTCTTGTGTATTCCTGTTTTACTGAATCCTCATATAAACTATCAAGTTGCTGCAATAATAGAAACCCTAAAATTTACCGCTTACACAAATCTTAACTTTGCAAAACTGACCTTAGTCCGAAGTCAGTGAACCATGACATATGGATCAACATACTCTGACTCTTTTATATTCCTGTTGTACTTATTTATATAAATCCTCATATAAAATTTCAAGTTGACCCTGAAGTGTGTGCAACTATGGTTACGTGCCGCTGAGCCACTTGGGGAACGTCGTTATGAGAATTGAACTGAACTGAACTGAACTGAAACTCACCTCTACAAAAATCTTAACCTTGCAAAATTGGCCTCAGTCTGAAGTCAGTGGACTGTGATGAATCATCATACCCTGGTTCTTCTGTATTCCTGCACATGTTTACTTACATAGTATTAATCCTCAACTAAAATTTTAAGTTGCTACAATAATAGGAACCCTGAAATCTACCTTTTACAAAAAGCTCAACCTTGCAAAATAGGCCTCTGTTAGAAGTCAGTTGACCCCGATAGTGGGGGCATGAAAAGGTCAAGATCAATTTAAGGTCATAAAGTTGAATAAAGTTGGCAGTATTAGAGTACTTGATGCTACATATCAAGTTTTATGGCCACTGATTTTGTTTGGTTCTGGAAAACAAGATTTTTAAAGGTTTTACTATATAATGGGCTTGGTGGCCATGTTAGTGAAGACGTCATATTTTCATTGCCCTGAACATTTGGATGCTCCATAAGACATTTCAATTGACCCAGTGGTTTAAAACTTTTTAAATTAAAAGATCTTGGTCAAATATGTCAAGGAATGACCTTGGCAGCTATTACTAAATAAACCTGATGAGAACTTTTAAGCTTTCTTTTTATTTCGAATGAAAGCAGCAAATGTCACCTGCAATTTGAAACAAGATACTGGAGTTTACCACATATTGGCCGAAACGCAGTTAGGGTTGAGGTGTCTAAATATTAATGGCGTAAATAGTCAGACATCTCTGTCCTATTAGTTACGGATTTGTCTGTCTTTGAATTTGGACAAATCACACTAATTAGAAAAACGTCCTAGACTGCATTTCCTAATGCCATGGCTCTATTATAAAGATAAACAAGATATATTTTTATACTTTATTCTACACACACACACAAAAAAAAAAACAAAAAAAAAAAACAACAACAACAACAAACTTTACAACCTGAAAAAGAATTAAAATCATGAGCTTCATGATAGCTGCACCAGCTACCAGCTTCGTTAAGGCGTAATACCAAAGAGCATAAGCTTAAGGTTAGTTTAATGGGTATCCATGTTTTTTTATTAAACATTTTAAAGAGAAACAACCTTTATTACTTTCTAAATGCTCCCCTTGATGATAAAGCCCTTCAAACTAGAGTCTGTTTATGAAAAAAAAAAGCATTTACTCCACAAGGAGCAAACTCTTTTCTATCAGAGTTGATCCCATTGGGAAGGGAGGTAAAGATGAAAGTGCCACAGTTTCTTCCCCTGGAGGAGTACCCATTCACTTTATCAACAACCATGAATTTGGGAAGATTTCCTCTAGAAATACAGTAGATCATGAAAGAGTTGCACCAGCTTAATCTTCATGAAACTTCGTGAGTGTCACTGAGAAAAATATGAAATTCTTTATTACCGTCCACTGTTCGAAGAATCATTAGTATAAAAATTTTAGGACTATTTCTTTTAATTGTAATTTGTGAAAACAAGAACACACAAAATTCTCAAGATTTTCAAAGCCCTCGTATATGGTGAATGGGAACATCTCAAAGGGAGATCTCTGGCAAGAAAAAGTAATTGTTTCCCGTATCATACAGGGTATTCACTTAAAAGAAAAGAACCTGTTGCTGCTAGTCAACAAATTCTTCTTTTGAAGAGTTGGCCTCCTTTAGACAAAGAATTCAAATTTCAGATCGAGAAGCAAATACTACTCTGGTAAAGTTGTCTCCCTTGTGGAAAAAATGCATTCAACGTACCCCTTGGGGTGTATGGATGCATCTTAAGCATTTGATGATTCCAAGATAGTCTGTATTAGAAATAATAATAGAATTATGACCAAAACCTCATACTGTTGAAGCTATGCTAACAGTATCATTTACTGACAGTATATATATGAAGGACTCAGTGGTTCAGCTAAAGGCGGATTTCTGGTGATGTTTCATGGACATTTTTAACACAAACAATAATGCTGTGCCATGCTGTTTTCTTTCATTCTCGTCTGTTTTTTTCTGAAACACCCGGAGACAATAAAAAAACAAGAAATGTTACAGTATGTAACAAATGCCCCCGAAAGCCCCCTCAACTGACCTTTGACCCTAGATGTGACCTTGCCCTTGGGCACAGAACCTGAGTCTTGCACATGATATACATTCTCATTTCATTTTACTTTTCTGTAACGTTTAAATGCACTTTGGAAGTTTAAGAGGATTCGAGGGGACTTAATTCAACCACTAACCAAACTGTGTTGCGTCCTTGACCTTGGGTATGGGAACCTATGTCTTGTGCATGGCAAATCCTCTCATTAGGCTTTATCTTTCTTTAAAGTTTGCTTTGGTACTTTTCTGAATAATTGCTGAGACATAATTTGACCTCTGACCCCAGATTGTGACCTTGACCTTGGATCTGGGATCATAAATATTGTGTGTTAACATACCTTCTCATAATGATTTACCTTTCTGTGAAGTTTGATGACATTCTTTTCAGCAGCTTTTAAGTTATCACAGAGGTGAGATTTGACCTTTGACCCCTAACTGTGACCTTGACCTTGAACTTGGCAACCTAAATCTTATGTGCAACATACCTTCTCATTATGTTTCATCTTTCTGATAAAGTTTCATTAAATTTGCTTCAGTAGTTTATAAGTAATCACTGAGACCCAATTTTGACACACAATTTGACTTTTGACCCAACTGTGGCCTTGACCTTGGGCGTGGGGACCTAAGTCTTGTGCGCGACACACCTTCTCATTATGTTTTATCTTTCTGTGAAGTTTCATCAAATTTGCTTCAGTAGTTTTAAAATTATCGGTGAGACACGATTTTGAGACACAATTTGACCTTTGACCCAATTGTGGCCTTGACCATGGGCGCAGGGACCTGAGTCTTGCGCGCGACACACCTTCTCATTATGCTTTATCTTTCTGTGAAGTTTCATCAAATTTGCTTCAGTAGTTTTAAAGTTATCGCTGAGACACGATTTGTAACGGACGGACGGACGGACGGTGCGATTTTAATATGCCACCCGAAGTTCCTTCGGGGGCATAATAAAATTGGTGTACGTCAATTAACCAGACTATGCCCTACCTGTTACACTATCTGATCTGATGTGCTCCAGATAAGCCAATATTTGAGGAGATTTTTATAACAACAATATTAAAAATAAATGATTCAGTCACGGTGAACTTGAAAAAAAGTTGACCACCACCACAACCACCACACACACAACACCTTAGCAGTTCCAGGCTATGGTGAACATAGAAAAAAGAAACATTAAAGTCTGCTGTAAAGAGCTTGAATTGTAATTTAAACAAATTCCAAATGGCAGGTAACTTTTAAATTGATTAAAACTTGGAAGTTCTCATTAAAGTACTACCTACCATGAACATAATCAGATTATCCAGTGCATGTATTTATTTACCTTCTATCGAAACAAATGCGAAACTTGGAATATGTTTATAGACATGCCTGTACGAAATTTTACTACCGTTAAACGCAAAACTGTCAAAATTACAACCGTAAATTCACAAAAGTTATGCCCATAGTGGTGTCTCATATACACTGATGAATTTCAATTTACAGTTGGAAAAGAGATGGAGAAACGTAGTTTTGGTGAAATATTCAAATGCGCCCTGTATTACTGTTGTAAAAAAGTCGCAGTTTACAGCATAATTGTACAAAATTAAAGCCGTAATTTTGTACACATATTTCGGCTGTGATTATATGTAAATTATGTTCGTAATGTATTACGCCTCTTTTTACAGCTGTAAATTGTGTAAAGTTGCAGCTTTAAAAGCTTGACAATAACTGCAATACTGTTAATTGCACAGAGCGCTGAGTCAATAGTAGGACAAGGGCCTACTGTGGTTGCAGTAGGTTGGGTGGGGGTTGTTTGGACATTTTTTCTCTCGTCTATCATTTCTCTCTCTTTCTCCCTCTCTAAGAGAGACTGCCCGATATACACTTAAATACTGTCTCAAGGGGCCGTTAAACCCCAACCAACCAACCAACCAACCAACCAAACTGGACAAAAATACACATTACTCTTGGCTACTTTGGTGGCCTTGAACGTTTCGTTGCTCTGGCTGCCTTGTGCAAATGCATGTGTCGATGTATGTTTCAACAAATGGGGTTCATTTTTTTTCTTTTTTCAATTCCTTCATATTGTCAGTGGAGCCCCGGTAGCTCGGCAGGTTCAGTGCTGGTCAGCTGATCTAGCGCACCCGGCTAGATTCCAATCTACAGCCCCGCTGTAGATTGGAATCTTTTCAATCGTAAACAGGATTGCATTGCACTCAGCCTTTCATTATCACCAATCCATCGTCCTATATGACTGAAACACTGTGAAAAAGGAAATAAATTCGTTAGTCATCCATCCATATTTTTTGGGCAGTGTGAAACGGCATTTACAGTAATACTGGAGGTAAAGACTGCGTACCTGTATAGCAAGCCATTTTACTATTTATTATGCATAGTAGATATCTTATATAGTATATTAGATATCTAATATGCCAATTAAGATATCTAATATAACATATATTTTATATCCTATATAAGATATCTGATATAGGATATAAGATATCTTACATAGGATATAAGATATCTTATATAGGATATGAGATATCTTATTTAATTTTTCATATAAGACAGCTTACATGTTATATTAGATATCTTATATGTTATATTAGATATCTTATTGGCATATTAGATATCTAATATACTGTATATTATATAGTATTAGATATCTTATATACTATATATTATAGTAAATATATACTATATATTAGATATCTTGTATGTAAAATTAAACAAGATATCTCATATCCTATATAAGATATCTGATTTACTAAACAAGATACCTTATATGTCATATAAGATATCTTATATGCTACATCAGATATCTTATATATTGTGTTGTGTCTTATGGAAAAGTCAAATAAGATATCTTATATACCTATACTTTATATCTTATATAGTATACAAGATATCTTATATGACATATAAGATCTCGTCTATAGGAAATAAGATATCTTATATGGGATATGAGATATCTTATTCAATTTTACATTATAGATATCTTATATAATATATTAGATATCTTATATTGTATATTAGATATCTTATATAATATATAAGATATCTAATATGCCAATTAAGATATCTAATACAGCATATAAGATATCTAATATAACATATAAGATATCTTATATGAAAAATTAAATAAGGTATATCATATCCTATATAAGATATCTTATATCCTATATCAGATATCTTTTATAGGATATAAGATATCTTATATTAGATATCTTATATGTTATATTAGATATCTTATTTGGCATATAAGATATCTAATATACTATATAAAATATCTTATTATTATAAAAGATATTTTATTTATATTAGATATCTTATATAATAAATAAGATATCTTATATAATATATTAGATATCTGATATAATAAACGAGATATCTACGTTCCATAAAAATAGTAAAATGGCTTGCCATATACCTGGCTTATATCAGCAGTGTTTGTCTGAGAAATCTTTCATTGTCTACTACTAGCTAGAATAGGATTCTATTCTGCTCCAGATGGGATAAAAAGACCGAAAAGGAGAGAATTTGTTTTTGCATTACCCGGGTTATACCGATGCCTGCTCCGGGTAAAGCCGTAACCGTCACAGAAAGGTTTCCGTTATTACACCGTGCATTTGAAAATGGGTGGTGTCTTGTAATAACAGTTGGAACGCAGACTCATCTCAATTGAGTAAATAATTTTCTGAGCGGTCGTCTACGCACAAAGAAATACTCCTTTTTTCGCCGGAAAAAAATGGCGGGAAATTTTTAACAGAAACAGTCCCAAAATAATGCTCGTTTGATAAGATATGCAGTCATAGTTTTCCAACGGACCAGATCAGAATGAAATTTGATGTTTTGTTATTGAAATCAGACGCATGTCGGTACCTCAATGCAGTTTGCACACCCAAAACAACGTTCACAGTTTGACAACCGTTTTTCAGAAAAGTAAAACCCTACGATAGTGCCCCAAAGCTATTTTGCAAAGAAAATTGTCCCACAAACCAAATTAGTTGCCATTATAACTGAAATGTAATCCATTTCAAGGTGGCATCATAAAAAAACCTTGATGCAGCTTTCACTGACAAATGCCTAAAACAATCTACATTGAATTATCTGTTTACATCAAGATTTTATTGACCTATAGTCAATAGATATAACATGCTAAATTTTAAACGTACTTATGACTTCAACAGCTCCAGAATACAGTATGAGCATTAATTCGGATTTTAAAGTTTGGTGTATATACTCTGCAAGGTATACCAAGCCAAGTTAAGCATGACAGCATGTCAACCTACCTCTTTCCTTCTTGTCTTTATGATCTAAAGCGACCTACCCATGGTAAACAGTCGCCGTGCTACGGCTTGTGGCTCCGTGCTAAACGGTTTACGAGTACATTGGCCCATGCTACACGCATTTCCACGAAGCCAGCCTGTACGGGTTGAACATGTATGAGGCCATGGAGCAGATAACCCCTAAGGGTCAAATTTTAATCTCCACAAGGTAGTGTACCTCTAAAGGGCCAAATTTTAATCACAAGAAGCTTTTTTTATTTCTATCATCAACTGTAAATTTCAGAAAACGCTGTTTCATATGAATTTATAAAGGTTATATAGATTTTATCAGCATTATATGCATGTATACAGCCCGGGGGCAGGGGAAGATAATTTCCATGGGGTAAATTTGAGCAGCACTGGAGGCTTTCATCACTCTGATCATTTGCTGTAAGTTTCAGAAAATTGCTTCAAACTTTGATTTTGTATATATTTGTTCATGATTTTACACATGTATATAGCCCCAGGGCAGGGGCACATAACCCCCGATGATAAAATTTCATACAAAGCTTATGTTACTTCGATCATGTTTATGAAGTTTCATCATGATACTCCAAGTAGTAAAGGAACTAGAGGCCAGAAACCATTTTTTGTACATTGACAGGTGCCATAACTCTAAAAAATTAGCGAAATTTGCCCATTAACAATCCCAAGCAAGATATTCCTGGTACAAATGCCTATGCAAAATTTGAATGAAATCCCTTGATAAATACCTAAGTTATCGAACGGAAACAGATTAAAAGAACGGATTTCAGATAGATCTGAAAAATGTTTTTAGTTCACTTGAGCCATTGGCTCAGGGTGAGCTATTGTGATCATCCAGTGTCCGTCGTGCGTCGTCCCTCGTGCGGCGTCAACAATTTGCTTAAAATGACATCTTCTCTGAAACCGCTAGGCCTAGGGCTTTGATATTTGGTATGAAGCATTGTCTAGTGGACCTCCACCAAGCTTGTTCAAATGGTGGCCCGAGGGTCCATTATGGCCATGGGGCAGGGGGTCTTGGGTTCGAAACTAAAATTCTTCCCCAGAACTGCTCAGCTCAGATTCTTGAAATTTTGTATGTAGCATTGCCTAGTGGTCTTCTACCAAATTTGTTCAAATCGTGGCCCCAGGATCCAAAATGACCCCGGGGCAGGAAGTCCCAGGTTTGAACCATAGAAATACACAGAAAAATATTCAAAAATCTTCTTCTTCAGAACTGCATGACTCAGATGCTTGAAATTTGGCATGTAGCATTGCGTACTGGTCCCTTTACCAATTTTGTTCAAATGGTGGCCCCAGGGTCAAAAATGGCCCCTTGGCAGGGAGTCGAAGGTTTGAACCATCGAAATACATAGAAAAATATTCAAAAATCTTTTTCTTCAGAACCACTTGGCATAGATGCTTGAAATATGGTATGTAGCATTGCCTAGTGGTCTTTTACCAAGTTTGTTCAAATGTTGACCTCAGGGTCTAAAATGGCCCTGCACCAGGGAATCCTGTGTTTGAACCATAGAAATACCTAGAAAAATATTCAAAAATCTTCTTCTTCAGAACCACTAGGCATGGATGCTTGAAATTTGGTATGTAGCATTGCCTAGTGGTCTGTTCAAATGGTGACCCTAGTTTGACCTTTAACATTTATGCCCAGGTGAGCAATTCAGGGCTTCTTGGCCCTCTTTTTTTACCTGTTGTTCCTTTACTATATGGAATATTTGATTGAAACTTCATAGATATGTTTCACATCAAAGGTTATATATTGTGACCAAGGACAGTCATTCTAACCTTTGCAGTTCATGAGTTATCTTCCCTTACTTCGTTTCCATTCGATAACTTTATATTTTTATCAACAGATTTCTTAGAAATTTTGCATATGTATTTGTCCTGAGAATGTCTTGCATGGGATTGTTGATGGGCAAATTTCGATAATTTCTGATAGAAATATGGCACTTGTCAATGTACAAAAATGGTTTTTGGCCCATAGTTCCTTTACTATTCGGAGTATCATGATGAAACTTTACAGAAACAATCGAAGTAACAAAAGCTTTGTATTACCACAGAAATTTTGTCCTCAGGGGCTATCTGCCCCTGCCCTGGGCTATACATGTATAAAATCATGAGAAAATCTTCATATAAAATCTGAGTTTGAAGCAGTTCTTCTGGAACTTACAGCAAATAATCGGAGTAACAAAAGCCTTCTGTGATGTTCAAAATTTACTCCATCGAGTTATCTGCCCCTGCCCCACATATATAAAATCGTGAAAAAAAATCCATATAAAATCACACTTCGAAGTAGTTTTTCTGAGACTTACAGTAAATGATAAACGTAATAAAAGCTCCCTGTGTTGCTCGAAATTCCCTGCCCTGAGGCTATATTAAAACATGCATAAAGTCATGCTAAGTTAATATAAACTCATAAGTAACTTATGAGTTTCCAATAAAGCACTTTCCAATCTTTCCACTCTAATATATACATTTTAAGGCAGGGGCATATAGCCCCTCAGAGGGCCAAGTTTTGATCCTCACAAGAAGCTTTTATTACTTCTATCATCAGGTGAAAGTTACAAAAAATCTATTTAACTTTAAGTTAAGTTAAATAGACTTTTGTATATTAGAGTGGAAAGATTGGAAAGTGCTTTATTGGAAACTAACAGCAACTGATCAAATTAATGAAGTGTCCTGTCATGGCAAAAGTTTTATTCCATTGGGTTTGGCTGCCCCTGCCCTGGGGTAATACAGAGAAAAAATATATCAGGAAAAATCGACGAGTGAAATAGATTTGCAGTGGCGGGTATCACACCGTCATTTGCGATGTTTTTTTATTTGTCCGCATGGTGCAGTCGGTAGCGCGTCTGACTCAAAAGCCAGACGTCCTGGGTTCAATACCATGTACGGCCACTTATTATCGTTTCCGACTTCCGCTCATTGAAGAAGGGCAGTTGTCAGTTACTGGCAAAAGTATGTGCACTGAGTACTGGTCAACCACTTAGGAGGTTCAAGCCTGCCTATGAATAGTGTGGTGAGGTGACATGACCATAGCTGTTTACCGTGGATGTAAAGGAATAACACACCAATAACAAATTGTTTTTCAATAAGTAGGTCCATTTGATGTTCCGTAGAATCTATCAAAAACAGTATTGAGAAAACCTCATCCTTTTACTTTGTAACAATGTTTGTTATAATACCACCATTTTATATGCATAAGATTCTTTCTCACATTCTTTATAATGTGTAATAGCTTTAGACAAAGGCCGAAAATTAAACTGTCGTTACTGTCACCAGAGGTAAAGTTTGAAGTTCTATGTCATATAGTTTTCTTTTAAAAGTATCTAATCCAACTTGTGTGGTAATAATTTTAAGGAAAATTTTATCAAGCATGTCTCATGATAATAATAAGATATTCTTGATCCCGGACTTTGAGAAATTGCACCGTTTGTATGTGTCGCCGGGTTTCGTTATTTTCTGAAAACTTTCGTTATCGATTCTTGTGCCACTTATATTTTTCAAGAGAAACCTGTTTTCAAAATCGTCTAGTAAATAAATGATCCTTCTTGCCGCATTTCAGTTTGCCATATTATCATTTTTAAAACGTTGCCAAGAAATCATCAGAAGATTACTCAAACGGTTTCCTATATAATTTTGATTGTTTCAGTTCCTGGTCTTTGCATACTTTTTACTCCTATATATAAGCACACGGGTTATCCCGAGACAACGACCGCGACAGAAGACAACAAACGCAGTTCAACAGGTAAGGCGGAAAACAGATGTGCGTAGCCGTTTTTCCCTTATTTTCTCTTTAATCAGACTGAATCGAAATTTCTGGTTTCCATATTAAGAAAGGGGGGAGTTTTCTACATGTCATGGAGAAATCCCGGGTTCTAGCATAATCAACAAAGCGACAAAAAAACTTTGAAATGTCAGCGACGAAGCAAAAAAAAAAAATAAATATTTATTTCAGAGGGCCGTGAACGGTTTACCAAATGTACAAACTTGGGGATTCCGACAGTTTCAATGCTACCAGGGATTACAGAAAACATGCCAGTTGTAATAAATCATAAATCACTTTGTAGAATGGAATTATAAGCATTTGAAGTTAGGTACTGTCTTTTCTTCTGTCAACAACTTACCACGGTTCACATTTTAGGCCAGGTATAATGAACACGGTTCGCCAGAAACAACCAACGCAGTTTTAAATCAAAGAAAATCTATACCCTACTGTCTCTTACCCATTCCATTCCTATTTTTTTTATTGTTGTAAGTAACATATTTTGCCTCATGCTTGCAGATGGGCACTACTCGATCCATGCGGCATTACGTATTGTCTCATTTGATGCACACATCTTGCTGTATCTGAACTGGTCTCTACATACGCGCGTATCTTTTAAGTGATTGAAATATCTCACCGAAACCGCTTGTCTACTATTCCTGCACTTGCTATTTTATACAAATGAGAAATCAATGCAGTACTAACATCAGGATAAGAAAAAGCATTAAGTTCTCTGCCACACACAGATGAAAGACGTTATGATACATCCTAAATATTGTTGAAAGGCATTAAAACGTTACACTCACCAGCGCTCTCCAAGCTGAAGAAGCCGTGAGCTCATTCACCATGCAATCACCTAGCTAAATAGCAATATAAGGGTCACATGTTCGATCCGTTTTTTTCTTTTATATTTTGGGAACGAAGTCCCCTCTCAAAAGCTTGATTACAATGTATAAGTGGGTCTGAACCCCAAACTTACATACACTCACACCTGGTTAACTATGTTTTCATGGATGTTTCCAAACGAAAAGGAGCTGATCATTACGAAACGAAAAAGAGTTATAGTTATCAAACGTCATCAGGTCGTTGGGTAACTCCGACTTTTTTTCGTTTCGTAACAGCTCTTTTTTAGTTTCGTAACAGCCTTTGTATATACATAGTTAACCGGGGGTGACGCTTGCGAACGCTTTGCTGTGCATAAACGTTTGAATGTCTATGCATAAACTTCACAAGGTTCTAATTTGATGAAAATTGCATGTAGGCCTTATTCCCAGAGCGTTCACTTGAATTTCTGAGAAACCTTATCGAACCAGTGAAACCAACCCCATCTTATCCAAACAGTCACACAAACAAACGGCTCATAGTGAAAACAATTGAGCCGGTTCATGAGATATGGTGTCTTCAAGAGTTCCTACCAGCGTAGACACAAGCCAGAGTAGAGTTACTCATGCTGGTTTGAGGCTAGCTATTTGGCATGACCCTTCTGGAGACTTTGTTCTATCCATGCAGTGAACAATAAAGACGCTAAGACTATGCGGGTGCGCAGGCTAATTTGTGTCTTCGTTATTCGCATATGGCATAAAGCACGAATTGTTATGTCGCGCCTGAAATATAATCGGGTGACTAAGGCGCACGTGCAAAGTCCAGCAGCCAAGATGGATGGAGGGATACTTTTCGATTTTATATTCTTTTCAACAGTATTTCAGTCATATCAGGACGATGAAAGGGTGATAATGAAAGGCTGTGTGCAATGGAACTGCGTTTACGATAGGAGGTAGTCAAGAATGGCCGTCATCGTTCGCATACAGGTCAAACAAGCCTACACTTAGTATAGAGCCAGCTCTCACACAGTTTCAGCATATGTGCATCTGTGTGAACAAACAACAAATATGTTACAAACATTCGTAAGCCGTGTTTAGACGGACAGAATACACCCGAATGTGTATTTGCACCCTGGTGCAAATTGGCATCCCCGATTTTGTTTGAAACCTTTTTTAGATGGACAAAGTACACCCCAAGATGACTGATTCTACCTATCAACGTCGTTTACATGGACAAAATATACCATAGCATACACTGGGTGGTTGCTTAGTCCCGGTAGGCGGTGATTTTTTCTGACAATTGTCTCTGACAATGGTCCCGGATTTTTTTCCAAATTGTCAATGATTTTTTTCTCCGTGACGTCATAATGCAAAACTGATGCGATAAAATGGTGAATTTTGTCAATTAAACCATTAATTTACAAATCTTACTCGTATTCCTGGTAGATCTAAGGCAGATTAGATGTAATACAAGTGTTTAACGTTGTCAACAGATAAATTAAACCCGGAAATTTTCATTTAGGGTACATCTAGATGAGCTGCCCGCTCTGTCTATGTCTTCGAAGTTTACAATTGGGAAAGCTATTTTTAATCATAAATTAGTGTTGGGAAACATATTGTATTACTTTTTGACACTTTACAATGATATAAATGGGTCTGTCAGCAGATTTTAATTTCTCATAAGTCCCGGATTTTTTCCTACAAGTCCCGGATTCGCTCTTACAATATATTTCAAGCGCCTGATTTTTTCTGACAATGCAAACTACAAAATGAGTAGTCAGTATGATACTTTATTGCGCATAGATTGAATAGCAAGATTTAAGCATGTCTCAAACTTTAATTGTGGTGCATAAATGGAAGACGAAATACTTGTTGGTCACTAAAAACCAGCCTTTTCATTATATACAGACCATTGTATTGCTATATAAAAATTTACAATGGGATATCGTGTAGTAAAGAGCTGAGATTAAAACAATATTCAAGGTCCTTCCCAATGCAGGCGAGGCTGCTGTACTATCTCTACCAACTGAACGACGTGGCCACACGGTCGTCCAGTGCCAGGAAAGCTCAGTTGGCAGAGCAGCCCTGATCATTGCCGATCTTTTTACTCAGTTGTATCGAGAAGGTTGAAACCTCGAGTTCCGCCGCGACCAGGGTGTTTTTCTCGTTTAGGCGGCGTAGAAGATTTCTATATTTTTTTTTCAAAATTGTGCGTGCGTGCCTCTGTGTGTGTGTGTGTGTGCGTGTGCGTGTGCGTGTGCGTGTGCGTGTGCGTGTGTGTGTGTGTGTGATTCCAAAGCATCAATTTGTACTATCCTTGGTGTACAAAATCTACCTGTTCCTCACTATAAGTTATAACGTAGTTAATGTGAGGCTTGATAATTCTGAAAGCAGTGCATATGTCCAGCCGGTGCTGGAGCCCCGTAGGTGAAACGCTGGCTTGCTGATCCAGCGGTCCCGAGTTCGATCCCCGCTTGAGGCGGAATCTTTTCAAACGTAAACGGGGTTTCATTGCACACAGCCTTTCATTATCGTCCTTCCAACGTCCTGATAAGACTGAAATACTGATGAAAAGGACGGAAAATCGCAATTCATCCATCCATCCAGCCAGTACTTCTCTTGAGGGTCTGTACAGTTTTGTATATAGCACTGCAAAACTTTAACAGAAAAAGTACTGAAAAGTCAGATCCTTTGTTGAAAGCAAGGAAAACACCATAGAAATGAAAATAGCATACTCGGTTTAGCTGCGGCTGCTCATGACCAGTCATGAAATGTGCAACTCCGGTCATGCCCCTAGCAGCGGCTACTGTATTATTGAAATGAGTCGAAATGAAATAAGGGATTCCAAAGGACCAGAACTTATACAATCTACACTATGAATAAATACCTAGGGACGATTAAGGGCCGTCACACGGTACCTAACACCAGTTTCAGTAAATTTTCAATAAAATGTGCAAACCCAGCCATGCCCTCTAGCAGCAGCTGGGCTACTCTATTTTTAGAATGACTCGATATGAAATCATTGATTCAAAAGGACTAGAAATTATATAATCTGCACTATCATGGAGTACGGAGATACTTAACGGCCGCGGCACAACACATACATCATCCTGTGAAGTTAAATAAGATTTGAAATGTTAGAGTTTTTGGAAGCAAGAAATGGTCAGAAAGAATGAAAAAAAAACAGATTATGCTTATTGAGTCTGCACTTGAAAAGAGGACTCAAGTAGACAAAAACTTCTGATGTTATGTCTTTTACGTATTCTAAAGGGTCCATATTTTCGATTTCATCACCATGATAAGGCATACATGACAGACATGCTTTTGCTGTTTATTCGGTGAAGTAAAATTAGTTCCCGGACTGAAAAAAATCTAACTGCAGTTACTATGCTGCTAGTTTAAGACTCTGAAATGCAGTATAAGTTGTAGGAAAAAATCCGGAACACTGTAGGAAAAAATCCGGGACACTAAAGCCGTTGTAGGAAAAAATCCTTGATATTTGCAGTAAGTTTTGTACTCGGTTTTCCGAGGCTACTTCACAAAGAAAAACATGACAAACGACAAAATACGCCTATAGAATGCTCAAGTAAACAGCCTGATTGCAATTTATCCCAAGAAAGTATTGGAAATAAATTTGTTTACTTACCTTATTGCTCCGTTACGCCTATGAGACATAAATTGTCAGAAAAAATCGTTGACGATTGTCAGAAAAAATCACCGCCAACCGGGACTAAGCAACCACCCAGTGGCATAGGCGGCAGAAACATTACCAATCTGCGGTTTGCCGATGACATAGACGCTCTAGCTGAGGAAGAGCAGGAACTAGAAGTCCTAGTTGAAAGTCTCGACAAAACCTGCGCGAGGTATAAGATGAAGATCAGTGCTGAGAAGAGCAGACTGATGACAAACAGCGCAGGCATCCAGAGGGAGATCACGGTAACAGGGCAGAAGCTGGGTACTGTAATAAGCTTCAAATATCTTGGGGCAGTTGTCTCAGACGATGGCTCAAAACAGGAGGTTCTCTTAAGGATTGCACAAGGCACTTCAGCTCTTACCAAACTGAGACCAATTTGGAGAGATAACAACATATCTCTTGGATCAATGGGAAACCTATGCGCTCCCTTGTCATTTTAATATTTCTGTATGGCTGTGAATCGTGGTCCTTGACAGCAGAGTTAGAGAAAAAAACGCAGGCTTTGAGATTAGATGCTACCGAATGTTAATGAACATTACGTACAACGACCATATAATCAATGAGGAGGTTCGCAGAAAGATCAAAGCAGCCATTGGAGAATACTATGAACTCCTGGCGCTGGTCAAGAAACGGAAACTAAGGTTGTTTGGCCACGTCTCAAGGTCTTCTGGTTTAGCAAAGATGATTCTACAGGGCACACTGAAAGGAAAAAGAAGAGGTAGACAGAAGAAGAGGTGGGAAGACAATATTAAAGAGTGGACAGGGATGGATTTTGCAAGCTCAGCTAGGGCAGCTGAAAACAGGACAATGTGGAAAGGGGTTGTTTCGAAGTTACTGTGGTGCCCCAACGGCCCAGTAAGGTTAAGGGATAGAATAGAATAGAATAGAGGAGTTAGTTATTTAGTAGACAGCATCTTAAGAACGGAGCATGAGAAATATGTCTAGGCCGTCTTGCAACTGATAGACGAAGAGCGGATTACATGTATAACTCGACAACTCATTGTGAAAGCTGAACGTTTTCGATTCTATGACATGAAAATGCTGTAATAATATTATGGTTCTCCAATTTACTCTACCCAATCCATCTATTCAGATTTCGTAAGTGTAACTAAGCCATATTGCTTATGCCAAATGTCACTCAGTAGTTTATACCCGACAGAGGCGAGTTCAGCAGCCCCAGCGCTATCGGGCGCTCGGCTGAATAGCTCTGACCATCAACAACCACTCACACTGCTGAACTCTACAATTTAAAGGATGTCTGTTAGGTGTGTGTTTGCTATCACAAATATCTGCATCGCAAATAATGCAGTTTCAAGGAAATCGGGAGTGGTAACATCGATTTTTTTCCAAGGACTTGATATTTTACAAACTGCGTTCGTTGTTCCTGAAGTATGCTGACGAACCGCGTTCAGATGTTTCATGACCCGTGGTATGTTGTGTCCAGGAACAAACTCAAGTGTTCACTGTTCCATGGATTTGAACAATCGACAATAATTTTTCAGACGAATGCTTGCGTTGAATTAGAACCATAGACAATATACTATACCTACATAAGAAAAAAATAAGAAATAAGATGTCTTACATAGCAAACAACCGAAATAGAAAGGGGTAGGTGAAATTGAACGAAATGAAACGTTGCGAGGTTTAGCTCTCATTTTAATGAACAAATCTCCGTGAAACTTCATCAGTTGGTACCAACATTAGTCTGCTTTCACTCTGCCAAATAACTTTTAAAAGTATCCATGTTCAAGGTTAAAAATCGCTGTTTTCCTACCTTAGGTAGTCCTATGACGTCACTAAATCGAACTGCGTTGGTTGTCTTCTGTCGCGTCCGTTGTCTCGGGATAACCCGTGTGTATAAGTATACTTTGAAATTCAAATTGTTGTTATATAACCGTTAACGACACTCCATTTAATTAAAGACTCAGTTTTCATATATAAACGTTCGTTATTCGTCGGTAATGAAAGTTTAGAAATAAACCTTCTGTGAAGAAAAGATAATACCAGCAATATCTTTTATCATATTGATGATCTGATACATTATGTAAAGCCTTGTTTGAATGGAGTTTGTAATTTCGATTTTTGCAGATATACAGATTATAATAGCTTCAAAATAAACCTCGCCGAAGTTAAACTTCTGAAGTATGAGTTTTAACTTTCCGCAACAAGTGTATTAGCATTCTGTTTCATTTTACAAGTATGTATACTTTCACTAAAAATAATGTATTTTGCTTCAAAACTCCCGTGAAAGAGTATTCATCAACCAAAATAGTAAAAAGAACCTACTAATTTAGGGATTATAGATCTTAAAGTAATGGTAACGAAGATTTTATTGCTTTAACGACCAATTAAGCAGTCAAAGTGGGAAAAACTTCGCAATTTCGAATGTTGATATAAATGGTAGTTCTTTTTAAAGTTAAATACAGGAAAAGAAACGAAGTTTTTCAATTTTATTTTGATTCCGTAAACTTTCGTTACTATGTCAGCTGGTTTTCATTTTAAATACTAATTTGATACATTGACTTTTCTGTCAAAAAATATTGTTCCGGGTCACTACAAGATGCTTCATCTAATTGTTTTTAAATGTTATATAGACTGATTATCTCGTCTCTTCTTGTATTGTTGAATTACAAGTAACTATGCTGATACAGAAGGCATCTGTTACATGAACACTTTTAAGGTGAAGGTTTGTAGGAAGCAAAGAAGGCTTGAAAGTGAAAGGATATATCAAAGACTCTTTTAATCAAGAACACAATAGTGCTACTTTATATTAGATATACAAACAGATGTTTACATCACTGCTTGTAAACATGTAAAGATGTTTTTCTTTTGCGGTAAGGAAAGTTATTTTGAAACTTAAAGCTTGCAACAACAATAATTCAGCCACAAGTTTCTCAAAAACGGCTGGAGCGTTGCATTCAAAACTCTGGATTTATCAAGAGGAAGCGCGGTACCTCAGTTTAAATCACGAATAATAAAAAATATCGAAACTTCATTTTTCACTTTTTATTTTGCCCAAATGGACCTACTTATTGAAAAACAGTGAACAACTGCAACAACAATTTCTATGTTTTGAAATTTTCTTTTTGTGAGACTTTTCTGTGCGCTTATTTATTTGTTTCTTACCAGCTTCAACAGCAACTGAAGCAACACTAACTTCTTTTGCTATAATAGCTATAGTTTCACCTTGTTCCATTATGACAGCATTTATTTCTTTGAATAACTGGTTCACTTCTGTTACTTTGCCCTTTAGTTTCTTGATTTTATCATCTCTGGCTTGTAGTTCATTTGATTCCAACCTTGCTTTCTGTGCTTCTTTCATAAACCCCATTCCAAAATCAAGTTCAACATTGTTTTCTGAAACAGAATTTTCAGCTTCATTTCCGATCAAGTTTGTTGCCTTGTGAATTTTTTCTGTGTTCTTTATGTGGTCAACCTGCACTGCACGAAAATCATTGAGAAGATTTGTTATTTCACCAGAAAGTCTTGTAGCATGCATGTTCATCATCTTAGCTTGAGTGCCACTTAAATCAGATTCAAAGATTTTTTTACTGAAGTCATTAACCTCCTTTTGGAGTTCAGTAGATGTAGAAAATATTTGATCTGAGAGCTTTTCCATATCACGTACCTCTTTCTTGAACTCATTTTGGTCAAAGCGTGGACGTGTACTCAGATTCTTTTGGAGTTTATTCATTTCATCTACATCTTTTCTAAGTTTTGAAATTTTCTCATCAAAGTCACTGACTTTGCTAAGTAAATTACTGAGAGGGTCCCCCATTGTGTCGACTTTACTATATTTTCCTTTCTTTTCCTCTTCTTCAGCTTCTTTGCTTTTAGCTCGTAATTCTGACAATCTGTCTTTCACCATTGTGCCACACTGCAATTTAAAGGATAAACAAAAATCATAATTAGGGTCAGGTCAGCTAAATTCGGACAGCAGGTACATTCGGACAGTGACTTTGTTCCATTTATAATATGTCTGTAGTAGGAGGAGAAAAATCTGTAAAGAAAATTTCGTCGAGCGCCCTGACTGGGAATCGAACCCGCGACCCCAAAATTATAAAGCGAGCACACAGCCACTAGTCTAAAAGGTCCGGACCAGTAAGACTGGTCAGTTATACACTCTATATACCTATATACATATTTACACATCACTAATTGGCCGTACTACTACACTCCTCCATCCTACCAAAGAACATCTGCATCAAATGTTAAGGAAATGAAACAATTATAATCCAGGTTCTTTTTGACTCCGCAGCCATTGCTTCGCCCTTGGGCTCCAACGGTAATCATCCTGGCACCAGGCACCAATGTAGTAGGAGGAGAAAAATCTGTAAAGAAAATTTCGTCGAGCGCCCCGACTGGGAATCGAACCCGCGACCCCAAGATTATAAAGCGAGCACACAACCACTAGGCTAAAAGGTCCGGACCAGTTAGACTGGTCAGTTATACACTCTATATACCTCCAGGGGATGGTACCTGGATAAATTCTGCACCAATATCTAACTACAGTGCAAGTTTCAGAAGAATCCATCCAGTGGTTAAGGAGATATTTTAACCAAAACATCCAATCCGGACGCTGACGCCGCGCGCCGACGCCAGGGTGACAACAATAGCTCTTCCTGAACTTTCGTTCAGGCGAGCTAAAAACAGGGCTGTGGAAATACCATGCCTGACTAGTCCCACTTGTCCCATTTTACACAGGACAAATGAAAAAATTTAATGTTCTTGCCTTGGGACAACAATTTCTTTTTAATTACAACAACTAGATTTTTGTCTTAGAAAAAAATACTTAGGCAAACAGCGGGGGCCCAGATCAGACTGCTCCTGCATAGTATCTGAGTGAAAACGTCAGTACAAAATTCTGAAATATGGTTGAATATTATATGATATGCTGTATTTAATATGATCACATTATAACCAGGGCTGTGGAAATCACGTGGTGGAAATAACATGCCGGACTTGTCCTACTTGTCTCATTTTACACAGGACGTGAAAATTTTTTAATGTACTTGCCTTGGGACAATTTCTTTTTAATTACAACAACTAACTAGATTTTTGTTATAGAAAAAAATACTTATGCAAACAGTGGGGACCCAGATCAGACTGCTCCAGCATAGAAATATGTCTCTATTCAATTTTACGGCTTTGAGGCTATTTCAGAAATGAGTTGTTAAATGTTAATGACTGACTAATTCTTGAAATAATGCAAACATCATATTTGCGATTTTTTGCCGGACAAGTGGATTTTGACATTTTACTTGTCTCTGGACAAGTAAGAGATTTTTCTATTTCCACAGGCTTAGTAAAAATGATGATATTTTATTTTCGTGCATTTTGCTAGCTATACTGTGTTTGTTAAATGCCTCACCTGTCCGTAAGTGCCGGGTAAGGGGATTGTTGTAATGCTCAGTGTATGCAAAATATAGGGGAGACCGGGTCGAGTTGGTCCGAAAAATGCATTTTATCAAATGGTAGGGTCAATATTCATCTGCTGCTATTATTTTCGCATTGCGTAACTAGTATAAACATTTTCCGTACTTAATCTATAGCTTTTCGTTCGGACAATGACAGTTTCTGATAAAAAAAAATATAGCCTTTTCGTAGACGAGGTCAACTAGACCAACTTATCCCGCTATCAGTGTAAGTTGGTCCAGTCAGCGGGGTAAGTTGGCCTGAGGGGTAAGTTGGATTAATGTTGTAATCAAAAACAAGAATTAACAGCTAATTTTGGCGCTACTCAGTCAAAAATTAAGAAACTGCGGCCTCAGTCTGAATCTGAGACGAGCTAAGTACAATGCAGTAAATATATAATTGTGCATACATCGTTATATTATCCAGAAACAAGTGAAAATGAATTCTTACCTTTGATCTAATTCTTCTTCAGTCACAGATTTCCTTTGTCTTTCAAAACACAAAAAAATCGCGGTACAAGAAGGAACAAGAGCGCATGCGTTATTATCTTAAATTATCGTCACATAAAAATGGCCCTCTTATCGCTTAACAGAAAAGCCTAATGTGGGCTTTTTACTCAACGCTGGCTTTGCAGTTTTGCAACATGACATTTGTAGCTTCATGACCAACGACTCGCACACAAAACATCCTAATCAGAATGATAAATTTAAAATTTATACGCTGGCACAAGTAGATTTTTGTTGGACGCGGCCATTGAGAAGTAGTCTGGTAAAGCTCAACTCGTGGGAACTTGCATGAATGCTTTTCAAGATAAACATGCCAGAAAGTGAAATTGAGGTCAAATTAATTAGATTTCTTATCAGCTTTTCTTATTGACCGATTTTGCTTTGTTTTTCCTCCGTGCGTAACTGATGCAGTCTGACTTCTTGGTCCGTGTCCAAGTCTTTGCCATTCATTCTGCACCACCCCAGCAGACACATCACGTCGATATGATGTCATACCGACGTCGATGCGACGCTTCAGTAGGTAGGGTCCTAATAAAGACAGAAAAGGACTTATGCCACCAAAAAGGACCGACAAATTCACACAGAAAATCATGTACAAGTTGATGATTTCTTTCTTTCCTCCAAGAGTGGAGAGCAAAAGCATGACATAAATACTTAAAACATGACAAGATATGTCACCATGACACAAACAAATAATACATATGAGCCACGACACGGGTATATCAACAAAGAGGCATTTGCGCCAAGCGCAGACTCAGATCATTCTGGGCATCCGCCAATTCGGATCAGACTTCGCTGTACGCTTAAAGGAGCTAAGAGTGTAAGCTAGCTCCGCGCGGACAGCGAAGACTGATCAGACTGAGTGGATGCCCAGGCTGATCTGAGTCTTCGCTTGGAGCAAATGCCACTTTGTTGATTTTGCCGTGTCTTGGCTCAATCATAGAATGACGGTCGCCTCCCCTGAAAATACCAATTTGAGAATGACAGAGTCGCTTCCCCTGAAATGGTCGATTTCACAGACCATATATATTGAGCAACAAATCACTAGCGAGCATCTATTTCTTAATTGTAGAGAAAACGCTAATGTAACTGCACAGCTGTGTAGGCTGATCTGGGTCTTCGCTGTTTGGACTTAGTATAAAGCACCCTTTTTCGATGCACAGCACAAATAGCAAAAGAAAAAAATTCCGACTCGCAAAAACTTAGTCGCACACGCGCGCTTGTTCATACTACCGCTAGCCGGGCGTAGCGCAATTGGTAGGGCACCTGACTCATAAGTCAGAGGTCCTGGGTTCGAAGCCTGATCTGGCCACATACTTTCGTTTCTTCTTCCGCTGATTCA
The DNA here is from genome assembly GCA_963989385.1 of Ctena decussata. Taxonomy (NCBI): domain Eukaryota; kingdom Metazoa; phylum Mollusca; class Bivalvia; order Lucinida; family Lucinidae; genus Ctena; species Ctena decussata. The sequence continues at coordinate 18,052,840 of OZ022508.1, forward strand.
AGAAGGGCAGTTGTCAGTTACTGGCGAAAGTATGTGCACTTAGTACTGGTTAACCGCTTAGGTGGTCTAAGCCCTGCCCATGAATAGTGTGGTTAGGTTAACTGACCGTTCCGACTTGACCATAGTTGTTTACCGTGGACATTAAGCAATAAATCAATCAATCAATCAATCAATCATACTACCGCTAAAATAGCTGCGAGCAAAAGTTCCCTGGCTTGGAAGTAAAAAAAATTATAGATAGATAGATACTCAGTTGTAAAAGCAAGAAAAAATCTGTATCAACCTTCCCCAAGCGTTGCATCAACATGCCCCACTATCCCACCAACTATTCTTATTTGCTTACCTGAGCCATAGGCTCATAGAGAAGCTTATAATTTAGGCACGTATACGTCGTCCATCCGTCGTCCGACGTCTCCTCTGAGAGGTTGCCAAAACCTGAGAGGTTGTCAAAATCTTGTGGCAAGGTTCCTGAGAGGTTGTCAAAAGGTTGTGGCAAGGTACCTGAGAGGTAGCCAAAAGGCTGAGGAAAACGTTTGCAACATTTGATGAAAACGTTTAGAATTTTCCCTCCCCTCTCCCCCCCCCCCCCCAAAAAAAAAAAAAAAGGTAATAGTTCTTGAGCTCTGTACTTCCTCTCATTTACCTCTATCAATGTGTGAAATTTCATTTAGTTTCCTTCAACGCTTCCTAAGATATGCGCCATGCAAGCAAAAAAAAAGCAAAAATTAAGACGGGAGCTAACTTTAATAACTTATGACTGCACTTTCATTCATGGCCCTCAATTAGTGTGTGAAATTTCATTAAGTTCCCTTTTATACTTTCAGAGATATGCTCTGTCCATGCAAAATACTGAAAAAATAAGAAGGGTGCTACCTCTGTAAATACATAAGACCCGAGGGTTATGGTTCATGTTCTCTGCTTTTTCTCTTATTGACCTTTTTCAGTGTATGAAGTTTCATAAAGTCCCCTTTAATACTTTTGGAGATATGCACCGGACAAGCTTAATATTGATAAAATCTGAAAGGGAGCTAACTTAAAACATGACAAGGGAGCTAACTTCGTAAATCTGGGCCTTCGCTGTCCGCATAGAGGTAGCTTAGACCATTGCCTGTCCTGTAAGCGCACAGCGAAGACAGATTAGTCTGGGCGGCTGCCAAGGCTGATCTGAGTCTTGGCAGGGCGCTAGGGCACTGCGTTGATTTTGTTGCGACGCAACTGAAATTACTGTTTCATACAAAAATAATCACAAGAATGACGTTCGGATTAAATATCCATTTCTGACCTTCATTGCCGTTAGCAGGTGTTAATTTTGAAATTGCATTGTTTTGACAAGACGTGTGACCAACTGTATTTTCACACCTTCCGACCGACAGCGACTACTCAGTTGATGTCTTTAGCAAACAATTAAATGAGCCGCGACAAAGGTGCACGTATGCCCAGCGAAGTCTTAGATCAGACTGGGCATCCGCCTGATCCGATCAGAGGCTGCGATATCGGCATAGCGGTAACTTAGGGTCTTAGCTACCCTTTATACGCATAGTTCAGACTCTGCTCAGACCGGGTTGCTGTCCAGGCTGATCTGCGTCTTCGCTGGGCGCACATTCCAATTTGTTCGTCTTATCGTATTGCGGCTCATATGAGGAAACTTTTGAACATTGAGCAGAAAAGAAAGTGACCTGTCCATCGGCGGACTGCTGTCGAGTGCCTTGCAGCTTTCAACTGTTCTTTCCGTATTTCTTACTGCATTTAAAACTATCTCAATTTAATTTCCACGAGATAATTTTAAATGGTTTTCGCACAGTCACAGCCTGATTTGATAACACATGTTCAAAATATTCTGAACAGAAATTCGGATCAGTTTGGTTTGTGCAGAAACACGGGTAAGGTTATGTACAAACTCAAATTCAACTAAAATTGACAAATTATTAACTGATCATAAACTCAGACCAGTGTTCTGCAAGTGCATAAGTTGGTCTGAGTCAGTTTGCATACATAATTAATTCCATAAATTGACTATTGCGGCTTTATATTTTTTGCATTTATATTTGTTCAAGTCATGATGACTTTAACAAACTTTAACGGTTTGACAATTACGAAAACAGTTTAGAGGTAATATCGGATTTTATGATCGATAATCGATTAATCCTCGTGTAGTTATAAGTATGTTAATTGTACTGTATATTGTCAACAATTCCGATCAGCTTGCGCAAACAGATTAGACATTGTTCAGTCTTATCAGAATGCATATATCAGAGGCTGATAAGTGTCCGCAGGTGCACAGGTTTATTATCGTAAGTACTCATATTATAGCAAAAATACAAAAAAAATCACAAAAATATCTAACAATATTCCTTGCTAGCTTCATTAAAACAGTCATAAAATTAAAGTGACAAGCTTGCATTTTGTTAATTTATAGCCTTGCAAGAAAAATGTTTCATAGCGATTTTTTCCAATAGCGATTTATCCTTACACTACCACGTTTACGAGAAAATCTTCTCTTACATTATTTTTTTTTTCGACAGTAATATCTTAAGAGAGCAATACAGTATAATCTTCGTGTCTCCTGATTATAAATGAGCAAATCTGCCAGTCAAAAATATAATTCTATGGATTCTAAGATTCTACCCTGGGATACACAAAACCTATTTCGGTTTCTTTGATAAAAACGCCCCACCACACTCAAATAAATTTCAATCAAAAATATTAGAACAAACATTAGCAATTATGATAATAATTAATAGACTGATCGAACATTACCAAAAAATATGTAATTGGTTTGCAAAGTTTTTTTTTAGCTTATAAAGGGATTTTTAAAACTACAAGTAGTCGATTAACTGTCTTTTCATTTTTGATGGTCACGTGTAGGAGTTACGTGACTTCTTTCTCTTTTTTCCTTTCTTGTGTTCATTCGTTTATTCTTTCTTTCCTTCTTTCTTTCTTAATAAGACAATATGAATATTCTTCCTTTCTTAGTTAGATCATAAAAGCACATATATAAATACATAAACAAAACACGAATACCAAGAAATGAAGTGGTAAGCCTTTGAGCAATATAGGCGGATTTGGACTTAAACTATTTGAAACTATTATGAGCGAGGTTGTTTCGAAACGCGATTTTCTGTATGTTTAGAGATCGATGGAAGAAACTTATAGTATACTTATTTTATATTGAATTACATCAATGTAAACCTTATAAAAATCTCTAGGTGGTGATAACTTATAAAAGTTTTATAGAAAATCCGATCATTTTCAAATTTTAGGCTGAACATAGCTTCTTAGGCAGTTTCGACTTTATTCTTATATAATTTCATGTGACTGAAGCTTCAAACTTCAAAAGCCGATGGAAGTATCAAAACATGAAGTTAATTTGTATATTTTTATACCATATTAACGGACAAAGACTGAAGTTTATGATCATAACTTATAAAAAAATTGTCGTAATATCATATATGTATTTAATTTCACATTTTATATTATATTTCTATGTAATTGCATATAACACTCGACTTTATTTGAACAGGTAAGCTCTCGGATAAACCCGTAAGTCGCTATCGGTAGTTTCCGCCATATTGAAGCATTAAGTTCCCTATGAGGGTTATGGTTCATGTTCTCTGCTTTTCTCTTATTGACCTTTTTCAGTGTATGAAGTTTCATAAAGTCCCCTTTAATACTTTTGGAGATATGCACCGGACAAGCTTAATATTGATAAAATCTGAAAGGGAGCTAACTTCGTAAATACTAGAGATAGGGTTACGGTTCTTCCGCACTGCACTTTCTCGAATTGTCCTCTATCAATGTGTGAAGTTTCATTTAGTTCACCCTTATACTTTCAGAGGTATGCTCCGGAGAAGCAAAGTATTGAGAAAAGAAAACTGGAAAGGGAGCGAACTTCATAAATACTTGTGATAGGATTACGGTTCTTGTGCACTGCACTTCCTCTTATTGTCCTCTATCAATAAGTGAAGGTTAATTTAGTCCCCCCTTATACTTTAAGAGATATGCTTCGGACAAGCAAAATATAAAAAAAAATGGAAATGGAGCTAACTTCACAAATACTTGTGACAGAGTTACGGTTCTTGTGCACTGCACTTTCCCTCGTTGCCCTCTATCAATGTGGGAAGTTTCATTTAGTTCCTCCTTATACTTTCAGAGATATGCTCCGGACAAAAGTGTGACCGACGGAAGTACAGACAGACAGTCAGACGGACGGACAAAGCAGCAACAAAATGCTCACCCTTCGGGGAGCATAAAAAGTCATAAAAAACGTACATAAAACCCAAAATCAAAACATTTTTTTTAACCAAACCACAACGTTACACAAACGCTGCAACAACGTTTGTTTGCAACGTTTTATGAAAACGTTTAGAAATCCCAAATAAAACCATCCAAATAAACCTACATAAAACCAAAAATCAAAACGTTTTCATAACCAAAATATAACGTTGCACCAACGTTGCAACAACGTTATTTTGTTAGCTGGGATGTCGTCAGGACCTTTTATCGACGTGGATACGATATTTCAACGATCAGTTTTCCGTCTCCCTTTTCTTCTTCATTTTTTCAAGTGTATATCAAAGAGTCATTTCAAACTCCTAAACACTTAAGTGACTCCAAGCTGCCTATCAGTTTCAGAGAGAGAGAGAGAGAGAGAGAGAGAGTCACCGAAATCCAGTCGTTGGAACGCCAGGTTATTGTGCAGAATATTATCGGTTCTTTGTGGGGTCGGGTATGTAACTTGACTCACAAACGACAAGTGAATAAGGGAGTTGTTTAAAGGTTGTCTCCCTCGTTTATTTCATGTTTTCAGAGACAAATAAAAACAATCGTAAGACAATATGTTATTGTCTCATAATTAACCGTACAAAATTTGAGAAAATGCATGTTTTTTTTTTTTTCGATAAATGTGGCATGAAAAATAATCTTCAAATGTAAATGCAAATTACCTATTTCCTCACGGCCTGTAAGAATATCGATTTTGACCACGTGTACCATGTGATATTGTACAGGTATTTTTCTTATTCATGCACGTGGTTTTGATGTAGGGGCCTATGAATAAATTAGTTTTGTCCAATAATGCGATTTCGAGCGCGGTCCGTGATCGTTTAAAAATTTATCTCCTTTTTGTGTGAAGTCACTTTTATCAAATATAATCATTTCAACTCTATTGCAAATGTTTAGTTAGACCATCTCGGAGGTATTGCATGAAATACACTTGAAGCCAGTAAAAACGCAAGTTTCTGGTTTGAATTACGTACGGATTTATGCCAGCAATGCTCTTTTTATGAAGGAAACCAGGGTGTTGAGCTAATAAGTGTTTAACATCAAGATTGGCGGTTTACTGACAATGGTCAAATTAATAAGGATTGCTTTGCATATAAAGGGACGTAACTCTTCCTTTTACTTAGGCAAAAGCGAAACTGACGTTTCATGAATGTTTTCGATTAACATTTATCTGTACGTGTTTTGGCTAAATTTCTCCATGCTTTCAATATTGATCCAAAGTCTCTGCACACATGTTGTTTTGATGTAAATTCAAGAAATACCGCATGCGTAAATGCGCGGTAAATGCCGATCAATGTTGTATCTTTAAACCGGAAGTGCTTGAAAAGGGAATGATTTTTTAGGTAAAGACTGGTACAAATGTGAAGCGTTAGGCGAGACTTCATACGCCTTTTTCTCGAGATTGCTTTATTTGAACCCCGGCTGAAGTTTTACAAGATTCTCAAAATGTGTGAAAATTTTACAAAAATGGTTTTATGTTAAAATTGTTAAAATTGCACCTGCAGAAGCAATTTTAATTTTTAGGTTGTTTTTTAATTTAAGGCATCATAATGAAGATATCATCTCTAAAATTAGACGGAACCTTAATTTCATGAATGCTTAAAATTAAAATTTGTTGATTTTAGCATTTTACCCTCAGTTTTTTTAATAGACAACTGGACCTAAGCTAAACTGTCGCGAAAACCTTGCCGGACGAAAGGCAAATAGCATTCAATATATTACAGCCAAGTCACATTACTTTTAATCTGAAAACATGACCAGTAAAAACTTGCATTTTAATGGTTTCAAGTATATTTCATCAAATCATTTTTTATTATTATCAAAGCAGTAAATCTTTAAATGTCATAACACGTGAAAGCCCACCCCTAAAGTTGTTTCTTCGGAGAGTTTGTCAATTCGGGTACGCGTAAACTATATCGGAGAGTATAGGGGAATGTCATTTTTTCGATTTTAATTAAAATAAATGTTAGCTGAGACGGCGAATGCAGAGACTGAGAGAAAGTGCACTAATGCATTATTACATCTGCTTTCACCCTGCACTTTCCCGACGATGACAATCATGAGTGATAAAGTCCTTGTCAAATTTTGCGGGTAACCTACAAAAAACGATAGCTGATACATGGCGCGAAAGTAACGTTAACGTCACCATGCGCGACGTAACCATTTCAGACAGCAAGAGACAGCAAGCCGGGCGTTTTATGCACTTTAGCTCGAAAGTTAAGTCGGCGACCTACTATTTTGCAAACTTCTATCATTGGGCCATAGTGTGCTAGTTTTTGGAGAAAAAAAATGTGTTTTGTTTTCTCAGAATAGAGGTTATTATCCAAGAGATACGTGCAAAAAAAGTGCGTTTTCCATAGAACGCCATTATAACGTCGGGTCGAAAATGAGGAAAAAGTGACGTTTTCGAGGTCAAATATCTTGAAAACGACATCGGCGATCCCTCTTTTTTATTACATTTTCTGAAAGAGGGACTAAAAATGTACGATATACGGAAGTATTAATAAAATCATGTGTTTTGTCAATTACTCCCACCTCACCTTAAAGCGTAATAACTCCATTTTTCGCGCTCTGCCAGACACTTAATTACAAATGAATCGGTTTTTTTTTTTTTTTTTATTTTTTTATTAGGGTCTCTTGACATAAATTTAAAGAGTAACTACACTTCAGGAACTGACTGAACCACTTTTCCTTCTAGGAGTTATGAATCGGTTTGGCAAATAAGGGTGACGTTATACATGTAACGTCATGCTCGAGCAGGTAAATGGTTGACGATTGCCCCACAAAACTTCTGAAATTCAGTTTCTACTACTGATCTAAGCATTTTGGGTTGCAAAAAAGTAAAATGTTTACCATAAGTTACTGTTGTCTGTCAATTTTTGTTGAACGTGGCAATACAATGACGTTCGAATCCAAGTCTCTTATTGCATTCGGCGATCTGGGTTTTTTTTTCTATGACGATTTTATAAGCTATCTATTATCTAGCAAAATCATCATTGAGGAATTCTTGCCATATAAGATAATGTTTGAACTCCGTTTTTTTCTTGATTTCAGAGCTTACGTTTCGTCAAACATTCACAGCACACCTTGTGGCAAAATGACATCATGGGCAGGGGCGTAACTAGGGGCAATTTCATAATACGCACAACCATGTTTTATTCTCTTCTTCTTGAAGGGAAAGCTAGTATTTCAGCCACTTTGGTAATAGTACGGCAGATAGGCAGCCTATGAGAAGGTGCTACTGGTAAGGTTCTGCAAACATCTTGAGTTATATATCAGATTAATTGTTAGAATCTCTAGTTTACAAAACCGGCTGATGACACCTCTGGTTCTGAGTACTAAGCGAGTTATCTCCCCTTGAATTACCCCACCCATTTAATTGGGTAAAATGATACTAAAATGGAAAAGAGTAAAAAAATCATTTATGAGATGGTACTTTGTACGATTTTTTTATGTATTAAGTTTGTAGCTTATTTACACGTCTGTGAAGTTAGCAGTATAGCAGTACAGCAGTATGAAGTTAGCAGTAACAGTACAGCAGTACAGCAGTATGAAGTTAGCAGTAACAGTACAGCAGTACAGCAGTATGAAGTTAGCAGTAACAGTACAGCAGTAAAGCAGTATGAAGTTACTAGTAAAGCATTACAGCAGTATAGCAGCAGTATTGCAGTACAACAGTATAACAGTACAGCAGAAAGAACCCCAAAGTAGGTACCCCACGCACAAAATAGCGTGTTGTGCAAGGCTCGGTTACCTCGAACAACGTCGAAAATTCCAGAGGCAGAGCCCCGAAGTAGGTACCCCACGCGCACAATAGCCCTATGGCCAAAACTTTGACCGCCATTTTGACCCCTCCAAACCCATTGCCACGGGGGTGCACCTAGTAGGCAGTGTACAGCTCGGGCGCGTGTACGTGGCCACAACCTCGGTTACCTCCAACAACGTCGAAAATTCCAGAGGCGGAGCCCCGAATTTGGGGTCGGGAACACTCACTATGACGATATGGACCTAACTTTGACCCACGTTTTCACCCCTCCTAACCGATTGCCACCGGGGTGCACCTAGTGGGCCATGTAGAGCCCTTATGTGCGCGTGTTGTGCAAGGCTCGGTTACCTCGAACAACGTCGAAAATTCCAGAGGCAGAGCCCCGAAGTAGGTACCCCACGCGCACAATAGCCCTATGGCCAAAACTTTGACCGCCATTTTGACCCCTCCAAACCCATTGCCACGGGGGTGCACCTAGTAGGCAGTGTACAGCTCGGGCGCGTGTACGTGGCCACAACCTCGGTTACCTCCAACAACGTCGAAAATTCCAGAGGCGGAGCCCCGAATTTGGGGTCGGGAACACTCACTATGACGATATGGACCTAACTTTGACCCACGTTTTCACCCCTCCTAACCGATTGCCACCGGGGTGCACCTAGTGGGCCATGTAGAGCCCTTATGTGCGCGTGTTGTGCAAGGCTCGGTTACCTCGAACAACGTCGAAAATTCCAGAGGCAGAGCCCCGAAGTAGGTACCCCACGCGCACAATAGCCCTATGGCCAAAACTTTGACCGCCATTTTGACCCCTCCAAACCCATTGCCACGGGGGTGCACCTAGTAGGCAGTGTACAGCTCGGGCGCGTGTACGTGGCCACAACCTCGGTTACCTCCAACAACGTCGAAAATTCCAGAGGCGGAGCCCCGAATTTGGGGTCGGGAACACTCACTATGACGATATGGACCTAACTTTGACCCACGTTTTCACCCCTCCTAACCGATTGCCACCGGGGTGCACCTAGTGGGCCATGTAGAGCCCTTATGTGCGCGTGTTGTGCAAGGCTCGGTTACCTCGAACAACGTCGAAAATTCCAGAGGCAGAGCCCCGAAGTAGGTACCCCACGCGCACAATAGCCCTATGGCCAAAACTTTGACCGCCATTTTGACCCCTCCAAACCCATTGCCACGGGGGTGCACCTAGTAGGCAGTGTACAGCTCGGGCGCGTGTACGTGGCCACAACCTCGGTTACCTCCAACAACGTCGAAAATTCCAGAGGCGGAGCCCCGAATTTGGGGTCGGGAACACTCACTATGACGATATGGACCTAACTTTGACCCACGTTTTCACCCCTCCTAACCGATTGCCACCGGGGTGCACCTAGTGGGCCATGTAGAGCCCTTATGTGCGCGTGTTGTGCAAGGCTCGGTTACCTCGAACAACGTCGAAAATTCCAGAGGCAGAGCCCCGAAGTAGGTACCCCACGCGCACAATAGCCCTATGGCCAAAACTTTGACCGCCATTTTGACCCCTCCAAACCCATTGCCACGGGGGTGCACCTAGTAGGCAGTGTACAGCTCGGGCGCGTGTACGTGGCCACAACCTCGGTTACCTCCAACAACGTCGAAAATTCCAGAGGCGGAGCCCCGAATTTGGGGTCGGGAACACTCACTATGACGATATGGACCTAACTTTGACCCACGTTTTCACCCCTCCTAACCGATTGCCACCGGGGTGCACCTAGTGGGCCATGTAGAGCCCTTATGTGCGCGTGTTGTGCAAGGCTCGGTTACCTCGAACAACGTCGAAAATTCCAGAGGCAGAGCCCCGAAGTAGGTACCCCACGCGCACAATAGCCCTATGGCCAAAACTTTGACCGCCATTTTGACCCCTCCAAACCCATTGCCACGGGGGTGCACCTAGTAGGCAGTGTACAGCTCGGGCGCGTGTACGTGGCCACAACCTCGGTTACCTCCAACAACGTCGAAAATTCCAGAGGCGGAGCCCCGAATTTGGGGTCGGGAACACTCACTATGACGATATGGACCTAACTTTGACCCACGTTTTCACCCCTCCTAACCGATTGCCACCGGGGTGCACCTAGTGGGCCATGTAGAGCCCTTATGTGCGCGTGTTGTGCAAGGCTCGGTTACCTCGAACAACGTCGAAAATTCCAGAGGCAGAGCCCCGAAGTAGGTACCCCACGCGCACAATAGCCCTATGGCCAAAACTTTGACCGCCATTTTGACCCCTCCAAACCCATTGCCACGGGGGTGCACCTAGTAGGCAGTGTACAGCTCGGGCGCGTGTACGTGGCCACAACCTCGGTTACCTCCAACAACGTCGAAAATTCCAGAGGCGGAGCCCCGAATTTGGGGTCGGGAACACTCACTATGACGATATGGACCTAACTTTGACCCACGTTTTCACCCCTCCTAACCGATTGCCACCGGGGTGCACCTAGTGGGCCATGTAGAGCCCTTATGTGCGCGTGTTGTGCAAGGCTCGGTTACCTCGAACAACGTCGAAAATTCCAGAGGCAGAGCCCCGAAGTAGGTACCCCACGCGCACAATAGCCCTATGGCCAAAACTTTGACCGCCATTTTGACCCCTCCAAACCCATTGCCACGGGGGTGCACCTAGTAGGCAGTGTACAGCTCGGGCGCGTGTACGTGGCCACAACCTCGGTTACCTCCAACAACGTCGAAAATTCCAGAGGCGGAGCCCCGAATTTGGGGTCGGGAACACTCACTATGACGATATGGACCTAACTTTGACCCACGTTTTCACCCCTCCTAACCGATTGCCACCGGGGTGCACCTAGTGGGCCATGTAGAGCCCTTATGTGCGCGTGTTGTGCAAGGCTCGGTTACCTCGAACAACGTCGAAAATTCCAGAGGCAGAGCCCCGAAGTAGGTACCCCACGCGCACAATAGCCCTATGGCCAAAACTTTGACCGCCATTTTGACCCCTCCAAACCCATTGCCACGGGGGTGCACCTAGTAGGCAGTGTACAGCTCGGGCGCGTGTACGTGGCCACAACCTCGGTTACCTCCAACAACGTCGAAAATTCCAGAGGCGGAGCCCCGAATTTGGGGTCGGGAACACTCACTATGACGATATGGACCTAACTTTGACCCACGTTTTCACCCCTCCTAACCGATTGCCACCGGGGTGCACCTAGTGGGCCATGTAGAGCCCTTATGTGCGCGTGTTGTGCAAGGCTCGGTTACCTCGAACAACGTCGAAAATTCCAGAGGCAGAGCCCCGAAGTAGGTACCCCACGCGCACAATAGCCCTATGGCCAAAACTTTGACCGCCATTTTGACCCCTCCAAACCCATTGCCACGGGGGTGCACCTAGTAGGCAGTGTACAGCTCGGGCGCGTGTACGTGGCCACAACCTCGGTTACCTCCAACAACGTCGAAAATTCCAGAGGCGGAGCCCCGAATTTGGGGTCGGGAACACTCACTATGACGATATGGACCTAACTTTGACCCACGTTTTCACCCCTCCTAACCGATTGCCACCGGGGTGCACCTAGTGGGCCATGTAGAGCCCTTATGTGCGCGTGTTGTGCAAGGCTCGGTTACCTCGAACAACGTCGAAAATTCCAGAGGCAGAGCCCCGAAGTAGGTACCCCACGCGCACAATAGCCCTATGGCCAAAACTTTGACCGCCATTTTGACCCCTCCAAACCCATTGCCACGGGGGTGCACCTAGTAGGCAGTGTACAGCTCGGGCGCGTGTACGTGGCCACAACCTCGGTTACCTCCAACAACGTCGAAAATTCCAGAGGCGGAGCCCCGAATTTGGGGTCGGGAACACTCACTATGACGATATGGACCTAACTTTGACCCACGTTTTCACCCCTCCTAACCGATTGCCACCGGGGTGCACCTAGTGGGCCATGTAGAGCCCTTATGTGCGCGTGTTGTGCAAGGCTCGGTTACCTCGAACAACGTCGAAAATTCCAGAGGCAGAGCCCCGAAGTAGGTACCCCACGCGCACAATAGCCCTATGGCCAAAACTTTGACCGCCATTTTGACCCCTCCAAACCCATTGCCACGGGGGTGCACCTAGTAGGCAGTGTACAGCTCGGGCGCGTGTACGTGGCCACAACCTCGGTTACCTCCAACAACGTCGAAAATTCCAGAGGCGGAGCCCCGAATTTGGGGTCGGGAACACTCACTATGACGATATGGACCTAACTTTGACCCACGTTTTCACCCCTCCTAACCGATTGCCACCGGGGTGCACCTAGTGGGCCATGTAGAGCCCTTATGTGCGCGTGTTGTGCAAGGCTCGGTTACCTCGAACAACGTCGAAAATTCCAGAGGCAGAGCCCCGAAGTAGGTACCCCACGCGCACAATAGCCCTATGGCCAAAACTTTGACCGCCATTTTGACCCCTCCAAACCCATTGCCACGGGGGTGCACCTAGTAGGCAGTGTACAGCTCGGGCGCGTGTACGTGGCCACAACCTCGGTTACCTCCAACAACGTCGAAAATTCCAGAGGCGGAGCCCCGAATTTGGGGTCGGGAACACTCACTATGACGATATGGACCTAACTTTGACCCACGTTTTCACCCCTCCTAACCGATTGCCACCGGGGTGCACCTAGTGGGCCATGTAGAGCCCTTATGTGCGCGTGTTGTGCAAGGCTCGGTTACCTCGAACAACGTCGAAAATTCCAGAGGCAGAGCCCCGAAGTAGGTACCCCACGCGCACAATAGCCCTATGGCCAAAACTTTGACCGCCATTTTGACCCCTCCAAACCCATTGCCACGGGGGTGCACCTAGTAGGCAGTGTACAGCTCGGGCGCGTGTACGTGGCCACAACCTCGGTTACCTCCAACAACGTCGAAAATTCCAGAGGCGGAGCCCCGAATTTGGGGTCGGGAACACTCACTATGACGATATGGACCTAACTTTGACCCACGTTTTCACCCCTCCTAACCGATTGCCACCGGGGTGCACCTAGTGGGCCATGTAGAGCCCTTATGTGCGCGTGTTGTGCAAGGCTCGGTTACCTCGAACAACGTCGAAAATTCCAGAGGCAGAGCCCCGAAGTAGGTACCCCACGCGCACAATAGCCCTATGGCCAAAACTTTGACCGCCATTTTGACCCCTCCAAACCCATTGCCACGGGGGTGCACCTAGTAGGCAGTGTACAGCTCGGGCGCGTGTACGTGGCCACAACCTCGGTTACCTCCAACAACGTCGAAAATTCCAGTCTAATTTCAAGACTGTCAGTCTTTGGAAACCCCCTAGGTTGTTGCCTCTTTCTGGCACACCAAATAGGTCCACTTTTATTAGGTTAAAACATCATAGATTGTAGTCTCTGAGCTCCAGTTCTACCTGAAACAGGCAGAACATTCATATATCTTATAACTCTCACATGCCATACACTCAAATCAGGTTCTTTCGTGTTTCTTAGGAACTATTTTACACCGTACCAAAACACTGTGACGTCACCGTACCAAAACACTGTGACGTCAATAGTAGTGCGCCACCAATTGTTGAAATAACACGCACAGCTTCATCGTCTATATTTAGAAATACAAGTACAGGCTTTCGAAAAGTAGCAAGCATGGTAGTAGAAATACGTGTAGGGAAGCATATATATAGGGTTGGATACCAAATACGAATAGGGAAGCACATTTATAAGGTTTCATACCAGAGCTTCTAAGTGCAATGTGTAGCACATGTAAGGAAAGCAGCCAGTTGTATGTATGTACTGGAGGAATAAGGCTTAGTGCAGGTTATATTGTAAATAGCATGGAGATAGGATGGACATAGAATAACGCAGGTGTATGCGTCTCAGTGTTAACTGATGTAGGTAGGCGGGTAGGTAGGTAGAGTTAGTTTCATTTTTTTTTTCAAGAAAAATGAATACCAAATTAAGGTCAGTGGGCGTATCTTTAAAATTTATCAACTCCGCCAATTTCATTTTGTCTCCCTTCTCAAATCGTACAACTCTTGAGAGGAGCCAATTCTGTCCCTTTAGAGTAGACCATTTGGAAGGGTTACGTCGGGAAGCAAACAGGAAGTCACAAAAGTCATTCCCCTTCTTATAAATGGCGACAGAAAATTGGAGTGTACTCTTACACGTTAAAACATGTGTTGATTGTTAATCAATTAGACGATTACCTACAACATAAATTTTAGCAGAAAATACATTTATAGAAAAATCAGCAAATTGAACATTTTGTTTTTCACATTAACCATTTACTTTTAATACCGCAACATATAATTCAGCTTAAAAATAGCCCTCAGATTATGTTATGGGTTTCCAGTCAAACGTAAAAAAAAGTTTCTGGTGATGAAAAACTAAGTACTTAAATATATATTAATATGAAATAGGCGCCACTTATATTGTCACTTATATTGTGTTGTCTAAAACTTTGATTTTGACATATTTTGCAAGGTATGAGGCAACCGATAAAAATTCTGGTGATTTTATATTTTTCCAAAGTCAAGGTCATCGGAAAGGTCATGTATCATATACATGTATGATACATTTTGCAGTTGAGCATCAATATCACACATAAAACTTGATGATACCAGTTTGTGCCCGAACACCATTACATGTTGCATAGTTTTCAAAGCTGAAAATATAAAATTGAAATCCCAGATACGCCATGCCTCATGTGATACATGGCCGACTTTGACTTTGAGGCTAAGGGTTGCATTCTTTCGTGTCTTATAGTATGAGCATGTTAGGCCTGCTACATGATTGCAAAGGCTTTAAAATCCCATAATGCAATATCAGAATAGCTTTACAAGATAGAAATTTGTATGAGCAGGTTACCCAGCCATCGGCACCATTTCACACAATGTATCATGTATGATACGTAGGGTGCTAGAGGGTTATACTCATTATCCCGATAGCGGCGATAAAATTTCGGTGTCCTAATCACTTCAGTGATTTATCATTAATGTTTGCAGGGATGTATATATGCAACTTCTTCTATGTACTGTTTCCTTGCACTGCCTATTTATAAATGCATTATTGCATGCACACATACTGGCTGTATACTGTTTGCCTGTTTCCTTTATACCCTAAACTGTGTACTGTTTAAGACTACTGTGTATTGTGTAAACTGTGTATTGTTTACTTTGCTCTGTTTACTTTGCCCCATTTTTTGTCTTCTGCGTACTGCAAAATAGTTTTCCCAAGGAAAGTTCCTGGCAGTTGGGGTCGGGAACGTTCACTGTGACGATATGGACATAGCTTTGACCCCCATTCCCAATGTCATTTAGAAAAGTTTTTCATTGGCTCACATATGGTTTTCCGTGGGGTGATCATTAAATAATGGATTGGTTGATTATATACAGAAATAAGTATACTTATATACAGAAATAAGTATACTTCATACCACCAAAGACTGTCTTTTGAGCTTTCGAATCCATGTTTGAAATTGAAATTTTAACGTGTTACCATAGCAATATATGACGTCACGTTCATGTCGTGTGTTTTTTTTTTCGACGTCATGTAGGTAATAAGGTGCTTGTATAACGCTTATTATGTACGATATGTAAAGAGAAATTAAAAAAAATTAGGAGCACCTTCCTTTTACGTTAGGTTTTGGCTTTAGAAAAAAACATATAATAATTGTTATTTGAAATGTTCCGAAATCTGCAGTTTCACATTTTATTTTGTTATTTTCAGTATTATGCTAAAGTTTATTGATCCGTTATCAAGTACAGGATAATTTTGGTTCTTTCTGCTATACCATTCTCCAAAGACTCTTCTCGTTAAAGTGCAATGACGTCACAAATCTGGGCTCTCTGTCTTAAAATAAGCGAAAAACGTTGAAATTTACTCGATCAATTGTATTTTGCCAGATTTGAGAGCAAGTCATAAATTACTATACATTTCTGTTAGTATCTGAGGCTTGCATCAAACCATTACACAACCATGATTTAATTTCCACTCTTTGTTACTTATAAGAAGCAAATATACATGGAAATATGCAAAATTTAGAAAATAAACCCTTATAAGTTTAAGGCGTCGTTGCCACGGCAAAGAAATTCCTAAACAGGACTGTAGAACTTAATCATATGTCACATGCTTTATTCTTAGGTATTATTTATCTTGAGTACTGAAATGATCCATAACTAATGAAATAAATGCTAGTTTCCATTATCTAATGATCAACCCTCGTACCCTTTTGAAATTGCTCGCTGTTGGTGTAAAGAAGTAGACTTTGAAAGGCGAAATATGGTAAAATGCAACAGAATGGAATAAACTTTACAGAAAATTGTCATTTCGGGGGTAAATCCTCGGTTTTGTGATCGCAAAATGTCCGACCATGAAACCGACGATTTAACTCCCCTAACGACAATTTTGAGTACAGTTAGCCCATAAATATATACACAGCATCAACGATACAGCATCAGAACTGGACGTGTTTTTTTAAAACTTACAAAGTCGAAGTCAGAAGTTTTTAAAAATGTGTCTGCCTGTGCTGTCTGCTCCTGCACTGAGACTATATGTACATGCACAGAATCATGAGAAAAAGTGCACACTTGGAATTTAAAGGGATTGATTCATCTTAAACTTACAGTAAATGATCCAACGTAGACCTCGCTTATAATAGTAATAATGATAAATAATTAATAATTAATAATAATAATAAGAATAATAATAAACACGTTTTTAAACTGGCACTGTCTGATATCACAAAATTGATTTTTTTGATATCACAAAATTGATTTTGTGATATCATAAAATCCCTCTGATTTTGTGATATCACAAAATCGAATTTGTGATATCATAAAATCTAGTTTGTGATATTAAAAACTAGTGATGATTTTTGATATCACAAATTCAATTTTGTGACATCACAAATTTAATTTTGTGATATCACAAATTCTGTTTTGTGATACTGTCAGAGAGTAGCTTTTCCCCCCAAGTAGTTTTTCCCCCTGGAAAAATGACTATGATTTTTCCATAGTAGAATTTCCCACCGGAAAAATGGCTATATAGTAGAATTTCCCCCCGGAAGAATGACTATATAGCCAATTTTCCCGGGGGAAAATCTACTATACGTGTTTTTGCATAGCCGTTTTTCCCCTCCATAGTGGATTTTCCCCTAGTAATACGATTGCAGGAAAACACGCTACATGGTGGAATTTGCTGCCTCTCCGGTCATAATAGTGAGGTTCATAAATGAAACAGAAATGCGAGTTTTTGTCCGAAAAATACCGCCGGATAACAAATGCTAGAACCGCATGCATGAGTCCATCAGTCTGTCTTATTTTCGTATTGGCGAAAACAGGTAAGCATTTTGCTTTTCCGTGCCAGCTAAAAACGGTCTTGAGTGTACGTGGTTCTGTGCATAAATTTGTATAATTTTGTGTTTGTACAAGCGTTCATCTGTGCGTGCGCGCAGTGGAGTGCCTGGACTAGTGTCCACCTTTCATACAGGAGTCTTTGGCTCTCCCATCAGTACACAAGTCTGATCTAATGCACTTCCGCTGAATCATACACGACTGGACAAAGAACCCGTTCAGCTTCCTGTAAGCTTGCATGCGTCTGTATGTGTACTGATATCTGCGATGGGAGGAAATCGCAACTGTTCTGTTCTGTTCAATTCTCGTATTCGACGTTACCCAAGGAAATTGCAACCAGCTCCTTTCTTAGATAAGTAATTATTGATTATTATAAAAGATATGGTCGGTAAATTTGCATATCAATTTTTCGGAATAAATCGATTTTATTACCTTCCTTAAAGAACTAATACATTCGTATGCAGTTAATTCCGTAAAATGTCTCTGTTCCATGCCGAGCCGTTTCGTTCTGTTCCGCAAAATACCAACAGCCGTACCAAATTCTCTAATAGCTCATTTTCTGGTGGGGGAAAAAGGACTGGGGGAAAGGTGGCTCTATGAGGTCCGGACAATCCACTATATAGTCGTTCTACCTATAGCCATTTTTCCGGGGGGGAAAGGGGGAAAACTACTCTCTGACAGATACCACAAAATATTTTGTGATATCACATAATTGAATTTGTGATATCACAAAATAGAATTTGTGATATCACAAAATAGGGATTTAATAATAAAACGGCGCCTCATACAGACGCACAACTGCAAGGTTTGTTGTATATCTTTAATTATACCATTTCCATTTCCTGGTGAAATGAATGTCCTTAGACCAGTAAACAATTCTGATTCAGCTTTTGTGTCTTTTCCTTCTGCTAAGGGCTCCTGACAGTAGCACAATATTCCAACGTAGCTGGAATAGGGAAACGTTTATATGCAGCAATTTTCACCTCTTCATGACTAGGTTAATGCGCAAATTTCAGCGAATGTAGTATTGCCTTTCTTTACGTTTTTGCTTGTCAAAATGTAGGTCCCATGATGTGTTCCCAGGACATATTTTTTGCCAACTCAACCCAAGGTATTTGGTTATTTCGTTAATTCTTCACATTAATAAACATAGCTTCAGAGGCATATCTGAGCAGGAGCACAGTTCGCTTCCTTATCTTAGGTTAGCGCGTTACTGCTCTGCGTGACTGCTGTACTACGTTCATCCTTTGACACATTACTCCTGTGCTGCTAGCCTGCTACATCGCTGTAGTGCTACGCTACTGATTTACTATACTCCTGTCATGACAGCAACACCAGTTACTGCTGTACTACAACGTCTACAATCACTTGTGTCTACAATACTGCTGTACTGTTGTACTGCTATACTGCTGTACTATTACACTGCGGTAATGTTGTACTGCTATACAGCTGTACTGTTGTACTGCTGTATTGCTGTACTGTTGTACTGCTGTACTGTTGTACTGCTATACTGCTGTACTGCTGTACTGCTGCACTGTTGTACTGCTATACTGCTGTACTGTTGTACTGCTGTACTGTTGTACTGCTGCACTGTTGTACTGCTATACTGCTGTACTGTTGTACTGCTGTACTGTTGTACTGCTAACTTCATACTGTTGTACTGCTGTACTGTTACTGCTAACTTCATACTGCTGTACTGCTGTACTGTTACTGCTAACTTCATACTGCTGTACTGCTGTACTGCTAACTTCACTCACATCTTATTTACCGTATATGCGGTACTTATTATTTACTTTAGTTTTCATTTTGTGGCGTTGTGATATCGCGTTTACGTCGAAATTTGTTTTGAAAATAATTTTTTAAATTTCAGATTTACAATTTTTAATGTTGACTCCATCAGTCAAGATTTTGAAACAATATTTGCAATAGAATAGCAAGTCTAGAACCATTGCTTTATGTATAGATTATCAGAACTCAATATTTCAGTACAGAGACAAAGAAACTCTGAGAAACATGAGTAAATACCCCACCCATCCAAATATGCATTGCGAAACTGGAAATCTTTCAGGCTCTTGCGGTTCTAAAAAGTAAGGTTGGGTCATATTGTGACATAATATACGTGACATTATAGGGATGTACATCTATGCTAGTGCAAATAAAATTACTTCTAGCAATCCTTCACGCTTCAGTGAGCAAGGATTAATTTACTTGAAACAGTATTATACAGACAGTACTTCTACAAACCTACTTACACAGAGGTCATGTTCACAATATTTTATCACATACCATTTTCTTTGCAACACTTCTAACTAGCAATGGAAATGCAAAATATATCTCCAGATGTTGTAAATAAGTGATTGTTTACCTTATAACTTATTTATTTGTTATTTACATTTCAAGTGACCATACTGTATGCAACACTTTGTTACCTTGTTATTTTTCTTTGCAATCGTATACATATTCATTGATGTTTTTGATGAACTACTGGCATAGTTTTGACATCTTCAAGATTCAAAACATTGCAAAAGAACATTTTGTTTTTAAACAGAAAAAAAAGAAAAAAATACCCACTCACTAAAATGCATTAGAACCTGTATCTAGTTATACCAGCCGCTGAATAAATGTAGGCCAGGCCAGTAGAATGTTGCCCGGCCACCCAACGAAGTTGTGTAGACCTCAATTTTCTAAGTGTCCTATATATGCAGAATATTTGCTTCTTTCTTGCTGCCTACTTAGTGGGGCGATTGAGAGTTCAGACTGTTAAATACGTTACCAATAGAAAGTTTACAAAAAATACAATGTTTTTAAATAAAAATGAAAGTCAGTAATCTATCTATAAATCGATATGAATTATTCATTTTTTTAAGTGCTGTAAAAACATTTTAAAATTTTAAACTTTTATTATTATGCTTAATTATTCTACAGTTTATAAGGCTACAATCTATGTTACCATTAGATACGAATTAAAGACAAATAAAACTATAGAAGACAAAATTGAAATTGATAAATTGCTTTAGTATTAGTATATTACTATTTAGGTCTAGGGACAAGCTTTATAATGGAAAAAAAGTGGTTTCATTAAATTTTGTAGTTTACCATACAGAAACTGTTTAATGCGTGTGATAAAATTTTTAATGCAATATTCAAAAACATTATAATGGTTTGAAATGGCGCTTACATGATGAGATTAAAAAATTTCTCAAAGTATGACACTCTAAGAGTATCTTACGGAATTGATATTAATCAAATTGATGTAACTAACGTAAATAGTAACATAGCTTATGAGACTGTGATTTATGTTGAGACTGTGATTTATGTTATCATAAAGAACAAGATTTACAGCACATAAAAAAATAACTAACAAGTCAGAATTGGCAAATAGAATATACTTTCAACCCTTTTAGGGTATAATTCTAGCACAGCTTTTATAAAGAAAAGGTAGGTGTGATTTACCTTGTGTAGACTACGAGACAGAAACTTTTCAGAGTTGTTGCATGAATTCTAATGCAGTTTCGTAGTCACCTTAATGTGTGAAATAATATTGACACATAAATAGGGAAATATGTTAATATAATGACAAAAAACATGAAACAGAAAACAAATTACTCAGGTTTAGTTTGCTCACTAAAGCTGAGATTATTCAGATTTATATAGTTTGCACACTAAAGCTGTACATGCGCCCTAGATCTTATTCACTGTTACATTTATAGAAAATTATAGTATCATTTGATAACCATACTACCAAAATGTATATGATAATATTTTTCTCTAGCCTTTTTTAAAATGTAGAATAAACTGGAGATAATGACAAGATTATGACATCAACACTTTTAAAATGTGTTTCACGCATAAACTATTTATGAGCATGCTGTGAGTTACTTTTCTTGTTTCTTCTTGTAATATTAAATCTATACACTCAAGTCATGAAACTGAAAACTGTCTGACGATCAGTTTAGTAACTGATGTGCCTTTGACTCAAAAATAGTTATCCTGACTGCCCGTCAAAACTAGGAGGCAGTTCTAATGTACATTCACAGTATATCATTTTATGGAGAATTGAGAGAGAGAGAAAGAGAGAGAGAGAGAGAGAGCAAAATCCAAAAAAATATCCTTAAATTATCTTCCACCCCTTCATCCATATATAAAAAAAGTGTACACATACTTTAAAAGTCCTCTGATCAGTAACTCCCTGTGTGACAGTGATACAGTTTCAGACTACTCTAAGTCCTCTAGGCAACCATTTAATTACTTTATTTATAATATAGTTCCACCATAAAATGCTAAAATACCACTTTAGCAATAACAGTTTCTGTAGCGCAAAATACCATTTTGGATGCATTTCATAGTTACTCATACTCGGTGACGTATGTGACAGTGCAAAGTTTTGCAAGTTTGATAGCATTTGTTTTTATTTATTAGTGTTCTTCATTGATTGTACTCGCATGCTCATTCTAAACAGATTAAGTAGTTTGTCCATTCTTGGTAACGTAGACAACAGTACAGTTTCTAACGGTTCAGAAGACAATATTGATTTAATTCAGAGGCTTCCAAGCATATTTTCTACAACACTAAGATCTATGATTGTAATTGTGTTTATTTGGATGAGAATATGTGAAATACGGTCACGTATATAACATAAGAGAAACAGCCAAACTGCCCAATACTCAGACAGCAGAAACAGGGGAATACTTTGTAGACATTGGGCTTTCAGAAAAAAAGAAAATGTTGAAAAAGTATCTCATAAAAGGAGAGGGAGATATTGGAGCTTAAAAATCTACTAGCTTTTATTAATGTATCATTCGGTCAATTTCAACCGACAGATGGACCGACGGACGACCAGATGGATGAACTGACAAGAACAGACGGCCCAACGACAATCTTAATGTACCGGATGGGACTGAAAATGACACCAGAGTATCCTACTACAATGCTTGTATAATCAGCGGCTAGTTTTGACCTCAGTTAAGCTTGTCATTTTTGAGATGTTGACTGCCAAAACAGTGGTGAACACATGCTATTGACAAACCGACGTACGGACGGATGGAAAAATAAATATATAGAGCACATATTATCTAATTGAGTGCGAGTTAATAGAAGTTACACATATATACTGTTTTCCAAGCATTTAGCCCATTTAGCTGGTCTTAAAGTAGTAATTTAAGTAGATTTTCATCATTTATGTATGTTATCTGTTTGACCTTGACCTTGACCTTTTGTACATGTTGAAATATATCTAGATAGTTAATTCAACAATGAAATACCTTGTAAATTAGTTTCTGCATAAGACTTGACATATTTGTTGTCGTGGTAATAAAACAGACAAATTATAATATTGATGTCGAAAATTGTCAACCTTTGGTAATCGATGGTAATTAACAAACAGACGCATGGACAAACACTGTTCAATTATCCATATTCGTTAAAAGCTTCTATGTTTAGTTCATTCCATTTGTTTTCCGTACGTACTACTGGAAAATGACAAACACTTGTCTTTAGTTGAAATAAATGGACATTTTTGACGTACACCTACAAAAATTATGTAATTTTGCTGTTTATGGGTACGTAAGTTTCAAGGGCTATAACTCTGTTAGTACTCAGCTACGGCGATGTCATCAGCCGGATTCATACACTAGACATGCTGTCAAACAATTTGGTATATAACACTTGATGTTTGCAGAACCTTACCAGTAAAGTCCTTAAGGAGAGCACTTTTGGGGCTCCGTCTGCTCTACTATAATAGGTATTAAAATCTGGTCTAATTTATAAATTTTCAGCATGCAAATTTGCAGGTGCGTTTTGAAATTTTGTCAATTTTGACAAAATTTCAATACGCACTTGCGTATTTGCTGTATACGTAGCTACGCCATTGATCATGGGCATAATAAGATGGTTCGATATGATAACTATACCCTGTTGATATAGTCTATTCTATTCTATTCTATCCCATAACCTTACTAGGTCGTTGGGGCACCATAGATGACTTCAAAACAACCCCTTTCAGCTGCCCTAGTTGAGCTGGCAAACTCCATTCCTGTCCACTCCTTGAAATTGTCTTCCCACCTCTTCTTCTGTTTGCCTCTTCTTCTTTTTCCTTTCACTGTGCCCTGAAGAATTGTCTTTGCTAAACCAGAAGACCTCGAGACGTGGCCAAACTATCTTAGTTTCCGTTTCTTGACTAGCGTCAGGAGTTCATCATATTTTCCAATGGCTGCTTGGATCTTCCTGCGAACCTCCTCATTGGTTATATGGTCCTTGTATGAAATGTTCAGTAACCTTCGGTAGCATCTCATCTCAAAGTCGTTCATTTTTTCTCTAACTCTGCTGTCAAGGTCCACGATTCACTGGCATACAGAAATATGGAAATGACAAGGGAGCGCATAAGTTTCACCTTTGATTCAAGAGATATGTTGTTATCTCTCCAAATTGGCTTCAGCTTGGTAAGAGCTGAAGTGGCTTGTGCAGTCCTTGAGAGAACCCTCTATTTTGAGCCATCATCTGAGACAATTGCTCCAAGGTATTTGAAGCTGCTTACGATACCTAGCTTTTGCCCTTTTACCTTGCTCTCCCTCTGGATGCCATCTGCACTATTCGTCATCAGTTTGGTCTTCTCAGCACTGATTTCCATCTTATACCTTGTGCAGGTTTGGTCGAGACTTTCAACTAGAGCTTCTAGTTCCTGCTGTTCCTCAGCTAGACTGGTGTCAGTCTGTTAAATAAAACAAGACCATCAATGAATACATGAAAATGAATATACATATCATACTCTATCACTACATTTCGAAAGATGTTGGATTTAATGGACCCATGTATTTCAGGAATGGGCAAGTAATAAAACAGCTTGGTGAAAGTAATGTACCGGTTATGTACCTTGCTATACACAAAGCCAGAACCTAAATACATGGGCCGAATGCCAGGCTATTCCTCAGCTAGAGCGCCTATGTCATCGGCAAACCGCAGACTGGTAATGTTTCTGCCGCCTATGCTGACTTTTCCGTCATGTTCTTCCAGAGCATCAGACATGATCCGTTCGAGAAAAATGTTGAAGAGGGTGGATGACAGAAGACATCCGTGTCTTACTCCAACTGTTGTTCTGAGCCATTCTCCTGTGCTGCCATTTATCAGGACTGCACTTGTAGCCTTGTCGTATAGCTGCTCCATGGTGCGCACTAGATTTGCACTGATATTGTAC
The DNA here is from genome assembly GCA_963989385.1 of Ctena decussata. NCBI lineage: Eukaryota > Metazoa > Mollusca > Bivalvia > Lucinida > Lucinidae > Ctena > Ctena decussata. The sequence goes on from OZ022508.1 coordinate 18,077,371, forward strand.
TTCCGCATGGTGGCCCATAAAGCTGCATGCCATACCCTGTCAAAGGCTTTTTTTGAAATCAATGAAGACATGGTAGGATTACAGATTCTGCTGATGTTGGAGATACTTTTCACACAGGATTCTAAGGTTGAAGATCTGTTCTGTGGTGCTCCTTCCTGCTCGGAACCCAGGCTGTTTGTTCCTCAGCGATCATCTCTTCGGCTTGTGGTTTAAGCCTGTTCAAGATGACTTTCAGCATGACTTTGCTTGAATGACTGATGAGGCTGATGGTTCTGTAGTTCTAGCAGAGCTGTAGGTTGCCTTTTTAGGGAGCGTAATAATCAGCGACTGAGTCCATGCGGTAGGCCATTCTCCTGTTCTCCAGATCCTGTTACAGATATCTGTTAAAACATCCGAATCATGGTCTCGGCTAGCTTGAACAAGTTCTGCTGGTATATTATCAGCTCCGGCAGATTTCCTCTTCTTTGGTGCTGCTACTGCAATCTCAACTTCCTCACGAAGGATCGGTTGCTGATCTTCTTCTGCGGGCTGATTGCAGTCCAGAACCGCATTGTCACCGTAAGTCTCATGGTTGTATAGTTCTGAGCAATATTCTGTCCATCTGCTGAGAATCACTTGTTCCTCTGTTAGGCATTTCCCAGACTTGTCCTGGATAGTTGTGGATCGACCTTGTTTCTCGGATGTTAGATCTTTCACCAGCTGGTATGCTTTCTTGCTGTTGTTTTTTGTTCAAGCAAGTTTCAATCTCCTCGCACTGACTAGCTATCCAGTCCTCCTTCGCTTTCTTCACTGCCTTTTGAATCCTCTTGTTTGCTTCCCTGTATTCTTCTGCTCCTCCTGCTTCATACCTCTTCTTCTTCAATTTTCTCCTCTCATCACAGAGGTCGAGAATATCTCTGGTGACCCAGGGCTTTTTCCTGCGACGTTCCTTCCCAAGTATCTCAATGGCTGATCAGTCATTACTGTATTGTAGGTGGCAATCATGGTATCTATGCCCATGCCATCATCCCTCAGACCAATGAGTGGTGCACTTCCCACCTATTGTTGCTTGAAAAGTGCATGCCACATCTGGGTCCCTTAGCTTCTCAAGATCAAACTTTAGTCTTGGCTGGGTTGGCTTTCTAGCCTTCTTCAGACGAACTCGGACGGTCATCATCACCAGGTCATGGTCACTTCCTATGTCTGCTCCAGGAAAACTCCTTGTCCTATGGATGTTGACTCCTGATCGGAAGCGCTTCCTCACCAAGATGTAATCAATCTGATTGTGGTGTTTCCTATCTAGACTGTGCCATGTCCATCTTCTTGATGGTTTGTGAGGGCCAAGGGTGTTTGTCAATACTGGGCTGTTACAGGTTGCAAACTCTAGGGGCCGATTGCACAAAGCTAGTTTAAGAGTTAACCTTGGGGTTATCCTCAGGTTTAAGAGTTTTGGATTGCACAATGGAGTATTAAATTAACCTCAGGGTTAACTAAAAGTTTAACGCAGTCGGGTTGCTCGAAGCTAGTTTAACTATCCTCTGGCTAAAGGATTAATTTTTTGGATTGCACAAAACTATTTTAACTTAACCTTGGTGTTAATTTATTCGTCATCTATTGAATCTTTAAACCTGCCAAGGGGGTAGTTTAAGACATATTTAAAGACATTTTTATGTCAAAGTTGCGGAATGTACAGAAGGAAATATGAGCAAATTCCACATAGTGATGTATTAAAATTCATGAGAAAATAAAGCATACAAACAATCAGATGAAAATTTTATTTCAATAGCAAATTTTAGGTAAAAGACTTAAATTTCTGAACAATGATATTTGTCCATCATGTATCCCATCCCCATCACTTAATACAGAGGTCTGACGTATTTGTTTTCAAAATAATCGTTTCAAGACCTACATGTCTGATAAAACAGAGCTTCAGTAAAGTTTCTCTCATAAATTTTAACAACCAGCATAGCAAATGAAAATTGTCATTGAAGTTTGGCTTTTTTATACTTAAGTACAGGAAGGCCTACTACAGTGACTGAGATCTAGCATCTAGGTAGGCGTGGGTGTGGGGAAACCATGTCAGGTCACTCTGTCCTGAAAATTTGGAAATACATTTTTAAAGGTCAGTATGTATACCCGTGATCCTTTGGTGAATTTTGTAGATACTTCAATTGTAAAAAACATGTTACATGCTTTCCTTGTTTTTTTTTATTATTTTTCAATGCATCTTTTCAACCCTAAAAGGGGTTCCCAATAATACTGAAATACTGTTCAAAGGAATAAAATTGCAAGTATTCCATCCATGTATTTTTCTCCGCGACGCAGAGGTCAAGGGCACTGGCTTGCAAATTTAAAGTTTTTGGTTTAAGCTTTCTAAGAGCTTATAGTTTCACTGTGAATAGATGGATTTAGCTGGTATTAGAAGGTCCCATAGACCTCCCAGTGGTATTAATTCATTAAATATTTTATCTTGAGGTATCATTATAAGATTTTCTAACAGCTTTTTCACAGTAATTACTGTGATTGGCCAGTTTTCGCTTAACAAAGAAAAAAAAATGTCTTGACTTTCTCATGAAACGTGTTAAAAAATTCTTTCAGTCGGCAAACAAAATGACCTACTTTCGGTATTATAAGCATTAATATATGTTAAGAATATAACTTACAGGTAAAGAATGTCATAATTGCCTTGCTTTGGCTCAAGGGGGGAGCCAGGAAAAATATTTTGTGGTTAGAGGTTTGTCATGCCCACGAAGGAACTTGGACGGAATATTAAAATTGCACCGTCTGTCCGTCCATTACAAATCGTGTCTCTGTGATAATTTAAAAACTGCTGGAGCAATTTTGATGAAACTTCACAGAAAGATAAAGCATAATAAGACGGCGTGTTGCACACACGATTTAGGTCCCTACACCCAAGCCTTGCCAAGGTCAAGATAGCAATCAGGTCAGAGGTCAAATTATGTCTAAAATCATGTCTCAGCGATAACTATAAACTACTGAAGCAAATTTATTGAAGCTTTATAGAAAGATAAAGCATAATAAAAATTGTGTATTGCTCAAGATTTGGGTTTTCTCATTCAAGGGCAAGGCCACAATCAGGGGTCAGAAGTCAAATCGTGTCTCTGCGATATTTTAAAATCTACTCAAACTTCACAGAAAGGTAAAACTAAAACATAACAAGACATGATGTCACACACAATATCTATGTTCCCAAACCCAGGATTGAGGTTACAATCTGGGGTCAGAGATCAGATCTTTTTTTTTTTTTTTTTTTTTGAGAGATCAGATCAGGTCTTTGCAGTTACATGTAATCAGAAGAGTACCAAATCAAACTTCATGAAACTTCATTATCAGAAAGATAAGCCTTATAAAAAGTGTTGCCATGCACAAGTCATAGATTCCCACGCCCAAAGTCAAGGTTAAAGTCCGAGTGGGTTAAGGTTACAGGTCAAGTGGGTTTTCTCAATTACTTAAAAACTACCGAAGCAAACTTGATTTAATTTCATGAAAAGGTGAAAAAAAAATAAGGAGATGGTATGCCACAAACTGAAAAAAAATAAGGTGAATTCTCTTGCCCAGGTCAGGGTCACAGTCAGTGCTCAGAGGTCAAATCATGTCTCTGAACTGACGTGAAACTGCCGAAGCTAACATAATGGAACTTCACAGAAAGGTGAAGCATGATAAAACGGTATAATATTTTGCAAGATTTAGGATCAAAGTCAAAATCAAGGGTCAGACATCATTTTTTTCTGTATAATAACTCGAAAATAGCTGAAGCGAATTTGATTAACCTTCACTGAAAGGTAAAACATAGTAAGAGGGTATGTCATGCTCAAGATGCAAGCTCCAACACCAAGGTCAAGATCATAGTAAGGGATCAAAGGTCAGGCCTTGTCTCCATGACCAGGCAAACCATTAAAGAGAATATGGTCAAGCTTATTCTGAGAAAGGTAAAGCATATTGATAAGTACTGTCAGGGGCGAGATTTAAGCTCCCACACCCAAAGACATAACACAGTTTTGTTAGAGGTTGAATTATGTTTGCATGAATACTTTTTCAACTTCTGAAGTGAAATTAAACGCCACAGAAAAGTATACAAAATGAGAACGTGTGTCCTGTGCAAGACTAAGATTTCGTGCTCACAAACAGGGCTCAAAGGTCAGTTTAAGGGGGCCTTCGGGAACATATATTACACATCCTGTAACATTTCTTGTTTTAAAATCGTCATGTGTGGTAAAAACGCCGAATCCTAATGTTAGGCAGTACAGTACAACCTTCACATCTGGTGATAAAATATAGATTGATGTGCAATATGTTGAGCGATACAACTGGCAAAACAAGGAAGGGGAACTTGTTTTGAAAACGAATCACTAATAGCTCCATAAAACGCAATGTCCTTGTTCTGGTACCCCGTCCAGCAATGGCATATAAACAAAAGCGGGGCAATAAATGGGGCCCCTGGCTTGTATATTGTATTTTTACCATTTGATTCATTTTTAATAACGAAAATAGGTCATTTAGTTGCCAACTAAAAAATTACCAACTTATGTTTTCAAACCTTTTAATGTGAAACTCGGGGACATTTTATTTGTTAAAAGTTGGCTAATCACTGTAATTTACAATGATAAAACTGTACTGAGACGCTTGCAGAGACATCTCGCACTAAACTACCATGGATAGAGCTATGGGGCCGTTAATACGAACAGCGATGACTTTCTATCATAAAATTTACAGCTTTATTGTTTCACCCGATTCCATATATAGCTTATGTCATACACTCACAGCGCTTGTTTGTGCAAAATGTTAGCATACTGAAATGGTTCAAAATAAGATATATATATATGACGTTGATACAATATGTCCCTTGATTGTGGAAGAAAGTATGCCATTATAAAAGTGGCGATTATTGGTGTTGGATATAGCCCTATAGCAAATAGCTACAAGCAACAGAGAATCAAGATTGTGAATGAAAATGCATTCCAATTCTATGGGCTCTTCTTTTCTTGTCCATATGTGCAAGAAAAATGCCTTATTTTCAGCAGGATTCTCATAAACAACCTTATAGCATTGTTTAACTCAGTTACTAATGGCAACACAGGTGATATGAGACAATTGCATCAACAATTTTATCTGGGCTAACCTTGCTCTTATCCTAGGATAACTATCCCGGGGATAGCTATTCCCTGCTTAAACTTCTTTTCTGCAATCCAGTTTAGTACTCGGTGCTAACTATCCCAGGATAAGCCTTAGTCGAGGGATAAATTAAAATAGTTTTGTGCAATCGGCCCTAGAAGTCTGAGACCTCTCTCATTTGTCTCGACATTGCAGTGGGGTCAACAAATGTTTCCCAGTCTGCCTGTGCATCCTTTCCAACTTTAGCATTCCAATCCCCTTGTACAACCAGAATGTCCTTCTTGGGTGTTTGGCCTATGATTTCCTGGAGTTGCTGGTAGAAGTGTTCTACCTCATTGTCGTCATGCCCAGATGTTGGCGCATAAACCTGTATGATGGTGATGTTGAAAGGAACTGCTCTCAGACGAATTAAAATCAGTCTGCTGGGGACTGGTCGGCATCCCAAGACAGTACACACCATGTCCAATCCAACCCCATTGATATAGTATGATAATTGGAGTTAAGAAAAAATATGATATTTTAAGACTGGTGCGTTTTCACTGACGCTGAGTATATTTCTGTTAAAAGAAGTCTGATTACGCTTTATTTTTTCAGATCTGCGAACATTTTCCTTTATAATTAGGATAAAACTATATATAACTCAGTCATGGTTTTCCGCGCCAGCATCTCGATTACATAAGGTACTGTCTTTACCTTGATAAAATAAATGCCTTAGTAAGGTAGTCAACGCCTGACGACACAAGAAAATTGATACGGGCATCAACAAGATTAAATTATGTTAAATGTAGTTATCATTTAAGAAGTTTTTACCACGTCCTGGCTAATAATTACTAGGAAACATAATATATAATCGTTTTCCGCATATACATACGAGTTGATGAAGGCGGATTGGGGACAGACTCCCAGCCAGAAAGTCACCCCCTTGGGAATTTTCGGCTACACACTTTCTGAAAGTGTATTTTCTGCATCGAATAATAGATGTTTGCACTTTGTACCTGTTAGATACATTACTTTGTAAAAATTCAAAGCAGCCAGTTGAAACTGTGCTACTTTAAACGAATGTAATCAAATATCAGAATGTCAAAAATTATCATACTCTGCAAGTATAACATCTGAACCATAAATAAAACCCTTTCAGTTATAATTTTGGCTGCCTGTGGTGATATATACCGTACATATTACACAATTAAGATCACCCTCTAAAAATCATCATTTTGATAGATATCATTAACATGTATTATCACTGGTTTCCTGTTATCATTTTTGAAATTGTTTTCATGTTTTCTAAATAGAACATTTATATGACTTTCAGAAAAGGCATTTATCTTCTTTACTTTATCTGTTATGAGCTTTTAATCTCCCCTACCAATGAAACCACTTTCCCCTATTCTTAATGCAATGTGTGGGAGAACACAGGGTATAATCAATTCCGCTAATTTTCGCTTCCTGCAGAGACTGTACATCATATTTGGCTTCCGCCGAGACTGTCCGCGATCTCTTGCTTCCTGTCGAATCTTGTGTACATGATAAATGGCTTCCTGCAGCGACTGTCCGCGTGATTCTGCTTCCTGCTGGCTGGGAGTATGTCTAAGTTCTTGCAGAACAATGAAGTCACTAATCCATTCAAAATTTAACGAACCGTAAACAATCTTCCTACCATATCCTTTAGGGCTGGCAAATTTGGAAATTGTTCGTGTTCTTGACAACGTATGAACGCCTGGTAACTGGCTGTCCGAGCATGCATTTCCAGCGATGCTCTGCACGGCGGTAGAAGGCTTTAATCAATGCCATCAAAAGCATTTAGTACCTGGCCTGAAGTGCCTTGGTACTTTGTGAAAACAAGTACATTGTCGTATTAAAGCTTGTTGACGCTTGTATAGCTGGCTTTCCCATACGTATAACAACTAAACTTTTCCAAGCCATCTAAACGTGTTGCTGAGCAGGTTCAGTCAAAGACTTCATTTCTCAGGCTCTTTTAGTGGTATAATCTTTCTCCTTCGCACAAATGCGCCGACTGTATCACAGCCAGTAAAGCAATGCAACGCAGGAAGAGCTGAGAATAGATCTGACCCTTTCTCTTCAATTACGTTAACACATTGGGCACCAGTGACGAAAATAGCAGAATTTGCAAACAACGTAGATCTTGACGAGGCGGCTCATGATGAGGCGCCTCATATAGATCTACACTGTTTGCCCTCTAGTTTGTGAATTCTCAATATGATATTGATTGAACGAAACATTGTTTGGAGTTTTGCAGACGTATAATTTTGTCGTCTGCTTTTTGGCGCTTAAAGGGTTAAGAAGCCTCCGTTTGTTACCTGTGCTACTGGACCAATTTTCTGGGCATATCTTAGCAACAAAACCAGCATGTCGGTATGTGACCAAACGATTTAGCTACCCAGCGGGCACCTGACGTCGAAATGACGTCATGCTGACGTCGATGCGACGTCATTACGTAGCATCGACGTCAATACGACGTTATTTCAACGTCACGTGCCTGCTGGGTAGTAGGTTTGCGGAAATATGCATACAGTGTGGGATTATCCTTGTGTCAGCTTCTTCCTGTGAAGTGGAAAGAGAGCAGCCACCGAAAAAACGGTAACTGACTCTAAATCTGCATCGATGCTAGTTAAGCAACATCACTGCTGTGATATTGCACGGCACAATTCTTTACCATGCAGTTTCTTGGCGTGCGCATCTTCTTGCCTTCCACTGAATATGAGTTTGATAAGCTGAATCTTATTCTCATTACTCATTATGAAACTTTTCTATCCACTTGGGGTCTTTGTCTTAGGACCTGAAATCAAGAATGTGGACGATGTGCCTCGTCGCTTGCGCTCAGAGGACTTTACCAATATTTGTTTATAAGTGTCTGTGACGAAATCACTCTCGGTGCCTTCGACAGAAAATCAAACACAGTTTCTGCAAGACTTTTAAGGTTATCTGGTATTGAGACGAGACATTTGAGTAATTAGTCAGGACGCTGAAGCCGAAAAAATGCAACTTTAATGCCCCGGCGATTCGGAGGAAAAGTTTACCAAATTTGATAAGCACAACATTTGGGCTTTATGATAAGGTATGATGTTGCATCGACGGTGATACGGCTGCCTGGCGTTGTTCAAACGCTGGAAACAGTCTTGGAATCATAAATATAACTGAAATGTGGCGTATGTTTTGCTGATTAGTTGTATATGGATGATAAAACCTGTCTATGGCTGCTATCCTGTTAACTATAAAGTGCGTGGTCGAAGTGTAGACAGTGATCTGACTACTCAGTCTGGATTCGGTTTTAAGAGACTTTGTTGTCGTATGAAATTGATAAAAAGATATTGCAACTCGGCAGCTGCGAACTCGTCTGACAAAATGATGAGAAACTGTCAGAGAACAGCTTTCCCGCTAATAGTCTTTCCCCACAGAAAACCAGCTATACGTTTTTCAGTCTTCTCTGCGACACTTTCTATCTTGTTTAAATTTCACCCAGCGCTCAGCCTCCTTGCACTTTGTGAGTAGACTATATTATAGTAATCACAGAAGCGGCTAATGGTGACGCCATCTTGTTTTTCTCAGACGGAACGTTTGACGTCATTACGTAACGTGGCTACAGAAACTGCCGCACGGCGGCGCTGAATTACTCCCGCCTCACCTTAAATGTGGCATTGGATGTCGACAGTTTTCAAACATGTCAGTATTGACGTGAAGCTTGATAGTGTCGGCTGATAAACGATATTTAATTTGTAAACATCATATCTCAATACCAGAAAATAAAGATTTACTAAATTGTCCATTACGTAAAACTAAACATTAAACGAACATAATGTGCCATAAGTTCCAAACTGGTGCGTTTTCACTGACGCTGAGTATACTTTCTAAAAATGAATTAACGTAGGATCATTTATTGTGTCATGAGAATTCTCGAAGCACCAACGGCGTATTTAATAATAAAATTGCAATTTCTCACATGCACAATATAAGTAGAGACAAACTGATCTCTAAATTTGTGTAATAATTTATTTTTCCATCTTTTATGCTTCAAATAAATAAACCATCTAACCTCGGCGTCAGTAGGATCCTGTGGCATCGGGGAAATGTGAGCCACGACACCGGAAAACCAACAGTGTGGTTGTGCTCATAGCGCAGACTCAGATCAGCAGTCTGATCAGACTCTTCATTAAGCGCTTAAAAGATAGCTAAGGGTCTAAGCTACCTCCATGCGGACAGCGAAAACTCTGATCAGTCTGGGCGGACGCCCAGGCTGACCTGAGTCTGCGCTGCGCGCATAACCACATTGTTGGTTTTCTCGTGTCGCGGCTCATATCAATTTCGGTATACAAATTGTGTAAACAGTCCATGCGACGACAATACACGCTGTCATTCAGTTTTATCTGACACACAAGTCGGATAAGGGTATGTAATATAAGAACTTTCAGCACGGGTAAAAATCGCGGGAAACCTTATCTGGTATGCGAGAGAGAGAGAGCAAAAAAAAAAAAAAAATTAAACAGAATCTCATTACGGGTCTTATTAAATGCGTTTGATTTCAAACAATCTTTAGCGTTACGCTTGAAAGTCTGTATTATAATACAACTTCAGAGGTTATAAATGGCCGACTAAACCTTTGGTCATCTATTTCAGTTAAAGGTCTGGGGCCGTATTCATAAAACGACTTAACTGGTTGCTATGCTGTTGCTAAGGCTAAATTTCTTTCAAGGAGATTCCCTACAACTATGAAATTTGCTCTGGAGGAACAGTCTTACAAAGACTGTTCCTCCAGACCAAATTTCATAGTTGTAGGGAATCTCCTTTACAGATATTAAGCCTTAGAAACCGCATAGCAACGACTTAAGTGGCTTTATGAATACGGCCCCTGTTCCATTTTCATCTTATGGTAGCATGCCTCTCCATCCTGTCCTCAGCCACTGACTCAACTGACTCTTTATACCCGCATATTGAGAGTCATCTGCAACATTGCGATTTTCCTCGGGATCATTTGTGTGGTCATATAACTCCACTTCCCAAACGGTACTCCAGTCTTGCTCAAAAGTTGGTTCGTATGTGACCCTGATCCATTCTGTGTAGCGATATTCTGCAGTTGTTATTGTGTAGCCCATTGCTTTCCCACCACGTGTTGATCTAGTGTATTGTGAAAACGATGCATTTTTCCATGGGGCGTTCGGATTTCTTATCAAAGGCATGATGCTCGATCCTTCGCTACAGACTTGCACATGACTTGAGTTCGTTGGACAGACATCCAACTTCGGGAGATCCGCTGCTTCCACCAGCGTCGGGAAGAGGTCGACCAATTCTGTCAGTTTCTCCGTTGTCATCCCGGAATCTGTCATACCCGGTATGCGAATCATCATTGGAGTGTGCGTTGCTATGTCAAAATTTGTATGTTTGCACCACAATGCATGCTCTCCTAGTTGCCAGCCGTGGTCTCCCACGAACGAAATAATTGTATTATCAGACAGATTCAGTCTTTCCAGTTCATCCAGAACTCGCCCTACTTGTGAATCCATCCACGTTACAGAGCTGTAATACGCACGTCGTAGTTCTAAAACGTTTTTATCAGGTAGCGTCGTGTTTATTTCACCAGTTGCATTTAATGCTTTGATGTCATTGTAACTTCTCAGTTCACCGTATTTTGTCCAAGCTATAGGCGGCATGTTGGCCGGTGCATACGGATTGTCAGGCAAGTTTATTTCGCTTTCTGGATAATGTTGAAGCACTGAGGCTGGAAATACAAAGGGAAGGTGTGGCTTATAGAATCCTACAGCCATGAACCACGGGTTTTGGGTCTGGCTTGACGTAGCATTTTCAACAAGGCTCCGTAACGTATCAATGGCGTGATTTGCGACTTGCTCATCTACCAGCGGATACTCAGTGAGTTCCTCATCTGGAACGGCGATCCAGCTTGTCTGGTTAACTTCCCATGCAGTCCTACTTGGTCGCCAGTATGATGTTGACCAAGATAAGGGATCGTCTCTCCCAGACGCAGCTCCGGGATGATATATCTTTCCCATTCCAATGGAAGTGTATCCTTGATCCTTAAAATACTGGGGTATTGTTGTAAAGTTTCCCGACACGTCGCGCCAGTAAGACTCAAGATCCCATACCAGCGTCGTGTCCGGACGCCGCCCAGTCAGGGCTGAGGTTCGAGATGGTCCACACACCGCCTGTTGGACGTAAGCGCGTTTTAAAACCATGCTTTTAGCTGCCAGTCTGTCCAGATTCGGAGTATGCATCTTTGGGCGGTCTGAGGACGCAAAATACGAACCCAGTTGCACTCGGAGATCATCCGCCATCAGGAAAAGCACATTTTTGCGACCAGTGTCGCCAGCCTCTGAAAAGAAAATTAATTGACTCATGAGTTTATGTCACTTATCGCCATCAGTAAATTCAATCTTCAAACGCGCGTGTGTAGCCATCCAGTGGGGCTACACAACTGGTGTTTGTTCAGATCCTTTGTCTACTTCCATATTTTATGTGTGCGTACAGCGAAGGCTCTTGCGAGACTGCACAGATGCACAGTCTCGCCTGAGCCTTTGTTGTTGGCCTTTGCGATAAGTACCATTATATCATTAGATGAAAGTGATCAAAGTACCCAATCATAATCCGAACTCGTAAGTCATTTTAACATTGACAATGCCGGAATATTTTAGATACACAGATATGGACCCCAAAATAGAGGAGGATCAGCTGGTTCAAATGATTATTCATTGATTATTTTGGGTTAAATGACCCTTTGAGACAGTATTTCAGTCTATATCGGGCCGTCTCCCAAAGAGGGAGAAATAGGAGAAATGATAGATGAGAGAAAAAAATGTACAAACCACCCCCACCCGCACCTACTTGCAGCACAGTAGGCCCTTGCCCTACAATGTTCAAAATCAGTAGGACTCCCCGGCACTGGAAGTTACACAAAGCCGACCATCCACAGTCAAATGATTATTAACTTTAATAAGTGTCCTGAATGATCGCACATTTTATGAACTTCTATACTTTTTGTTAAGGTCAACCGAATCATTTAGTTCTACAAGATTGTCTCATTATCGAGGGCTGCAAACGTTCTTTTGATCGGTAGCCAAAATACAGTGTAACATGACTAGATTAAGATAAAAATCAATCATCTGGTTTATGTAATAAATGTAAAAAAAAAAAGAGTCATATTGAAAGAAAATAACTCAGTCTTAAGATGCCATCTTGAAAACCTGCATGGTACCACACTTTTGTTTGGTTAAATATAATTTTTTTAAAGCCCATGAATTGCATTTTATTATTATATTTTATGACATAACGTCTCACGAAGTTCAATTTTCCCCTTGTAAAAATGTTTTTGTTGACTATAACTATAAGTGCCTCGAATTTATTTTTGTTGCTGCTGTGTTTATGGAGAACTTGGCAAAAATTATCAATTAATTGCTTCTATCAAGAAAAAAATGGAAAAAAAACTGCTGACCTACCAAGTGAACAGGTTCCAGTTGGGAAGCAGCTCGGCGGTGTATTGAAAATTAGGCTGAAGGAAATGACAAACCGCTTCTTTGTTATATCTGCGCTGTTAGTCACTGTGTATGATGTGTCGCCCGTTGACTGTACGGTTACTTGCTTCGACTAAAACGAAAATATAAAAGAAAATAAAATCTAGCGAAGGTCAAAATGAGGTAAAGACACTTTCTGAGGCGCCTAGATAGCATAGATGTAAAACCATCGCTTATCGCCGATGCGTTCCTGGCTCGAAACCCGTATTGCATGACGCAGGGTTGTCGCCCGTCCATTGTCAGTGGTTTCCCCCGGGTATTCCCGTTTTCTCCACCATGTAAGACCACAAAACGCAATCATCTGCGTATTTAAGTACTTTGAGCTTTCTTTGTCATTGAAGAAAAAATAGCCTAAATGGTGTTTAAATTAAACTTAGCCGAGTTAAAAATAGGATATTTCCAAGACAGGCGTTATATTTCGAAAGTAGTTAACGGGTAAGTTTTTAAACACACTTTACAAAAGTATCACAGCATCAGTCTACTTTAACAATAATTAAAGCAAATAATAATAAAAAAAGGCAAATCTTATGAAAAGGGGATAGAATTTAAGCTTTTTTTACTGTTTGGAACACAGAATCAGAATAAAAGAGTAGACATGTATAGTTTCAGGAGCATGTGATAGCATTATAATACTGCCCAGTCCCACGAACTTCGGGCATCACGACCAGACCTTACTGAAAATGGTCCGCTCAGCTACAAGATTTGGCTAGAGTCTTGAAAGTTTGGACTGAACAAGTAGTATTGTACTCTCTAGGTAGCGAAAAAGAAGGCGCTGAATTGACTGCGCGGATGCGGAAATTGATCTGCCGCTTTGTCAATCGCCTGTGGCAAACAGCTGGCTCTCTTGTGGCATTTTATGTTTAATTAATTTATTTGAATTAATAAATAATTACGTTGAACTTAGTCGTTGGTCTGTCTAACTGTATGGTGAAAGTAGCATTTTCCGCTGAAATGACAGGTTCCATGTCGCTGAACACACATTTTGCCGTCAGTTTGAATTTACTGCCAGATTTCCCACTGGCTTTGATCCGGACGACGTCGATTGGAACACTGTTGGTAGAAACTGTAGAGCACAAGATGATCCATACCAGACAACAGAGAAAGAAGAAAGCTCTGAAAAAAGGGAAAGAAAGCAATAAATGTATACACTATGTTAAAGCAAAGGAAACAGAGCTGAATTATCATTCCGACACGTGGGAATTAAGTACCAGATACTAACTGAAATATAATTTAAAAACTGCAAGGTTAAATGTTTTAAAAAATTTTATCGCTGAGACATTATGGGATATGCATCCGATTTTCTGGAAATAACAGATGCATTAAGTTCTGATGCATTTGAGATAAACTATTGGTTGCAGACAATCTCGATATGATCAATTTATTGATGGTAGTTGTTGACTGGAATGAAAAGTAGCATTGGAATAAACATATATTAATTCATTATACATTACTTTTTTTAAGAAAGAAAAAAAAAGTAATTAAAATTTTCTAATTATGGTTATCGCTTTTTTGGTACGCGCGGTGTCTGATTGGTTTATTTGAATAAGATCAGGAAAAATAATTTCTTAGATGCCTGTAGCGACATCAATAATAAGCAACGGCGTGAGAAACCCTGTATAAGCCATTTATGCAAACGACAAATGCGCAGATCAGACTGCATATCCCCGCAGTTTCATCAGAGATTTTTGAAATAACTTAAGTTTGGTTGAGCATTATTATTTAAAGAAAGCCACCATGAACATTCAGCCAGGAAAAGAACTATCTGATTTGCATTTGAAACTGTAAATGAATAGGCCCTATCTGTATTTTTCTCTGTATGATACTAATCAAAATTCGAAGTATTTGAAACTTATTCATAATCTATAATCTAAGTTATCTGTCTGAGACAATTCATGCGGTAAATATATTCTCAAAAGAAAGTTTCAGTTTGAAGAGTCTTTGGCACTTTCTTCTTTCTTTGTTTTTTTTCTTTGTCTATTCTGTGGTTCCATATGATGCGGTGCTCCTCCTTGTCTTCACATCCTTCTTGATTTTAGGGCGCGCTATTCGTCGTTAAACCCATTTGGCACTGCCTTGGTTCTCTATGATCATGGTCTGGCATGTCATACGAGGATCCACAACTCCTTCCCATTTTCCTCCCAACATGTTCCAATTTCTTCTCGAGTCTCCTTAGGATTATGTTCTTCAGTTTGCTGCTGTGTAAATAAATTCTGAATCAGGTTCTTTGTTAAACGTAGTTCAATCACAAGTCGGCTAACTTTTTCCTGTAAAAGGTGTATATTTTTGGACGAAACATTTCTCTCTTCTGTTCATTCTGCCACTGTTTTAATACTCATATGCATCAGAGATTTTTCTATGAAGTCATCATCAGAGCTTGCGTCGCTTCTTGAATATACCTCCTCTGCCCTCTTTATGCTGGGTTTCTTCTTCCGATTCCAATGCAAAGGACTCTTTTGATCCATTGCTTGTTCTTGAGCGGCATTTGCTCTGCATTTAGATGAAAAGTGGTTAAATTTGTTGCAGATGTTACACTGTGTTCCGTATGCAGGGCAGTCTTTCCCCCTTGAATGTGCTCTTTTGAAACCACAGTATGTGCAATGTTCTGAGCTTTCATCTCTTTCGTTGTATTTCGATGTATTCTGGATACCTTGTCTGGTTCTTTCTTCGTGACGTTACTTTAGCCATCTCCCGGTACCCCGGATCTGCCTTCATATCATTAACTTGTATCCAAATATCTTTTATATTTCCGGCTTCCGTCAGAAATTGTTGTAAAGTCCAGCTTTTCGATATGCACTTTTGAATCAGTTGTTGGTTCTCTATGGTTTGAATGAGATGCACTAATATTCGTTTATCATGGTTATCGCCAAACTCGCATTCGTGCGCTTTTTCTCTAAGTCTTGTTGCATATGCCACTGTTGCTTCTCCTGCTTTGGATCTCGTTTTCAGGAATATATATGTCGCATAATTAGCTCACCTGAGCCATTGGCTCAGGGTGAGCTATTGTGATCACCCAGTGTCCGTCGTCCGTCGTGCGTCGTCCGTCGTCCGTCGTCAACAATTTGCTTTAAATGACATCTTCTCTGAAACCGCTAGGCCTAGGGCTTTGATATTTAATATGAAGCATTGTCTAGTGGTCCTCTACCAAGTTTGTTCAAATGGTGGCCCCAGGGCCCAAAATGGCCCTGGGGCAGGGGGTCTTGGGTTCGAAACTAAAAAATACTTAAAAATCTTCTTCTCAAGAACTGCTTGGCTCAGATGCTTGAAATTTGGTATGTAGCATTGCCCAGTGGTCCTCTACCAAGTTTGTTCAAATGGAGGCCCCAGGGTCCAAAATGGCCCTGGGGCAGGCAATCTTAGGTTCGAAACTAAAAAATACTTAAAAATCTTCTTCTCAAGAACTGCTTGGCTCAGATGCTTGAAATTCGGTATGTAGCATGGCCTAGTGGTTTTCTAACATGTTTGTTCAAATGGTGGCCCCAGGGTTAAAAATGGCCCTGGGGCAGGGGGTCTTGGGTTCGAAACTAAAAAATACTTAAAAATCTTCTTCACCAGATCTACTTGGCTCAGACGATTGAAATTTGGTATGAAGCATTGCCTAGTGGTCCTCTACCAAGTTTGTTCAAATGGAGGCGCCAGGGTCCAAAATGGCCCTGGGGCAGGCGGTCTTGGGTTCGAAACTAAAAAATACTTAGAAATCTTCTTCTCAAGAACTGCTTGGCTCAGATGCTTGAAATTTGGTATGTAGCATTGCCCAGTGGTCCTCTACCAAGTTTGTTCAAATGGAGGCCCCAGGGTTCAAAATGGCCCTGGGGCAGGCAGTCTTGGGTTCGAAACTAAAAAATACTTAAAAATCTTCTTCTCAAGAACTGCTTGGCTCAGTTGCTTGAAATTCGGTATAAAGCATTGCCTAGTGATTCTCTAACAAGTTTGTTCAAATGGTGGCCCCAGGGTCAAAAATGGCCCTGGGGCAGGGGGTCTTGGGTTCGAAACTAAAAAATACTTAAAAATCTTCTTCACCAGATCTACTTGGCTCAGATGCTTGAAATTTGGTATGTAGCATTGCCCAGTGGTCCTCTACCAAGTTTGTTCAAATGGAGGCCCCAGGGTCCAAAATGGCCCTGGGGCAGGCAGTCTTGGGTTCGAAACTAAAAAATACCTAAAAATCTTCTTCTCAAGAACTGCTTGGCTCAGTTGCTTTAAATTCGGTATAAAGCATTGCCTAGTGGTTCTCTACCAAGTTTGTTCAAATGGTGGCCTCAGGGTCAAAAATGGCCCTGGGGCAGGGGGTCTTGGGTTCGAAACTAAAAAATACTTAAAAATCTTCTTCACCAGATCTACTTGGCTCAGATGCTTGAAATTTGGTATGTAACATTGTCTAGTGGTCCTCTACCAAGTTTGTTCAAATGGTGGCCCCCGGGTCAAAACTGGCCCTGGGGCAGGGGGTCTTGGGTTCGAAACTGAAAAATACTTGAAAATCTTCTTCTCCAGAACTGCTTGGCTCAGATGCTTGAAATTTGGTAAATAACATTGCCTAGTGGTCCTCTACCAAGTTTGTTCAAATGGTGGCCCCAGGGTCCAAAATGGACCTGCGGCAGGGGGTCTTGGGTTCCAAACTAAAAAATACTTAAAAATCTTCTTCACCAGAACTGCTTGGCTCAGATGCTTGAAATTTGGTATGTAGCATTGCCTAGTGGTTCTCTACCAAGTTTGTTCAAACGGTAGCCCCAGGGTCCGAAATGGCCCCGGGGCAGGGAGTCCCAGGTTTGAACCATAGAAATACATAGAAAAATATTAAAAAATCTTCAACTTCAGGACCGCAAGGCCCAGATGCTTGAAATTCGGTATGTAGCATGGCCTAGTGGTCTTTTACTAAGTTTCTTCAAATGGTGGCCCCAGGGTCCAAAATGGCCCCGTGACAGGGAGTTCTAGGTTTGAACCATAGAAATATATAGAAAAATATTTAAAAAATCTTCTTCAGAACCACTTGGCTCAGATACTTAAATTTGGTATGTAGCTTTGCCCAGTAGTCTTTTTTTACCAAGTTTGTTCAAATGATGACCCCAGGGTCTAAAATGGCCCCGCCCCAGGGGGTCCTGGGTTTGAACCATAGAACTACATAGAAAAATATTAAAAAATCTTCTATTTCAGAACCACATGGCTCAGATGCTTGAAAATTGGTATGATGCATTGCCTAGTTGTTCTTTATCAAGTTTGTTCAAATGATGGCCCCAGGGTCCAAAATGGCCTTGCCGCAGGGAGTCCTGAGTTTTAGCCATTGAAATACATAGGAAACTATTAAAAATCTTCTTCTTCAGAACAACTTGGCTCATATGCTTGAAATTTGGTATGATGCATTGCCTGGTGGACTCTTACAAAGTTTGTATAAATAGTGGCCCTGGGATCCAAAATGGCCCTGAGGCAGGGAGTCTTTGGTTCGAAATTAAAATGTACTTAACAACCCTCTTCTCCAAAACCCCTTAGTGCAGATGCTTCAAATTTTGTATGATGCATTGCCTAGTGGTCCCTTACCAAGTTTGTTCAAATGATGGTGCCACGGTCAAAAATGGTCCTGCCCAGGGGGCCCTGGGTTTGAACCATAGAAATACATAGAAAAATATTCAGAAATCTTCTTCTTCAGAACCACTTGGCTCAGAGGCTTGAAATTTAGCTTTTAGCATTGCCTAGTGGTCCTTTACCAAGATTATTCAAATGATGGCCCCAGGGTCCAAAATGGCCCTGCCCCAGGGGGTTAAGGGTTTGAACCATAGCAATACATAGAAACACATTCAAAAATCTTCTTCTTCAGAACCATTTGGAAACGGTTGCAAACTATCAGGTTTGTTCAAATTATGACCCTAGTTTGACCTTTAACCTTTTTGTTCAGGTGAGCGATTCAGGGCCTCTTGGCCCTCTTGTGTTTGTTCTTCTATGGCATGAAATATGCATTGAGCTTGATTCTTAATTTCTAATTCTTGGTCAGGGCATTCGGGATCTGGCAAACTTTTCTCCAATCTTGCTATCTCAGATCCGCCGTATATGATTAACGCATCTTTTCTATCTAAAGGGTTAGCTACTCTGAAATATCTGAATTCTCTCTCTATGGACCCTAACCAGTCCTCCCAGAGTTTCCCCGTTGATAGTTGCTCTTCTTAGGACTGAATGGTGACGCTCGAAGATTTCTTCCTTCTGATATTATTGTTACTGTACCATCAGCCATACCTAGACCGTATCTTGTAACTTAGCTCTGAATACCTTTATTCTTTAACGAAGATAATCAAAAGTTCTACTTATCTAGTCTCTATCTTCTCAAGTATTTCAAGATATTGCCTTTTCTTTGCATTTTCTTCTTCAACAAGGCAACTTTGCCCCATAATTTAATAAAAAAAGAAACTAATAAATTTAATTGAGACTACTTTTCAGAGAGAGGGTGCTCTTTATCTTGCTTGTAATGATAAACATGCTTTTTTTCTTCCGATGACCAAAAAAGGTTTAAAATGTGGTCTTGCCAAAATGTTTGTGATGCTTTAGTATATCTTCTAGATAACATTTTCATCAGATTTGGTACTAAGTTACACAGACAAATTGTAGGAATGCCGATGGGTACTAACTGCGCTCCTCTTGTAGCAGATTTGTTTCTGTTTTGCTATGAAAGCGACTTTATGTCTCTTTCTGATGAAACTCAAGCTCATGTCATTGAAGCATTCAACTCAACGTCTAGATACTTGGACGACCATTTAAATATTGACAATCCTTATTTTGAAGGAATGGTTAGTCAAATTTATCCTGCTGAATTGCAGTTAAATAAAGCAGATACCGAGGCCCCATTTTTGGATTTACATTTATCAATTTTAGACGGATTTATGACAAACGCGATGATTTTGATTTCGACATTGTTAATTTTCCGTTTTTGGATGGTGATGTTCCCCGCACCACTTCTTATGGTGTTTACATTTCTCAGCTTATTCGCTTCGCTAGGGTGTCTAGTCATTTGGCTGAATTCAATGCTCGTAATAAAAGTTTGACTGCCAAGCTTTTACAGCAGGGGTATCGGTATCATAAACTTCGGAAAGTTTTTTTTCTAAATTTTATCGTAGACACTTTGAATTGGTTTCTAAATATAATACAGGGTTTCGGTCACTTTTGCAATAAGGCCTATTGGAACCTGCATTTTATGGTGACTTAGTATATAAATCACGCAAAATCGTAGGGAAAACAGAATTTCCTGATCAATTCAAGAGAATTATCATGCGATTTAAACGCATTGGCTATAACATAGATGTAATGCGACAGTCTGCATGCTTAGTGGTTAACCTAATCACAACTTTGCTGTCCTCTTTAATTGCACGCCGGTGGGTCGGGGTTCAGACTCTATGATAGCCCCTACATAGCTATATCTTAGTTGGTTGGGGCCGGATGTTTTTCTGTTTCTTGGCCCACCGGGGTTCAGCTGGTGATCTTCTTTTGTTCCAGTGTTTCAGTGCTGTTGCTGCCCCCCAGGGATCTCCAGGTGTTTCAACACGTTTTGGTTGTCGAGTCCTCATCCTTGTTACATCACGGCCTTTTCTTCATTTTAATTGTCGACCGTGATGACTCTTTGATGAGTTAGGGGACCTCCATACGAACCGAACTACAAACTAATTGTGTGCACCGCGGCGGAGGGTGAGGGTGAAGGCTTGGGCCCAGTAAAACCGGTGTAACCCCCCCCCCCCCCCCCCCCAGTAGTTATTACTGACCGTCCCAAGGCGGTACTTTCGTTGCGGTTGCATTTGTTTTATGTTCTGTGTTGTTTAATTTATTGTGTTCTCATTTTAACCTTTCTGTAATAAAAATAGAAAATAGGTAAAAATAGCTGTTAAATGTTTTCCGTATAATTTGCTTAGTCTGTTGTAACCCTTCTGTTGGTCTTAATTATTTAGTTCAATAAAGATAGCTGAGTTGCCACCTGTTTGGGAAAGAGCTGCTGACTCGGCTTATCACTTGTAATTTATTGTTTGTTGGGATGTCTTTGTAAATCTTTCCCTTTGATGTTGAGTATAGGGTTTGGGATCTGATTCAGTCAATTCCTGAAGTGTTGTTACTCTTTAAATTTTTGGCTTGCGATGACGGTCGCAAGCCAGTATTCAAGTGGTTTAGTGATACCGAGTTATTTTCGGAAGAGACGATACGTCACGCTTAGTCGGAAAATACCAAGAGAGTCTATTTTTATCCATATCCGATTTACCTCATCTGCTAAAAATAACAGACGGAAAATCTATTTTTGATAGTGCATGTACTTTGTTTTGATATTTCCGTTAAAAAGCACGTTTTTCTTTCACAAGTGCCTTGAACTTGGCCACATATCTTTTGCTTTTTATAAACTGATTGCATAAAAATGAAATTCTTAATTTAATGCAAAATATTTTGCTTTGCATCCATAGAAATATATCAAAACCTGTGTAAGAAACAGTGTATATTTATAGCTTAGTTTACAAGCATTAGCTTTTTCCAAAATCATGCAGCGGCCTCGCGAAAAATAGGCCTTAGGGCATCGCATAATCTGACTAGTCAAAGCAGCCGGCACACTGTCCAGAACCGGTGCATTCTTGGGGTCTGATCAGTCTTTTTCGGCAATTATATTCTTCATGATGCAGACATCTTTCATGCTGAGGATAGACTGATCAGACTGCGCTTATGCCGGAATGGGCTGATCTGTGTATCTGTAAAAAAATAGCGAAGTTCAAATTCATTGTTTTAATTTAGAAACATGCGCTTTTAATGATTTTTCCAGTTATCACTCATCACATTTACTGAAAAAAGTATCCCATCTATCCGTGTGTGTGGCTTTTATGTACAACTGACCGTGTTATGTATGTAAAAGCTGGTAATGTAGGTGAGTAATATTAACGCATACGCATTGCAACAGGCATAAGCGATATAATGTACGCATTTTTAGCTTCTGATAAATTTCCTATTCGCCATCAACATGTTCATGAATAGCCTGAACTGGAAACCTCTTACAATGATACAGGTACAGAAAAAGGGGACAATTCAGAACCGTTAAAATTTGAATCTCGTTGAGGCCGACTGTTAGGGAATCATTGACAGCTTTATGACAATGGAGTGGTTGGTTGGATGATGCGATGATGATAGGTTATAACTTCCAGTACCGGGACGTACTACTGATTTGGATTATAGTTGGGCAAGGGCCTACTGTGATTGCAGTAGATGCGGGTGGAGGTTGTGTAGACATTTTTCTTGCTTTTATAACACTCCCTTATGTTGCCTTTTTAGCTCGCCTGAACGAAAGTTCAGGAAGAGCTATTGTTGTCACCACGGCGTCGGCGTCCGCGTCGGCGTCCGCGTCCGCGTCCGGATTGGATGTTTTGGTTAAAGTTTTTTAAAGACCTATATCTCCTTAATCCATGGATGGATTCTTTTGATACTTGCACTGTAGTTAGATATTGGTCCAAAGTTTAACAGGGTACCACCCCCACCCCACTCCGTGACCTTGATGTCAAGGTCATGGACTTAGAAAATTGGGAGTATTTCTGACTGGATGTTTTGGTTAAAGTTTTATACAGCCCAATATCTCCTTAACCCATGGATGGATTCCTTTGATACTTGCACTGTAGTTAGATATTGGTCCACAGTTTTCCAATGTACTACCCCCACCCCCCTCAGTGACCTTGATGTCAAGGTCATGGACTTAGAAAATTGTCTTTTTATTGATTGGATGTTTTAGTTAAACTTTTAAAGACACATATCTCCTGAACCCAGCTATGAATTCTTTTTATATTTGCTTTTTAGTTAGATATTAGTCCAAAGTTTTACAGAGTACTACCCCAACCCTGCTCAGGTACCTTGATGTCATCGTCAGGGACTTGGGAAATTTGGTCTTTATTAATGTTTTCTAATTGCATGCTGATTCATAATTCAGAGATTTAGTTTACACTTTAACTGATGTTAGACACTTTATTGAGTTTTTACAAAACACTATATGCTTACCGCTTTGGGTGACCTTAAATTCAAGGTCATCGACTTTGAATTTTGTCTTAAAGATTTTGTTAAAGTTTTATATTTATGAAGACATAATTTCACAGTGCCATGATGGAGTCAGTTGATACTAATACTTGGACTGATGTTAGATAATGGTTCAAGGTTTTGATACATCCTAGCCCCCCCCCCTCTCCCCCCACTCCCATCCCCACCTCTTAGTTCTTTGATTTCAAGCTCATGGACTTTGAAATTTCATATGGATTTTTTTAATTTTTAGACTTATTTCTGAGATAGCTTTTGTTTATAAATGTATTGTCATTATGGACATGCTTGCCTGAAGTTTTATGCATAGCAGTCCACACCACCAAAGCGACTGTGTGATGGGCAAGCACCTATTCAGGCGAGCTATGCTGTCAGCTGACAGCTCTTGTTATTTCACCTATACAATTGTACAGAGAAATATTTTCATTCGTCGACGTTTACCTTAGATGAACCTATACTGGGCTAACGATGTTCATACATCCATGAACAACACTCATTCATACAAGCGTAAGCGACGTCATGGATAATTCAAATAGATGATTGGCCGATGTAACGTTTGATATACGTCATGTCATAGTAGCGGCTGTTGTACATCATTATAAAACACGTTGGTTTATAGCTATTCTTCGTCCTTTCTTTCACGAATAAGTAACAAAATTGATGTGAAAACATAGCATAAATATAAAATATAAATTTCATATTTCGGAAGTTCATGGAAGTATGAACGCAATGGGTTCCATGCTTTGTTGCTCCCAAATGGTGTAAAGCAAGTTATTGTCTCGAACAATAGCAGCATGCATTTTCTTCTCTGAGTGTCAAAATTGCCATTGATGCCACTAAAACCAAAAATGAACTTCAGTAAATATAAATTTATTGTCTTCTTTGATGCCTAGTTTAGATATGCCAAAATTCCATAGACATGGGTTTTAACATGGATTTGCAGCATGGTCTTAAAACCAGTCTCAATTTGAAGGAAAAATAATATCAAATGAAAACGATTCATGGGAAGCAGAAGCATGGCACAATGGATGCTGAGAATAAGACCTAGCGTAATTGTTTATTGCAGAATAAATCAGCGACTTCAAAAACTGATAAACGATTACCACTAAAATATCACGGTTACAGTATAATTGTGTCGAGGAATTCATTGGCCAACTATTTTGATTGATTGATTGATTGATTTGATGCTTAACGTCCACGGTAAACAGCAATGGTCATGTCGGGACGGCCAGTTATCCTAACCACACTATTCCTGGGCAGGCTTAGACCTCCTAAGCGGTTAACCAGTACGAAGTGCACATACTTTCGCCAGTAACTGACAACTGCCCTTCTTGAATCAGCGGAAGAAGAAACGAAAATATGTGGCCAGACCGTGTTTCGAACCCAGAGCCTCTGACTTATGAGTCAGGTGCCCTACCGATTGCGCTACGCTGCCCAGCTCAAATATGAAAAGCTAATGGAAATCCTCCTTTAAAAGGATAAAATTAGCTTTTTCCTCCAGATATACGAGCAGAGACACGATAAAACCAACAAAGTGGCATGTGCTCCCAGCAAAGACTCAGATCAGCCTGGGCATCCGCCGAGTCTGATCAGATCTTTGCTGTCTGCAAGGAAGTAGCTTAGACCCTTATGACTTATGAGACAGGTGCCCTACCGATTTCGCTACGCGGCCCGGCCAACTCTTTTGAAAAAATAGGGAGAAATGTAATATCTAGCTACGAGGGGAGTTCACTAAGTTCGTAGAACTCGGTATTTTTCTATACAATTCAAGATTTCTTTTTTCATTTTTGTGCAGTGTAAACATTTGTCAGTTGAATGATAATAGCCGTTCAGTCAACACGTACATTTTTGCTCTTACTTTTTGTTTGAAAACCTATACCCATAGGCAAAAATGGAAAGTCAGAATATTGAGTTCAGAGCAGTCATAAAGTTCCTCACTAAGGAGGGTGCAAACACCAAAGAAATCCATCGGCGCATGGCTGATGTGTATGGTGATAGTAGCCCAAAGTATTCCACAGTGGCAAAGTGGTCAGCAGAATCAAAAAGTGGGCGCATCTCCTTAGAAGATGCCCCAAGGCCAGGTCGCCCTGCTGATGTCATCAGCCAGGAGATGATCGACCGTGTTGAGAGACTTGTGCCGCGGCGGAGGGTGAGGGTGAAGGTTTGGGCCCAGTTAAACCGGTTTAAACCCCCCAGTAGTTATTACTGACCGTCCCAAGGCGGTACTTTCGTTGCGGTTGCATTGTTTTATGTTCGGTGCTGTTTAATTTATTGTGTTCTCATTTAACCCTTCTATAATAAAAATAGAAAATAGGTAAAAATAGTTGTTAAATGTTTTTCGTATAATTTGCTTAGTCTGTTGTAACCCTTCTGTTAGTCTAAATTATTTAGTTCAGTAAAGATAGCTGAGTTGCCACCTATTTGGGAAAGCGCTGCTGACTCGGCTTATCACTTGTAATTTATTGTTTGTTGGGATGTCTTTGTCAATCTTTCCCTTTGATGTTGGGGATAGGGTTTTGGATCTGATTCAGTCAGTTCCTGAAGTGTAGTTACTCTTTAAATTTGTGATCGCCGAATCAAAGTTGCCGAACTTGCTTCAGAATGTGGTATTTCTTATGGAAGTGTTTACACTATAATCCATGAACATTTAGCTCAGGTGGGTACCCAGAAACCTGAACATGCAAGATCGTCAGCAAAGGGTGGAGTCCAGAGTTGCACTAGCGGCTATTCGTGAGTGCAAGCTCGAGCAGTTAAATCACCCGCCATAAGTCCAGACCTGGCCCCAAGTGATTATTATCTGTTTCGAAATTTGAAGTCCCACTAGCGTGGAACGAGATTTCGTGATGACGATGAGCTCAAGGCTGCTACAGAGGCTTGGTTTGAGGACCAAACAGACGACTTTTATTTCAAAGGCATAGACTGCTTAACAGAAAAGTGGGCCAAATGCATTGAAGTAAAGGGGGATTATATTGAAAAATAATGTTGAAACCATCTTCCAATCTGTGCGTTCAACCCCGAGCTCTATTGAACTCCCCTCGTATATGTTAAGAGCCAGGAACCATCTGACGTCAATTACGTTGACGTTAATTAACGTTATTGCTAAGTTACATCGTCCATCTTAATCACTCTCATCAATACACTGTCTTTATCAGACGTTGTTCAGTTATTACAATTTGAGCCGCGACACGAGAAAGCCAACTATATGGTTGTACACCCAGCGCAGACTCAGATCAAGCTGGACATCCGTCCAGTCTGATCAGACTCTTTTCTAAGCGCTTAAAGACTAGCTAAGGGTCTACGCTATCTTCATGCGAACAGCGAAGACTCTGATCAGACTGGGCGGATGCCCAGGCTGATCTGAATCTGCGCTGGGCGCACGACCACATTGTTGGTTTTGTCGTGTCGCGGCTCATTTTGTTGTTCGCTGCTTTATATATGTTTCTCGGGACAGGGCTCACAAAATCATGCTTGCGGTTACGCGCCGTACTGTAAATGAGCCGTGACACGAGAAAACGAACAAAGTGGTTGTGCGCCAAGCGCAGACTCACATCAGCCTGGGCATCCGGCAAGTCTAACCAGACTCTTTGCTAAGCGCTTAAAGGGTAGCTAAGGGCCTAAGCTACCTCCATGCGGACAGCGAAGACTCTGATCAGACTGGGCAGATGCCCAGGCTTATCCGAGTCTGCGATGGGCGCACATGCCACTTTGTTGGTTTTCTCGTGTCGCGACTCAAAAGATTTACCACATGCAGCCCTATGACATACCTAAACAACGTCATCGCGCAAACAATGTCCTCGGAAAAGAAGTACTTCCTTATTCCTCAGTGTTTCATTTTTTTTAATTCTAAGCCGTTTATGCAGTGACGTTATAGAGTTATTCCTTTATATTATTGTGGTTGTATCGAAATAGGGAAAGTAAAATCTATTGCTTTGCCTTTATATAATAAAACTATAAAATCCAAAGAACGGCGCCTGCAGGAATACGGATCGGTCCAATTACTACATTCTAATTACTGTCCAATCCAAACAGACCCTAAGGATACAAATTAAAGTACAGATGAAAGATAAAGTTAGGTTTTAATTAAAACAAATCTGTTACATTGGTCCTTTGCTCTATTCGCTGACCATGCGAAGAACGCCGCCTTCTATCAAAACAAGCAAGGTACACTATAGAATATCACCTGGGTGCTGAGGATATGTCGAATAAGGACTTGGAAATACAAGAGCATTCGGTGTTGTATAAACTGTCACCCATACAAAAAGTGTCAGGGAACTTATTTGACCTCGCCATAAAAATGCTCAAGGAAAACCCAGGGTCATAATTTTAAAAAAAAATAACACATGGAATGGACATACCAGTTCCAAAAAGATTCATTGCCAGGGGAACGAACGAACGAAGCAACCGGAACTCCTTGGCCAATTCCACGAATGAAGGTATTGGTCTCATGATCAAGATGGCCGCCATGCCGATATATGGTAAAAACCCTTTAAAAGTCCTCTTTTCAAGAAACGAAAGGCCGTGACGATGACTTTGAAACTTTTATGTAACATCAGAGACACGGACCCTACAAGTTTTGTTCAAATGATGATCCTGCATTGTACTTGACCTAATGAATGGTTAGGTCAACTTTAGGGCATATACTTTTGTATGGGAAAATGCTTAAAATGAATTAACAAAAACTATTTAAGTATAACTTTAGGTATATATGGTTAACTTAACGAGCAGATAAAGCCAACTTCACCATTAGTGCGTGCTGATAATCCCAGCATGTCCTACGGTTTTGTCTTTCCCTGCCCAGGGGCTGGATACACGTGAGAGTTAAAGGACAGGTGGTCCTCAGGTAACTATACCTAAGATGAAGTTTGTAATATTGGAAGTAGGTCATTTTGATTGCAAGACTGTTTTATTGTTTTTAAGCTGGCCAATCACGGTAAGTTAAAATGCCGAAATTGTTGTGAAAGTCCAAAAAAAACAAAAAAAAAAAAAAACATTAGAAAACAATATGAAAGCGGAAACAAGCATTTAACTTTAATATAAACATATCCAAACCAATTTTAGTGTGACAGTCGTGCGTTTCTGTATTTTTCTGTATTCAACTACTTCAGTGTCGCTAAACCCCAAAAGTTTGAAAGAAAAAAGAAAAAAAAAGATGATGGGCAGCACTCGGCAGACAACGAGCATCCCCCTCCGAGCCACACTTACTGTAACATTCCGTGGGACACATTAGCTGCAGATATCAGGTAAGAGACGCCTATGTATTAACCCGCGAGCACAGGCGTCCCCAATCGAGCAACCTTTATCCCTGTGTCTCGAGAAAAACCACAGACAAAGGCATCAGGAAAGAGATTTGATGCAGCAAGAACCCGCAAAACGCCTAAACAACTCAAAAGAATGGAAACTAAACTCAGCTAAGATTCTTGTCGTTATGACAAGTTTGTCTTAGTTTTAGAACAATTTAGAAATTTTACCAGATATACATCTAATGGAATAAGGTTATTTTAAATCAGTATTTAAGTAGTGACCCCAATGCTAGAGAACCAGAATCAACACTGAAACACCGACTTACTGGGTTGATGATATCCTCGGGGACAAATTGTCCACCAGCAGCGATACCGGCCCAGTGGTTCTAATATAAACATCTCTTTAACATCTCTTTCCTGATGCTCTTATCTGTCGCTTTTCTCTAGACGCAGGGGTTGAGGTGGTTCGATGGGGGACCCCTGCGCTCGCGAGTTAATACGTAAGCGTCTCTTACCTAATGTCTGCAGCTAATGTGTCCCGCAGAATGTGACAGTAAGTGTGGCTCGGAGAGGGATGCTCGTTGCCTGCCGAGAGCTGCCCATCATTTCTTTTCTTTCAAACTTTTGGGGTTTAGCGACACTGAAGAAGTTAAATACAGAAACGCGCGTCTGTCGCACTAAATTTGGTATGAATACGTTTATATCAGAACCACTGGGCCGGTATCACTGCTGGTGGACAATTTGTCCCCGAGGATATCATCAACCCAGTATGTCAGTGTTTCAGTGTTGATTCTGGTTCTCTGGCATTGGGGTCACTGCTTAAATACTGATTTAAAGTATTTATTATTCAATTTGATGTATATCTAGTAAAATTTCTAAATAATTCCAAAACTAAGACTAACTTGTCATAGCGACATGAATCTTAGCGGAGTATGGCTTCCATTCTTTTGATTTGTTTTGGCTTATTGCGGGTTATTGCTGCATCGGACATCTCTTTCCTGATGACCTTATCTGCCGCCTTTCTCGAGACGCAGGGGTTGAGGTGGCTCGATGGGGTTAATCGGTTAATGGGGTGCGCTCGCGAGTTAATACGCGCGTCTGCCGCACTTAATTTGGTATGAATACGTTTATACTTGTATTTGTTTTTAAATGATACTAATTTAAAGCCATAAAAATTATTTTTGTACGTCTAAAATCTGTCTTATTTGTTCAAGTTGTACCTTCGTTTTGGCGACTGTATAACAAACTTTTGGTCAACGACATATATATTTTCATTATTTCAAAGTCGCCAAAAAGCTCTACATTTAAGTTAATTATAACGTAAGTAGTCAAAACGCAAGGCAGTCTACAAAAAATGTCCACTCCTGACTTCAGAATTAAGGACTTTCTTTGCTCCGGCGTGTCTGTGTTGTTTTACTGTTAAGTGCTTATTTTGTTTCATCTCCGTATTTAAGCCTGATTTAAACATTTGCTGTTTTGATCCATTGATGAGATAGAAACTTTTCATACGGACCGTATTACTTGTATGCTTATAACTCACAACAGAATCCAAGGCGAGGGTAACGTGCGTGTAAATCCGGCTTTAGCCCCGCCCCTCACAGTAATTAATGCGCGTGAAAAAAAAAACGAAAAAAAAAAAAAAAACGGTCAAAGCCCAGCCCCTTCCCAATAATATATTATTGATCGTTTGAGGGCGGCGATTCCATTATAATATATTGCTATTATTGTTTGTTTTGTCCACTTGTCTGTAGGCATCTAGCATTGTGGTTACCTATACAGCTGCCCACTTTGCATTTTGTTTTGTGATCTAAAATAGAAATTAGGTAAAGCAGAGGTCGCGTGTATTTCGAATGACATTTGTATGTAAACCACAAGAAAACCCAGACCGAGAGTTACGCGCGTATAAAGTAAAAGATAGGCAATGATCAGGAATTAATACAATCAAATCCCACATTCCGCTCTCAAAACCAATAGGGAAAGAAGTACATACACACAGAAAATGACACAAGTTTACGAAAGACACGCACAGTTAACCGAATGAGCAGCTCTTTCCCAAACTACCCCAATAACAGCATCAACATCTATTTTTACTTATTTTTCATTTTAATTACAAAACAAAACAAAACAGAAGGCAGATTGGGCAGCAATACAGGAGACCAAACTGCCAGAGACCATATACAAGTGGACACAGCACAATATAACATCAACGAACCGCTACAGAAGTACCGCCTTGGAACGGTCAGCAAAAGATAACTGGGGCATGTTTTACTGGGCCCAAACCTCGCCTTCTGCTTCTGCAGTGGTTTGAAACATTAAGTTAGCTGTTTGGTCCGCATGAAGGTTTCCTAACTCATCAATGAAACATCACCGGAAACAAACAAGTCACGGATAAGGCCTATCATGAATCAGAGATTAAGACTCAACGGAAAAAACGTAATGCGACACCAGGAGACCCCTGGGAAGTCAGACAACACCACTGAAATACCGGAGCAAAAGAAAACTATCAGTTGAACCCCGAATAACCAAGCAACAGACAAGGCAAACTCTGGCCCCAACCAACTATACTGAACAAAAAAAGAAACGTTACATACATTGAAAACTTGACTTTTGATTTTCTACCCCTTTAACTTCAAATGAACTGGCGAGAATAAAATACGCATTGGTAATGAATGTAATCATATATTAGTGACTACTTTGTTCAAGTTGTTAGCCTTTAATAAGTTTTGAAATTTGAATAAATTGTTCCTGGAAAAAATTGATTTGAATGTTGATGTAACGTTTCTTTTTTTGTTCGGTATATATTAAGTGGCTTTATGTCGGGCCCGTCATTGAGTCTGATGCCTGACCAACCGGCGTGCAATTAAAGAGGGAAGCAAAACTTTTAACCATGATTGGGTTAACCACTGAAAATGCAGATTTGCATTACATTTATATCATATCCAATACGTTTGTAACGAACGATAATTTTCTTGAACTCATCAGAAAAATCCGACTTACCTACAAGTTCTTTGAATTTATAGACTAAGTCACCATAAAATTCTCGTTCCGATAGGCCCTGTTGCAAAAGACTTTTTAATCCGACATTGAATTTAGAAACCAATTCATAGTGGCGGCGAAAGAATTTTGAAAATGCTTTTCGAAGTTTATGGTATCTATGGCCCTGTTGGAGAAGCTTAGAAGTCAGAATTTTATTACGGGCATTGAAGTCAGTCACATGACTAGACACTCTAGCAAATCGAATAAGTTGAGAAATGTAAACCCCGTAAGAGGTGGAACGAGGAACATCACCTCCAAAAATGGAAAATTTACTATGTCAAAATCAAAGTCATCGCGTTTATCATAGATTTTGGATGAAACAAATCCATTTGAAACAGATAAATGTAAATCCAAAAATGGAGCTTCAGTATCGGCTGCATTAGCTTTACTGCAGCTCAGATGGATAAATTTGAGTCACCATGCCTTCAAAGTCAGCATTGTCAATTTCTAAAAGATCATCTAGATATCTAGATGTAGAGTTAATAAGCGCTGTAGTAATTTATTACTGACGGTTTCCAAGACGGTGCTTCGAGTGTGGCATATAACAATTATTATCAGTGTCTTTTGCTTTATGTACATTATTTAGAGTAGCCTTGCGGTTACCTGATTGGCTGTTTGCTTTTCTAGTGCTGTTTTGTCTGCCGTCTAATTATTTCTTAAGTGCCAATATAAACTTTAAATGTTTTCTGTTTATATAAACACAACAGCTGTTTGTGCCAATTGATATGCGAACCCTAGCCTTGCAATGCTTACAACAGCTGCGGAGAACAAATTGCTAGATTAGGTACCAATTATAACGGACCACGCTACTTAAATTGCTAGTTCATGCGGCAACAAAAGGCCCACGATAAGCAACTTATCTGTGGCAAAAGCGGGACTGAATGGATACCTTGCAGGCACACAACAATGAATAGACAATGAATCAGCCTTGATTCAACGTCTCAGTATGCGTTTTACAAAATTCAGCTCAGCCTGCGCGTTTGTGCAGCCTGTTCAGATTTTTTTATGTCCGGAGAGACCATGTTTTGACGCTGAAAAAGCCACATGCTAAAACTTTGGGCTCTAGCTAAACTGTATGAATACGCAGACTGGTAAGAGTCGTCAGTGTTTTCGAGGATGTGTGAACCCATAAATGCCTACCGTCCGTTGCCGGCTCTCGGCTTTTTAAGTCTTCGTAGGCTTACTATACCAGTGTAGAAATACAAATCATTATGAAAAGCTGTTGGTGATAAAATGTGCGTACATTTCAAAACCTTTTTATGTGAAAATGAAGTTTTATTTGTTTAAAGGCTAACCGATGTCATTTACATTGACGATGTTGTTGTTTGTAGCTTTACGTCCACGTTAAACAGCTATGGTCATGTCGGGACGGTCAATTAACCTAACCAGACAATTGATCATTATTCCTGGGCAGGCTTAGACCTCCTTTGCGATTAACCCCTACTACGAGCACATACTTTTGCCAGTAATTGAAAACTGCCCTTCTTGAATCAGCGGAACGGGAAGAATCAATTTCCACGAAAGTAAATGGGGAACCAGCTATCGAACCCAGGACCTCTACTGGCGTGCGACCAGTGGTGGCCGCGTACCAGTGGTGGCCACTTGCGTTCTGCACTCGCAATTACGTAATTTGTTTTGTCTCAGTTTGGGCCATTTAATAAAAGAAACGAAACAAACGCCCGAACAAAAGTTGGGTAAAATTCACTGCCTGGGAGGCAAAAGGTAAACAATTTTCCCAAGCTACCCTCATATCAACATCATTGCCTTTCCGGGGGACTACAGCACTTGGCACGAACATAAATAAATACAGAAATCAACATATACAAATTGCTGTATTGTTGATAAAGATTGACCTGGCACTCATTTATTTCCGTCATTACACTCGGATGGTTTCGTTAGTTTTAGCGATGATTTACCAGAAAATATTGCTACTTGAATATAATACAGTCACCCGTTTGTTGATGACGCCATAGCGAAGTGGTTAAGACTTCCGACTACGGATCTGTATATTGTAAGATCGAATCTTAGAGCATTCGTTTTCCCTAATCTCATTTTTTGTCTTGATTTTTAATCGCATATTTTAACTTATTAATTTTAAACGTTTTTCTCTCGTTTAGGTTTTCCCCATATATTTTCGTGGAAACGAACTTACGTAAGAGTCCCGGTTTCTCTTGATTCTACGCACTCTGAAAAGTGTCCGTCTGCTGGCAGCAGCTGCATTTATTGTATGTTGGATATACGATCCGCCTCCAGATGCTTGGTTTTCCTGAAAATGTTTTGCTGTGGAAGCAATGATTATTTTTTTCGTTGAATCTGAGATGTTTCTGGTCGACATTGTTGTAGGATTTACATGTACATGTGATAGTAGAAAGATAGTGCATCTCGTTCAGTAGTCGAAGGGGGCTGTCGGGTCGGGCGATGGTGCTTGGTCACTTTCAGTACCAGACCGCCATATTAGTTTGGCTGATAGTGCGGCAAAGGGCTACTGTGCTTGCAGTAGATGCGGGTTGGGCTTTTTTTTTATTTATTTTTCTCTCGCCTATCATCTCTTCTTTCCCCCGATCTTTAAAAGACGACCCGCTATAGAATGAAGTACTGTCTCAAAGGGTCGTTAAACCCAAACAACCAACCAAGCAACCAACCAAATTAATAGTTGAAACATTAAATTTTGTGTCGAGCATGGCAAGATTACCTGCTGCTTTTACGCAAAGAAAAAAATATACGTAAAAATATTGAAAAGACGGTTGAGAGATTCGAACCCATAACTCAAAGATTAAAGGCTCAATGCCTTATCCACTGTGCCACTTGATAACGTGATATCTTATGTTTAATAGTAAATGATCAGTCTGGGGACTTATGGATTTCCATAACGCATATTTGTGATGGTTAACCATGCATTTTAAATGAACTGACATGATGGCTTACCATAACATAAATACTGAAATTTTTACCACAAGATGTCACTACATGTCCGAAGGATGAAACGTGATGGAAAGCCATAACGTTGGTTTCTTCTGGTGTTATGGCTGACCATAACAAAGGCTAAAAACCCCAAGTATTTTTCTGTCACGTAACTGATGCAAAACCTTGAGTAACTCGTACGGTTAGCATCCCTTACAAAAAAGCAAGCATTGTAGACAATTTTGATCGTAACACTTTATAAAAAATTGAAAGTAAATATCTATTTTTCTTGGAAATAAAACAAGTCAAATGCACAGCAATATTTGCCTAATTTTGACCATAATTCTTCAGACATAACCAAAATAAAACTGTTAATACTGAGAATAGTTAAGGGCTGGACCAAATATTAATTTTAAGTGTAGACAGGTCAGGCTGAACACTGCCGGTAGGTTAATTTGCCATTTTAGTGAGTTGGACTGAAAAATGTAAGAATTATGGCTGACCATCACAAATATGCGTGACGGAAATCCATAAGTCCCCAGACTGATGATACTAATGCTACTTTTACCCGTTCGTAATCGGCTACCGTGAATTAATTTACGGAGATGAACGGAATATTCATGAGTGCCAGGTCAATGCTTACGAACAATATAAATGTTCACCTATCACGAAAAAGGTATAATCTGCAACCAACCTGCAAAAAAGCATCTAAATTCTTGTAACTCACAGCACACGTGTTACCATTATTTGAGCCGCGACACGAAAAAACCAACAATTTAAAGTGGTTGTGCGCTCAGCGCAGACTCAGATAAGCCTGGACATCCGCCCAGTCTGATCAGAGTCTTCGCTGTCCGCCGGGAGGTAGCTTAGACCCTTGAAGAGTCTGATCATATTTTGCAGATGCCTAGCGCATGCGCAGTATGTCAGCATCGGGAGTTCAGCCAGACAATAACTAGACCCCGTAGACATAGTTTTATACATGTTAATTAGAATCAAGTATGTATCTGTTATGGGGAAGGTGATGGTGCTGGGTAACTTTCAGTGCCTTGGCATCATAATAATTTTGATAATAGTAGGGCAAGGGCCGATGTAACGAAGTAAAGTGACCCCCATAGAGTAATAACCCCACCCCTTCCTGGTCATTATTCCATAAAATAAGACAGCCCTTTGCTATAAAATACTGACTCCCGTTAAAAAAAGAATGACCCCTTGTTCACGGGGGTAATACCAATTTGCCTACCTGTGCTTTCGACCGAGTCAGTCAATTACCATACATGCAAAAGTTGCTAACGATCGAGACAATCGACAGCAGTATCAGCTCTGTCGACAACCATTAACAATAGTACCATTTACCGTTATTGGTAATGCTTACGATCTTATTCTCGGTCGAAAGCGACTTTGTATTCTACAGACTCGGTCGAAAGCACAGCTAGCCAAATTGGTATAACCCCCGTGTTGTTAATTGCTATGGAATATTGACCCCCGGTCCGTAATTTTTTAAAGAGTACTGACCCCCACCCTGTGGCCATTATTTTATGACAGCCCGAACATAATATATTATGAATCCCCTTGAAGCAATGGTGTCTTTAAATATGTTTACGGCATACAGAATGTTGTACCCGATCTGTGTCAACTCTTTCATTTGGTGACGGATTTTAAAATGGTTGTTTTGTTTTTAGATTTTTGCGCAAAAAATACCCTTTGACCATTTCTCATATTAACCCTTTTTAACATGAACAAGTTCTGTATTTTGGGATTTTGAATTGTGAGAAACAACACAAACAAGGCATCTGCTAAGTTTTGGGAAGATCTGTTGTATTTTCAGCATTTTATGCAGATTTTTATCTTCGTCCCAAATTAGTGATTATCAGCAAAGGCGTAGCTGTAGCTGCCTTTACGCAAATACGCAGGTGCGTATTGAAATTTTGTCAAAATGACAAAATTTCAACATGCATCTGCATATTTGCCTACTTAAATTTTATAAATTAGACAATGATTTTATAAAAACTACCAAAACTTAACTATATGAAGTAAATTAGGTGGTTAACTCCTATACTCCCACACCCCACATCCCAAGGAGTATTAACATGATTGTGCGTATCTTAAAATAGCTCCTAGCTACGCCCCTGATCAGCACCTTAACAAGTCCTGCAATGTGTGATTCTGAATTGTGAAAAACAACATAAAGAATGCATCTGCTTTGTCCTGGGAAGATCTGTTGTACTGTCAGCATTTTATGCAGATTTTAATCTTTGATCCAAATACATGTAAGTGGTTATCACCACCTTAATGTAAGGTTTGGTGTATTGCCCCCTCCCCCCCCCCCCCCCACCCTTACTCCCTTCCCCAAAGGGAACACATAAAAATTGATTGGTTATAATAACTTGTAGCTATGTCGTTGGATCAGGATACAAACTCGTGTCGGAAGCGAGATAGCAAACTCATATGAAAAAAGGTCGCTTGATGACGCATAGTGACCTCCTTTACAA
Source organism: Ctena decussata (assembly GCA_963989385.1). Classification (NCBI taxonomy): domain Eukaryota; kingdom Metazoa; phylum Mollusca; class Bivalvia; order Lucinida; family Lucinidae; genus Ctena; species Ctena decussata. Next base: position 18,113,701 of record OZ022508.1, read on the forward strand.
CTAATACATTGTCTACGCGATTTTTATCCAGCCCTGGGTGAGACAAGAATTGTCGGTACAGTTGAAACTCTCGGTTATCCTTAAGGGAGAGTCGGGTAACTTCGGACATGCGGGTAAATTCGGACATACCATCATGAGCAAACTGTGAAAATCCAGATGAGACGGCTCATGATGAGCCGTCTCATCAGGATTTTCACTGTTTGGCCAGTTATTTTAGTTTTAGTTCCGAACAATTTACATATAAAGAAAACAATGTCACTGTCCGAATTTATCCGCTGTCCGAAGTTACCCGACTCTCCCCTATTTGAATTGCCGATAGTGGTCTACAGATGAAATTAGCAGATATCCTCATCTGGTGTGCAAGAAAAAAAATGTTGGTACAGGTGAAATTCGTTGATAACCTTATCAGGTGTACAAATATTCAGACATTACAGAGGAAATATGACACATAACAGCTGCGAAAAGGAAACTGTATACTGTTATCTGTCTGCTGTCTAATGTGACACTGACCTTGCACATTCGCTTTGATATGCCAAAATGCTACTTGCATACGAGGGGCGTTCAGAAAGTTCTGCAAGTGATGTAATATCCCACCGCAAAGACAGAACTGATATAAAGAATCTTAGAGCTATGATATGCCCAGACAAATTTTCAAACGTAGTGGATTTTGCTAAAGGACGCATCTTTAAACTTCTATGAAAGAGGTATACCATAAAGCCACTGCAGCCTATACTTTAGAAGACGATAATTCCTCGATATTTTTTTATCATTGCTAGTCAAAGACAAACCGAAGGCAATAATGTCCTGTAAATGTCGTGGAAATTATACATGTTTTTAGTCTAGGTTCCACACTGTCCTTAGAATTTAGATAATCCGCATTTTATGCGGTAGCCAACTAAAGTTTCAATGATTTCGTACCGAAAACAAGTGTCTTAGCATTCTAAATCTTGTCGGCAACAGTCGTTGCACTGGCTAATAGAAACCTGTCAAAAAAATTAAAGCTTATGCAGAAAATGAGATTGCTTCAATCTTCCGAAAAGGACGTTGACGCCAATTTCAATGATGCCATTGCACAATTGCCATCCTACTTACTTTTGAATGGATGTTGTAGGTAAAGATGGACGAACAGTTGACAGATTTATTTTGTGTTTACAATGTTTTTTTTTTTCACTTAAATAACTCACACTAAAAAAAAATCACATATGAAATCAGCCAAGTGGTATGACTGAAGCCTAAAAAAGGTTGTATATATGGGTGGATTTTGTCTCGACGCGGTCCGTATCCTGGTTCAAGGCAGTAATAGTCAGTTATAGATTTACCCAGATGTGCAAAACGCCGACGTTAGCACTGTTACACTATATATAGAGCTCGAAATGCCCTGTTGTCCAATAAGGATGCACTAACTTCTGTAGCAAACACTGAGGAAAGTTAACCATGAATATTCAGTACGTGAGTAAAACTTTGCTTTGAAAAAAAAATGTATTCTTCGAAATAAGTGCGACAGCACATTAACTATACTAAAACCAGCCCCAAGTGACTACCTTTCTAAAATGAAACAAGATTCTCTCTGTTGCTGATTTGATAGAGAGAAGAAATCCGTCCTTGATTAACGAGACGCCTAGCAACCCAGCAGGCACATGACGTTGAAATGACGTCGTGCTGACGTCGATGCGACGTAATGTCGTCGCATCGACGTTAGTGCGACGTCATTTTGACGTCATGTGCTTGCTGGGAAGACGTTGAAAGTCGGGTCTATTTTAAGCTGCGTTTACACTTACTTGGTGAACCGCCCCGAAAACAAGTCTCACAACCCGTCATATTTGGAAAAAACTTAAGCATATGCTTCATAGGTCCACTACAGTGAATTCGAATTAAAAATGAAAAGTAATTTACCACTGACCAATTTTCTGCGTCATATCAAATTTGATATCTTTATAGTCCTAATGGAAAATCCTGACTAAATAGGAACGTTATATTCTTAAAGTTTTCGAAGTAACTGACTAACTGGGTTAATGATATCCTCGGGGACAAATTGTCCACCAGCAGTGAGATCGGCCCAGTTCTACTATTAACGTATTCATACCAAATTTAGTGCGACAGACGCGCGTTTCTGTATTTAACTTCTTCAGTGTCGCTAAGCCCCAAAAGATTGAAGGAAAAGAGATGCTGCGCAGGTCTCGGCAGGCAACGAGTATCCCTCTCCGAGCCTAATTTACTGTCGTATTCACATAAGCTGCAGACATCAGGTAAGAGACGCCTACGTATTAGACGGTGGGTAATCTCGAAAAATATGACGGCAAGAGGTAGGTCTGGCGTTTTTCGATTTTTATCTGTTGTTTCAGGGATTAAATGAAAAACAGCAGAATGCTATTAGATGGCCATGTCATTTAACTAACGCTACGTACAGAGGAGGATGTGTGAATGTAAGTTTGTTCTGAGGCGAGTCTTATCATTCAGCGGCATGGGGTGCGAGAAAATCACTACATATTCCCCATAAACGGACGAGCTATGTGGACTTGAAAGGTGACGTTAACGTGTTTGGTGGTAAATATAGTTCCCCAATTACCCTAGTTCAGTTTTCTGAACGAAACTGCGCGGAACTGCACGAAATCTGCACCAAAAGGGTGGGGCTCCGTTTGTGTAGTGTGTCTCCGTTTATGGAGTGCTGCCCTGGAGTTGTGGACTCAGTTTCATCTAGACCACAATGACTCATTCTTACACCACACTTCGAGACTAAACAGACTGTCAAAACCAGTCACGTGCAGACTCGGCACACACGGACTCACTAACATACATGCACAGTAGTTAACACCAATTAAGTCACATTCGAGTACTGTGTCATTCTTGGTATCTTTGCATGAACTCTAAATACATGTCTAATTGTCTATCGCAGTTTAGAAACCGAAATTTTGCTTGTGCATGTATGTTTGTGTTCGCTCCTTCGTTCGTTTGGTTAAACGTCGCTTTCAACAATTTTTCAGTCATATCACGACGATTGCTGGTTGTGACAGAGGGAAGCTCAATGTTTAGAGTGCTGCCTCACTGAATTTCTCTACTTAGAGTGCTGCCTCACTGAATTACTATACCCAGAACACTTAATGACATACCACACCCAGTCACACCAGCCTGAACCTGGTCAACCAGACTTTTGGTTTGTCGCGGGCCCAGCCCGGAATCGAACGGACTAATTACTGAAATAAAATATAATCTGCATTATGGATCGATGTAAAGTCTTTAAAAATGATATTAGCTGCTTCTCACCTGACACACAGATTTACGGGGTAGAGCTGGCACTGGTCGACCAGGTTCAGGATATAGTTCTACAATGCCGAACGTAATTGGCCCTATTTACATTTCTCGTTTATATCGGACATTTTCTATTTTTATTTTTCGTTGGCCTTATTACGTTCTACCGACGTCAAAAAATAATGCGTAGCAAATCAATTACTTGAGGTTAAACTGTATTGCTTACCGCTGCGATACAGGAATCACTACCAGCAACCTATCTAACCCCTATTTATCTATATATTGTGATTTTCATATCAGGATCTTTGGTAAAGTCTTCGAATACATCCAGAAGCTTCAATTGTACTTTCACTTTACTGCCATCTTGTTATTCTCCAAAGCGCGTGAGCACGTGAACTTTGGTTGAATGCAAAATAATAATTTCATTTTCATTTCTTGAACGAAATGAAATATCTAAATATTTATCGTACCAATAAAATATGATCCTTATAACAGGTTGGTATACAATCTATATCTATGCACTCGACATCGAAACGCCACGTCGACCCGACGCCTAACTGTCCTTGGACAATCACCAGTAAACAATTCGGATTCTGATCCGATCTTTTTTTCTGTTCCCGTCTTCAGTGCGCCTCACCCAATCGTTCCCCGACAGATTGGACTGTGTCACAAGAAAACATACCTTCCGACATGTGCGACCCGACTCAACTTCGGACTTGCCTGCGCAGCAGAGTCTAGACTGGAAGATGTTTATGTAACCCAGGCTCCGTATATACCATATACGAACGGAAAAGTCACTAACTAGACTGCGCCATTGCGTTTCATAAACAAAAGTGAACTTCACCTTTTACCGACGCTAGTGAGACGTTCCACTCTATCACCTATTGCTAGAAATTCTCCCGGTTTGGGAGGCAATAAATCCTTGAAATAATCTTGTGGTTTTCAGTTAGCTGTCATCATTATCTAATACCACTTTCCACAGTTAATTATTCTCCAGATGTCCCAGTATCAAATTTAACACTTTATGCATCCAGCAAACATTATAAAAAATAAAAAGGCAGGTATTTTTGTCACCCGAATTAGGTGTAGGGGAACTATAGGGGAACTATAGTAATGACCTATGTCTATCCGTGCGTGTACGCGTCCCTTGGTAAATGTGAATCCGTACGTGTGTTCATGCATCTGTGCATCAGTCCGTCCCAAATCTTGTGTCTGCAACTCCTCCTACACGCCTCATCCGATTTTCTTGAAACTTTGCAGGGTTTCTTGCTCTGGTATGAAGATGCGCAGCAGCGCATGTGGTTTTGGATTTTCAATCATTTTTGACAGAGTTAAAGCCTTTTTGGACTTTCCATATAAAAAGTTTGTGTCTGCATCCTCCTCGACGCCTCTTCAATTTTTTTTGAAACTTTGCAGGGTTTCTTGCTCTGGTATGAAGATGCACATGTGGTTTTGGATGTGGATTGCATTTTTGATTCAATCCTTTTTGAAGGAGTCACAGCCCTTTTGGACCTAGAATTTGTGTTTGCAATCCCTTCTGGACGCCTGTTTTTGAAACTTTGCAGGTTTTCAAGAGCAATAAGAGCAACGAACCCGCTTTTCAATCCCACAATATATATACTATGTTCAAGATTCTAGTTTTATTAATTTCTGAGAACAATAACTCTCACACAAACTTTCAATGTTTACATGCATTTCAATGTTAACATGCAACATATGGAAAGAAAGAAAAATGAATAAAGATTAAAAGAATAATAGCTATGAGCCTGAGTCTCAATCCCACAACACAACCACTCATTCTGCATATATATACCAAACTTGAAGATTCTACAAAGCTTGCACAGTTTCTGAGAAAACTGTGACACAAATTTACCCTGAAAACACAGAAAAATGGACAAACGAAGGGAAGAACTAGAGCAAGGGAGCAGGGGCTCACGTATACCCCCGACCAGCGCCACCGCCTAATGAAACCAATCTTGTACATGGTATGAACCTAGAGGTAAACTTAGTCACCTATCAGATGATTCCATCAAAGTATGTTACAAATATCAGCAAAGAGTACCAACTCAACACAAAACTATAATTTAAACATATAAGTCTGCTTCCATGACCTTACTCAACAACAGCAGCAACACCTAGATGATGTCAACTAATCTTATATAATATAAACAAAGAATGTAAACTTAAAGCAAGCCTTTAATACAAATACACAAGTCTCTGACCTTGACCTTTGGTAAGCAGCTATAAATCTAAAAGTACAGTAAACCTAGTCAAATATCAAAAGGTTCCATCAAAGGATACTGGAAATAAAAAAAGAATATAAACTTAACACAAAACTTTAATGCAAATGCTTAAGTCTGTGACCTTGACCTTAGGTCAGCAGCAGCAGCAGCATCCAGATGATGTCAATTAATCTGCATGAACAAAGAAGTAAACCTTGTCATATATCAAAATGTTTCATTAAAGGAAGTTGGAAATACATGTATAAGCAAAGAATATAAACTTAACGCAAAACTTAAATGCAAATATACAAGTCTGTGACCTTGACCTTTGGTAAGCAGCAGTATCCAGATGATGTCAACTACTCTGTATGAATCTTACAGTAACCCTAGTCAAATTTCAAAAGTTTCCATCAAAGGATATTTGAAATATAAAAGACAAATATAAGCTTAACGCAAAACTTTAACGCAAAACTTTCAGTCTGTGACCTTGACCTTAGGCCAGCAGCAGCATCCAGATGATGTCAACTATTCTGCATGACCATATAAGTATAGCTAGTCACATACCAACAGGCTCCATCAAAGGATATTGGAAACATAAGCAAAAAATTAAAAACTTAACGCAAAACTTTCACGCAAATGTGAACGGACGGACGCACGGACGGACGGACAGATGAACGGACGGACGGACAAACGGACGAACGGACGGAAAGACGAAAACTATATACCCCTCGGCATACTTCGTATGTCGGGGGTATAATAAGACCATCGAGTCCAATTCTTAATCCCATGATACAACTCATTGTTCATATGTATACAAAGGTGGAAACTGTGACAGAAAAAGTCTTGCAGAAGTTACGGAATTACGGACAGACCAAATCCAGTATAGCCCCACTTTTTCAAAGCCGGGCTATAAATACTGATAAACCGTATTTCTTCTAATAAACATATCTGGGTATTGCAATTTACAAGTCCTATAAACAGAATTCTGAAGACACAGTTTGGACAAAAAAAGCCAGTCTAATGGTCTAAAGCAAGCTCTGTTAGAATTTGGCCATTCTTTTTACTGAAAAAGTGAGTGGGGTGTTTATTAGAGAGGAGTGTTTATTAGAAAAAAAATTTGGTATGCATAGCAAGTATTTTTGTCTCTTAAAATTGGAACTTAAATATCATTTCTAAGAATAGTGACATCATTCTGCAATAAAATCATATTTTTGTATACCATATTAATACTATTAAAGACCCCGGGGGCGTTGCATTTTAAGAAAGGGGGCTGGGGTGTATTAAGAGCCTAAAAAGTGGTAAACGGCCTCTGCCCAAATACATCTTATAAATACAATTAATGGGAATGGATATGCATTCAGATAAAGAAGTTCTATTATTTTTCTTTTTTGACCCTTCTCACAATGGGTCAACTCTTAAAGGAAAGAATTCGCTTCTCTAGGAGCAAATTCTTTCCTTAACAAGAGGGCCATGAGGCCCTGAATTGCTCACCTGAGTATGGTGGCCATGTAGGTCATGTGACCTAGACAGTTTGAATAAATTTTCGTTCCCTCAGTCTCTGGAGGCTGTATATGGAATTTGGTTACAATTAGATGACATAAAGATGACTGTATATACCAATTTTCAGGTAATAATCTTCAACAGTCTCCAAGAAATCTTATGTTCTAGCATTTTTCCCATATAAAAGCTACCAAAAGCAAATTTGACTTGACCGTAAAAAGGGTCAAGGTCAATCAAAGGCCATAATTTGAATAATCTTGATACTACTCTTTTACCTGATGCAACATACCATGTTTCAAGGCCATTGGCTTATTGGTTCTGGAGGAGAAGATTTTTCTAGGTTTTTACCATATATGGGTGTGGCGGCCATGTTGGTCATGTGACTAGGACCGTTTGAACAAATTTTCATTCCCTCTGCCTCTAGAGGCTCTATATAAATTTTGGTTACAATTGGCCCAGTGGCTGTTGAGAAGATGTGTGAAATTGTCAAAATATGAGACCAGGATCAAAGGTCAACGAATTACCTTGACCTTTTGTATGCGTAAATTTTCATGTACTCATTGAGATGACAGTACATACTAATTAACAGGTCAAAATCTTCAACAGTTTCTTAGAAATCTTATATTCTAGCATTTTTCACATTTAAAAGCTACAGAAAGCAAATTTGACCTTACCGTAACAAAGGTCAAGGTCAACCCAAGGACAGAATTTGAACAATCTTGGTAGTATTCACATACCCAATGCTACATACCAAGTTTCAAGGCCATCGGCCTATTGGTTCTGGAGAAGAAGATTTTTACAAGCTTTTACCATATATGGGCGTGGCGGCCATTTTGGTAATGTGACTAGGACCGTTTGAACAAATTTTTGTTCCCTCAGCCCCTAGAGGCTCTATATGAAATTTGGTTACAATTGGCCAAGTGGCTTTTGGGGAGATGTGTGAAATTGTCAAAAAATGAGATACCAGGGTCAAAGGTCAAAGAATGACCTTAATCTCTCGTACGCATAAATTTTCATGTACTCATTAAGATGACTGTATATACCAATTTTCAGGTCAAATTCTTCAACCGTTTCCAAGAAATCTTATGTTCTAGCATTTTCCCATATTTAAAAGCTACAGAAAGCAAATTTGACCTTACCGTGAAAAAGGTCAAGGTCAACCCAAGGTTATAATTTGAACAATCTTGGTAGCATTTGCGTGCCCTATTCTACATACCAAGTTTCAAGGCCATCGGCCTTTCGGTTCTGGAGAAGAAGATTTTTCTAGGTTTTTACCATATATGGGCGTGGCAGCCATGTTGGCCATGTGACCAGGACCATTTGAACAACTTTTCGTTCCTAAGTCCCCTAGTGGGTGCATATGAAATTTGGTTACAATTGGCCCTGCCGTTTCAGATGAGAAGTTGTTTGAAATTGTGGACGGACGGACGGACGGACGACGGAGCCTTACCATCCTATAAGCTCCCCCGGAGCCGCTGGCTCAGGTGAGCTAAAAAGTGAACCCCATTTGGCAGAGCTGCGTCCTCCAGAGAAACTATTAGGAATTCATGTAATTCTCCTTTGTAAAATTGATGGAAAACATGGAGATTGGCAATTCAACAAAGTGTAACATTATTTTTGGAAAAGATGCAGGGGGCATTTATTAGCATAACTTAAATATAATTTTCTTAACCCATTTATGCCCAATGAAACGCACTGTCCTAATTAAATAGATGAATCCATTTGTCAATTAAAGGCTGTCTGGTCAAGTTTATTTTTATCATTTTATTTCATTTTAAGGAAAAATACCCATTTGTCTTATGCGAATGGTACAGACCTGTTATGCAGAAGCTGATCGAGGTCAGCACGAGGGTGACAACATATGTATTGAGAAGAACTTAGAAACATATCTCACACTTATATATCTACAGCTCTAAAGTTAATACTGAAAAAAATGCCTTTTAATCTTTCACTATCTTCTTTTGCGGTTACAGTCATGTTTTAATAATAATTTATTTGACATGCTAACAGATTGTAGAAAAGAGGTTTTCTTATGAAATCTTTGCAATGGGTGATAGAGTGGTTCATGGAAGTTTGGTGCCATCTGAAGAACAATAATTTTATTACTCTTTGGTACAGTTTTGACCTTGCATCGTTTTGAGAAATTTGAAAATTACATCTGCATATGTTTTGAACGATGATATTATCAGCCCAGAAAGTGCCTCGTGCCGACCTTAATGCAATTACACTCTTGGTGCAATGGTTGTTTCGGGTTTGAGTCATAGGTGGTGGTATCATACCTGTGATCATCAGGGAGGAAAGGGAAAAAGAAAACTGAAAAAAAGTCACTGTACCATAACAAAGTCTATGTTTATAGGTTAATAGGTATGATGTCGAACAAAAAGATAAATAAAATAAAAAAGTAAAAAAAATGCCCCCCCCCCCCTGCCTTTCACCCCTCGAGGGCCACAGGTATGATACCACCGCCTGTGTTTTAAAAGTGTCTAAAAATAACTGATATTTAAGATTATCATTTTGTAATCGCTTAATTGGTAACAGCCGTACCGTTTCATCGGTGACTCTTGATGGACGGTGAAGTGTTCTTTCTTTTTCTTTCCCTCAAAGTAAAGTGCCTTCTGGGAACTTACACAGGAGACGTCTGCACGTATCTGCGTTACATTGTTTTGAAACGTTAATAGCCCAGAGAGTTGTTAGCCCGTTGACGCAAAGCCATGACGATTTTGCAAATGCGTAGCACTATGTCGATGCAATGTACTAGTGACTTGACGTCGACATGATTGTGGAGATGTTTGGGGATCAAGTGTCTTAAGGGTATTACCTATATCTTCCTTTAAAAGGGAATTAACTATTTCCAAATCTTTTTTAGGTGTACTCATTCTCATTTATCCTCCGTTTTTTGTCAAGTTCTCACAACGATGTCCCCATTGAAGCTTAACAACGGAACGAATCCATGCACAGTAATTTTTTAGTAAATTTACGGTAGAGTAGGGGAGACCGGGGATAGTTGATGCACTTTTTATACTTTTTGATATATATCGTGACCGGACTGCCCAATTTTGATCATCTTTGTATATACTAAAAGCTCTATCTTTTCTGCATTTAAAATCAAATAGTAATCCTTGAATTTTGGTATATTTTCCCTCTGTTTAAGGAGATTTCTTTGGCAAGTCGAATGCATCAACTTGCCCCAGTAGTGGGGCATGTTGATGCAACGCTTGGGGCAAGTTGATACAAAGTTTTTTCTTGCCTTTACAAGTCCATGCAACGAATACAACAGTAAATTGACCGTTTTTATCGACAAATGGGGCTTTCCGTGCTTTCTAGTTACATGCATTTACACAAAATTATTTTAGCCATTGAAGTTATCGCCAGAAAAAGATCTCTACAAGAGATGTTTGTATATGAAGAATTGTATGATAAAATGATCAAAACATTCTATACTTTTCTTTCTGAAACTTCAGAATATTTTAAACGGGAAAATATCATTTCATTGTTATAGATGCTGTATTGAACGAGCCGGGGCACAGCAATTCGTACAATTTATGTATGCGCCCAGCGAAGACTCAAACCAGCCTGTGCATCATCAGCTCCGGGTCAGAGTCTTCACTGGCTACATGAAAATATATGCTTCCTTTGCTATCAGTGGAGCGCACATCACAGACTCTGATCAGACTGCGCGGATGTATTGAGTCTTCGTTGGGCGCACATGTAAATTTTAGGAATTACTGTGACATGGCTCGAATGCCATTGTATATTTGTTTGAATATGATAAAATAAATCGTTTTCTTAAATACTATAAATCTGAACAGCTTAAACTATTGTACATGGTTCTAGATCAGTAAGATTTCAAGTCCATCCAAATATTGTGAACAGCTCATGCAGTCCAATTGAATTCTATGGTGCATCAACATGCCCCTTGCTCATTGCATCAACTTGCCCCAACCATGCCCCACGTGACATTCAGCAAGATAGACAACAAACAAACATTGTTTTTCTTCAGAAGAGCATGTGATTTTGAAGATGAAAGATTTCTCTACCTATGTGCATGAAAGAATTATGAACAACCAGAAACAAATGCGCGCTAAACAAAAAATTGCCAAATACCATAAATTTACTTGGATGTGTCAAAAATGAACTTTTCTTTACCAAATTTTCATTTGTTGTCGAAATACCACAAAACTTCAGAAAAGGTCGCGGCTGTCAATGACTACTTTAATTCGTCATTTCTGACGTCCATAATGACGTCATTGTCTTTTTATTCCCACTGCATCAACTTGCCCCGTGCATCAACTATCCCCGGTCTCCCCTAACTGGCAACCATGGAGCTGCCAGTCCATTTCCCGTAAAAAAAATGCAGGAGTAGGATAGAATATAACAGGTGTTGTTTTGGTCTTTTATTCCTTCATTACAATAAAGGTATTTTAGAGTGCGGCCATTTAACATAACACTGCCATGTCATAATTTTCAACTTTATTCTACAGGCAGACGCCCGTAAAATAACGGCCAATGAACTGTATACTGTAAAACAAAGTACGTAGATTTTTCGTTAGAATAACTGCACTGTAAAAATTTCCGTAAATTTTATGGTAGAATGCCTGGCAACCAGCTGTCAGTCCATTGCCCGTTATTTTACGGACGCACGTTAACATTGGCAGGAATCATCACGCATAGAAGGGTAGAATAAGACTGTTACTTTTCGGTCATATAGCTCTTCAACACTATTATAAATGTATTTTCGAGTGCGGTCAGTTAACACAACTCTACCATATCGTGATTTCCACAAATGTTCTACAGGCAGACGCCAGGCTGTGGGCAATGGAACCCCGTTTACGGTAGGAAAGATTCTCGCCTCTAGCGGAACTCGAACCCGGTCCGCTAGAAGCGAGAATCTTTCCTACCGGGTCCCATTGCACACAGCCTTTCATTATCACATTCTTATCGCCATGATATGACTGAAATACTGTTGAAATGGACGTAAAATAGTCATCCAGGGAATTCATACGTACAAGAAGCGGAATACGCAGTGAAAAATCCCTGATAAGGAAAACTTTTTGTAAAGTTTTTGAAATTGTCCATAGGGTATGCGAGGCAATCCCCATTTACCCAGTCATTCTGCTTATAATATCGGGTAACCGTTGATTAATTAGATATAATTATTATTGCCGTCCTTCTTTTGTCTAGCTTTTAGACAGATTCAATTAAATTTCCCTGATATTTTTTTTACTTTTAATGTATCTGAACGGCACTTTTTTTCTTTTGGCTCATGAAATAAACAAGAGATAATCTTGATAAATTATTTATTTACTTTTTTTCCTCTCAAAATCAATGACCCTTTTGGGCAGTTCGAACAGCCGCGACATGACAAAACGTCCCTCCGGATATGTGCATTTAGCGAAGACTCAGATCAGCCTGCGCATCCGCCCTGTCTAATCGGCATATTTTCCGTTCAAACATGTTATTTAGGGAGTCTGGGCTACCCATACAGCGTCCAGCAAAGAGATTGCATGGAGGCGCAGGCGAGACTGAAGCCTCACTGGTCGCGTTAGTCCATAGGCATGCTTTTTTGTGAGGCAGCCCAATGATTGTGTGTGACTGGGCGAGGTTGGAGGGCGGGAACAGAAAAGTAAGGAAACGAAAAAACTTATGATGATGCAACAGTAGGGCGTTGTTTCGATGTCGTGAGCATAGATAGACAGACTGAGGAGGCGAAAACAGATAAGAGGAAAGGACACACACACACACACACACACACACACACACACACACACACACACACTAATTCTTTCGTCGTATGACGCTTTGCTCAGAATATCTAAATAGGGCTTCATTGCAAAAATAAATCCGTGTTTTACATATACCTTTGTGTCGTCATAAAATATTGGTTTTCCCAATATTTCATTCGGAACACTTTAGCTCTTGTCAAGTACCTGCAAAAGGCTGCCGCCAACGAGTTTAAAAAAGGTGAGATAAGGAAAGGTTCCTGGACTTTTTGACAATAAAATGATGGTAGTTTACACATTTTTTGTATAACGTTTCGAATGCTGTATAGCACTTTCCTTGGTCTTCCTTGGCCATGGCAGGAAAACCAAGTTTAAGCCGCTTGGATTCACGATCGGCATTTGGTATACCAAGTCCATGTTTAGCGAAGAGACGTCGAGGTGCCAGCCAATAATAAAAACACCTCGACGTCGATTTTGAGGGACTAGTTCAGGATATTGTGACTGGGTGTGATATCATGTCATTAAGTGTCATGAGTATAGTAAAGGCAGCGTGCTGTTCCGAGCAGTTTCGTTCAGAAAACTGATTGGGGTAATTTGGTAACTATATTTACAATCACACTCGTTAACGTCACCTTTCAAGTCCATATAGCTCGTCTTTTTATGGGAAAAAATGTAGCGACTTTTCTCGCACTCCATGCCGCTGAATGGTTAGACTCGCCTCGGAACAAACATTTTCAAAACTAGAAAATGTGTTTATGAAACACTATGCTCCCAACCATATGCTTGCCTCTAAAGAAGGCTCATCCCATAATGTTTGTACCTTTGTACCATAGGTTTCAATGCACTAAGTCGAATAAGGGGCTTAACTCGGTCAAAAATTTATGTTTTTTTTTAAAGTTAATCAGGTCATCTACATCTTGAGCAATATCTTCCTGCAAAAAATTATGATCCTATTGTCAGGGGTTCTCGAGATATTTTGTTCACACAGTTCCATAGGCTTACAATGCACTCAGTTGAAAAAGGGGCATATCTCGGACAAAAATTCACGATTGTTTTTCAAAAGTTAATCAGGTCATTTACACCTTGGGCAATAAAGTTTCAAGCCCCTAGCTCTTATACTTTTCAAGATATCTTGCTGATAAAAGTCAAAATGCCAAAATTTTCAAAGGGCCATAACTCCTACAATAATTGATGAAATTTGTTCTTAAAATAATCTTTTCATCTATTTATCATTTCCAATAAGCGGACAAAGTTCAAAGTTCCTAGCTTTAATACTTTTTTAAGATATCTTGCTGACAAAGTCAAACTGCCAAAATTTTAATGTGCCATAACTCCTTCAAACATTAACGGAATTTGTTCAAAACTTTATCACTTCATTTACTCATCATTTTTAATAATCTATTAAGGTTTCAAGCCCCTATCTTAAATACTTTTCAAGATATCTTGCTGACAAAGTCAAAATGCGGAAATTTTCAAAGGGCCATAACTCTCTCAAAAAACGACAGAATTCGTTTAAAAGTTAATCAGTTCATCTACTTATCATCTCCAATAAGCTGACAAAGCTTAAAGTCCCTAGCTTTAATACTTTTTTAAGATATCTTGCTGACAAAGTCAAAATGCCAAAATTTTCAAAGGGCCGTTACTCCTACAAAAATTGACGGAATTTGTTCAAAAGTTAATCATTTCATTTACTTATCATTTCTAATAAGTTATCCAAGTTTCAAGCCCCTAGCTTAAACTTTTTTGAAATATCTTGCTGACAAAGTCGAATGCAGAAATTTTGAAAGGGCCAAAAGTCCTACAAAAATTGACGGAATTCGTTTAAATGTTAACCAGTTCATTTACTCATCATCTCCAATAAGCTGACAAAGTTTAAGTTCCTAGCTCGAATACTTATTAAGGTACCTTGCTGACAAAGTCAAAATACCAAAATTTCCAAAGAGCCATAACTCCTACAACAAGAGTTGTCAGAAGACAACGAAGCGCGCCCAATGGGTGCCTGACTCTCAAGGTTACAAAGTATCCTGACTCAAAACATTGTTAACATAGTTAACCAGGGGTGAATGTGGTAGCTAGTGCACAAATGAAGTTTGCATCTGAAGCTAGATTAAGTCAGTTGTTCCCTTTGGCATACAGGGCCGACTTGTATGCCACTATCTGGACACTTTGTGGACATTGAGGGTCGGGTCCTCGTGCACCATACAGAGAGATACCAACTCAAGTCTAACTTATAATGCCTCATGGTGACAAAGGGTGGTTCCTAGTAAGGGTTTATACACCACCTTTACCCAGTACTAAGTCGGTCTGATGACACCTCCTTACCCTTTGCAGACTTCTCATGTTTCATTTGGCTCCACCCCATAACCTCAACCCTAGCCTGAACCAGTTGTCAAAGCCTGGTCTCCGTATAAACTATTTTATCTGTGATCATTATGTCCAGTTTCTAACTCTCCAGGGCAAGTTATGGTACCAGACTTATGATTTTATTCCCATTTTGCAAGTGTTTAATATGACCTGTTATACATTCTGATCCCTGGCCCCACCCAGGGGAACTCTACCACAAAGTCAAAAATGTTGGTCTGGGTAAGTATCATACTACATCTAAACTTTGTAGCATATAAAGTATCGAAGTTATGAGCTCGAAGAGAAATGCATATTCATATTTATTAAATAGTGTTAAAGGTATAAGGCAAAATCACTCAATCATGAATAAAGGTCAAGGACACAAGAGTGCATGGATGCTTTGCTGCTGCTGCAACCCAATGATCCAGGGAAGGTCCTGGCAAAACACGAAGCAGGTAGTGATCTATAAATAGTATGAGGTCATTCGCAATGTCAGGCTGATCCACTAGGCCTGGAATAATGTTAATTCATCAAATAGTGTTAGAGATATAAGGCAAAATCAGTAGACCGTGAATAAAGGTCAAGCATGGATGCTTTGCAGCAGCTGTAATTGTAGGGATATGTTTTTTGTCCAAGTATCAAGTCTCTTTTCTCAAAGGTATTATGAAAATTGAAAATATTGCCTTCAAACAGTGCCAAACAGCAAAGTCAATCAACCGTTACATATAGGTCAAGGACATACAAGTGTGTAATGCTGTGCTGCAGTCATATGGATGTATATATGTACCAAGTATGATGATTGTGGCTGCTATAGTTTGTAAGATACAGACTTGAACATCCAGTTAAACGCAATTGTTAACATTGGTTAACCTGATCAGGGACGCCGACGAGGACGCTGACGGGTACGCTAACGCTGACGCTGAGACTAACGCTAACGCATACTCGGACTACGACGCCGGGGGTATAGCATAAGCTCTGCTTTGCTTCGCAAAGGCGCGCTAAAAATTGAAAGAATTCGTTCAAAAGTTAAGTTTATTTACTCATCATTCCTTATAAGATTAAAGCCCCTAGCTCAAATCCTTTTGAAATGTCTTGCTGAAAAGATTTTATTATGAATTTTTGCCAAGGGGCATAACTCGAAAAGGGAGACAACTCAGACAAGAAAAAATACGTGTCCGCTAATTTTTCATGATAAATCAGTAAGTGAAAATTTCAAAACTCTAGCATAAACGGTTTCTGAGATATGGCAGCGTGACGAACACGCGCACGGACGCATGGAAGCACGGACGCACGGAAGCACGAACGGACAACCCAGAAGCAATATGCCCCCACAACATCTTCGAAGTTGGGGGCATAAAAAGCCGATTGACAGTTACACGCCCTTCTTTGCACGTAGGGTCAGTTAAATAACATGGCCAACTTATAGCATTCTGCCTTTTTCATTTAATCCCTGAAACAACAGATAAAAATCGAGAAACCCAAAACCTACCTTTTGCTGTCACATTTTTCCCAGCTACAACTTCAGACCCGCACGTGACGCGGAAGTTCTCCATAAGATTTAAGGTGCGGAGCCAGTGGCTCTGTTTTTCGAGTTTACTCACCGTGTATCAACTCGCGAGCGCAGGCGTCCCCCCCCCCCCCCCCATCTAACCACGTCAACCCCTGTGTCTCGAGAAAGGTGACAGACAAGGACATCAGGAAAGAGATGTCCGACGCAGCAAGAGCCCGCGTAAAACCAAAGGAACTCAAAAGAATGCAAGCCAAACTCCTCTAAGATTCATGTCGCTATGACAAGTCAATCTTAGTTTTAGAATAATTTGTCGGGCACAAGACTCAGTTATGGACCCAACATAAAGATATTTATTTTAGTTGGTTGGGCCAGATCTTGTCTTGTCTGTTGCTTTGCTTTGTGTTGTTTTGTTTTGTTCCAGTATTTCAGCGGCGGTGTTTGGTACTCAAGGGATCTCTGGGTGTCGCAATACGTTCTGTTTGTCGAGTCCTCATCTCTGATTCATCATAGGTTCTATCCGTGATTTGTTTGGTCCTGTGATGATTAATTGACGCGTGAGGAAACTTTTATGCGGACCAAACATTGAACTAAATGTTTCGAACCACTGCCCAAGCAGAGGGTGAGGATTTGGATCCAGTAAAACTACACTCAAGGACCAAAAGTAATTCCACAAAATTGATTTTCCCATAGACTTTAGTGTATTTTTTTGTTTACTAGAAATTATTTTTTGGCACTTCTGTTCGGCGGATTACAATATATTTGCACTGGTATAAAGTTGGATGAATAATGCAAGCAATATATTTGAGCCGCGACACGAGAAAACCAACAATGTGGTCGTGCGCCCAGTGCGTACTCAGATCATCCTGTGCATCCACCCAGTCTAAGCACCGTCTTCGCTAAGCGCTTAAATAGTAGCTAAGAGTCTAAGCTAGCTCCATGCGGACAGCGAAGACGCTGATCAGACTGGGCGGATGCCCAGGCTGATCTGAGTCTGCGCTGGGCGCACAACCACATTGTTGGTTTTGTCGTGTCACGGCTCATTTGTTTCGATTTATTTCTTGATCTCATACGTAAATAGCAAAACTTTTAAATTAACGTTCGAGTTTTCGGCAACATTTTTCGTGACGTCGCCATTAACGTCAATGTAAACTTGTCGTTTTCAAAATTTATTATAAGTTTAACAGCCTGTATCTTAACATTGAGGAGGCAGAATTTAGTTCTGTAAATAGTTTTTATTGCATCGTTTATTTAGCTTTTCAATCATGGTAATTATTTTATGCCTGATCCAGGAGAAGTGACGGAATTAATTTTCTTGTAAACGTGTAAACACACTAAAGTATATGGAAAAATATTTTTGTGCAAATACTTTTGACCCTTGACTGTAGTTTAAGCCCGCCAGTAATTTATTACTGACCGTTCCAAGGTGGTGCATCTGTTGTGGTTCTTCACTATTGTTCTTTTATCAATTTATCTGTGGTCTGCTAGCAATGTGGCCATCTGTATAGCGGTATACTTTGCTTCCTATTATGTTTTTGTAATCAATGATAGGAAATGAATAAAAATAGATGTTTTAAAAAAGTTGTTGTTGTTTTTTTCGTATAATTTGTTCTTGTCTTCTGTTGGCCGACAGATCATCTCAAACGCATCTGCATTCAATGCGTCTGTTATTTCTAGAAAACCGGATGTATATCCAATAATATCCAATAATTTGTGTGCGTTAAAAGCTGAAAATGTTTAAGCTTGAAGAGTTTAAATTTTATTTCAGTAAGGTAACAAATACAAAGTCACCATGTGTTATAACGATAATTTCTGTTTCCTTTGCTTTTCTCATAGTGTATATTGCAATTTTTACAGAGCTTTCTTCTTCTTCTGTTGCCTGGTGGAGATCATCTTAGGCTCTACAGTTTCTACCATCAGTGTTCCGATCGACGTCGTCAGGATCAGAGCGAATGGGACGTCTGGCAGTAAATTCAAACTGACGGCAAAATGTGTGTTCAGCGACGTGGAACCAGTCATTCTAGCGGAAAATGCTACATTCACTATACAGTTAGACAGACCAACGACTAACTTCGACGTAATTATGTATTAATTGATAAGTAACAACAATTTAGCTATACCATAAGAAAGCCAGCTGTAAGCCACAGGCGCTCTACAAAGCCGCAGATCAGTTTGCGCATTCGTAGTCCGATCAGCGCCTTAATTTTCATTGCTTAGATAGTACAATAGCTTTATTTGCTCAGTAGAAACTTTCAAGTGTTCAAGATTCTAGCTAATCCTTGTAGTTGAGGGGGTGGTTCCCAGCCACAGCACGAAGCTCGTGACATTGCGCAGTATTACAAAGTTATCACATATTCCTGATTTCTGTCCCCTTTTCATACGTTCATACCGAACCTTAGCAGAAGATTGCTGTGGTAAAGTATTGTAGGCTAGTGGCCAAATGCGTTGCCTTATATATTGAAGGTCACTCTCAAATACTTAGATTATATTGATGGAGCCAGCCGGGGCCATTTGTGCCCCTCCGGGCACTTGCTCTTTACGACAATGCATTATTCTTAAAATGAACACTATCTACTTGTAAAGTGTGTGTACAAACAGAAAGCTCTCAGAACTAACAAAAGTGCTCTCCAAGGCGCAGATGTTGGCATTCTGTGGTCCTACATAGTGAAGGATACTGGAGTACTCGGGAAAACCACTCACCTTGGATGGGCAACCACTAACCTTCAACATGCCGACATCGGGTATCGAACCTGGGTCGCATTGATGACAAGTAATGTTTTTACCCCTGCGCTATCTAGGCCTCTCAGATTGTGTCTTTACCTGGTTTGAACCTTAATTTACGCCGGGCATCAGTCCGGCTTACTCTTTATCGTTGATTTTGAAAAGTATAGATGTATTCTTAACACCTCGGTTTTCTTCTAGATTTTGAGGTTACCGGTGGGGTTGACAAATATTGTATTCTAGTTGGAAACATTTTCTGAACCCCCCCCCCCCAAAAAAAAAAACAAAAACAAACAACAAAAAACAAAAAACAACAACAAGATAATAAGATAATGGCAATAATCACATCTTATTTTGTTAAGGTATTTCCACAAATGTAAAGCACTTTTTCAGATAACTGCAACTGGTTCCGTCTTTTCTCATTTGGGTCTTTCAGATAGATTTCCCCATTTAGAGCCCGGAAGAAACGGGGATGAGGGGGGGGGGGGGGGGGGGGGGAGGGAGGGGGGGGGGGGAGGGTAACAAAAACTATATAAATTTGTAACAAGTCTATGGTTAAATTTTATTTCACTAACATCATGGTGGTTAATATTATTTTACATAAAATGTTAAATATTTTATTTAAAAATGATAAAATATGATCGGCTGCAGATTAATTTTTACTGAAAATGTGATTTTCAAAATTTGTAACAAGTCTATGGTTAAATTTTATTTCACTAACATCATGGTGGTTAAAGTAAATTTTACATAAAATGTTAAACATTTTATTTTATAATGAATAAATATGATAGGCAGCAGAATAATTTTTACTGAAAATGTGATTTTCAAAAGTAATTTGACTCCTTAGATATGAAAACAAACGTTTTTTTATGTATATTTATACCATCAGTAACGCTGAGCCACTTTGGGAACGTCGTTACGAAAACTGAAACAGAACAGAACAGAACGGAACGAAATACCGGAAATATGCCTGTTTAACTGTGACAGGTCGGCCATGAAATGGCTGATACCATTTTAAGTTAGTTGTTGCAATGTATGATAAACACAGTTAAAATTCACCTTTATATGCATTTTATCATACAGTAGTTTGACCGAGTTCAACGCGCTTTTAATTGATCATGTGTTACACTATAAACTAATAGTTGTTCTTTGATTTCTCTGTACCAGAAAATATCTAAAAGTCTCTTCTCTAAGGCATGCTGTTTTAGTGCATTAAAATGGTCTTTTAGCGTATTCCGGCGCACTTTTTCAGTTTCAGCGCTAGTATACCCAGCAGACACATGAAGTCGAAATGACTTTGTACTGACGTCGCTGCAACGTCATCACGTCGCATCGACGTCACATTGACGTCATTACGACGCCTTGTGCCATACCATGAATGTAGTAACACGGACTCAAAACGGTAAACAGTTCGGTTATTAGTAAGAGATGTTTGATACCGTCAACATATGAGAGACTTGGGTCAAAGGTAAAAGAATGACCCTGACCTTTTGTACTCCTAAATCTTCATGTACCATTTAAAATAACTGTACGAGTATAAACCAATTTTTAGGCAAAATTTTTCAACGATTTCGATGAAATCTTATGTTCTACCATTTTTCAATATAAAAGGACAAGAAAGCATAATTGACCTTGCTGTAAAAAAGTCAGGTCAACCAAAGATCATCATTTGAGCAATTTTGGTAGTACTTGTGTACCCGATGCTACATACCAAGTTTCAAGGTCATCGGTCTATTGGTTTTGAAGAAGATTTTAAAGCTTTTTTACCATAAAGGCGTGGCAGACATATTAGTCACAGGCCCGTCGGAAGGAAATACTGTTTGGTGCGGCCCATGGCGAGCGACGAAGTTGCAAAGCTAAGCTAGTGGGTGGGGGGATCCGGGGGCATGCCCCATCCCCCGGAGAAAAATTGAAAATTATATGCTATCTGGTGCGATCTGATGCCATTTTTGGCTATTAAAATTGCAATGAAGCCAAGGCAGTTTGGCTGTTTATTACATGGACCTCTTTACTTGATGACCCGTTAACCTCTATGACTGTCATAGAAACCGTTTTGACAAGTACAAGCAGAAAGATAGCAAATTCAGTCTGATTTAAATAATCAGCCCTTTTGTAGCATTAAAAACCAGCTATATGTATTGCTGAAACGCGCCGGATAAGTTTTTTTGCTTCCTTAATGCTTTCGTTAGTTTGTACAAAAGAGAGAAAGTTATTTGTATTATTATGTTGCAACCATGAAAACACAACAGCAGATCAATATATTTCTTTATCGTTTTAGCATAATTTCATTGACCATCTCAGTGCAACTTTTACTCCTGCAGATGGACTTGTTAACGTGACCCTGTTTGGTAATTTGCACATCACATAGGCATCTTTGATAAAAGATAGAGAGAGAAAATCCAGATAACCATGCCCAAATTCACATGGCATCCTGTATTTGTAAATGTCAGCTATTATAATTATCCCCGAAAGGTAAAACACTACTTATTAAAATTTCTCAGAAATGGTGGCACGACTTTCCATTCCTGATACAAAAGTAAATAACAAAATTATCAGGAACTGACACATTTCAATCCCAGATCCCACCCAAGACACTAGAAGGAAAATCGCATCACAAGGCATGTGGGATAAAGACGTTACAAGTCATTTGCCACACAGGATATATCAAACAATAATCAGTACTATCCTTATGTACATGTAATACATAATTTAAGAGACGAGCTTGCGGCATGGCAGTTTTACACTACGTAGAGCAGAAAATGTCCGTTTACTCGTAGCGTTAGTAACTGGCATCACAAGTATCAGTTTCACCGATGTAATAACCTCAGATGGCATACATCTCATAGAGTTTTGATTGTCCTCGACACAATTCAAACACACCAGACAGTGTAGGTTCCGCTCCTAGTCTGTTATATGCTGAATGGAGAGTTTCAAGTCAAGTTACACCTTAAGATTGTTTTTTTTCTGAAAGTCATTGCGACAGAAGTCCACAACAAAGTCCAGTTCATCCCGATACATTACAGGCGCTGATGCCAAAGCCTTGAGAAGCAGTTCCTGGAATTTTTCCTCTCTTTTATTTTCACTTTTGTCCTTGCCGTTTTTCTGGGTTTTTGGTGGCATGTTCAGCTTTTCTGGCCGAAAATTTGGGGCGGCCATGGCCGCACCGGTAGCAGCGCTTCCGACGGCCTCGAGTCATGTGACCCAGACCATTTGAACAATGTTTCATTCCCGCAAGCCCTGGAGGCTCTATATAAAATATGGTTACAATCGGCACAGTGGTTTCAGAGGAAATGTTGTTTGAAATTGTGGCCGGACGACGACAGATGACGGCCGACGGAGCCTGCCTATCCTATATATGCTCCTTCGGAGTCTTCGGCTCAGGTGAGCTAAACCCTGAGCAACCCTGATGCCTATTTGTCAAATATCTGGCCACTGCCTCATAACAGGTATACGGTATACAAGAACAGCAGATGAAATCCACTAACACATAATCATGTGGAGAACATCATGTAAGTCTCTCTCTGCTAGTGTCAACATTCCTTAACATGAAAACAGTCTCAGTTCGCAAAAGGTTCAATTTATGATTAAGTTTCCCGGCGTATTGATGCTTTGCATCAATTTTTTCTTGTTAGATTTATGTTTTATATTTTCGTTTTAGTCGAAGAAAGTAACCGTACAGTCAACGAGCGACACATCGTACACAGTGACTAACAGCGCGGATATAACAAACAAGAAATTTGTCTTTTACTTCAGCCTAATTTTCAATTCACCGCCGAGCTGCTTTCCAACTGGAACCTGTTCATATAGTACGTCAGCTTTTGTTATTGATAAAAGTAATTAAGGGATAATTATTGCACGGTTCTGCATAAACAAAAATAGTAACAAAAATAAATCCGAGGCAAAAGAAAGGAGGAAAATTCTCAGGAACTGACACAATTTAATTCCAAATCCAACCCAAGACACCAAGTGGGAAAGATACAACACAAAACTAGTCATCACCAAAGACAACACAAGCGGCAGCCATGTGAACAGCCATTTCCCAAGTAGGTGGTCAAAGGGCTAGCCTGAACATCACAAACAATATCTCAATGAAAGACATAGCAACTAGCCTCGCTCCAGTCGAATCTGTATATTACACTGGTGGTCAGATTCCTATGTTCCTTTGCAGGGGATATATTGAACTTAGGGTCTGTAGCCAGACTACATAGCAACAAACAAGACATAAAAGAACCAAGAAGAAGCAAAACAGAACTGCCGCCTTTGGGCGGCCAGTAATGACATAACAGGTTTATAACAGGTTTATGGTCGACCAACCCTCGCCCTTTGTTCTACCTTGGTTCATCGGATACTTAGTCGTTCAAACCAACAAAAACAACCATCGCTCACACAACAGTCAACCAAAAAGTTATATTTTTAGTCAAAAAAAAAAAAAAAAAAAAAAAAAAAAAAAAGATTTGTAAAGAGGAAAAATTGTACTTAATGGGACGTTGTGACACAGATCAACTATGCGATCCAAGTAAAGGGCTTTAATCTTTATATATATATACACTGAATATATAAACTGTGGCAGGTTTTCTAGATGGAATCTACAAGATGTCCATTGTCAAAACACTTTTGTATTTTCTTTAACTATGGCTCTATAATATATAAGCCGCGACACGAGAAAACAAACAAAGTGGTTGTGCGCCCAGCGCAGACTCAAATCAGCCTGGACATCCGTCTAGTCTGGCCAGAGTCTTCGCTAAGCACTTTAAGGGTAGCTAAGGGTCTAAGCTAGCTCCATGCGGACAGCGAAGACTCTGATCAGACTGGGCGGATGCCCAGGCTGATCTGAGTCTGCGCTGGGCGCACAACCACTTTGTTGGTTTTCTTGTGTCGTAGCTCATATTTATATATATTCCAAATGATTGCTTTTTGTCCTGGAACTTAATGATTCGTTCGACCTTAACAAAAAGTATACAATTTCAATAAAATGTGCGATAATTCAGAATTCATATTAAAGTTAATAATCATTTGAAATAGCCCATGAGACAATGGTACTTATCGCATAGGCGAATAACAAAGGCTCAGGTAGACTGTGCATCCACGCAGTCTCGCCAGAGCCTTCGCTGTTCGCACACATAAATTCGGAAGTAGACGAAAGCTCTGAACAGAAAAAACAGATGATTGAAGACTGAGTTTACTGAGGGCGATAAGTATCATAAGCTCATGAGTCAGTTCATTCTCACTTCAGAGACTGGCGACA
This sequence comes from Ctena decussata, assembly GCA_963989385.1. Taxonomy (NCBI): domain Eukaryota; kingdom Metazoa; phylum Mollusca; class Bivalvia; order Lucinida; family Lucinidae; genus Ctena; species Ctena decussata. Next base: position 18,138,205 of record OZ022508.1, read on the forward strand.
CTGGTCGTAAAAATGTGCTTTTCTTAATGGCGGATGATCTGCGAGTGCAACTGGGTTCCTACGAAGGAAAGTACTTTGCCTCCTCAGTGCATCCAAAAATGTATACTCCAAATTTGGACAAACTGGCAGCTAAAAGCATGGTTTTAAAACGGGCTTACGTTCAACATGCGGTGTGTGGACCATCTCGAACCTCAGCCCTGACTGGGCGGCGTCCGGACACGACGCAGGTGTGGGATCTTGTGGCTTACTGGCGAAACGTGTCGGGAAACTTTACAACTATACCCCAGTATTTTAAGAATCACGGATACACTTCCATCGGAATTGGGAAGATATATCATCCCGGGGCTGCGTCTGGTAGAGACGATCCCTTATCTTGGTCAACAAAATTATGGCGACCAAAAAGGACTGCGTGGGAAACTAATCATACAAGCTGGATGGCCGTGCCAGATGAGGAACTCACCGAGTATCCGCTGGTGGATGCGCAAGTCGCAAATTATGCCATTGATAAGTTACGAGGCCTTGTTCAGTCTCAAAAGCCGTGGTTCATGGCGGTAGGATTCTTTAAGCCACACCTTCCCTTTGTATTTCCAGCCTCAGTACTTCAACATTATCCAGAAAGCGAAATTAACTTGCCTGATAATCCGTATGCACCGGCCAACATGCCACCTATAGCTTGGACAAAATACGGTGAACTGAGAGATTACAATGACATCAAATTATTAAATGCAACTGGTGACATAAACACGACGCTACCTGATAAAAACGTTTTAGAACTACGACGTGCGTATTACAGCTCTGTAACGTGGATGGATTCACAAGTAGGGCGAGTTCTGGATGAACTGGAAAGACTGAATCTGTCTGATAGTACAATTATTTCGTTCGTGGGAGACCACGGCTGGCAACTAGGAGAGCATGCACTGTGGTGCAAACATACGAATTTTGACATAGCAACGCACACTCCAATGATGATTCGCGTACCGGGAATGACAGATTCCGGGATGACAACGGAGAAACTGACAGAATTGGTCGACCTCTTCCCGACACTGGTGGAAGCAGCGGATCTCCCGAAGTTGGATATCTGTCCAATAAACTCAAGTCATGTGGAAGTCTGTAGCGAAGGATCGAGCATAATGTCATTGATCAGAAATCCGAACGCACCATGGAAAAATGCATCGTTTTCACAATTCCGACGAGTAACACGTGGTGGGAAAGCCATGGGCTACACAATGACAACTGCAGAATATCGCTACACAGAATGGATCAAGGTCACATACGAACCAACGTTTGAGAAAGATTGGAGCACCGTTTACGACGTGGAGTTATATGACCACACAAATGATTCCGAGGAAAATCGCAATGTTGCGGATGAATCTAATTATGCCAATATAAAGAGTCAGTTGAGTAAGTGGCTGAGGGCAGGATGGAGAGAAATGTTACCATAAGATGCAAATGGGAAAGGCATTTAATTGGAAGAAATAACCCAAACAACTACCACAAAAGTCGGAAAACGAAACGGACTTTCTTGCAACGCTTAAATATTGCATTAAAATCAAACGTATTTGATAAAACCCGAATTCATCACTGCTAATGCTTCAAGAATGCTACTGTTAATTCTTGTTTATAAAGTATTTCTGTTGAAAGAAGTCTAAATCATGCTGTATCTCTCAGTTCTGCGAACATTTTCCTTCATGCGAGGGGGATTAAATATATAATGCAAATAACTTAATATCTTGGTCAACATGCACAATAGCATTATACGTCATATATGAAATAAAAGACCAATATTAGTTCTTTAAAGTGATGTAACGTACGTGGCCCTAAAGTCGTCAGGGTCCTAAGGTCGTCATCATTCTTTTAGCTTCATTCTTTCCCATCTTTGTCACAGAAATGTTTAGAAGCGGGCGAAATTCAGAAGATAAATATCTTAACTCTGTTATGCAGTTTACATTTAAAGCTGGTTTTCAATGTCCTTCCTACTAACGAAGAGGAAACGAGATAACCCACTTATACTTAAAATTCCAAGTTTGTCGACGGAGCAAGCTGGGTTTGATGTCGGTCTGGCGAACCAAGATTGTCACGCTCGATTCAAGTTTCAGATGTATATATGCGTTCGTCCGAACGCATTTTACATTAAACCATCAAGATTTTCTTACCTTTGGTGGACAGAGAGGAAATTAAACGAAACAGACATCAAAGAACAGTGATGACGACTTTAGGTCATACCTGACGACTCTAGGGCACATACCACTAGGCACCAAAAAAAATCGTTTCTCCACTTCTTATATGCTCTTCTTTCACTCTAGTTTGACAAGCATATATTGTGATTATTACCGAATAAATTTACAATTTTTGTTGGTTTGTCTTCATATAAGCAAATGAAACAAAAAGTACATAAATTTAAAGGCAGAGACTGGTAGCAAAGTTGTCTATAAAAACAGGCCCAGTTTCAATTGTGCCGGATTTGGCGTGAAAAAGCAAATTACCCATTAGTAAATGTTCCAGAAATACAGCTTTTACCCGTTTGCTGTCACTTTTTAACCTTATATAGAAATACAAAAACACATTTTCTCTTTGTGCAACTCAAGTATTTTGTTAATGAATATAGAAAAATAAAATAAAAGAAAAGAATCTTCGATGCAATGAGACCTCAAATAATTCAGTTGGTCAACCACATCCCAATATTTTTATATTCCATTTCTGCTGACAACAATGATATCTGTCAAATGACGAAGAACTTTTGAGAGGTATATAATCTAAAACGAAAGAAAACGTGTACAGTCTTATCGGGATCTTCAATGATCATATTTTTGACATCTTAAAACATATACCTATATACCATCATTGCTACAGGAAAACAATCTGACCAGACTCCAGACCAGACTCTGTGTTTGCATAGGCCAATCTGGTTCTTAAAGCAACATTATTATAAATTTCTTTCTGTTTGATGATCATTTAACGGCAAAATTAATTAATATTTGTTAATTTGTTTCTAGACATGAACTATTTTCTTTAAAAACGAAGAAAAAAGACTATACGAGCCCATGACGACGTTAGGGCCGCACTGATGACGACTCAAGGTCTCATAGGTCCTAAGGTCGTCAGGGGCGACCCTTCCTCTGTAAACAGCCTGTTTTTGGTGTTTTCTGCATTAAATTGACCAGTTTCTTTATTGAACATCCCTTCAGAATGGCTTGTCTTGCCGGTACCATAACGCAACTGCAAATAGCTGTCATCATATGCATGGGGTATTCGTTTAAATGCACTGAGGTGACGACCTTAGGGCCACGTACGTTACTAGACATTTGCATAATATGTGCTCTTTATTAGAAAACAGCCCTCAAGAACTGTCCACTCATAGACCACTGGCTATATTTTCTTCCTAGGTAATGTGACTTTTTCTAGACATCAAAATTAAGCGCTGTAGTTCTGATATGATAAATAATTATAAAACATCTTAATTGTAAATGGCATACCTATATTTAGTCTTTATGTGCAGATAAATAAATTGAAGACATTTGTTTGCTGCTGGTCACTATGGTGACTGTATATGACGTCACCATACGATACGAATACATCTTTTTTATTTAGCGATAGAATGGTGATGTCCATACGTTTCACATAATATATTATGCCATTTGAAATGTAAATAGACCATATTAAATGATACCAAAATCTTAAAAATGTATAATGTATGCATAGCTGAGAAAACTCACTCTTGGCGGACCGTCAAAGACATTTTCCTGGCAGGTATCCCAATTTCGCCTCCTTGTATTGCATAAGGTTTTGTAACGATTCTAATTTCTTTGATGTCAGTAAGTACCAATAGGTGCAGATAATATAAATTAATGTGAAAGGTATGGTAAGTTTATGGTTTATTTGACATATTTGAATGTAAAGTCCAAAAATATTTTTTTTCTAAATCACTTACTGAATTAGATGCTATTTTTGAGTTCTGTTACCAGGCAATATAGTCAAACCGACTGCTTAGCCTAAACACTAGGCCCTCTGTATTTCACTGAAAAGCAACTGGTATGTTGTGGCTGGTGGGATGTCAGCATAATTCGTCATCAGACACAGGCAGTGTTAGCTTATTTTTCGAAAAATAACATCTAAGTGGTGTTGTGCTCCCAAAAGATTGGTCCCTAATTTCATTAAAAAAGAAACTGCATCCATTATTTTCGCAAGTGGTGTTCATCAAAATTGAAATATTTAGTACAAGAAAAACAAACACACTGCCATGCTTCGGTCGTGCAATATTCTAACATGGAAAACACAAATTAACCTCATATTGCAGTGCTATGACAGTGTCCATCTTCTGACATAGACAGTCAAAACAATGCGCAAATAATTAATAATGGTCTAATACCATTATTTAGCCAAATAATCTATGTTATCATAGACTTTAGCGCAAGTCTCGTACTACTATAAAACTTTGTGAGATATTAACACATTTACATTATATATTGAATGTCCCTCGTAACAAGAAAAAACAAAATGCAACCAAAGCATAGTTTTCCGCATCAATTACTCAATTATAGCCAGGTACTGTCTGCATTTAGATCAAATAAACGCCTGAGTAAGATACGGACGACGCCTGAATTGATACGAGCAACACCGAGGTTTCATTTTGTTTTGCTAGTGATTACTAATCAGTACGTGGTAAAAAGTCATAAAAAATTGTCAGACTACAGTTTTATTGCGTTTACCGCATAAACATGTAGGTTGATGAAGGCGGATTTGGGAAGCGTGGATTTTTTGTTTTGTTTTGTTTTTTGTTTTTAGCTCACCTGAGCCAGCGGCTCCGGGGGAACGTATAGGATGGTAAGGCTCCGTCGTCGTCGTCCGTCGTCGTCCGTCGTCCGTCCGTCCACAATTTGTAACAACTTATCCTCTGAAACCGCCGGGCCAATTGTAACTAAATTTCATATGTGGCCTTCAGAGGAAGGGGGAACGAAAAGTTGTTCAAACGGTCCTGGTCACATGACCAACATGGCTGCCACGCCCATATATGGTAAAAACCTAAAAGAATCTTCTCCAGAACCAATAGACCGATGGCCTTGAAACTTGGTATGTAGCATCGGGTACGAGAGTACTACCAAGATTGTTCAAATTATGACCTTGGGTTGACCAAGCCCTTTTTTACAGCAAGGTCAAATTTGCTTCCTTGTGCTTTTATACAGCAAAATGCTAGAACATAAGATATCTTGGAAACTGTTGCAGATTTTGGGCTAAAAAATAAGTATCTACAGTCATCTTAATTAGTACATGAAGATTTATGAGTATAAGAGGTCAAGGTCATTCTTTGACCTTTGACCCAGAACTCTCATATTTTGACAATTTCCAACAATCTCCTCAACAGCCACTGAGCCAATTGAAACCAAATTTCATATAGAACCTCCAGGGGTTGAGGGAACAAAAATTTATTCATACGGTCAAGGTCACATGACCAACATGGCGGCCACGCCCATATATGGTAAAAACCTAAAAAAATCTTCTCCAGAACCAATAGACCGATGGCCTTGAAACTTGGTATGTAGCATCGGGTACGAGAGTACTACCAAGATTGTTCAAATTATGACCTTGGGTTGACCTTGAACTTTTTATGGCAAGTTCAAATATGGAAAAATGCTAGAACATATGATTTCATGGAAAGTTTTGAAGAGTAAGGCCTAAAATTGATACATGCAGTCGAGTACGTGACGATTTATGAGTATAAGAGGTCAAGGTCATTCTTTGACCTTCGACCCAGAACTGTCATACTTTGATATTATCAAACAATCTTCTCTAAAGCCACTGGGTCAATTGTATCCATATTTTATATAGAGCCTCCAGGTGTTGAGGGAATGAAATTTTGTTCAAACATTTAAGGTCACATGACCAACATGGCCGCCACGCCCATATAGGGTAAAAACCTTTAAAAATCTTCTTCTCCAGAACCAGTTGACCGATGGCCTTGAAACTTGGTATGAAGCATTGAGTATTTCAGTTCTATCAAGAGTGTTCAAAATGATAACCTTGAGTTGACCTTGACCAATTTACGGGAAAGTCAAATAAGGGAAAATGCTAGATCATAAGATTTCATGGAAATGTTGAAGATTTAGGCCTAAAAATTGGTAAATACAGTCATCTTAATGATTACACCAAGATTCATAAGTACAAGAGGTCAAGGTCGTTCTTTGACCTTTGACCCTGAATTCTCATAGTTTGACAATTTCAAACTTCTTTTTGAAAGCCAATGAGCGAATTAAAACCAAATATCATACAAAAATTTAAAGAGTAACTACACTTCAGGAACTGACTGAATCAGATCCCAAACCCTATCCCCAACATCAAAGGGAAAGATTGACAAAGACATCCCAACAAACAATAAATTACAAGTGATAAGCCGAGTCAGCAGCTCTTTCCCAAATAAGCCTTCAGGGGTTGAGGAAACGAAAATTTCTTCAAATGGTCTGGGTCACATGACCAACATGGCCGCCATGACCATGTTTGGTAAAAACCTTTAAAAATCTTCTTCTCCAGAACCAGTTGACGGATGGCCTTGAAACTTGGTATGTAGCATTGGGTACTCCAGTATTATCAAGATTGTTCAAATTATGACCTTTGCTTGACCTTGACCTTTTTATGACAAGGTCAAGTATGGCAAAATGCTACAACATAAGATTTCATGGGAATTTTTTTAAGATTTTGGCCTAAAACTTGGTATATACAGTCATCTAAATGAGGTCATGAAGATTTATATGTATGAGTACAAGAGGTCAAGGTCATTCTTTGACCTTTGATCCAGATCTCTCATATTTTGACATTTTCAAACATTTCTTCAAAAGCCAAAGAGCCAATTGTAGTCACAGTTCATATAGAGCCTCCAGGGGTTGAGATAACAAAATTTGTTCAAATGGTCCAGGTCACATGACCAACATGGCCGCCATACCCATTTATGGTACAAACATTTAATATCTTCTTCTCCAGAACCAATATGCCCTTGGACTTGAAACTTGGTAAGTAGCATGGAGTACTAGAGTACTTCCAAGACTGTTCAAATGATGACCTTGGGTTCACCTTGACCTTTTTTGCAGCATGGTCAAATATGGGAAAATGCTAGAACATAAGATTTCATGCAAAGTTTTAAAGATTTTGGCCTAAAAAATGGTGTATATGGTTGCCTTAATGCGTATTAGCACATGAAGATTTATGAGTACAAGAGGTCATGGTCAGTCTTTGACTTTTGACCCTAGACTCATATTTTGACAATTTCAGACATAAGAAAAAGCCACTTTGCCATTTGCTCAGGTGAGTGGATCAGGGCCTCATGGCCCTCTTGTTTTTTTTTTTTGTGGGGGGGGGGGGGGGGGGGGGGAGGAGGAATTGGTTAACGCGGGGATGTCAAGAGGGTAGTCTGGTTACGGATCACAGAAATATGTAAACGTTGATGAAAAATTGTAAACTTAAATGTCTAATCTCATATCACAGAAAAAAGCAACTTATAATAAATAGTTGCAACCCAATCAGAAAGACAAGGGCCCGAGGTTATAAAACTTTGTTCATGCTCAGCTGAGTTGAGCATGAAATTTTACCTGCTAATAAATAGCAAATTACTGATAAGTACGGTTGTTTTCTTGCTCAGTTTGGTTGAGTATGAAATTTTCTCTGCTGATGAATATGAAAATGCCAACATTAGTTGGCATTTTCATATTTATCAGCAGAGAAAATTTCATGCTCAGCTGAGTTGAGCACAAAAAAGTTTTATAACCTCTGGGCAAGAAATCGAGCCAAATAATACTGACTCGGTTTCTGTTCAGTCTAAAAACTTTATACTCTCATAAAAGGTAAAAGGAGATCTAAAGAAGAAAAAAATAAGACGCAAAATGGATTAGAGAGTTCGCTCTGATCAAAGACTAAAGAAAAAAAGATAGGCCATGTTCAGAAATTAATACATTCAAATCTTACATCCCGCTCTCAAAGCTAAAAGGGAAAGAAGCACACTCACAAAAATTGCCAAAACTTCACGAAAGACAAGAACGGTAAACCAAATGAGCAGCTATTTCTCGACCAGCTACCCTAATTAAGAGCGGCAGCAGCATCGATTTTTACCTATTTTTTTATTTTACATTACAAAACATAAAAAAAATAAAGCAGAATGGACAGCTATACTGGTGACCAGACTGCTAGAGACCATAGACAAGCGGACATAGCACCATGTAACACTGAGGAACCACAACAGAAGTACCGCCTTGGAACGGTCAGCAAAAGATAACTTGGGGCATAAACTAGTTTTGCTGGATCAAAATCTCGCCCTTTGCTTCTGTTGTGGTTCGAAACAATTAATCAGCTGGTTGGTCCACATGAAGGTTCCCTAATCCATCAGTGAATCATCAGCGGAAACAAACAACTCACCGACAAGACCTATGATAAATCAGAGATGAGAAGTCGACAGAGACAAAGTGTTGCGAACAAAAGGAGAGCCCTGGAATGTCAGGCAACACCACTGAAATACCGGAGCAAATGAAAACCATCAGCTGTACCTCGAATTTCCAAGCAACTTTCAAGGAAAACGCCAGCCCCAACGAACTAAACTAAAAATTTATGGTGGAAACATCACTGAGTCTGTTGCCCGACCAACCAGCGTGCAATTTTAAAAGGAGAGAAGCAAAGTTATTAACCATGACTGGGTTAACCACTAAACATGCAGACTGCAGCATTACATTTATATTATATACAGGGAAGGGAACAAGGGTAAGAAAAAGCACGGATCCGTGCTCCCTCAGATAATGAGATAATGACCCATGTAATTACTGTTATCTCCAGGAAGACCCTTTTCCAGACTGTGCTAATTAGTGCACTGCTTGAAGTATGATAAAACTACCTGAACATATGAAGACAATAAAGTCAATAGGTATTAATATTTTACATGTATCTATTTTTGCATGAAATGGTACCGAGTGGAACAATCTAAGCTAGCTTGCTATTTTTTTTTTTATCTTTTTTATATGTTAAACAGCAACAGTCAAAAAAATCAGCAAGAAAATTCATATGATACCCCCTTTCAAAATTAACAAGCCAACTTGAACCATAATTTGAATATTTTCATGAAGGGGAAAATATCGACAACATGTAAACTATGCTGTCCAAAATTCAAAATGGCTTCTTATTATCATTACTATTATCGTTGTTATAATTATTGCTGCCTATCAGATATGTTTCACTTACATCTTAGTTACCCAAATCATTGGGACAGAAAAACTTAGGCAATGAATTCTATCTATCTTTATTAGCCTGCTTCTGAAAGAGGAGTCTGATCATGATCTGCACAGTTTGCCATTCCTTTACACAGAAGGAATTACACAGGAAAAAGAACTGAAACATTAGAATACTTATGCTCTCCATTTTTTAGGGTGATATTGAAACCAATTGTCATACCATATACTTTATGCATCACCCTCTTACTTCATATTCTCCCTTTTCGGATATCTATAATTCATTTTAGGATATCCATAACTTATTTTTGGATATCCAGTATTTTATTTTGAGACATGCCTAAATAATATCGGATATCCTAAATTATATTTTGATATCCATAATTCAATTTTTTTTCAATTCAAGGGGTAACACGGATAATCTAAGGATATTTTTAATATCTCTCCATAAAAGCATAATATATTGTGACCCCTCATTAGAGCGGTCTTGCCGAAATGCTTTTAATGAAATGGTCGCAGGTTTCAGTTCCCACTTCTCCAGAGTTTCAGAACAGAACAGAACAGAACTTTATCATCACTCAGGTCCATACAGACATATGAGGATATGAACAAGTATAATACATTGAGACATGGTGGCGTATACATTTACATGTTAAACTGGAATAGCATTGCAGAAATATTTGACAGTTTCTTAGCAAGAATAAAGTTTGAAACAAATATGAAACTTATGTGGGGGTGGGAGTAGCATGAATAAAATGTACAGCATAGTTTCTGTTTGCGGTATAAGCGAGGTACATATGAGACTATAAACTGAGGTCCCATCTCCGTATGACCTATGTGTTTGTGGGACGTTAAAGCGTTGTTCACTCGCTCTCTCTAATAAGGGGACACAATGTATGGTTTTCATTGGGAAACAAGGAAAATTAACTCGATTATTTCTGCTACCCTTTTTGTCTGAAGCACTGTAAGTATACATAAAGAGGAATACTGGGTATACATAAATCAAATTAGGGATATCTAAAAACCGAATTATGGAATTATAAATAGGAAATAAATAGTAAAACGGCACCCCAAAATATCTAGAGGCAATTTGTATGTTATCTTCATGCCCTGTCCAAAGGGGCACAGGAAATAGATGGGCTGTCCAATGCCTACAGGCTGCAACACAACTGCTAGTACTTCACTAAGCTCCAGTCAGTACAACTCCCTCAGTCTCCAAGATGATGTCTCGATATGACTGAAACAAAGTTGACGTGGACTCATAAACTCATTCAAAATTAAAGCTTTCTGTTTTCAGAGGCCTATGCTCAGTGTGTGTGTGTGTGTGTGTGTGTGTGTGTGTGTGTGTGTGTGTGTGCTCCCAGAATGGTGCCAAGCCCATAACTTCGTACAGAATGGTTGGATTAAAAAATATTCGGCACAAATAATTATCATGACAAGACAATGTGTCGCATGCAAGAACCATGTTGATAATTTGAAGGCCAAGGTCACATTGGGCATGTAAACTTTGTGCATAGGTTGTAATGAAACAAGTTCCTACATGGTGGGAATCCAAAATTATTTGGTTTAGATAATTAATTATCATGAGAAGATAATGTGTCGCATGCAAGGCTATAACCATGTCTCTATTTCAAAGGTCAAGGTCACAGTTTGCACTTGAACTTCGTACAGTGAAACAACCATAACTTTGTCTGCATGGTGGGATTTCAAAATTATTTGGCACAACTGCTCAGTCTGAGAAGATGTTGTGTCGTATGCATGAACAATTTCGACTGCTTGAAGGTCAAGGTCACACTGCACACACATACTTTGTGTATAGGCTATAGTGAAAAAATTTTCATGTGCAGCCCAAAAGTTTGTCCTGCATGGTGGGATTTCAAAATTATCTAGCATTAACAATTATCATGACAAGACAATGTTTCGCATGTTAGGACCATATTTCTAGCTTAAAGGTCAAGGTCACAATTTGCAATTAAACTTTGTGGATAGGCAACAGTGAAAACCTGTTCATAATCAGTCCATAACTTTGTCCTGCATGGTGGGATTTAAAAATTATTTGGTAAGAAGATTTGTTGCATGCAAGGACAATGTCACAAGCTTAAAGGTCAAAGATAAATGTAAGTCACTTTGGTGTATATTATTTGGTCCTTGATTTTCCCTTTAATCCTAAACAAGTCTACCTCTTTGAAGCTAATTGTCCTGCAAGTGTCAAAACTTTTAACAAGGTGCCATCTTACAGAGAGATGCCACTGCGCTGGTGCTGCGTTGCTTACGCTGCTGCCTCGATACTGCTGTGCTCATGAATATATGCTGCGCTGTTAAGCTTTTGTTGCGCTTTGTGTCCATGGCGAGTCCGCTACGTAAATTTTGAGCAAGGTCAAAACAAGCGCCGCGACTTGGCAATTATGCCGCTTCAGATACGCTTTCACTGCGACTTAGAAGCGTCTGCTGCGCTGCTGCAGCTTCTGCTACAATTCATGGCGTGATTACCAAAATTTTGAAGCGCAGCAGAAGCGCCGTCCAGTGGAATGGGGATTTTACTCAAGGCATTAGGAGGGGGCATCTGTGTACTATGGACACATGTTTAGTTTACTTTTGTCAAAGGTTTTCTGCTAGGTAAAGATAAGAATATTATATATAATATGCAGATTCTATTGACCTGGTCCAGTTATGATTTTCATTATTGTGTTAATGATGCAACCTGCTGTGAGACTGCAGCCCTAGTAATTCAAGTCATTATCTGGGTCATAAACCTAATTAAGTCAGGAAGCACCAACTTTTGCAAAGATTTACCCTTGTTCCATCCAGTGTATATCCAATATGTTTGTAACTAATGATATTTTTTCTGAACTGATCAGAAAAATCAGACCGACTTACATTTTTTTTCATTTATAGACTAAGTCACTATAAAATTCTGGTTCCGATGAGCCTTGTTGCAAAAGACTGTTAAATCCGACATTGAATTTATTTAGAAACCAATTCAGTTTCGGCGATAGAATTTTGAAAAAAAAGCTTTTCAAAGTTACCGACAGCCCTGTTGGAGAAGCTTCACAGTTAAAATGAATTACGGGCACTGAAATCAGTCACATGACTAGACACTCTAGCAAACCGAATAAGTCAAAGTCATCCCTTTTATCATAATGTTGGGATTAATCAAATCCCTTTGAAAGAGATAAATGAAAATCCAAAAATGGGACTTCAGTATCGGCTGCATCAGCTTTGTTCAACTGCAGCTCAGCTGGATAAATTTGATTCACCATGCCTTCAAAGTAAGGATTGTCAATATTTAAAAGATCGTCTAGATATCTAGATGAAGAGTTAGATGCTTTAATAATTTCAACATTAGAAAGAGAAGCCATGAAATTAGTTTCAAAGCAAAATAAAAACTAATCAGCTAAAGGAGGAACACAGTTAGTACCCATCGAAATGCCAACAATTTGTATGTATTTTTGGTATCAATGTAATGTAAATATTATCTAAAAGATGTAAGGCTTCACATATATTTTGACATGACCAAAGTTTATATCGGTTTTGGTGTAATGAACGCGTTTCTTTCGTTACGGACAAGAAATGGAAACAGACAATCAGAAATCAGAATTTTTTTTATTGGTTCAGACTTTTATTCTAGACCATCGCTTTTTATATTCATTTGGACCCTGCTTTTGATACTAATAAGTCTTTGAAACGACTGCTTTATCAAAATTAAAATATTACAGTATGCTGTTCTCTGGCTTTCGTCGCCAAATATTATCATGCTCACTGATGAGTCTTGGATAACCGAAACTTAAAAGTCTGGCCCATGTTCCTTCTTGTGAATGTGTTCTTTGCTCTTGAAGGAACTTTTTAAGATTTTTATTCTACTTAAGCCGGTCCTAGTGGGGGGGGGGGGGGGTATTTTTGCACATTCCATTACTGGTCATGAGTATACTCAGTTAAACCGAATTTGCTATTTTGATTTCTTTAATGTCATTTTTCTTTAAGTTTTCTGTAAATGTTAAGGAACGCCAAGACAAACTTCCTACGATGTTTTGGATATCTAAGCTTCATAAAACCAACAAATAAAGCAGCATTTATCTTGTTCTGTACTAATGAAATTTCTAAATTATTTATTTCTTGCCTCATTGCCTCACTGCTGTCAAAAACCATGTCATAAGGTACTGTGAAAAAGTTTATGAAAGGTCAGGTAAACGTTTTTTTATGGTCTATAAAAGATTCTGGTGAGGTAATTAATAAAATGAAGCTGAGAGGATTCCGTGCAACCAGTTTGTTAACCCCCGCCGAAGGCAGAGGGATATAGTTTTCTCCATGTCCGTCTGTCCGTCCGTCCGTCCTTCCATCCGTCCGTCCTTCCGTCCGTCCGTCCGGAGCCATAACTAAGTAACCACTGAATGGAATTTCATGAAACTTAAAATAAGTATTTATCACTATAACGCGCTGATACACGTGAAGTTTCGTCAGACTGGCTTTAGTAGTGCATGAGTTATTGCCCTTTAATGGATTTAAAATTATAAAATGAGTCAGAAATAAGTAACCAATCATCAAAACTTCTTGAAACTTAAACTGAATATGTATCACCATAACGCGGTTATGCACATAAAGTTTCGTCAGTAGGGCATCAGTAGTGCATGAGTTGTTGCCCTTGAATCAATTTAAGGTTGACAAATTCAGCCATAACTAAGTCATCAATGAACAGAATTCTATGAAACTTATACTAAATATGTATCACAATATCACATTGGTGCATCTTATGTTTTGGTGGAATTGCTTCAGTAAGCAATGAGTCATTGCCCTTGAATTGGTTTAAAATCAACAAATTTAGTCATAACTCAGCAACCAATGAATGGAATTTCATGAAACTTAAAATAATTATATATTGCTATGACACAGCATGGCACATTATGTTTTGTCATAATCGCTCCAGTAGTGCATGATTTAATGCCCTTAAATGGATTTAAAATCAACAAATTAGCCATAACTAAGGTATCGGTGAACAAAATTTCTTGAAACTGAATCAAAAATGTATCATCATAGTGCAGTGATGCCTCACTTATCCCAGAGTTATTTCCCTTGATTTTATTTACAGTCTACAAGTTCAGGCGTAAATAAGTAACCAGTGAACGAAATTTGATGTAACTTGAAATAAACCATAAACAAATCAGGGCCACTTCGGCGTGGGATATATTCATCGAATTTGCTTGTTATCTTATGATTTTTCTACACTCTAGACCAATTTGCCACATACTTTGATCAAAGAAAAGCTTATAGATTTAATTGAATGGAATTTCCAAAGGAAAAGAAGAAGGCTATTTTTAAAACGACTGAAAATGAACTCAAAGATCTCAATAACCTGCACTATGATGCAATCTCTTCAGTAGATGTCTCATTGTAAGCCCTAACTATGTTGTTTGCGGTCTTGTCTTCTGGAACCAAACAGACTTTATTTGAAATTCTTGAATATCCCGCTGTGGAGGTCGGAAAGTAGAATTAAGTTTAGGGCGTAAAACACACCGGGTAGGCGGCAATCCTGAACACTCGCGGCAATCCAGAACGCGGATCAAATATTTACGCGACGAGTTAAGGTAACTCAGTTTAACATGTTTTATTTCATTTAATCGAACGGCTTTGGGTAAAACATTTATTACTGGTCTGAAGCAGCATGTCTGAAAATTTCCCTGAAGAAGAATTTTCTTCACAAAGTCTTTACTAAATGTCGCACTGCCTTCTTACATTTTGACCGTGAAATTTTAGACTGGCAAATTCAGATCTCTGGCTTATATTCCAAATTATTCAAGGTCAAATTAAATAAAACATAGTCTTCTCATAAACTTGAATCTCTTTTTTAAACACCTGTAAAAATTCTAGGTTCTACGTTTAATTTTCACCGTACTTGGAGGGGGGGGGGGGGGGGGGGTGGGTGAAAATGCAAGGGTAAAAACTTCTGGCAATCGAAGTAAAAAGTATGCAAAGACCAGGAACTGAAACAATCAAAATCCAAATCCAGCCCTCAAACCATAGTTGGAAACAACTAAGATTACAAATAATCAAGATACAGAGAACATATGGCCAACCGAGTGAGCAGCTTGTTCCCAAAAGGTGGCCACTCAGCAACCCAAACCGAACCAAAAATAATAAGAACATACATAAGGTAAAACATCACAGAAACTCTGACACCAAAAACAGGCAACAGAGAACCACAACAGAACTACCGCCTTGGAACGGTCAGTAATGAATTACTGGGGGGCTTAAATCGATTTTACAGGCCCAACCTCACCCTCAGTTTCTGAAGTGGTACAAAACATTTAGTTGGTTGTTCGGTTCGCATGATAACCCTCTAACTCGTCAATGAATCATCACGGTAAACACATAAATCAAATTTCAACACCATGAAGAAGCAAAGACGAGGACTCAACAGATACAACGGGCCGTCTGACAGGTGGAGATCCCTGTCCTGCCAAACGACCCCACTGGAAATCTGAAGCAAAAGAAGGTCACCAGTTGAGCCCCGGTGGACCAAGCAACAGACAAAAAGGCTCCGGTCCCAACCAACTAAGATATATAGCTTTAGGTCGGGGCCATCATAGAGTCTGACGACCGATCCCCCGGTGTGCAATTAAAGAGTGCAGCAAAGTTATCAACCGTGATTGGGTTAATCACTAAGCATGCAGACTGTCGCATAACATTTAAATTATAGCCAATACGTTTGTGACGTATTATTATTTTTCGGAATTGATCAGAAAAATCAGTCCTGCCCTTAATCTTTTTGAATTTGTATACTAAGTCACCATAAAATTCTGGTTCCGATAGGCCTTGGTGTAAAAGAAATTTTAATCCGACATCAAATTTTGAAACCAATTCATGGTGTCTGCGATAGAATTTAGAAAAATTGGTAATGTGTATCATTGGATTTGCCATTCGATGGATACCATGAATGGTATTCAAATCCCATTCATGAAATTGCACAGCATGATGTCGACTAGCATGGGGCTCATTATTTATGTATTCGAAATTCATATATAGTATTGCCCAGCATGGTATGAATAACATGGAGTCCACCATTCGACGAATCCTCTGCATGGTATTTTGCTCAGTATGTTATTGGCTGATATGGGGTTTGCCAGTCGATAAATCTGATGCATACCAGTATTCAAATCCCATGCATGGTATTACTCAGCAAGGTATTGGCTAGCCTTGGATTAGTCATTCGATGAGATCCGTACACGGAATTTGAATACACAGCATGGCATTGGGTTGAACGTTTGCTTTTTGGCATTTGATGAATCCCATGTAGGCCTACTCGGATTCCATTATGAGGAGTGGCTGTAGTGTAGTGGATAATACTCCGGACTACCCATTCGGCCAAGGGTCGCAAGATCGACCCCCCTCTTCTCCAGTCTTTCGGATGAGATTTTTAACCAAGGTCCCGTCTCCATATGACCTCGTTGTTGGTGGGACATTAAATCCGAGTTTGCTCACTCACTCACAGATTCCATTATGACATTGTTCAATGCGTTATTGGGAAGCATGTGTTGGCCATTAGTCAAATCTCGATGTATGTTTTTTTTTATATCTCATGCATGGCATTGTCAAGCATGAAGCATGGTTTTGGCTAGCATGGTATTCGCCATTTGATGAAACCCATGCATCATATTCGAATCCGCTGCACAGCATTGCCTAGACTGATTATGGTTAGCATTGGATGATTTGTCAGTCGACGAATCCCATGCACAGAACCGCTTCCCATGGGCAGTACTTTCCATCAGAATTGTGGGTAGCCTGGGGTTCACCTTCCGAGGAATGCCATGGATGGTATTCGAATAGCATATTTGATATGCCGAGTATGGTATCGGCTAGCCTGGAGATAGCAATTCGACGAGTTTAACGCACCATGGTATTCCAGTCATACGTACGGTATTGTCCATCATGGTATTGGCTAACATAGGATTCGCCATCCGACGAATTCCAGGCATGGTATTCAAGTCCCATGTGTGATTTTGCCAAGTATGGTATTGACTTACATTTGGTTTGTCTTTCGACGAATCTCATATATGGTATTTGAATGCCATGCATGACATTGCCAACTTTGATACCGGCTAGCGTGTAATTTGCAATGGACGAATTTCATGCATGTAGTATTTGAATCCCATTCATTGTTTCCCAACATGTGTTTGGAATGTATGGGATTTTCCATCTAATATGACGAACTCCATACATGGTGTAGCCCACCATCGTATTTGCTAGCCTACGATCGCCATTTGACGATTTACGTACATGGTATTGGCCAGCATCAAATGCATGGTTATTCCAAAATGGAACACATGCAAGCCAATAACATGCTGCGGAATAACATACATAGACTTCGAATACCATGCAACGGATTCGTTGAATTTTGACAATGCCATGCCATGCATGGATCGAGCACCACGCATGATATTCGCCGAATGAAGAACCATATGCTACTCAATACCATGGATGATAATTCCATGCATAGGATGTAAATACCATGCATGGGATTCGTCGAATGGCAAACTTATGCTAGCCAATACAATACTGGCCAATATTAGGCATAAAAATTGTCAAAAACCAAATGCGATAATGGTCATTACCATGCATGGGATTCGAATATTTAAAAAAATCCCATGCTTGGCAAAATCATGCTTGGCAATACCATAATTGAAGTTTAAATATCATGCATGGGATTCAATGAATTACAAGCTCATGCAGGGCAATTACATGCGTAGGAATCGTTTACCATGCAAAGGATTCGCCAAATGGCAAACCACATAATAGCCAGTACCATACTGGGCAATGGCGTACATGAGATTCAAATGCTATGCAAGATATTCTTCAGAATTTAATGGCGAATCCTATGCTATCCAATATCAAGCACTCAAACATGTCTGCCTGCGCACACGCTCGTCAACATACACCACAGATAGTGCATACTTTTTACGTCATTTTTACTGTCTTATTGTCTACTGTGTCCTGTTAACTGTAGATACAATATATCGTCACTGCTTCCTGTATATTTTACGTCTACTTTAAGATGGATTTTGTGCATATGCAAGAACATGGACAAAAGTTATGGATGTATTTGCGTACTAATGCACATCACATGCACAAAATGTATGTGGTTGTAGGAAGAAGAAAGTAAACAGTAGACAGGGCGCAATAGAAAGTAGACAGTGAACAACACACATCAGAGAGTGAGAAATACGGAACAGACAGCATATGTGCATGCTCTTGCAGATGTGCAAATTTCTGTCGCAGTACAGTGCAAAGGAAACAGCAATGTTTTTTTCAGTTTGGACATATACAGAAACGACGCCCGGTGGCTGAATCACAGCGTCCTTATTGGTGCCTGATACGCCTCTCCTAAGTTTGAATTTCAAGTACAATGCATTATTGACTACCCTCGTTTTCCTTCCTATAACGTACAGAGAAAGTAGAGGTTTGTAAGACTGGACATTGGTTTCCATAATTTCTGTTTAAAGCATACATGGTTGGTTCTCATTAAATTGTCTCAATGGGGCAATTATAATGAGCACCACAGTTTATGTTTAAAGGGAGCCTTACAAGGGACATATCGTATCATATAACAAGAGTATTAGCAAAATGAGTCAAAATATCGATGGTTGAATAAGTTTTTTTTTTATTCCGGAAGTTAATCAATTTTGGAAAGAACATGCTCCACAATAGTAGGATTTATCCCAAGTGTTGCATGTTTAATGCATGGCGCCATTTGTAAGAATAAATAAATTAATAATAATAAAAATAAACAAACAAAAAAAAACAACATTCTACAGGTTCTTGGCTAAATTTGAATTAAAAAATCGACAGAAGCTATAAACATGATAAATGTTCATCGATTGCCTTTCAAACATTTGTTTGACGTTAGGCGATTGCCATGAACATCGTTTTCGATTGCCACCGTTCTCTACCCTGTTGTTTTCAAATCGATGGAACTTCGTTTGTGTACAAGACAGAGTCAAATGATTACGCACAGTCTGTCCAGAAAACATTAAACTTTATCTGTATATCATGGAAATGATCAAAATATGTTTGAAACTTGAACATTTTGGTCTATTTTGTTGTTTTGGCCGTTTAAAAGTCACAGATCTTGCGTTTACGCCTAAACTACAGGCAACTTAATAGGGATTCAACAACTTAAATTGGTGAGGCATATCTTTGAACATATCTAAAAGTCGTGGCATAGTTACCTTTATTTTTTAACTGATTCTTCCCGCTGAAAAAAGAAGTTTTGTCGACTCATCCTAAACAGCCCCGTAAAATTTTTGACCTGCGTTCGTGATTGCCGCGAGTGTTCAGGATTGCCGCCTAACCGGTGTGTAAAAGGTGTATATTCTGTAAATGAAATTTATTGTTTATCTCTCATTTTGAAGATGCTTACTTTTAATGAAATATAGTGTTTCTGTTTGGCCTTTTACAGTTATAACAAATTATTGGTAGTTAAGAATTTCGGAAATAAGTAGGACGGATGAAGTGACGGATCTATCCTTAAAGTTACTATATAAGTCAATAAATTCAATTCCTTTATCTATAAAAGGGACTTTCATGGAATAGCTTTTGTGATTTGTTTCAGAATCGATTAATGGACGAAAATCATGTTGAGTGCAACATCTAGTTAAGAGCGCAGCATCATACACTGGATGATTTATATCATAGAATTTATTCGCCTCAGTATCTAGAACACGTAATACAGAAATAGGTATAACAGCATAGAGTGTCTACCATTTTCTTTTAAATCTTTCGACCAATTCCGGAGTGAAGAAGTTGTTATTTTTACGGCGCACATATTTCATAGGCTATTTCCCTTTTGCCTTAAAACATGAAATCCGAATTTACGTTTCCGAAATTCCAAAAGGAAAGCACATCAAAATCAGGCATTTTTGAAATATTGCCTTCATGGTAAATATCATCATTATATCACATTGGATAAGCTGTTTGTAATAACTTAATCCATTTTTGTTCTGTTTCAAATAAAATCATAAAGAGCTCCTTTAAGAGCAGAACACACATTCAAAAGAGAGAACATGGGCCATACTTCGAAGGAACATGGGCCATACAGCGAAGCTTTGTATTTACAGCTAAAGTTTACGGATTTACCAGCAATATTTACATTTTATACTTGGTTATACAACCAAATGGGGAAACGCCATTTCATTTTATTCTCTATCTCATTCAGTACCTACTAACGAATTTGTTTCTCTTCTAGCTAACAAAGATACATGAAAGCAGAAATATACTGATACAGACCGACCGACAGGTCCGTCCCCCCCTCCCCCCCCCACCTCCACCTCCGTTTATCCTCTGAGCGATATTCACTGGAATATTCATTATTATGGCAAGACTAGAAGAGTGAAATCATTTTTCACTACAGCAGGAATAGCTCACTACCCAGTAGGCCTTTGACGTCAAAATGACGTCGTACCGACATCGATGTGACGTTATTACGACGTTATTTTGACGTCATTTGCCTGCTGGGTACCCAGGCTTTTGTCTCGCCTGCGACTAGTAGAAGCGAGACATCGGTATTACTTTTCCGGTGTCGTTCTATTAGCAAATCCTACACATCAGTGCAATTGATATTAATTACAAATGAAGGCACGAAGCTTTTAAAACAGACTGATAGGTGTAACAAGGCATCGCAAGCGATGAAATCCCCTTGCAACGGACTGTTTATCCTACTGATAGCTACTCATGACTCCAAGATATTGTCAAATTTACCATTTGTGTGAAATTGTAATCACATAATTGATGGTGATATAGTGGTGACAAAGGTTTCTTTGCTGCACTCTTTAATTTCACACCGGGGGATCGGGCGTCAGACTCTATGATGGCCCCGACCTAAAGCTATCTATTTTAGTTGGTTGGGACCGGAGCCTTTTTGTCTGTTGCTTGGTCCACCGGGGCTCAACTGGTGACCTTCTTTTGCTTCAGATTTCCAGTGGGGTTGTTTGGCAGGACGGGGATCTCCACCTGTCAGACGGCCCGTTGTATCTGTTGAGTCCACGTCTTTGCTTCTTCATGGTGTTGAAATTTGATTGATGTGTTTACCGTGATGATTCATTGACGAGTTAGAGGGTTATCATGCGAACCGAACAACCAACTAAATGTTTTGTACCACTTCAGATACTGAGGGTGAGGTTGGGCCTGTAAAATCGATTTAAGCCCCCCAGTAATTCATTACTGACCGTTCCAAGGCGGTAGTTCTGTTGTGGTTCTCTGTTGCCTGTTTTTGGTGTCAGAGTTTCTGTGATGTTTTACCTTATGTATGTTCTTATTATTTTTGGTTCGGTTTGGGTTGCTGAGTGGCCACCTTTTGGGAACAAGCTGCTCACTCGGTTGGCCATATGTTCTCTGTATCTTGATTATTTGTAATCTTAGTTGTTTCCAACTATGGTTTGAGGGCTGGATTTGGATTTTGATTGTTTCAGTTCCTGGTCTTTGCATACTTTTTACTTTTTTTTCTCCATACCGGTAAATAACAATAGCAACATTAACTTTGATCTCAGCATCCTGCAACCCAAACATGTCAAAGATATTATCATACTCAACATTTGTGTGCAGTTAAACTGGAATTGGTGTAAAAATGAGGGTGCTGGTAGGGCAACAAAGTTTTCCTATGAATAGTAATATCAATTTTGAACTTGACCCTAGGATCCTGAAATGCAAACTTATTTAAGGTATTGTCATACCATACTTAACATTTGAGTAAGAGTGAAATTATATTAAAAGCGATTTATAAACGAGGAGACTAGAGCAATGACAAATAACAATAAAAATACCAGCTATGACATTGACCTAAATCCCAACACCATGAAATCTTGTAAAAGATATTGTAGTACGTAACATTTTTGTGAATTTATACTGAAATCGGTCCATAAAAGCGGTTGCTACAGCAATGACACAGTTTTCCTATATACGGTCACAATGACCTTAACCCTAGCATTCTGAAATGTAAAAGAATCCAAGATATTTTCATACGAAGTAGTCGTGTGAAGAAATATTAAAATCTGCCCATAAATGGGGGCACTAGAGCTTTTTAAAATAGCAGCTGTGACCTTGACTTTGGCTTATGGGGCCCTGAAATGCGAACATATCCAGTATATTGTCATATTATATATTTGAGCCACGACGTGAGAAAACCAACAAAGTGGTTGTGCGCTTAGCGCAGACTCAGATCAGCCTGGGCATCCGCCCAGTCTGATCAGAGTCTTCACTGACCGCATGAATGTATCTTAGACCCTTAGCTATCCTTTAAGCGCAAAGCGAAGACTCTGGTCAGGCTGGACGGATGTCCAGGCTGATCTGAGTCTGTGCTGGGCGCACAACCACATTGTTGGTTTTCTCGTTTCGCAGCTCATTTGTGTGATGTATAATTGAAATTAAACGATAAATAAGGTTGCAAGAGCCATGAAAATTTTATTTTACATGTAACAACAGTAATTTTGACATTGACCCTACCATGCTAAACACGAGCTTGCCCAAGAAATAGCATTTTCAAATATTTGACCTTACCATATTTACATCGTATGGTAAAAACCTTTAAAAAGCTTCTTCTTCAGAACCAATAAGCCGATGGCCTTGAAACTTGGTATGTAGCATCGGGTACCTAAGTACTACCAAGTTTGTTCAAATTATGACCTGGGGTTGACCTTTACGTTTTCTACGGTAAGGTCAAATATTTGAAAATGCTGTTGCATAAGATAGTATTTCAGTATGTTCTGATATTATTATTCTTGTATTATATATGTTATCCTGTTTCAACAACATTAACATACAGTTTGATCGCCATTATTTGTAAAATTGTATCATTTGAAGGAGAAGAACTAAATAGGCATAAGCTTCCGTTCTAATCCTAGTTAGCATGTATATTAGCTTTGTGTACACATGAGATTTGTTGAAATAAAATATGCTTAAACTACAAGATTTCATGGAGAGTTTTGAAGTTTTTGGTGTAAAAATTGGTGGCCTTGATCTTAGCCCTAGACTGCTGAAACACAAACTTGTCTAAGATATTGTCATACTTTTTATTTGCATGAACTCATACATCATCCATAGTGCAGGTTATATTTTTATTTTTGTCAGAGGTCAGAGAATATATTCTGAGAAATCAGAAATTTTCAATTGTTTTAGACATTTATTCTAGACCATTGCTTTTCATATTTTGTTTTCATTTGTACCCCGCTTTTGATACTAATAAGCATTTGAATCGAATGCCTTATTAAAATTAAGAAATTACAGTATGCTTTTCTTTAGCTTTCGTCACCAGATATTATCAGGGTCACTGATGAGCCTTGGATAGCCAAAACTTCGAAGCATGGCCCATGTCCCTTCTTGTGAATGTGTTCTCTGTTCTTGAAGGAACTCTTTGAGATTTTTATCTATATCAAAATCTATCCATAAATGAGGGCGTTAGAGCAATGACAAACTTGGTCGGCTAAAATAGCAAATGTGACCTTGACCCTAGAATGCTGAAATGTAAATATGTCTAAGATACTGTCACACTAAACATTTGTATGAAGCTATGTTAACATTTGTCCTTCAATAAAGGGAATAGAGCGCTGACAATTTTTTTTTTTTTTCGAAAAAAGCGTCGGAATCAATGATCAATGAAGGACACCCTACCCAGCAGGCACATGACGTCGAAATGCATTGAAGCGCGACACGACAAAACCAACAATGTGGTTGTGCGCCCAGCACAGACTCAGATCAGCCTGGGCTTCCATCCAGTTTGATCAGACTCTTCGTTAAGTGTTCAAATGGTAGCTAAGTGCTCAAATGGTAGCGAAGGATCTAAGCTACCACCATGCGGACAGCGAAGACTCTGATCAGACTGGGCGGGTGCCCAGTTTTGATTCCTCGCATCACCGGTCTTTCGAATAATTCTCTAAACCAAAGTCCCATTGCCAGATGATGTGTGTGTGTAGATGGGGCGTAAAATCCGCATCACTCAGTAGGAAACCACCGCAGATCCTGGTCATACTCCCCCCACGCATTCGGAGCAGTTTGATCTTTGTCTGGTTTGTTTGTTCGGGATTCCTGTCCCAGTGGTTTGGGTCATCAGGGCCAAGTCAATGTCAGAACAGTGAAATGAACAAGTAGCCCAAAGGGCAACAATTGCTCACCTGAGAGAAACTGTAAACTTACAGGGATATTTGGTTCATCCTTCATGTAAGACATCACGAAAAAGCAGAATAGTCTGGGTAAACTGAACGGAAGATTGCAGAAGATTTCTGTCATAGTCTGGGTAAATTGAACGTAAGATTGCGGAAGATTTATTTAAATTAGTAACAGCAGCAGAAGATATAAAAACACAAAGTCATAGTTCAGGTTAACCTAACAGAAGTTTGTATAAGATTTCTTTCACAAACTGGGTAAGCTGAACGGAAGATTTCTGTCAGAGTCCGGGTAAATTGAACGGAGGATTGCGGAAGATTTCTCCTTTTTTTGCAAGGGATGTTTGCTTTGGTACATAAGAAGAACTTTATTTTTGCTTATTTGTTGTTTGGGTTTGAAAATAAACATTCGGCGGACTGAAGATGAAGTAGAGTTTTCTTCGTAAGAACCAGAAAACTTAATATTTTTGTAGCGTTAAGTTATTTTTGTTTGTTGGTGTGTGTGTGTTTTTTTTTTTTCACAGACGGTCTTCATGTTAACACTTTTTTTGTTTTCTCATATGTTTAAAGTGAAAATACTTCAACAAGGCTCAAATTCGAATATTACTCTTTGTCGATTTATGTAACTGGGGTATTCATCGTTAAATAAACAATACAAATGACACGGCACGCGTCCACAGTACCGTGTCGCAATAAATGAGCCATGACATGACAAAACGAACAAAGTGACATGTGCGACCAGCGAAGACGCAGCCTGGACCTTCGCCCATTCTGATTAGAGTCTCCGCTATGCGCTTAAAAGGTAGCGTAGGGTCCAAGCTACCTACATGCCGACAGCGAGGACTCATCATACTTGGCGGATGACCAGACTGATCTGAGCCTTCGCTTAGCGCACATGCCACTTTGTATATTGTGTTTTGTCGCGGTAAAATATATAGTCTAAAGACGACGAAGGCAATATGGGAAAAGACCTTTTTCACATTGTTTCTGCCCATGCGCCTAAGGCTCAAATAACGCGTCTTATCTCGATAAATGGCGAGATTTTACAAACATGGAGTAAATGAAACGAATGATAATTTACCTTTTATTTTCTTATTATTACATTGAAATTAATAGTGTGAATGGCTCGAGATTAATATATAATACTCAATACTCAATAGTTGTTTGTAAAATCATCGAAGCAATCATCAGAACCAGAATAAGGCCTATCTGTGACAGTATTCAAAATCCCTATCAGCGTGGTTTCACTCAAAATGCGTCACCACTGAACTCTGCTTTAATCCTGGAAGAATTTATACGTGAAAGTAAAGACAATAATCTGACAGCTTATATCATCCTGTTGGATGCAAAAGCCGCCTTTGATGTTGTAGACCATAAGTACCTAAAACCAGTAATGTCCAGTAGTGTACAGTAATGTCCAGTAATGTACAGTAATGTCTAGTAGTGTACAGTAATGTCCAGTAATGTCCAGTAATGTACAATATTTTATGCCCTAGTGACGTTATTCAGGGGCAGTAATATCCGGTCCTGTCTGTTTGTCTGTCTGTCTGTCCGTCTTCATGTCTGTCCGATCGTCAAACTTCTGGGATAAAGTTAAAGCAATCATCAACTTCTGCAATTTTCTTTTTTAAACCTTTGCACATGTTGTGGACATAAAAATTATGCAATTGGCTTTTGACTTTTAATAAAAGCAACATTAACATAATTAAGGACTTTTGAACTTGATCATTTTAAGCAACGTAGAGCTCTCATACTCAGCTCCCGAATGTTTCTTTGTTGATATTATGAAAATATGTTTTTGGCTTTTTGACGGAAATAATAGAACTTTTGATAAAATTGTGGACTGTTGAACTTAGTATTTTTGAGCAACGTATTTGCAGTTTGGAATTTTTGCTATTTCAGTTTTTTTCCACAACATATATATACACAGTACAGCATAATAATTTTAGGATTTGAACGAAAGCATATTGCTTAGTTAGTTCTTCTCCTAGCGTAAATGAATTTGCAAATGTTATATGGCAGAAAAGTAGTTGTTAGTGAAAACAAACTATAGAAGTGTACAATAAACTCTCACACACGCACAGTCGCATAAGCGCCCACACACTCACGTGCACATTGAAATGCTAGTAAAGAATAAATGGAAACAATGCGCCAAGCGAAATAAATGGATGAGCGGCATCACACGGAAACTGATCTCATGGCATGCACAAACATAAGATACTTAAATCAGCCTGTGCATCTACACAGTTCCGACACACTCCTACAAGTTTCCACGAAAATGTAAATCACAGGGACTACATTAACACTCTAGTCTACACATATATTTACCGTCTTACCATTTACTATTGACAAACTAAATCATATGGATTGATGGATGACTTGTGATTTTACGTCCTTTTTAACAGTATTTCAGTCATATCAGGACGATGGGTAATGATAATGGAAGGCTTTGTGCAGTGGAACCAAGTTTACGTTTGAAAAGATTCCCGCTTACAGCGGGGTTCGAACCCGGGAACGCTAGATCAGCAAGCCAGCGCTTAAGCTACTGAGCTATCGGGGCTTCTTACAAATTAAATCAAACTGACAGTAAATATTTCTTTATAAACCGTATTGTTATTGTGACATTCTGGAATGGAGGGGATGGGGACGGTGTCGAACTTTATTTCAAAATCCTTTTGAAAATATTATTCCAAAATTCGGCCTTGATTATGATTGTATTGCTTCGAGTGTTTTACATACAGCATTGATGCAATTGCGAAAACGGTTTGCAGATTGTTTGGAATTTTTGGACGGGTGCATGGAATTTGGGGGTGTTTCATAAAAAGTGTTTTTGTAACTTTCATTAAATGCAGTAAGACTACGACAGCGTTAAAACATTTGATCTATAATGCGTTCTCAAGCCAGAAAGGAAAATTCTAATGTCGATAAAAAGTGCAAATAATATATGGTCAATTTATTTTCTACTTTCTTATCTCATTTTTCCCTCTCCTTTATTTTTTTTTTCCGATCATTTTCGTAAACGAAGCGTGATTTTTAGCGTTATAGTATTGATGGCAGTAGTTCGCAGAGGGGAGTAATAATTATCAGGCAGGTGCCAATTTGTTGCACAAGCTCCAGCCCGGGGTATAATTAATGATAATGAGGAGGGGGGGGGGGGGGGGGCAATTTATATAACTTGCTCAATTAGTTTGCAGGTGCGCGTAGCTGTATACTTCATAAAACGTTTCACAGCAAGAGATCTCAGCTGCTGTGTTTAAACAAATGCCGAAGCATGATAGATATACGTATGAATGACAAAAAGTTAATTCGTAAAAAAAAAAATACATACAGATATATGCGGTATTTTCAATATCAGAATATGAGAAAGTAATGTATATGAAAATAAATTAATATATGGGAAAGTAAGAGACGGCCCGATATACACTGAAATACTGACTATAAGGGCTGTAAAACCCAAAATTATCTTAGTTGTGTTATTGTTTAACGCCCACGGTAATCATATATGGTCATGTCGGGACGGTCAGTTAACCTAACCATACTATTCCTGGGCAGGCTTAGACCTCATAAGCGGTCAACCGGTACTAAATGCACTAAATGAAAGTATCTGGTATCGAACCCGGGACCTCTGGCTTATAAGTCAGATGCACTACCGACTGCGCTACGCGGCCCGACCCCCAAAATAACCTACTAACGAACTACATGTGTACTGTGCAAAAGTAAAAACTTCAGAGTTTTTATTTCACATTCTCGGCCATTCTAGCAAACATTTAATCTAAATGTGGATTATTTCGGGTTGGACAGACGTCTGCTTATAAATTCAAATTATGGACAATTATTCGTGTCTGTACTGCTCGGAGTCATTTCACTTTTTCTTATTTTAATAAATCAGACCTTAAATTCTAGTTTGCCCTTGCGCAGAAAATGTTTTCTTGTACACAATAAATATTAGTTTTAGCAATCACGCCCTAAAAATAAAGTTTAAAGAGTCTAAACATTCAAATTACTTCCCTTTAGATTAAAAATTCTCAAAGCCGACCATTGATTAGAAGCGTATTAAAACGGGAGTTTCAGTGAGAGAGAAAACTAAAATTCTCGTTTGAAGACCCTATTGCTCTATATGTGATATAAATTCATGAAATAATTCATCGCACGGTATTGCTGCAAGATTCTCACTGCAGAATTATGGTAATAATGCAGACTCTGAGCAGCACACACCTATTTGCAGGCCAATATAAACTACCAGATATGCACAAATGTATGTCTATCACATCACAAGTGAAATAAATTAACTGAAACACACAGCAATAGGCAATAGCAAAACAAAAGCAAAACAAAACAAAATTTAAATTGGCTTGGTCTACCTGACCGCAGTACAACTGAGGAACATAAAATGTAAATACACATATACAGTGCTTCAGACATGAGGGGCATTTGATGACAACATATATCGTGACCCCTCACCAGAACCATCTTATTTAGATGGTTTTAGTGTGGTGCCACACCACTCATTTCCACGGACAACTATCCCAAACCTATCCATAGATAAGAGGGGTACTTGAGGACACCTCCAAGATAATTCCATCCATTTTTGACCAAAAACATATATTGTGACTCCCCACCAGAACCGTCCTATGAGACGGCTCTAGTGGGGTGCCACCACATACACTGTCCTCATACATCCCCAATTAATTCATGAAATAGTTCATCGCAAGGTATTGCTGCAAGATTCCCACTGCGTTTTCGTCATTGTAAATGACCGTGATTAGCCAACTTTAAAAAAAAAATGAAAAAAAAAAAATTCACATAGAAAGTGTTGAAAAATGATTTGAGTCGTTTTAGTTGGCACCTAAAATGACCTACTTTCTTTAATATTATAATGTTGAATAAAATGGTAAAGATCCAATGTACATGAGTTCAACCCAACCCTTTTGATCGGTTTCGTTTACTACATTCCGCGACCAGTGGCATTTTCTAGAGCGGTTTATAATTTTTCAAAAAAAAAAAAAAAAAAAAAATCCCCTATTATATGACTCAGTAAGTGCACATTAAGCGACATTTGATCGACAAACAGGAAGTTTGAGCTGCTTTTCATTTGAATTGTGTTTTGTGTTTAGATGCTTTTAGCAGTCGTAGTAATATGGACACTTTAAAGTCTCCATGGTCCTAACAGTGATAACGTCTAAACACAAATCATCATGATCATTATGTGGGTTGATGGCATATACTGAGTCATATAACTGGTAAAATTACGGGAAAAATGTTCTAGGAAAAAAATGACAAATTGCTTCCAAAAATGTGACGCAATATAAACAAAAGCGGAGGACTGGATTGGACCCAACGCCTGCACATTGTATTTTACCACTTTATTCAAGTTTACGATTTCGAAAAGTCAATCTAGTCGCAAACTAAGATGACCTAAATCATTCTTGAACCATTTTTATGAGGAAGTCGATGATGTCTTATTCGTTTAAAAGTTGGCTTTTAACGGTCATTTACAATGGCGAAACTGTAATGAGAAGCTTGCAGCGATACCTCTCATGGATGTTTACCACTGATAGAGTAATGAGGCCTTTATTGTACTCGACCTTGGCTTTCTCACATATAACCTATGGAAGACTCGAACAACAACGATTTGATTCCTAGTGAAAGAGTCAGTACTTTCATATACGATATATTTTTCCTGTATATGAAAGTTTACCGTATTTGATTTACCTAGGGCGTCTGGAAGTTGGATGATGGTAATTGAGCATATTGCACAACCCGCAGGTTTGCACTATAATCACCGTGTGAGTCCGTCCGTCCGTTCGTCCGTTATCAGTTAGCGAAAACCGTTATCAGAAAGCGAAAACGCTAAAAACTCTTGAACCGCATGGGATATTTTGACAAAATTTTACATACTTATACATGTCAACATTGTCTAACGACTCGCATGCATAACAACCTTATTTGATGGACGAGGCTTTGCTGAGCACAAGTTGAAAAGTTACGGACAGCTACTGAAAATGCTCATAACTCTTGAACACCGTGGTAAATATGGTTCGAATTTTGTATGCTTATGTATTTTAACATAGTCCAGCCACCGGCATGCAAAACAGTGACGAGGCTCCACCGAGCATCAATTTGGCCGGTCGAGCTCTTTTATTGAAAATGCTCATAACTCTTGGACCGCTTGATATATTTGCTTCAAATTTTGTATACTTATGTATTTTTTTCATCTAGCCACCGGCATGCAAAACGGTGACGAAAGTCTAAACAGTATTGCACGACCCACAGGTGTGCACTTTAATCGCTGTGCAAGTCCATCAGTCTGTTTGTCCTTCTGCTGTAGTCAGTGAGTGAAATTGCTCATAACTCTTAACCACATGGTGTAGTTTGATAAAAATATGCATCATTCTACAAGAAATGACCAATTTCATTTCCATACATTCCTTCTGGCACCAGAAACTGATTATTCTACATTCACCACGGTTGTGCACATTGCCATCAGTTGATTAACTTATTAATTGGTTGCAGAAGATAAGGTAATAGACCCCATACAGTAAGATTGTTAATTAAGTGCCGGTTATAAATTAGTGTCATTAATGTTTTGATACTTCAAAATAAATGATAAAATGAAATTCATAAGCAAAGATTTTAGTTTCGATTTTTTTTTATTAATCTCATTTCGTTCGCTAG
The DNA here is from genome assembly GCA_963989385.1 of Ctena decussata. Taxonomy (NCBI): domain Eukaryota; kingdom Metazoa; phylum Mollusca; class Bivalvia; order Lucinida; family Lucinidae; genus Ctena; species Ctena decussata. The sequence goes on from OZ022508.1 coordinate 18,169,214, forward strand.
AATTTTAGGTTTCTGATTTTCAAAAGGTTCAATCGCTTTGTTCGCTCGAATTTAAGTCGATTTTTGTGACCACTTCAAAGCACTATTTGCAGTAATTCACTACAGTAATTCCATAATAAAATTGCCGTCTTGGTATTTTGAAACCGTTAAGAGATGTAATTTGCATTTACTCTCAAGCATAGACGCATTTGCTCCTTCTTAACATTTCTTTAGTCACACAAAAATTAAATAAAAAAATGTATTTAAATGAAAAACTGAAATAATAATAATAAAAAATAATAAATAAAATTAAGTATTCTGAAATCTTATTGTACGTTTTATTGAAAACGTCACGGTGCTATGTTTCCTTCAAAGTTAAAGTAAAAAGTATGCAAAGACCAGGAACTGAAACAAAATCAAAATCCAAATCCAGCCCTCAAACCATAGTTGGAAACAACTAAGATTACAAATAATCAAGATACAGAGAACATATGGCCAACCGAGTGAGCAGCTTGTTCCCAAAAGGTGGTCACTCAGCAACTCAAACCGAATCAAAAATAATAAGAACATACATAAGGTAAAACATCACAGAAACTCTGACACCAAAAACAGGCAACAGAGAACCACAACAGAACTACCGCCTTGGAACGGTCAGTAATGAATTACTGGGGGGCTTAAATCGATTTTACAGGCCCAACCTCACCCTCAGTTTCTGAAGTGGTACAAAACATTTAGTTGGTTGTTCGGTTCGCATGATAACCCTCTAACTCGTCAATGAATCATCACGGTAAACACATAAATCAAATTTCAACACCATGAAGAAGCAAAGACGAGGACTCAACAGATACAACGGGCCGTCTGACAGGTGGAGATCCCTGGCCTGCCAAACAACCCCACTGGAAATCTGAAGCAAAAGAAGGTCATCAGTTGAGCCCCGGTGGACCAAGCAACAGACAAAAAGGCTCCGGTCCCAACCAACTAAAATATATAGCTTTAGGTCGGGGCCATCATAGAGTCTGACGCCCGATCCCCCGGTGTGCAATTAAAGAATGAACCCCGGTGTGCAATTAAAAAATGAACATAGCAATTCTTCAAAATAAATTTATCTTATAAATTTTATTTATTTATTCATTTTGTAGAAATGCGTTGTTATTTTTTCCAGAGCCTATAGTTAAATTGGTCATGTTTTAATAAGAACAAAAGCAGAATCACAAAATTCAACATTAATATTCCTGTTTATATATAAAAACTAATTTAATCCAAGCAAAAGGCGTTATTAAAAACGTGTTGAACTTAGGGCAAAAATAACAACATTCTAGAAATCGTTAGTCAAGTTATGCAAGAAAAATATCTCAAAATTAAATATACATTACTGGACATTACTGTACACTACTGGGCATTCTGTACATTACTGGACATTACTGTACACTACTGGACATTACTGTTTTTAGGTACACCCGGTACGTCAGGGTGGAATACTCAGTGCCGATTTGTATAAACTTTATGCCAATCCTGTAATGGATCGCATCCAAGAGTCCAACATTGGAGGGCGTATTGGAAATATCCTGTGTAATCAAAGTGGCTGTGCTGATGACCTCACACTGAACACTAACTCCAGTAGAGAATCTCAAGTGTTAACGGACATTGCTGTTGATAACTCGGACATGGAAAGATTTGAACTCCAAGTGAAAAAAAGTGTTGAAGTAATGGTTCACCCCAATGATAGATCAACTCAAAAAGACAGTCCAAAAATATATATGAGAAACGACGAAATGAAACAAGTAGATTCGGCAACTCACTTAGGTATTATCCGATCATCATCCATCAAAAAAACCTGCAAAATAAATGTTGAAGAGAACATTAAAAAAGCTAGAAGAACTGTTTATAGTCTAATACCTAGTGGACTACATGGAAATAGTGGAATAGATACTGAAACAAAAATCCACCTAGTCAAAACATACATGTTACCCGTGTTACTATATGGGCTAGAACTCATTATGCCCACCAAGACATTACTTAAAGAATTAGAAACATTCCAGAAGAAAATCTTAAAGCAGATCTTAAATATACCCATCAATACAGCAGACTCCGCTGTTTATATTTTATCCGGACTTTTACCTATAGAAGCTCAGATTGACAAGAAAGTTCTCACTTTATTCAACAACATATGCAACCAAAAATACACCTCTGTTGAAAAACAGATAGCATGGAGACAAACAACAGTAAAAAGTCTGAAAAGTAACAGCTGGTTTATCGGGCCGGTATATAATGCAGCCATAAAATGCAGCCGTATTAAATGTATAGGGAAAACGCAGCCGATAATGCAGCCACTATATACATAGTAGGGAAAGGTGATAATGGCCCTATTGTTCAATGGCTTTAAAGAAATATAATGATGGGATACACATGTTTGAGAGTATATGGGTTCGAAATATCGTATTACAGGAGCTTGACATTTTATCAGGACGATGATGAAAAAAAAAAAAAATGAAAAAAAAATATACTATTATTTTTGTCTTCTTTTTAATCTTTATTTTTTGTTTGAATAAAATTGCAAACGCCTGCATTATGATCAAGGAAAAGCTGAAACTGATATTTCTTTTATCATAATCATTTTATCATTTCATTACCTTTTTCATTATACATAAACACTTTTCCAACTAACATAACAATGTTAACTTCTGCGCATGATATCATAATGATACATACAGGGACATAGCCAGACCGTTTACTTTGTAGAAGCAAATATTTCAATCTGAAAGCATGCATCTCCAAGGGTGATAACTCTAATATGAAAAAATATGCCCCCCTTACGCCATTTTTTCAAATGTGGAACAATTTCTGTGACTTCTTTGTTTCTTGCATAGATCATCCGTTCTTAAATAGGGTTAATTCTCCTGGAGGAGCAAATTCTTTCCTTTTGGAATTCACCCGAATTGAGAAGGGAGGCAAAATGCAGAGTTGGTCCTCTTGAAAGTGTACCCATATACATAAAAACACAGATGGGAGATGCTTACAGTTCTTCTTCTAGCTATGCCCCTGTATAGGGTGGACAAGCGTTCGCTAAATCGTGAAGTTGTCGTTAACTACAGCGTATTTCCACTTACATTTCCACTTACGCTGAAAAAATATTACCTTAAAAGCATAATATAAACCATCATCGAAAATTATCCTAATATGTAGCTAAATGAGGTATGCAATAAACATAATATGTTTGTATTTTTCAGAGATGTGATTGTTTTAATATTAGGTAATTTTTCAGAATATCCTGTTTCCATTGGCGTCAGTAAGCAAAACTTACAAGAAAATGCCTTAATGAGATTAAAATAGTGCAGAATAGTAACTATAGATATCAGGAAAGCAAACAAGTTAATATTGATATCGCAGCAATAATTTAGCTAGATATTAGCGCAACTTTCCAGAAAATATGTCATCATACTTTTCTCAAAGTGTTTATAGAAGAAATGCATTAAACTTAACGGCAACGTCATTATTTAACGAACACTCTTGTCCACTGTATGTAGAAAACTACATTTCCCTTTAAAATCTTATATATATGGGCTGTACGTTTAATTTGTAACCATTTTTATACACATAGCGAAAACACAAAAGACTTAAAATTTTCAGGTTATCTGTTATTTGCACACTAACCTGAAGGGTATCGCTCATCTGCGACGTTTGATTTGCAACCATGTACAAACATGGTAAATTTCATTTAAGTCTTACAATAAATAATGTAATTATGACATAATAACTGAAACACCCTCTACAAAACTCCAATTTCCCTATTATTTTCCTAGTAAAAACGGGCTTCCAGGCCTTGTAGCTAAATAATTTGCACATTAAGGTGCCTTTATTTTGCGCTCAGATTAAACATGCAGACAAATTCCAACTTATGAGAAAGATTTAGAAGCTTCTTGTTACTCATTCTTATAAAAAAGGGAGCAAATTGGTGAAAAAATGTGAATTTTCCCTATCACTTCCATAGTAAAATCGCAGAGGAGGGTACCATTACCGGTATACAAATTGCTCTATCTAAAAGAATGAACATTAACATATACTTTTCTGCACCTTATACTGCTTATATGGTTTCAGGGTTTAATTATTAGCAACTTATTTGAACTCCTTGTTACTCTGTCAAAAATTTGTTTCAGATCAGCGAACATCCTTAATGCAATATTTGTGAAACCATTCGTGCTCCTGTATTAAACTTGTTGGGGAAGAGCAATAAGATGCTTGACATTGCCTCTCATCTAATCTTTTTCCCCAACTCGTTTAATAAATTCAATAGTACCTGGACACTCATTTAAGATCCTCTATATAGCCGTCAACATGTAGAATACACGGTGTTAAGTATATATCCAAAATTGGATCTATAGAAAAAAAAAATTGAGCAAGTGAGCAAGGGCTTACGGATGCTCCCGGCCAGTGTCATCACTTAATGGCGAGACAGATGAACAGTCAGACAATCTTTATCAAACTCCACAGTAGAGCTAGTCAAAAGGTTTGGTTTTTCGATTTCAGAAATATAAGGAATTATGCTAACAGCACATAGAACATTAATGCCACTTTCATTCACGAAATTTCAGAGTCTGTAACCTTGAACTTTGGATGGCCGGATGGATGGTTTAATATTGATGGGTTCAGAAATTTTCAAATGAAATATAAGACTAAAAGCTGTAATGTTTTTAACAGTTTCCTACTAAATTAATTTAGAATGTTACCATAATAATTATTTAGTAAATATGGTAATATATTCCAGCCTTTTGGTCATGTTGATACACTAGCATTTGGCGTATTACAGCAATAACAATTTATTTGATAACAGTATTTAATAATTAAATGTTTAAATTTATATAACAAATTATTTGATAACAGTATTTAATAATTAAATGTTTAAATGTTCATCATACTCCATCATACTAGCACACAACAAATACAGTAGCATCAATTAATCTGATTGCCTACTGTATCCATTTTGATTGACAGTTCCCCAGTGATGTTTGACTGTTCTGTTTTCACACCTAGATAATCTCTGGCAAACGTCAGATAATTACCTGTATAAACAAACTATTTAAAGTATTGTTTGAAGAGCAACATGTACTTTATGTACACAGATTCATTAAGAATCATTATTGAGCTCCCGCATGTATTTATTTTGCAAGAAAATGAAAGCTTATCTGTTCTGAAGAAGAATTACTAATAAAATTTAGAATTACTGCCAACTAATCCTAAGAGAAATACATTTTCTATATTGCGAAATAAAAATGAAATACAAAAGAAACAAATGATAATAAAACATTTAATTACTGCAAACTGTTCTTATGTTTATTACGGCATATATTTTTGCCATTTCTTATTTTAAAAATTATAAACCATCTGTTTATCATATCTGTCTATTTCCAACAAAACGATTAATTCGGGCGGAGAATACTCAGGTCGACTAGCTCTTTCGGAACCTTATCTGGCCACTTCATCCAGAGAGTTAGATCATAATTATTTTATTTATTTTGTTGGTTATCATTGGTGAACTGACCATTTTCCATTAATACACACTGTTCCATTGACATACCTTGGTAAGCAACATTTACATATGATTATTGATAAAATGGTAATTAATCTTAACATTTTTAGTAATTATAATATCATAGTTCATAATAATAATAATAATAATAATAACTATTATAATAATAATAATAACAGAAAAATGAATTAAAATTATCAAAGATATGATATAGGCTATTTCCAGAGGAAAGCAGTTTAATATTGTCCTTACAAATTCTGATTTTAGGCTGAGTAAGTGTTGTTTTAAACGTAACATTAAAATGCCAAGTTATCTTCTCAATAACTCAGACCCGACATTTTTATATGCAGAAAATAAGAAAATGAAAATAGTATTTTACACGAAAAAGTAAGAATTCTTCAACCTGATAAATTGGGATAAATGTCAAAATGCATAAAAGTATTCCATCTTTCTAAATCCATAAATTAAATCATCTTTTATTTGTTTGCAAATTTTCTGCAGAATTTGTAACAAAGGACCTACAGAATTGAAATATGCTAACTTGTTGACGAGGTGTATATATTATGTGACAAAAACAAAACAGAATGTATTAACTGCTTAAAACAATATCAGCTCCATTTTTCCCCTTAAGCAACTACACCTTTTGACTATATCTGCAGTCATTTCAACCTACAAAAGGCCTATTAACACATTTTCCTACTATATCTATATTGGCTGCATTCCCTACCATTTCTATAGTGGCTGCGTTTTTCCTATATATTATATATAGCTGCATAAAAAGCTGCATTTTATACAGGTCCTGGTTTATCGCTGTGAAGAAAATTCTGTGGAAGTATCATCTAAATGACATAACATCGATACTACCTAGAAAATCCAATTTCAAAATTAAAATGGAAAAGTGAAGTAAACAAAGCTGTAAATGAATACTGGCATGAAGAAATCAGCTCTACAGTACCATATTACGAAAAACTGTGCTTTTTGAACTGTGACCTATACTCTCCGGGAAAGTTACACCCCCTACTACAGTTAGACACTCAGTCAGTGAAAGACAATATAAGACTACCTTCTAAATTAAAGTTTCTATGTGGTTCATATGTGTTACAATCCAACAGACATAAATTCAACAAGTATGAAGTCGATCCAACTTGTATTCTCTGCAAGCAGTCAAAAGAAAACCTAGAACATTTCCTGCTAATATGCTCCTCGTTATCAACGGTTAGAGACCCTATAGTTAAAGATATTCAGACAGAATTGGAAAGTAGTCAGAATATCATGTTTCTCAGCTTAGCTGTTAAAGATCAAATACAAATAATCTTGGACTGTACCATATTGCTGATAACACAAGAGTAAAATATCGTAAACAGAAGCTTCAGACTTTATCAAGGTTAGAATATCTCACTAGAAAATTAGTCCATAGCCTCTACTCTGTGCGTTATCAGATGTTAAAAAAAAGTTAAGTAGGTCAGCAGTAATTCCCCTGCAGTCAATTTCAATATAAACATTACAAAGAAAGACAGTAGAGAGGAGTGTACATAAAGAGATGTTATTACTAATCTGTTCCACGGTCGCGGTCTAACTATATATACTGACACAAAAAAGAAACGTCCGTTTTATAAGGTTACGTGTCTTTTGAACAAGTAAAGTTGTCATCCAAAAGAAATTAAAGTAAATATTTCCCGAACGTCTGGCAGACATAAAATTGCAACCGTTTTAATTTTTCTCCATAGCTACAAGGTTTATCGAACCTAATGTGAAAACATCTATTTTAATCCTCAGCAGCATTTTATTCATGTAAACGTGAAACTTTGTGCGTTAAACGGGAGTAGGAAACGCCAGAAAACGAAAAACCAAACTTTAAAACCAAACCCGGTGACTAAATGAACGAGAAAGCAGCCTAAAGTCTTCAAGTTATAAAATTATCTCCCTTTGAATTAAATTTATAACGATTTTAGAACCTCCATATTTCCATAGCCGTTCATTATTTTGACGCCGTTTTTGTTTTACTTGACTTTTCTTGTGTATGATAATGACAACATGCATCAGAAAACCACAATTAAGGCTGAAATCTGAAATCCGGGTTCACTAAAGTCCGGTTTAAAACACCCCATCCTTCAAAGAAAAGTAATCGAGTAATTTTGTAACCAATTTTTTGCAAGGCTAAATGATGGTAATTTCAATGCTATTGATGGCTAGAAATGAAATTAGAAGTAGTCCTATGCCATTTGCATCCAAACTGATGGACAAACAAGGGTACGTCTGCGTGTTTCTACGCACGGTCGTGATCGACGTTTTGTGACGTCAGTTTACGTCACAGATTTATGCCAGTGGTCTTGACAATAAGGAATGCATCTAGCCCTCATAAAATCTCAGCAGCGTGTCTGCTCAGTGATGCCGAGGTGTGTTGCGATGGTTAAAACATGAAGGACACATAAGATATTGATTTTGTGACTTTTGAACTTTGGGTACTGGTGCTGGCGGCCTTGTCATTGACGCTTTTTGTCATGGAATGGATTTCTGGTTGGCGCATGTCATTGCCAAATGATCGACAATATTGAAGCAGACCATTTGAAGGAAACGCCTTCATGACTTTGGAAGGAACAGACACAAATATTGAGCGGCCGTTTCTTGTTTGTGTCAGTATATAAGTGGTGGAAATTCTCGCTGGATTATATCACAAGTGTATATATTTGATATTCGCCACCGGTCAACTGCCTTCCAGTGAGAATGGTATAAACTTTTACTCAAGAAGTTAAACACAGATTTGTGGTTCGCCTACACCGGCGGTCAAGATACAACAAAAGAAAAAAGAAAAAGAAATACTATATGTCAGAGCGCGTAGAAAAAAATAATGAAATAACTGATGATGGTTGGATGATTTGTGATTTTACGTCCTGTTCAACAGTATTTCAGGAATATCAAGACGACGGCAGAGTGATTATGAAAGGCTGTGTGCAATGGAACCCCTTTTACGGTAGAAAAGATTCTCGCCTCCAGCGGGGCTCAAACCCGGGTCCGCTTGATCAGTAAGCAAGCGCCTAACCCACTGAGCAACCAGGACTGTTTTAGTTGAAATGAAGGAATTAAAATACAGAATTTTTATCTATTTACTTTGAAATTAAGACATCAAATATAGAACATTTGTTTATTTCATTGATTAACCCATTTTTGCCCAGTGGAATGTTCTATCCCTATCAAATGAATGTGTCTATTTGTCAATTAAGGGGTGTCTGGCTTATTCTGATCATTTTATAGGAGAAACACACATTTGTGTAATGCAAACAGTGTAGAGCCTGTTAAGACGCCGTGTTTTCCTGCGTCTGATCTTGATCTACACTGTCTGCCTATGCTCTATATATGGGACGCCAGGCATTAATGGGTTAATTCGTTTAACACCTGGTTACTTTCATATACTCTTCGATTTATTTCTTTATTTATTTTTTCACCGAAGTACAAACTTAAAGAAATCATATTGTTTGTTTGTTCGGTCGGTTTGAAGTTTCACCTACGATATGAAACATGTGAAATAGAGACTCAGATAATGAATCCTTTAATCACAGTATATAAGTTGTCTTCTATCGTATAGTTTTCGAATTATCTCTCTCTCCCCCCCCCCCCCTCCCCAATAAAAAAAAGAAGTTGAGTTGTAAGACTGACTCATGTATTATACCTACCCATTCTACCGAAATTAGATTTTTCATCAACTGACTCGGGAATGAAATTCAATAAAAGCCATAAAGTTCAAATTTTTATCATGACGGAGATAAGAGTATTTAGCCTTAGGGATTAATTTGACACCTGCGATTATCGCCTGTTGTCGTCTAGTTTCGGAGAACTGCCGAAGGATATCCGGAGATTCTACCTGTATAGCTGTAAGAAATCAATGGTCAGTATCAAATACGAATATTCTGCCAGATGGTCACAGTCTGGATAAACTGAACGGAAGATTTCTGTCATAGTCTGGGTAAATCTAACGGAAGATTGCGGAAGATTTCTTCTGAGTCCGGGTAACTCGAATGGAAAACCGAATGGAAGATTGCGGAAGATTTTCAAACCATACCTCTGGTAAACTGAACGGAAGATTGCGGAAGTTTTCTGTCATAGTCTGGGTAAATCTAACGGAAGATTGCGGAAGATTTCTGTCTGAGTCCGGTTAAATCGAACGGAAGATTGCGGAAGATTTCAAGTTATACCTTAGGTAAACTGAACGGAAGATTGCGGAAGATTTCAAACCATAGTTTAGGTAAATTGAACAGAGGATTGCGGAAGATTTGAAATCATAGCTTAGGTAAACTGAACGGAAGATTGCGGAAGATTTAAGACCATAGTTTAGGTAAACTGAACGGAGGATTGTGGAAGATTTCTGTCATAGCTTAGGTAAATTGAACGGAAGATTTGGGAAGATTTAAAACACAGAGTCAGTTTAAGTAAAAGCAACTGAAGATTCAAAGCACATAGTTTGGGTAAAACTAGCGGAAGACTGGGGAAGACTTCTGCTATAGTCAGGGTAAACTGAACGGAAGATTGTCAATTGATGTAAAAGCAGTGGACTTAATTTTCAGTCAGGCAATTATTAAACTAGTTGGCTCAGACAAGATGTCAAATACATCTGTATAGCAATTGCTATATACTATGACATGGTATCCTAAGCTCTATATGCAAGGGCCTGAGATCTCATAGCTGCAGGCTCCAGGGTCAAGGCTATCTTGGCAGTGCTATTCATTACTGAACCATCTTGGCGGTGGCCCCTACTCGGATTCTTTTCAATTGTAGCACTGCTTACTATCAAGCATGATCTAATCAGCTCCTTACTGATGAAACCAGACACTAGGCAACCATCATGGCAAAGGCCACTCGGACCAAGCTTCATACAGGGTCAGTGCACCAGATTGAGCCAAGACTCACCTATGGTTGGTGTGTTTTTGACACTTTGTCACCTTTAATGTAGTTCTGTAATGCTGCATACTATGACATATGGTATCCTTAGTTTTTTATGCAAGGGCCCAAAGGTCCCTGGATCACAGGGCTGAAGGCCCCTGCATCAAGGCTATCTTGGTGGTGCTGTTCATTACTGAACCATCTTGGTGGTGGCCCCTACTCGGATTCTTTTCAATTGTAGCACTGTTCACTATAAAGCATGATTGAATCAGTTCTTTACTGATGAAACTGGACACTAGGCAAGCATCATGGCAAAGGCCTCACTGACCAAGCTTCCTACAGGGTCAGTGCACCAGATGGAGCCAAGACTCACCAATGGTTGGTGTGTTTTTGACAATTTGTCTCCTAACATGTAGTTCTGTCATACAACATACTATGACATGGTAACCTTAGTTTCTTAGGCAAGGGCCCGAAGGGCCCGGGATCGCAGGGCCGAAGGCCCCTGGGTCAAGGCTATCTTGGCCGTGCTGTTCATTACTGAGCCATCTTGGCGATAGCGCCTACTCGGATTCTTTTCAATTGTAGCACTGCTTACTATCAAGCATGATCGAATCAGCTCTTTACTTTTGAAACCAGACACTAGGCAAGCATCTCAGCCGAAGGCCGCTCGGACCAAGCTTCCTACAGGGTCAGTGCACCAGATGGAGCCAAGACTCACCTATGGTTAGTGTACATGTCTCTGACAATTTGTCTCCTTAATTCTGTCATGCTACATACTACCTGCTACACACTAAGTTCCTTTTGCAAGGGTCTGAAGGGCCCGGGATCGCCGAAGGCCCCTGTGTCAAGGCTATCTTGGTGAAGCTGTTCATTACTGAACCCTCTTGGCAGTGGCATCTACTCAGATTCTTTTCAATTGTAGCACTGCTTGCTATCAAACATGATCAAATCAGCTCTTTACTGATGAAACTGGACACTAGGCAACCATCATGGGCAAAGGCTGCTCGGACAAGCTCTCTACAGGGTTAGTGCACCAGCTTGAGCCAAGACTCGATCACCTATGGTTGGTGTGTTTTTGACAATTTGTCACCTTACATGTAGTTCTGCCATGCTACATACTGTGACATGGTATACTGAATTCCTTATATGCAAGGGCCTGAAGGGCTCAAGATTACACTGCCAAAGGCCCCTGTGTCAAGGCTATCTTGGCCGTGCTGTTCATTATTGAACCATCTTGGCAGTGGCCCCTACTCGAATTCTTTTCAATTGTAGCACTGCTTACTATCAAGCCTGATTGAATCACCTCTTTACTGACGAAACTGGACACTAGGCAAGCATCATGGCTGAAGGCCGCTCAGACCTACAGGGTCAGCTCACCAGATGGAACCAAGACTCACCAATGGTTATCATGTTTTTGACGAGATGTCACAGCTTTAAAATATTGGATGCAGGATCACCAAACATACCAAAAATCACTCTGTATTAGGACAGTAGCATATGGGTGAAAATGTATACCTTGATAAGACTTTTTAAGACCCCTCTGATCAAGGTTTGCAATGAAATCCTCAGCTATCAGATAAAGTCACAATGTTTTATTTGAAACTTCTTTGCTCAATTTACCTTGACAAGCATCCTGGGTGAAATCTTCCACAATCTTAAGTGAGCATGACCTAGGTTATCAATTTAAAGCTTCAATTCAGCTTGCCTAAGCTGTGGTTTGAAAGATTCTGGAATCCTGCATTCAATTTAAATTAACGATGGTTTAAAATCTAAGCTTTACCTAAGCTATGGTTTGAAAACTTCTGCAATCTTCCACTCAGTTAACCTTACCAAACATCTATAATGAGATCTTCCGCAATCTTCCGTTCAGTTTACCTAAGCTATGATTTCAAATCTTCCGCAATCCTCCGTTGAATTTACCTAAGGTATGATTTGAGATCTTCGGCAATCCTCCATTCAGTTTACCAAAGCTATGATTTCAAATCTTCCGCAATCCTCCGTTCAATTTACCTAAACTATCATTTCAAATCGTCCGCAATCCTCCGTTCAATTTACCTAAACTATGATTTCAAATCTTCCGCAATCCTCCGTTCAATTTACGTAAGGTATGATTTGAGATCTTCTGCAATCCTCCGTTCAGTTTACCTAAGCTATTATTTCAAATCTTCCGCAATCCTCCGTTCAATTTACCTAAACTATCATTTCAAATCTTCCGCAATCCTCCGTTCAATTTACCTAAACTATCATTTCAAATCTTCCGCAATCTTCCGTTCAATTTACCTAAACTATCATTTCAAATCTTCCGCAATCCTCCGTTCAATTTACCTAAACTATGGTCTTCAATCTTCAGCAATCCTCCGTTTAATTTACCTAAGCTATGGTCTTAAATTTTCCGCAATCCTCCGTTCAATTTACCTAAACTATGATTTGAAATCTTCCGCAGTCCTCCGTTCAATTTACTTAAGGTATGATTTGAGATCTTCCGCAATCCTCCGTTCAGTTGACCTAAGCTGTGATTTCAGATCTTCCGCAATCCTCCGTTCAATTTACCTTAATTCCGCTTAGCTTAATCTGACAAACATTCTGAGTGAAATCTGGTCCACAGGTATGGTTTGAATTTGAACTTCCGCAATCCTCCTTTCAATTTTCCTAAGGTTCGGTTTGAAATCTTCCGCAATCCTCCGGTAAATTTCCTTGGAGAGAAATTATGCAATCTTCTGTTGAGTTTATGAACTCTCCCACAGTCTTCCAATAGATTTACTTAGATTACATATTGGAACTTACACAATCTTCTAAGCTGTAGTTTGAAATCAGACCTAAATAAGCTTATGCTTTAGTTCTGATCCTAACGTGTAAATAATTATATCTCATCATTGCTGTAACCATGAATGTATGTTTTTGAAAATAAAATATGTTTAAACCAATTCATGCACTATCTTCCATTCATTTTACGTAAGCTATGATGGTTTGAAGTCTACTGCAATCCTCCATTTGATATACCAAAGGTATGGTTAACAATGTTTCCCTGTACTACTTGCCTGTTTAGAGTACTTCAGTTTCCTGATGTCTTACATGAAGGATCAGCCGGATATTTAAGATGCTCAAGGGCAGCTAACTCCACAGTAAGTGGTCCAATCAGGCTGAAAATTAAACTCATCCAAAACATTATGTATGCCCTCATTTAATATATGCAAGTTTAGAAAGTATCCGATCAAGAGCACAATAGACAGAGGTGTCAAGGGCAGGTAACTTCGTAATGGTTGGCCTGATCTAGCCAAAATTTGAACTTGATTAAGATATTATGCATTTCCTCATTACCTGCAGGTTTAAAAAGGATCGGATCAGTAGAAACCAAGAAAAAGTGGCGACATTGATTTTTTGGATGCTCAGGGCGGGTACTCCATAGTCAGTGGTGGGATCTAGCCGAAATGCTAATTAATCCAAGCTTTTATGCATATCCTCATTACCTGCAAGTATGAAAATGATCCGATGAAAAATGAAAATGTGATGACGTTGTTTTCTCCATTATAAGACTATGGGATTTTTTTCAAACGCTCAAGGGCAGCTAACTCTGTAGTCTGTGCTCGAATCCGGCCAAATTTCGAACTCATCCAAGCTCTTATGTATGTCATCATTACCTGCAAGTATGATAAGGATCTAATCAAAAACCTTGATTGCAGCACCCTGAAAGTCAAATTTGCTCGAGATATTGTCATAATCTATATTTGTGTGAATTTACTTTAAAATCCGTTGAGAAATGTAGGTGCTAGAGCGATGACAAAGTTTTTCAAAAAATAGCCACAGTGACCTTGACCTTGGGCACAGCATCCTGAAAGTCGAACTTGCTTGAGATATTGTCATACCCTACATTTGTGTCAAGTTATTTCAAAATCCATGGAGAAATGAAGGTGCTAGGGCGATGACAAAGTTTTTTCTAAAAATAGCCACAGTGACATTGACCTTGGGCGCAGCACCCTGAAAGTCAAACTTGCTCGAGATATTGTCATGCCCTACATTTGTGTGAATTTATTTTAAAATCCATCGAGAAATGTAGGTGCTAGAGCACTGACAAAGTTTTTCTAAAAATAGCCACAGGGACCTTGACCTTGGGCGCAGCACCCTGGAAGTCAAACTTGTTTGAGATATTGTCATGCCCTACATTTGTGTGAAGTTGATTAAAAATCTGTTGAGAAATGTAGGCGCTAGAGCGATGACCAAGTTTTTCTAAAAATAGCCACAGTGACCTTGACCTTGGGTGCAGCACCCTGAAAGTCAAACTTGCTTGAGATATTGTCATGCCCTACATTTGTGTGAAGTTATTTTAAAATCTGCGTAGAAATGTAGGTGCTAGAGCGCTGACAAAGTTTTTCTATAAATAGCCACAGTGACCTTGACCTTGGGCGCAGCACCCTGAAAGTCAAACTTGTTCGAGATATTGTCATGCCCTACATTTGTGTGAAGTTTTTTTTTAAAATCTGCTGAGAAATGTAGGTGCTAGAGCGCTGACAAAGTTTTTTCTAAAAATAGCCACAGTGACCTTGACCTTGGGCGCAGCATCCTGAAAGTCAAACTTGCTCGAGATATTGTCATGCCCTACATTTGTGTGAAGTTATTTTAAAATCCCTTGAGAAATGTAGGCAATAGAGCGATGACCAAGTTTTTCTAAAAATATGTGATGACGTTGTTTTCTCCATTATAACACTATGGGGTTTTTTTTCAAACGCTCAAGGGCAGCTAACTCCGTAGTCTGTGCTCGAATCCGGCCAAATTTCTAACTCATCCAAGCTCTTATGTATGTCATCATTACCTGCAAGTATGATAAGGATCTAAGCAAAAACAGTTGAGAAAACGTGATGATGCCATTTTCCCCATTATAACCCTATGGGATTTTTTTCAAACCTCAAGGGCAGCTAACTCCGTAGTCTGTGCTCGAATCCGGCCAAATTTCGAACTCATATAAGCTCTTGTGCATGTCAACATTACCTGCAAGTATGATAAGGATCTAATCAAAAACAGTCGAGAAAACGTGATGACGCCATTTTCCCCATTATAACCCTATGGGGGCTATCTGTTGCCATGGAAACCAGAGTTCTGAGCTGATCGGCACCAAAACCTAATACAGCCTTTCCCCCACCCAAATGATGCTTCAGATAAAATTTGATTGCGATCGGCCCACTGGTCTCTGAGATATTTATGTTTGAAAGTGTTAACGCACCCACGGACGACGGCTCGACTCCCATCCTATAAGCTCACCTCTGAGCCTTCGGCTCAGGTGAGCTAATAAGGACAAAGTTTTCTTGTTTTAGCATCATAAAAGCAAATAGCGCCGTCTCTAACGAGATCGAGCAGATGCGCAAGCAGGTCGATTTTCTTTTTTTTTTTTTTAAATGCAAAGCACACTATACGAAAGCATATGAGCCACGACACGACAAACCCAACAAAGTGACATGTGTGCCCAGCGAAGACTCAGATCAGCCTGGGTATTCGCCAAGACTGATCAGAGTCTGTGCTATCTGCATGAAGCCAGCTTAGACCCTTGGCTTCCCTTTTAGTGCACAGCAAATACTCTGATTAGACTTGGCGGGTGCCCAGGCTGATCTAAGTCTTCAATGGACATGCCATTTTGTTGGTTTTGTCTTGACGCAGCTGCGCGTAAGGACGATCACCTCATTTGAGCCGCGACACGACAAAACCAACCATGTGGTTGCGAGCCCAGCACAGACTCAGATCAGCCTGGGCTTCATCCAGATTGATCAGAGTCTTCTTTAAGTGCCCAAATGGTAGCAAAGGATCTGAGCTACCTCCATGCGGACAGCGAAGACTCTGATGAGACTGGGCGGATAGCAAGGCTGCCATATTATTCGCTCAGTCAACTACCTTAATGGGCGCATGCCGAATTGTCATTGTGGCGTCACTGAAATGACGGTTTAGTTCAAAGCTGCGTAAAAACGACATTTTAAAGTGAAAATAGACCTAGCCCGAGTAGATCTATCAATTAACACGGATTCGTGTTTCTACGTTTTTCCCCCCGGACAGTGGTCTAAATCAAGTGAATTGACCCATGGAGATGGACACTCATCGAAGCTTGGATATTACTTTCCGCAACTCGAATTCCCTCAATTTTCGAATATTTCTTTGTTTTTCCCCTTTTTTGTTTCATTTCAATTACCGTCGTGTCCAATTTGCAACAGGAAGGTGCGTGCAATTTGGAGTTATTGCCAGCTTAATTCGTCATTAGTTAAGCTGGCATTAAAAACGTTTTATGCAACGATAACTTAAGGCCAACTTAACTAACAGAGAATTAAGATTTTAAGGCCAACTTAAATTTTAATGGCAGCTTAAGTTAATGGACTTTTATGCAACCCAGCCCTGACCCCCAATGCAAAAAATCACAAACAATTAAAATTGAGTTTAAACCTGCTGTTTTGCAAGTAATTTACATAGGCAGCTTGCCTGATTATTTAAGCGCCTCTTACAATATTCTGATGCCAACTATTCTGCTGTTGATCAAGGCTAAACTAAAGAATATCCAGGGCAGTGAGTAGGAGTAGTCTTGATCCTTCAAATTTGCATATGTGTCAAATGCTTTTATTGTGTAACTAATGTTTTATGGGAGTGATGGTCTCCGTATGGTAAATCATTCAACTCTTTAAAACCGGTATATACATGTTTGTGAATTCATGCTGTAGGGGTTATTCCATTTGGAGCGGTACTGTACTGTAACCACTTACTTTTATTGGACAGGCTTTTAATTGTAGATACCGGATACTATTGAATGCATGCATATTGAAATTTGTAAAGATTTTGTTTTAAGTAAAAAAATAATCATAGAATTTTGATATCCTTCAATTGTTTTACTAAGTATATTTCATAGATCAGCCTTTTACTTTGGTTTGGGCTGACACTGTGAGTGACCTCATACTCAGGATGACCCCTATTTCACTGTTCATTGATATTGTCATATGTCTCAGTCTGACAATATTTTATAGGTTTGAATTATTGTTAGGAGAACTGTTTATTCTGAAACTTCAGTTGATCTCATTTCACTTGGTCGGTATTGTCCATATTAAACTTGCACTTGTTAAAGTCAAGCTCCCGCAAAGTCGAGCTGTATTGTCTTCTGACAATTCTTGTACTAAATTATGATGGGCCTGAGTTCCTAATGCTACATACCAAGCCACAAGGTCATTGGCCCTTTGACTCAGAAGATTTTGAAGCGATTTTACCATATACGGTATGGTGGCCATCTTGATCATGTGACCCAGATTCCTTGAGTAAACTTTCCTTTCCCTGCCCCATTTAGGCTTCATATAAAGACTGAATAGCCAGGACCGAAATGTTATGATTTCACGCCTTATATAGTCGTGAAACAAGAGCTGTCACCTGACAGCATAGCTCGCCTGAATATGTGCTTGCCCATCATACAGTCGCTATGATGGTGTGGACTGCTATGCATAAAACTTCAGGCAAGCATGTCCATAATGACAACACATTTATAAACAAAAGCTATCTCAGAAATAAGTCTTAAAATAAAATAAAAAAAAAGAAAACAAAAAAAACACGACATATGACATTTCAAAGTCCATGAGCTTGAGGTCAAAGAACTAAGGGCTGGGGTTGGGGGGAGGTGGGTGGGGGGGGGGGGGGGGGGGGGGGGGGGGGGGGGGGGGGGGGGGGGGGGGTGGAGGGGCTAAGATGTATCAAAACCTTGAATCATTATCTAACACCAGTCCAAGTAGTAGTATCAACTGAGTCCATTGTGGCACTGTGAAATTATGTCTTCATAAATATAAAACTTTAACCCAAATCTTTAAGACAAAATTCAAAGTCGATGACCCCTGACTTCAAGGTCATCCAGTGAGGTAAGTATATGATGTTTTGTATAAACTCAAAAAAAGTGTCCAACATCAGTTCAAGTGCAAACTAAATCTCTGCCAAGCATTATGAATAAGTATGCTATTAGAAAAACTTTAATAAAGACCAAATTTCCTAAGTCTCTGACCTTGACATCAAGGTCGCTGAGCTGGGTTGGGGTAGTACTCTGATCTAAGTACAGTGCAAATATAAAAAGAATTCATCTATGGGTTCAGGAGATATGTGTCTTTAAAAAACTTTAACCATAACATCCAATCAACAAAAAGACAATTTTCTAAGTCCATGACCTTGACATCAAGGTCACTGAGGGGGGTGGGGGTAGTACCTTGGAAAACTTTGGACCAATATCTAACTATAGTGCAAGTATCAAAGGAATCCATCCATGGGTTAAGGATATACTGGGCTTTATAAAACTTTAACCAAAACATCCAGTCCCAAAAACCTCCCAATTTTCTAAGTCCATGACCTTGACATCAAGGTCATGGAGCGGGGTGGGGGTGGTACCCTGTTAAACTTTGGACCAATATCTAACTTCAGTGCAAGTATCAAAAGAATCTATCCATGGGTTAAGGAGATATAGGTTTTTAAAAAACTTTAACCAAAACATCCAATCCGGACACCGACGCCGATGCTGACGCTGACGCCAAGGTGACAACAATAGCTCTTCCTGAACTTTCGTTCAGGCGAGCTAAAAACGGCTCTCAAACCGGCTCCCAGAGCCGTTTCCGGCTCTGAGAGCCGGCGGCTACCAGAACAGCCGGTTTAGCAAACCTGCACTGAAGACAGTTCTGCCGGCTCTAGGGAACCCGCATCCAGCTCCCAAGCTAACACATAGCCATCAGAGGAGATGGCAAATCCCCCGACCGAAGACCCCCACGGGCCTTGGTGAAAAGGGTGCACTTCAAAACACATATCAGTAATATATTGTCATTCTTTTATGCTTCTGATTGACATTATCTGTTAACAGATGCATGATTATCTAACACTCAGACTAAAACAGTATGCTTGACTGCTAGAGAGGTAATATCTCAAACAGCCACCATATACACAAATCAAATGTATAGCATACGATACATTCAATTTTCAAAATGTGTGAATAACTTCTAAAGTACAAGCCCTACAAACCTAATTTTGAGCTCTCTAGTAAGTGAATCTGGCAACAGCTCAAACTACAAAAGGGAAATAACTCACAAAGTATGAAAGCAAGAGTTATCACTCATGTATGAGACAAATTGTCATGACCTGTTCTGCATATCTGTGAAGTAGCATGAAAATATTTCAAAAGGTATTCAAGCTATGGGGCAGACACCTAAAATCATAAAAAAGGGAAATAACTCCAAAAGTAAGAAAGCAAGAGTTGTCATTCTTGTTCGCAACACATCACCATGACCTGTTCTACATATCCATGAAGTATCATGAAAATATTCCAAAAGGTATTCAAGTAATAGAGCGGACACGAAATCACACCTAAAACCATCAAGGGGAAATAACTCAAAAAGTAAGAAAGCAGAAGTTGTCATTCTTCTTTGCGACACATCATCATGACCTGTTCTACATATCTGTGAAGTATCATGAAAATATTCCAAAAGGTATTCAAGTTACAGAGCGGACATAAATCTGCCAAAAAATCACCAAAGGGAAGACAACTCAAAAAGTACAATAGCAAGAGTTACCATTCTTGTTCGCGACACACCGTCATGACCTGTTCTACATATCTGTGAAGTATCATGAGAATATTCCAAAAGGTATTCAAGTTATAGAGCGGACACTATTCAGCCAAAAACATCACACCTAATATTATCAAGGGGAAATACGGTAACTCAAAAAGTAAGAAAGCAAGAGTTGTCATTCTTGTTCGCGACACATCGTCATGATCTGTTCTACATTTCTGTGAAGTATCATAAAAATATTCCAAAGGGTATTCAAGTTACAGAGGGGACACGAATCTGCCAAAAAATCACCAAAGGGGAGATAACTCAACAAGAGGACCATTAGGTCCTGAACGCTCCCCTGAGCCCTGAGACTTTAATGTGATATGAACTTTTTGGACATTTTTTTTTCGCTATGAATTTACCGATCTTTTGTAGACATAAAATAACAGTGCCAAAATGGTGATGAGCAAAACAACCAGACCTAATAGTTTCTGAGAAAAAGAACTTTAAATATCCAAAACAAGTGACCATTGGCCAAGGTCACTAAATGACCTTGACCTCTTGAATTCAAAGGAATTGAGGCCAATGCATTTTCATATCATAGAGTCTAATGGCAACACAAAAATGCACTTTTACAGCTTTTCCCATTCAAAAGCCTGAGAGGGTAAATTAGACCTTTCCATATAAATGGTCAAGGTCAACTCAGGATCATCAGTTATATAAACTTTGCAGTACTAGAGTCTTAGATGCTACATACCAACTTGCAATCGGCCCCATGGTTCTGGCGAAGAAAATTTTTTTATGGTTTTAACCATATAGGGGCATGGCCGTCATCTTAGTTATGTGATGTGGAAATAATATATAAACTTTCTTTCCCACTTTGCCTGAGGGCTGCATATGAAATTTAATTGAAATTGGCCCAGACATTTCAGAGGAGGTCCTTTGAAAATAATGACAGATACATGACCTTTGGCCACAGTCAATTAATGACCTTGACCTCTAGAATTCATACAGATTGTACTTGAATGCATTTCCATATCACAGAGCACAATAGAAACAGAAAATTCCACTTTTTCAGTTTTTCCCAATTCAAAAGCATAAGGGACCAAATTTGACCTTGCCATAAAATAGGTCAAGGTCAAGTCAGGGTCTTCATTTATATAAACTTTGTAGTACTAGAGTCCCAGATGCTACATACCAAGTTTCGAGGCAATCTGCCATGTGGTTCTGGAGAAGAAGATTTTTTAAGGTTTTTACCATATATGGGCATGGTGGCCATCTTGGTCATGTGACCTGGATCAAATATATAAACTTTCTTTCTCTCTTTGCCTGGAGGCTGCATATGAAGTTTAATTGAAATTGGCCCAGTAGTTTCAGAGAAGAAGACCTTTGAAAATGTTGACCAACAACAGACAGGTGACCTTTGGCCAAGGTCATTAGATAACCTTGACCTCTAGAACTTCAAAGGGGTTGAATCTGAATGCATTTCCATATTACATAGCACAATAGCAACGTAAAAACTTACTTTTTCAGTTTTTCCCATTCAAAAGCCTAAGGGACCAAATTTGACCTTGCCATAAAATAGGTCAAGGTCAAGTCAGGGTCTTCATTTATATAAACTTTATAGTACTAGTGTCCCAGATGCTACATACCAAGTTTCAAGGCAATCAGCCCAGTGGTTCTGGAGTAGAAGATTTTTTAAGGTTTTTACCATATATGGGCATGGCGGCCATCTTGGTCATGTGACCTGGACCAAATATATAAACTTTCTTTCCCCCTTTGCCTGAAGGCTGCATATGAAGTTTAATTAAAATTGGCCCTGTAGTTTCAGAGAAGAAGTCCTTTGAAAATGTTGAACGACAACAGACAGCTGACCTTTGGCCAAGGTCATTAGATGACCTTGACCTCTTGAACTTCAAAGGGGTTGAATTTGAATGCATTTCCATATTACATAGCACAATAGCAATGTAAAAACTTACTTTTTCAGTTTCTCCCATTCAAAAGCCTAAGGGACCAAATTTGACCTTGCCATAAAATAGGTCAAGGTCAAATCAGGGTCTTCATTTATATAAACTTTGTAGTACTTGTTCCCCAGATGCTACATACCAAGTTTCAAGGTAATCGGCCCAGTGGTTCTGGAGAAGAAGATTTTTTTAAGGTTTTTACCATATATGGGCATGGCGGCCATCTTGGTCATGTGACCTGGACCAAATATATAAACTTTCTTTCCCCCTTTGCCTAGAGGCTGTATATAAAATTAAATTGAAATTGGCCCAGTAGTTTCAGAGAAGAAGTCCTTTGAAAATGTTGACGCCGGACGCCGGAGACTACCATCCTATAAGCTCCCCCTGAGCCTTTGGCTCAGGGGAGCTAAAAAGTACAATAGCCAGAGTTACCATTCTTGTACGCGACACATCGTCATGACCTGTTCTACATAACTGTGAAGTATCATGAAAATATTCCAAAGGGTATTCAAGATATAGAGCGGACAAGAAAATGTTTACGGACGTACGGATAGACACCAGGCTCATCGCTATATCCCCCGAACCTTGCGGTCGGGGGATAAAAATACTAAACAAAGAGGAGTTACTTCAAAATTAAGTAAGGGGAGCAACCATTCTTATATGCGACATATCGTCTTGTGATCATGCACATTGCTATAAAGTTTCATCATGATATTCCAAACGGCTACCAAATTATGGTATGCACAAGATAAATATACACAAAATTAGCCTAAAAAATAATCAAATGGATGTAACTCTAAAATGAAGTAAGGGAGAGCAACCATTGTTGAACTCGACCCATCGTTGGGACGTGATACACACTGCCTTGAAGTTTCATCAAGATATCCCAAACAGTTAACTAGCTATGGACTTGCAAGACTTGCAGGGAAAAAAACAATCAAAGGGCATAACCTGGAAACTAAGGAAGGGGGAGCAACCATTCTTGTATGTGACATGTTGCCCCGACCTATTACATATATTCCTATAAAATTTCATGAAGATATCCCAAACTATTACTGAGTTATGGCGCGCACAAGAATGCTTACGGATGCACAGACGGACAGCGCCATGACATATAACAAAGTGGCATGTGCACCAAGCAATCAAAGTCTTTGCTGTGCACCCAGCGAAGACTCAGATCAGCCTGGGCATCATTCTGTCCAGTCTGATCAGAATCTTTGTTGTACATTTATGTTACCTCTATGCCAACTGCAAAGACTCTGATCAGATGCCCACGATCTAAGTCTTTGCTGGGAGCACATGCCACTTTGTTGGTTTTGTTGTGTTGTGGCTCATACCAGGTTTATCTTCTTAACTGTTTAACTGGAAGAGCAAAATGAAGTCAAATGAAATGTTTTTCATCTTTTTATTGATTTTGTTTCAAAAATAAATATTTAACGCATGTAACAACACTTTTCTAAACATTTCAGCACTTTCAGCATACTAATAGCACTAAAAAACACTGTTACATAAGCAACGTCATGCAAATAGGTGACATTACCTATCTGCATACAGCAATTGCTCCAGATAAGAAGGGTTAACAGGGATAACTATGGAAAAATCCTCCTTATTTTTCAATAAAAATGTACATTGTGACCCCTCATACGAACCTTCTCTCTGACACGATTTTTACTGTGTTCTTTGAGAAATAAAAAAAAAATCATCTCAGAAGAATAACACCGGGTAGGCGGCAATCGAAAACGCTCATGCAGTCGACGAACACGGATAAAAAACCATTAGAAATAGCGTTTTCCATTGCAAATTGTTGCCAATTTGCAACCGAAAACACTGTTTCTAATGGTTTTTGGTTGCCAATTTGCAATCAAAAACAGTGTTTCTAACGGTTTTTGATCCACGTTAATCGATTAAGAGCGTTTTCAATTGCCGCCCACCCGGTGCGAGAATTATCCTCAAATACTCTTCTAACCTGGAGCTTTGCCAAACCAGTTCATGCAGTCTAAATAGAGTGTTGGTTTTGTCTGCAGATTTCCAGTGCTGCAGGTAGCACTTACCACCTGGTGTAAAAGCTGGTAGCAAAACTTACATACCTGATAGCAAAAGCTGCAGGCCAAAAGACAAGTTCCTTTGCCATCTGACCAGGGTTTGAGGTTATAAAACTTGAGAATAATCTCAAACTCAAAATAAAGCACACTGATTGGCTGCTTCCGAGCAATAGCTCGGAAGCAGCCAATCAGTGTGCTTTATTTTGAGTTTGAGAATGTACTCAAGTTTTATAACCTCTGGGCCAGGTAGTTGTCAGATGTATAGCCAAAAGAAAATTCCATATGGTCAAAGGAAATGATAATGCCCTTGACCTTTTGGAATTGTTTAAGGTTACAAGCAGAAGCAGTAATTTAATGAAAATTGGCCAGCATGTCCAGGCAGTTAGCTTTTACTAAAAAAATTCCCAGGCAGCAATTTTTGCTTCCCCCCTTTTCTTCAGGTGGCAAGTGAAATATTCAGGTGGAAAAATTGCTACTTCCTACTGTTCATTTCAAACTCTGAGCAGAGACTCCTCAGTGTGCATCCATGGTGTAAGTGAATAGCACATGCTCCAACTACACTGCATGGATATGCAGGCTGATCTTGGCCTTTGCTGTTTACTTATGTCAGAAGCACCCTCTTTGCATGTTGCTGACCATATTTTGATGACGATAAGCAAATATCCATATCAAGTTGATAATTTTAATTTGTGTAAGTTAAACATAGAGGAATCTCTAAGACTCAAAGTCTTAAAGTGCAGTTATCCTTAAAGTCTCAATCACATCATACCATAATTCAAAGATGGATGGCAAACAATGTAGATCTCGAGGTGTTCTACGGTGTTTCACTGCATTTGCAAATTCAACCATTGTCATTTTCTGACTCTTACTGTTAGTCTTCCAAAATTATTCCATGAAACAAAACTGTAGGTAGAACAGTAGAGATCAACCGCCTCACAACAGCCAACATCATTAAACCTATTTCACTCAGAATGGCCAAAACTCTATGGAGTTTTGGCCATTCTGAGTGTAATAGGGTTAAGGCCTAGCTGCTATAGAAAAGTGGCTGTTAGTATTGTAGTTAATTTCTTATATGATAGAGGGTTTTTTCCCCATCAAACATGTCAAAAAACAAAATAAAAAAATCCCCAAAATCTAGATCCACCTACAAGATCTTACACAACCGAATAAACGGTATACAGTAAATTGCACTTTGGGAAATCTTTTTGTATGATCTCAGCATATGAAAGTCATTTGTGTCAATAAATTTCCTGGAAATGTTTATGCATCATGTTTAACAGATTAATGGAAGTAAATGTATGAAAATAGCTTATTTTCCCTGATAACTAGATGGATAACTGGATAACTAGAATTTCAAGGTTGTACTATAATGCAAATGGATTTGGATCCACTGAACACATAATCACATACAGTGTGATCCAGGTAAGAATGGGTAATAGGGATAATTTTCCATATTTCTTCACAAAAACATGTTGCAACTCCTCATTAGAACCTTCTTTGTGAGACTGTTCTAACGAGGGGTAAAACAACATATGTTTTAATGGAAAAATAACAAAAATCTGATAATTATCCTTAAAGCCCACCTTCTCTGGAGCTCTGCAAATACATATAAATTCACATGAAATCTTGTTTTGACAGGTATTCTGAACCTTTCTCTTGCTCACAATAAATTAAAGCTAACGTACAAACTATGAGAAAGTGTGAAGCCAGCTCACACTTCACCGCAAAAATTCTAAATACTGGGATATAGAACAGATGGGTCAGCAAAAAGTGTGGACTGATCAGACTGCTCTTGATGGATCAGCAGCAGTCTGATCAGGGTCTACACTGTTTTCCATTCTATCTGTATCTTTTGGATGCATTACAATAACTACTACATTGTAAACTAAAACCAAACTGTTTGTGTAGTAATTATTTTGGTGTCCCAGTTTTCAGAATTTTTATCGAATATATTGCACAAGACAATAACAAATACATATAAATATAGAATCATATAAATCAGATCACAGATTAATGCAGCAAAGTACAGGTATAATGCATCAATAATATGAGCCGCGACACGACAAAATCAACATAGTGTCATGTGCCCCTAAAAAGACCCAGATCAGCCTGGGCACAATGCCCAGTCTGATCAAAGTCTTCCTTGTCTGCATGGAGCTAGTTTAGACCCTTAGTTACCCTTTAAGTGCACAGCAAAGGCTCTGATCAGACTGAGGGATGCCCAGGCTGCTCCGAGTCTTCGCTAGGCACACATGCCACTTTGTTTTTGTTGTGTCCCACCTCATATAACTTTTAACAAGATATGTCTCAGACAAAACTTCACATTCTCAATGAAACAAAACAGCCCAAAATCTTTCTAAATTCAGGGTGGGAACCAGTGCAATATTTTTCTTATTTCACCACATGATTTGTTATGAGACCTAATTAGTTTCACCTCCCCTGAGATGATTCAATTTAGATCCCATAAAACTGAATTTTTGTGACAGATATTCAAAGCATACATTCATCCCTATGTACCACCTACACCTACCCACAAGTCCCTCACCTTGCCACACACACACCAGCCAAACTACCCAAGGGTGTCTACAGCTCTTTATTGCACTGAAATCTGGTGTCAGATGTTTTCTGAAAACAAGATACACAAAACACAGACAAGAATTCCGCGGAATGCTAGGTCATACCTGCATTGCGTTTCCACAGTAGCAGAGATAATGTTGAGAAGAAAGTGAAAGCAAACTTGAAAATTAAAGGAAACGGAATAGTTTCAGGCATTATTCTGACACAAATTTTGTTAAAGTCTGTCCAATGGTTCTTGAGGTACTGCTGTTTTCATGTTTTGCTATTTTAGTAACTGTGGATGGCAGCCATCTTGGACGGCCAATTTGCAAAAAAAAAGAAAAAAAAGAAAGCTATATGCAAGGATCATTCCAGCACAGAAGTGGTCCACATCCATTCAGGGGTTCCTGAAATATAGTCATTTTCATGTTTTTGCTATTTTTAGTAACAACAGTGGCAGCCATCTTGGATGGTACATTCCAATAAATGTGGAAAAAAAGAAAACCTTTCAAGAATCATTCTGATTAAAATTGAGCAACATCCGCTCAGTGTTTATCGATATATCAGCATTCAAGCAAATTTCAGATTCGTTAACCAAAAGAAGGTCACTGTGACCTAATTCTGCAACAGAATTTTTTTATTTTCATAATCTTCAAGAAGAAGGTCCTGTTGATGCTCCATACAAAGTTTCAGCCATATATACCTAATAGTTCTACAGAAAATGTTAATTATGTTGTTTTGCTATTTTTAGTAACAGCGGCCATCTTGAATTCTCGACCATGCTGAATTTCAGTAATCTGAAGCCGTGTAGTCTGATCATGCTCCATATGAAATTTGAGAACCATGGCTGCAGTGGTTTTGGAGAAATTAACTGTACAAATTTTAACGCCAGGGTTGACGTAAATGTGAACGGACTGACGGACGGACGGAATGATGGACGGAAAACCGGACGCCTATATCGTACCTTGCTAAAGCAGGTGCGACAAAAATGCAGAATTTAAGACTGAAAAGCTAAAACAAAAATTCTAAATGAATGAACACTTAGTTCTTGCTGCTCAGCTTACCTCACTTCTTTTGTGTCAGTCTAACAAAGAATTCAGTGATTTTTCATTGGAATGGTTTGCTGCAATCTATCATCTTTGGCATCTGGAAAAATTTGTGTACTTTCCAGTCTGCAGAACAAAAGATAATTACAATTCATATACTTCCCTAGGTCCAAACCTAACTTGTACAATGATACAAAATCTTTAGGAGTGGTCAAAAACAAAAATAAAATATACAGTACATGATAGTCTTTCAGCAACTAAATCTCAAATGAAGGTAAACAGAACAGCACAAATAGTGTAAAGTATGTTTAAACAGCCAACACTCACTCACACCTTGCAATAGCACCTGAGCTTGAAATATCTGTCATATCCAGTTCATTTTTACATTAATTAGATGGATATGATTGATACTTAAAGCTTGTGTGGCATTGCTAATATATCAACTCATGATATAGAGGATCTTACATGAGTGCTCATGTGTTATTGAATTTATTAAATGAGTTGGGGAAAAGATAAGATGCGAGGCTCTGCCGAGCATCTTATCATTTTCACCAACGAGTTTAATAAATTCATTAATACATTAGCACGAATGCAAGATTCTATTTATCATTATCATATGACACTAAAATCGCATTTTATTAGCAAATTTTGCATTAAAACGTCACGATTTCTCTATAAGAAACGCGACGTTTTTATGGACTTCAACACATAACGTTACGATGTAATTTGCATATTTAATCCACTAGTGGATTATTGTTTTTAATGCATGTCTTTATTACACTCTCAGATGCGACATCGTATGATAAATAAAATTTAATGTTCTGGATGACCTTAACCATTATGCAATAAACCTTTCACTCTTCGAAGTGGACAAGTCTGCTTGCCCAGGTAGATGTTAAAACTGGTGGTTGAATGGAAACTAGAGCAGATCCAGATCAGTCTGATCAGCATCTACACAGTTTGCTTTGAGTTTTCTGTCCCAGTTGTTTAAATATATTTTTTTTTAATTTTTTGTGGCCATTTGCATTACTCATACCATTGTTTGTCCAGTGCTCCAGATAAGGGGGGGTAATGAGGATAATTCAAAGATAATTTTTCTTATTTCTCAACTAAAACATATGTTGTGACCCCTCATCAGAATCGTCTCGATCAGACTGTTCTAATGATGGGTCAAAAATTTGAGAAAGTATGTTTTTATGGAGAAATATTGATAATTATCCCTAAATTATCTCTGTTACCCCTTCTTATCTGGAGCACTAATTTGTCCACATGTACTGAATTTTTTAGACAAATTATCAACCCCAAAGACAAAAAGCCATGGTAAAAACAACCTCTTTCCATTCTCATCATTGTAGACATTTAAATTAATGAAATGAGCCGCTACACGAGAAAACCAACAAAGTGGTTGTGCACCCAGTGCAGACTCAGACCAGCCTGGTCATCCACCTAGTCTGATCAGAGTCTTAGCTGTCCACATGGCGGTAGCTTAGGCTCTGAGCAACCCTTAAAGCACTTAGCGAAGAGTCTGATCAGACTGGGCTGGTGCCCAGGCTGATCTGAGTCTGCGCTGGGCGCATAACAACTTTCTTGGTTTTCTTGTGTCGTGGCTCAAATATAAATGCTTCAGTTTGGACTTTGTGGTAAACATAATATTATGGGGTCCTGTTTTACTATTTATATCCTGTTATAATTAAATGGATTTCCATAATTTAATTTTTGGATATCTATTCAATTAATGGACACCAAATATTCAAGTTGGTTGCCCTTCATTAGAACTGCCTCACAGTCTTTTTAGGCTGATGTGCCATAAAACCCATATCATTCACTAATTCCCCAAACATTCATGATTTCATGATATATAATATTCAACTTATGAATATCCAAAAACACTGGTTAAGCAAAGACTGAATTATGCATGCACGGATTTCCAAAAAATCAAGCTGAATGTTATGGGAATAGTTTTAAGTCCATTACCCTACTATTTTTTCACCTTTGTAAAATTTCAACAGCCTGCTATTTTAATGAGACAGCTGATATTTTGAGATTGACATTTCTAAGGATCAGCATAAATCACTCTATCAGATCTAGTTTTGTTCACTTGCCAGTCTGACAGTTTTGGAATAACTGCGGCAGCATTTTCTACAGTTGCTAAAATAAATTCATCTAAAGTTCTATCTGTACATTCTGCTATAAACCGTATAAATGTTCTTAAGTCACCTTCATTTCCGTCATTTAGAGCTTCATAATATCGGAGTCTTTCTTCAACTTTTATAGTCACTGGTGGAAACCCTGCCTGCATTAATATGAGATTCATTAGCAATCTAGAAGTTCTCCCATTTCCATCATAAAATGGGTGTATAACGACCAGTTTATAATGTGCTATTGCAGCAAACTCTACAGGATGAAGTCTTAACACATCTTCAGAATTTAGCCATTCCATAAACTCATCCATTAATCTTGGAACATCTAAAGGGGCTGGCGGAGTAAATTCACCAACAAAAACTTGAGTAGTCCTTAGAACTCCTGCTTCCATTGGATCTACAAAACCTAACACACGTTTATGAATTTGTAATATATCTTCCAATTTTAGAGAACCAATTTTTCCCAACAAGGTATTATTAACATAACTTAAAGCAGCATCTAAACCTAGCACTTCATTTTGTTCTGCTAAACTTTTACCTCCTACAGCTATTCTAGTTTCTACAATAGACCTGGTCTGGGCAAAAGTCAATGTATTTCCTTCGATAGCATTTGTGTGATATATATGCTGAAAATAAGCTTCCTTCTTTTGTCTTCTGAGACCAGGGTGGTGAGGAGGAACTTTATATAACAGATCCAACTTTTTATCAATTGAGTTATACATAACCTGATCAATTTCTTCCACAATCGGCAATATCCTTTGTTTGTTCACAAGAGCTTTACTGTGATCTGGACACAGATGTAAAGCTTTTGTATACAGCTGTTCAGCCTTCACTAAGTCTTTTTCATGATATTCTAGAAATTCTCCATATGAAGTAAGTATATCTGCATGTAGCGGGTCTAACTTGATGGCGTGCTGATACAGTTTCAGTGCCTTGTCATGTTTCCCTTGAGCTTCCATGTCTAATGCAAGATTCATGGCAGCTGTGGCTTCTTTTTTGACATCTGAAAAATAGGTAAGTATATTTTCAGAGTTCTAGATAAGAAGGAGTATTTGAACCGTCACACGAGAAAACCAACAAAGTGGTTGTTCGGCCAGCGCAGCTCAGATCAGCCTGGGCATCCGCCCGGTCTGATCAGAGTCTTTGCTAAGCATGTAATGGATAGCTAAGGGTCTACCTCCATGTGGACAGCGAAGACTCTGATCGGACTTGGCAGATGCCCAGGCTGATCTGAGTTTGCGTTGTGCGCACAACCACTTTGTTGGTTTTGTCGTGTCGCAGCTCATTTGGTGATAATTAGGGGTAATTTTTGTTAATTCTGCATAAAAGCATATGTTGTGACCCCTCATCTGAACAGTCTCGATGAGACAGTTCAAAATGAGGGGTCACAACATATGGTTTCATAGAGAAATAAAAAAAATTATCCCTCAATTATCATCAAAAAACCCTCATATCTAGAGCTCTGATTTTCAAAGTCATTGATGGACTACTGTTTCTGATAGTTCTGGGATGATTTCTCTTAATTTTCCATCAATCCATCAAACATGTGGCCCTTCATTTGAACTGCCTCAGTGAGGTGATTCTAAGTAGAGGTCACATAAATTTTAACTTATATCAAATTTATCTTTGACTTATCAGCACTGAACTATGCCTCTTTCATCTATGCTAGGATGCCATAAAATATTTGAAATCATGGCATCCTACTGACACACAGGGTCTGGCCACCCATCAAATTACATGTATTAATGAAGTTAAATGTTGCTTTACTGGCAACTAAAGTCTACCATATTAACCTGGCCCTGGTTGTTCAACGCATCGTTCACTTAACAAAGTCTTTAGTCAAGGATTCATTAAGTCTTCCAGTATGCTTAAAGTTATATGGTCTGCAACTTTCAGTAACTTATTTTGGAAAACAGCGTTTATAATTTTCAAGAATACAATAATACAGCCCAAATGGCCATGAAACCCTTATGTTGAAATCAAACCTAACCCACTTACTGCTACAAAAACAACAGTAAGTTATGTAAACTATCAACTGTCTGGAATTTCGTTCGGTCCGATCTAAATTATTTGAAAGCTAAAGGCTCCCGTTTTCACACAGGTTAGTATATTTTTCATGCAGTTTTCAGGGGTAATGAATAGATTTATGACAAAAATTGACTTTTACTCAACTTTTACAGTAGATTAAAAAATGTTTTGAACTTTTCAAAATGACTGAAACTTGCAGACAATATAACTTTAAAATGAAATGAGCTCATATTTTTGCAAGAAAAAAGAGAGCTTTTGCTCCTCACATTTTTTTGGCAAATAATGGTAGTTTTTGCATATAAAATGTTCCAAATTTTAATGTCTCGTTAACTCACAACATTGTAGGTTTTGAACAACAGAGTCGACGTCATCATTAAAGTATGCTTGTATAGCGAACCACTAGTAGTGGTTCTTATACCAATTCACCACAAAGTGTTTAAAATTTACCTCAGTGGAAACCCCATTCCAAGTTATATAAATGTCTAAATCAAATCTTTATTTGTAAATCAATGTGTGGCAGAATGGCAATTCTAATGTTTATGAAATTGAAAACAAATGTTGTGTTTACACTGAATTTGACAAACGGAAGGGTGTACCATTTTATGTACTGTAATTGTGAAATGGAAAAAAGACATTGTGTTTGCATTGAATTTGTAATTTGTAATATACCCCAAGTGCTCCTGCTTCATCACTGAACAAAAGGACCAATTGCTAGCTTAACACGGCTATGGGTACAAAACATTCACGTCTATTGGCTTCATAACATCTATAACGTAATAGCTAAACGTCACTTAGCAACATACAAAAATGCCTAAATGGCACAATATATTGGGGTTTATGCAAGTGAACATAAGCTCAAAGACGCCTATACAGACACAAAGCTGCCACATCAATGTTAAATAGTCAACTGTTACCCAGCATCTTTTATCTTATTGGTTCCTCATAAAACAATCGAAAAAAGATGTAGCCAAATACTAGCTGATAAGACATAAGTAAACACTTTCATAGCCTATATGCACCAGGAGAGAAAATATTATAACATTACCTCCTGTTTCAACTGCAAAAAATGTCAACAGGGATACAGACTAGCGGTCGCCCACTCGCCCACTGTGAGTAAAAAATCAGGTGGGCCCCTAAAATTAAAATGACAGTCGCCCAGCTTGCGATCATCAGCTGTCAGCGAGTGTCTGGCCTGTTTTCGCCTTAGATTGGTGTCCCCTCGTTTTGGAGTAAAATCCGCCACCTCAAAGGGCATTGCAAACTGCCGCACCGATATCTGCGTTGAATATTCGGTGTTCCGTCATACTTGTGTATTGGATTTTATTCACTATCGAAAAACAACATGGCTGCCTCCTCCGTTTGACAGCAAAAATCCTGGCCATTTGTAAATTTTTCGCGCATAATATGGCGATACATCGCTGGTGTTTCACACCCGTTAGCTAAAAGAAAGCAAAACCCAGAAGAAAGGAGGATTTACTACAAAGCCTATGGAAACAGTGCAAATCTCGCGCAGATTCTGAATAAAAAAATTCTCATGTTTCTGACGTTTTAAATGTGGGCCCCTAAATTTCTGGCTGGGCGACTAATTTTCAGTTTTTAGGGGCCCAGCTTGCTCCTATGAAAAATTAGTTTGTCTGTATCCCTGGTCAAATAAGATGACATTGCTACGAAAAATAGTTTGTCTACAGAACAGTCAATCTGTGTTGTGTGAGTGGCCACGCTCACGTGAGCGGTGCCAGTTTGGCAGTTTGGCACCTCTCGTGTGATTGATGGCGCCTATCATAAGGACAGTGCCAATTTGGCACTGCTTGCATTATCTGCGGTACCTCTCACGCGGTCGGTCCAGCGCTGCTCACATGAGCCCTGCTGTTCTGCTCATGTGGAAGGCTTATGGCTGCTCACACAACAATGGGGCCACTCACGTGACCAAGTGAGCACCACTCTCGTGCTCATTTGGAACCGTTTAGAGCGGCCTGGGCTGTTCATGTGACAGGGAGCGCCGTTTTCAAGCAAGCCAGCAACAGGCTCTTTCAAACAGAAAATCTCTGAGGAGTCAGAATAATCTGATAAAACTATGTCAAAAGGTTGCACAGCCTTATGAGTGCACATAAGCACCACACGACAAGGACCCAGGCCTGAGTCACCAGTCAGTACTGTCTAGTTCTGAATTTGTAATTTGTCAAAGGTGACTGAAGGGTATACCATATGTATGGTCTGTAAATGGAAACAGACCGTATTTCCCCTGTTATTAAATGCCCTAGGGGCATTGTATTTTGCAAGGGGGGTTGGGGGGGAGGTGGGGTTTGGACTGTCATTATTTAGAGTCTAAAGTGTAGTAAACCAACCACAGCCAACATACCTACATACTTGTAATAAACAGTATTAAGATGAATGGATATACTTGCTAATGAAGTAATTCAACTAGTTTTTCTTCTTTTGCTTCCTTTCTCAAAAGGAGTCAACTCCTAAAGAAAAAATAAATTCTTTCCTTGAAGAGTAGAGCCCCTTTGAAAAGATGTGTCCTCCTGAGAAGCAAACATGAATCCATGTCGTTCCCTTTGGTAAAATTGAATTGATAGAACATAGGGAAATTAGCAAGTCAGTATGGTTCTGAAAAGAAAAATGCCGGGGGGGGGGTGGGGGGGGGGGGCGGGGGGGGGGGGGGGGGGAAGGTGGGGGGGGGGGGATTAGAGCAGGATGTTTATTAGGATTAATACACAGGCACTAGACAACAAAAAATGTAAAATTTCTAAATATTATCAAATGTCAATCTATTTTCTACCACTCTGTAAAATTTCAAGTCAGTCAGATGCAAAATAAGAAAGTTGCAATTCAGCCCACTGCATTATCGTAAACAACTAGAATGTGTGACACTATGCCATTTTGATTTTATTGTAGCTATTAGTTTTCAAATCACGTGGATTTTAAACCGGCACAGCTGTTGACCAATCAATGGACTTGCAATATTGGGATATCCGGATAGACAGGCATGCACATTTAATCAGTTCTATCAGTTTGCTCTGTTTGTTCATCCCGATACAGAATTTTGTTGTAAATTATCCTTCCGTGTCATGAAATGCTTCAATTGTAGGTATTAGTTCAGATATAAGTGTCTATTCTATAAACTGAAAATGAGGGGGGATTTCCCCCCTCCATCTAAAAAATAGGAGTATTTTAAAAAAATTGGGGGGGGAAATTTTTGAACAGATAGAAAACTTTTCAGCGATTCCAGGGTTCGAATTTAGCACTTGCATACTCGCAATATGCGACCAAAATTTACAGACTGCGAGTCCAAGAAACCACCAACTGATTTTCTTTGCAAGTGTATATATAGTTGTCTCAATGCAAAGAAAAAATCTGGAAGCGTAAAGTTTTTGGATATGCGCAGTTTCAAACTTGTCTTGATCGCCCTGCCGCTTGCCTTATACTGATTCTCCAAAACGGCGCTCCTCGTTAAGCACCTGTGACAACCCACATCTGTTTTCAGTTTGATCAAAAAGCATGTTGCCGTTTCATTCAAAACAGCGGTATTTTCTGCGAGGCAAGAGTAAAGTCTTTGTTTAGAGACCTTTTTACGGGGGACTGTCACGCATTGGGCCTGAATTAATGCAGGATCTGAAAAAAATTAGCGTGAATCCCGCATCCTAGAATAGACACTGAGATATATATCATCAACTCATTAAATGGAAGTATCTTGCTTGAAATGCTTATTATGAGTTAGTCCCATATATGAGACTTCAGCGGTCAAATGTCTATATTCTATGTTTTCATGTTGTTATTTTTATTTTTCTATTTTTAGTGACCGCGAAGTCTCATCATGATTGTAGTCCCATATATGAGACTTCAGCAGTCAAATGTTTAAGATGATGCAGCAGGATGAATAGCAACTTTCTTATTTCGCAACCCACTGGGTACCGTGAGGTGATTACGAAGAAGACTATACCGAGAGAATAATATTACTATACCTGTGAAGCTACTACTGTCGTATTGACATTCAAGAACCCACTGGCTTAAAATTTTACAGAGTGGTAGAAAATCATTCAACATTAGATAATATTTAGCAATTTAACACATTTTTCGTGGTGCTTGTGGATTAGTAGGGTAATCCAGTCGAGTTATGAAACTGAAACAAGGAATATTGAAAAAATGTCATTCAGGCCAGCGGAAGAAAAACCTTTTAAAATGTGACTGGAACAATATGATTCTGAAGGAATATTACCTGGGTTTACAGGAATGTTCTGTTGCCGCGTTCGTTTTATAATCGATGTGTCGTGAGAAGCTGTCAAAATTTCTGAAGTTGTCAATTGACGTTTTCCGCCGAAGATGGTAACAAATATTGCCGGCAAATAAGACACTAGATATGCCATCGTCAGTCCAGTTACGAGGAATATTATGTACAGAGTAAGATGGTTCATCTTAGAATCCACAGATTTGGTTAAATATGGTTCCAGTTTCGAAGAAATGCGCATGACAGTTGTCATTACAATTTTCTTCCCATTCGACATGTTGGCAAACCGAAAGGTGAAGGTCAAAGAAGCCGGAAGCAAATTTGGCGTAATCTCATTGGACAATCTATCAACCGTTCGGAGTTAACGGCTTTCTTCGTTTTACTGATTTCTCTTTGGTACATCCGCTATAGTCAACCTAGCAAATGCGAGTGAAGTAGCATTACCGGAGTCGCCCATCCCCCTCTCCTTGCTTTGTAACTCGAAATGTGCAAACGAGTAAAGTTGTTCCTGTTTCTCTCCCATATTTTTTATAACAAATTTAAAAAGTAACTAAACTTCAGGAACTGACTGAATCAGATCCCAAACCCTATCCCCAACATCAAAGGGTAAGATTGACAAAGACATCCCAACAAACAATAAATTACAAGTGATAAGCCGAGACAGCAGCTGTTTCCCAAATAGATGGCAACTCAGCTATCTTTATTGAACTAAATAATTTAGACCAACAGACGGGTTACAACGGACTAAACAAATTATATGAAAAACATTTAACAATTATTTTTACCTATTTTCTATTTTTATGATAGAAGGATTGAACGTAAATACTCACATGTATGTGTTTATGTATATACTGTTTGTGCTGATTCTAAAATCAGTCCAGCCACTTTTTAGGAACTCTCTGGTAGATTTGTTACGTATTCAACAGTCTTCAGCCTACATTGAGGTATCTTAAGCCTGAATCTACCTTTCCGTACTTTGTGCTACGAATATACTGCCAATAGAAATAAATCTAAATCATAGTCAGCATTGTAATGAAACATGTGGACTTCTACAGAATCATTTCAGACTGCCAACACGGCTTCTGATAGAAGAAGTTGTTAGACTCTCTGCCACAACTTGACCTCTTCGCTGGGCAAAGAAGTCCTAACAGACATGGTAGTCCTCGACTTCTCCAAAGCATTTGATCGCGTGCCTCATAAACGCATTCTGATGAACATTACACATTATTGCATTAGGAAGAACACTCACAGTTGAATTGCGTCTTTACAATCTGACCGTATGCAGCGTGTGGTTGTTGAAGGAAGTTCGTCTGATGGTGTGCCTGTCATCAGTGGGGCTCCACAAGGGTCAGTTTTGGGACCCCTGCTCTTCCTCCTCTTCATAAATGACCTCCCGGATAAGATTGTCTCAAATACAAGACTCTTTGCCGATGACTGCATTGTGCATAGGCAAATCAAAGACCAGTCAGATTGCGTAGCGCTACGTGAAGACCTTAACCTGTTGGCTGAGTGGGAGACCAAATGGATTTACGGATGTTTCGCTACCTTGCGGTTTCGCACCAGGAGACTTCGCACCTTATCATTGGAGAGTTCGCTACTCGGTATTTTTCGCACCTTTTCGACCCAAGACGTTTCGCTACCTCGTTTATTCAAAGTTGATTTAATGTTGTGTGCTCGGTGTGTTTAGATTTAGATATATCTTAAACAATTTTTATACTCGTTTATTTGATTACGCATGTACAGAATAAATAGACTTTTAATTCCCTTTTCTAACAACTTAATTGTTAATTAGAATTAATGAATATTTGATTGCCTTTTTTTTATCTTCATTGTAAAATTAGATAACTACAAGAATTTAAAAACTTCATCAGTATGATTTTAAATAATTTTGATACTCTTTTTAATTGCGCATGTACAGAATAAATTTTAGACCTTTAATTCCCTTTTCCAACGTCTTAATTTTTTCTACTATTTTATTTCTAACATAAAATAGTTTTTTTAAGTTTTATTGATTTTTTTTTTCATCTTCAATACGGGAGACAGTTGATGCACGGGGCAAGTTGATGCAGTGGGAATAAAAAGACAATGACGTCGTTATGGACGTCAGAAATGACAAATTAAAGTAGTCATTGACAGCCGCCATTTTTTCCTGAAGTTTTGCGGAATTTCGACAACAAATGAGAATTTGGTGAAGAAAAGTTCATTTTTGACACATCTTAGTAAATTTATGGTAATTTGCAATTTTGCGTTTAGCATGCATTTGTTTTTAGTTGTTCATAATTGTTTTATGCACACAGGTAGAGAAATCTTTCATCTTCAAAATCATATGCTCTTCAGACGAAAAACATTGTGCATTAGTTGTCTACCTTGCTGAATGTCACGCGGGGCATGGTTGGGGCAAGTTGATGCAATGAGCATGGGGCATGTTGATACACCATATAATTTTACTGTACTGCATGAGCCGTGCATCAACTATCCCCGGTCTCCCCTATAAAAATAAATATTGAGAGAAAAGTGTAAATGACAAAATTTGTTAAAACTATATCTGTCTAGCTTATCAATGCTTTTTTTTCTTTCCCGAATTCCCTAATTCCGGGTGCTGCAATTTGTTGGGTAGCGAATATGCAGGGTAGCGAAAGCGTGTAGGTAGCGAAAACGTTGGTAGCGAAGACGTATAGGTAGCGAACATGTATAGGTAGCGAAGTGTAAGGGCGCGAAACATCCGGTAACCACCAAATGGGGTATGGCGTTTCACCCTCAGAAGTGCAGCGTCCTGAGTATAACAAGATCACGCAGCCCAACTAGATACCCATATCGACTGCAAGGCCACATCCTGGAGCTCCAAGACAGCACAAAGTATCTGGGTGTTGACCTGAAGTCCTCGTAGTCCTGGAAGAATCGCGTTGACAGATCACGAACAAGTATGCTGGGGTTCTTGCGTCACAACCTGAAATCTTAAAATGAGGAGATAGTCCGTTTGGTCCCAAATGCAAACGGCTTCCCCAGTATCTTCTCAAAGTTGGTGAGAGGTAGAAGATTTTCGGATTGCTCATTCTTAATTTTCATCCTATACATAACAAAATCATAATTTTGCAGAAATGTGAGGCTTTGCATAAAAAAGTTTTTATATAAAAAAGGACCTAATATATGTCATTTTCACCTCTTAATTACAAGGGAGTAAAAGTTGGCTGTTGGAATTTCCGTTTACTTTTACGTATTAGAGCATATGACCAATGTATGCTATCCCTGGAACAAAATTTGCATAATTAATTGAAATTTATTCTGAATCCATTTTTTCCACTTTTTGTTTCACCCATATATTATCAAATTTTAAAACATACACTTTTTAGTCGCAAAATAATATTATTGTTCAATGTTTGTTTACAACAAAGTATGACCTGACCAGTGAAACTATGCGTTACGCGTGCGGAGAAGGTGAATACATTTTACTATTTCATTCATATACGCCCGCACCTATAGTATCCAACGAGTTTACGCTATTGCCTATCAATAATATTTTGGCTGTTGATATAAGCATACGACTCCCTTCACTGAAACTGCTCAGATTTTGCATTACTGTCAATGGAAAATATTTTACAAAAGCATCCAAAAATATGGAATCTCCGTATTCTGTTATGTATAGTTATAGGAATCATTAGGGCATTAGAACATTTGATGGAAGTTTCATCGTTTTCGAGAAAATAAGCAAAATCCCGTTTGCACTTGGGAGCAAACGGACTATACCATAACCAATGCATATTTTCTATTGTCAGACCTAATCTGGAATATTGCTCATCAGTATGGAAACCCTATCACAAGGATCAAGTACACAAAGTAGAGATGATACAGAGAGGAGCTGCTTGGTTTACCACCAACCGGTATAGGAATACTAGCAGCGTATCATCTAAGCTCTACCACCTGCAGTGAGAGCCACTACAGTCAAGGAGGTGTAAAATTCAACTTACCTTTTTTTTATAAAGTGACCCAAGGCCAAGTTGACATTCCAGCCTCAAAATACTTGAGACCATCGACAGCAAGAACCAGATCAGCACGTACAAGAAAGTACAGACAGTTCTCTGCTTCTACAGATAGCTTTAAATACAGCCTTTTGCCCCGGACAGTACCTTTGTGGAACTCTCTTCCAGCTGCTAGAGCTGATGCCTCTTCTTTGGCATCTTTAAAAGAGGGGCTATCCACCCTTTCATTCTAAGCAATACGTAGGGGCACAGATACTGAGTAACTTATCATGGTCAGAGCAATGCTGTCGAGGATGCAAATGCCCTGGTACCTCCAAAGAAGGCAGATTGGTCTTTACCTGGTAAGCCAAAGGCAACTGTGAATTCATTCTACCTTCTAGCTTTTTATTTGGTGCCTTAAATATTGTTTTAATCAATTACCTTATTTTTTGTATCTATTTATAACATTTCTGTAATTGTATATTTTACATATCTTTATTTTCTTCTGCCTGCCTATATTCTCTTTGTTTTCATCTATACTAGCGTTACCACCCGAAGTCAACCCGTTGAATAATATAGTCGAATAAGGGACATAACGGACCACGGACAAAACGGACCACGGACATAACGGACCACGCTTGGGACAAAACGGACCACGTTCAGGACGAAACGGACCACGTTCAGGACAAAACGGACCACGTTTAAGGTCAAAACGGACCACGTTCAGACCTTCCGTTAATCTTGAGAAAGCATGTTTTATTTTAGTTGCAACACTAATAATGAAATTTGCATGCTTTAAAGATAAAGATCTTACCATTAAATTGATTAGATAGTTGCGACAACCAAAGATAGTTGAGATCATGAACAGTAGTCAAATAATTGTGACCATTTAACATTGTCTTTGGTAATTATATACTCCATAATCTTTTAACTGACATCAATTAATGGTCTGGTTTGTCTTCTAGCGTGGTCCGTCTGGTCCTGAAACGTGGTCCGTTTTGTCCTGAAACGTGGTCCGTTTTGTCCTAACCGTGGTCCGTTTTGTCTGGTCCGTTTCGTCCATGGTCCGTTTTGTCCGAGTACCATATAGTCAAGTGTCGCAGTTACTACTTTGCTGTACCTTCTGCGGTAACTTGCGGTATTTAGTATGACCTATATCGTGTTACACGCGTGTATAAGCCGAATACGCTCAATGGCAGCCCCCATAGCAAAACATGAGTTGAAACAACCAACCAAGAAACAGAATTCGACCTAAGAGAGCTGAAATATTGAGTTATCAACTTGAAAATGGCTCTTTTCGAAGTGAGAAGGTATTCAACATACACATTTTAATGATTGAATCATGAACTGCAACTTGCATTTGTTTTCCACATAGGTTTAACTCTATGAGTCAATACTGACAGTTCGACAGTAATACAATTTCGCTGGAACTTAATTTTACATTTACATTTATCCTTGTAGAGTCGAGAGTCCAACTCCAATTTGTACATGATTTTTGTAGAATTAGTGGTTTTGACTTTGAATTTTTTATCTGTGGTTACGGAACTTTTACACCCTACTGGGTGGTGCTCCTGGAATAAGAGGAGGAGAATACAACTACAAGAACAAGAGTCTTGTTGACTTGTGTAACCCCCTCTTGGTTTGACACCCAGGTATTGTTTGGAAGAGCTGTGTATTGTCCATCTCCCATGAAGTTATCTAATCGGTTCTTAAAAGTCGGTGCTGATCCTATGGATTGTGGCCGTGCGTTCCAATCTGAGATAACCCTTGATGAGAAAAAGCATTTTAAAAAGAAAAAAGAAAAAAATGTTTCTTAGGACTGCTAACCATTTTGATCATTCTGTTGAAAGGGCTGGGGACTAGCTTCCCAGATCACAGGTCCTGATGAATGATTGTTCACAGGGCTTTATCCAGGGATTTTGGGAAAAGGCCCCTAGCTGAAATTTGGAAAATTTTATCGACAAAATCCCAAAATTGGGAATAAATTTGATCAAGAAAATAACAAAATTCACAAGCTTCTCTGGGATCAGAAACAGACAAAAAGTGATGAAAACACCTTAGGTCAGGTTCAATCAATTTAATCATGACACTGTCCGCATACTGTTATCGTAGTCCTTTTTTCATCTCGCTTCATTATGTTACAACTAGTGGTGCGTGATCTGTAGCGGCTACTAGAAATACCGGAATACACTTAATTACCGGAATATACCAAAATACACCGGAATATACTGAAATCTACCGGAATATACCAAAATACACATATTTGTTTACCGAAATTCACTTTATTTTGACCGGAATATGAATAATTTTATTTAAAATATGGCATTTAAAATATGCTGCATGTAATTTCTTTCATTCAGTTACAGAAGAGAGTAGGGTATGAGACTCCTAACTATCTCCATATACTGCCTTATCAGTTTTCTTTCTTTCAGTTACAGAAGAGAGTAGGGTATGAGACTCAGAGTAGGGTATGAGACTCCTATCAGTTTTCTTTCTTTCAGTTACATTTACACAACTAGACCTTTGATGACCCCGAATGTGATTCGTCGAGAGAAGTAAAGCTACTCTAGCAAATTATACATACATATTTTCACCTGCGCGCGCACACATTTATCCCTGCATACACTCCATGAATTAATATCACTTGTGTATATTAGCCGGAAATCAACAAAATTGATATAGTATTACAACACATGGTTACAGACGCTAGGCGTTCAATTGATACATTTGAAACGAAACATTTCATGTGAATATTTTTTTACCGTTTTTATTTTTTTTGTCCCCTGCCCATTGGGAAAAAGTATCATGAAATTGGAAAAAAAAGAGGATATTTGGCATTGGGATTGGGGCAGAATTTCGGCCCCTAGGGTATAGCAGAAAATGCCCTGGTTCTTGGACGTATCACCAGTTAAGATTCTGATCCAGGTCTGTATCCTCAGTCCAAGGCCTCTTTTGCATCTCTTGTTTTAGTCCCAGCCCTCTCAGACTAACAAAAGCCTTTTGATTTCTTTGATGGTGAAGAATCTTTCCTACCATAAACAGGGTTCCATTGCACACAGCCTTTCAATATCACCCTCCCATTGTCCTGATACCAGACCTGTTTACAACTATGATTTTGGCGTATTTTCTACGCTTTTTGGCTTAAAAATACGCTGTATGTTTTAACCATCAGAAACTACGCAAGATTGCAAATCCAGTTTTTCAGTCCTTTTCCTGTGATTTTGGATCATATTTGGACGTTTTTGCTCCAAATTAAAGTGTCTATTCAACACAGACACGGTCAGCTGTGCATGTAGCGTGAACAAACAATCAAATTATGTCAGGCTGCAACTGCCAGTCAACAACCGTCAAGAGAAGTTC
The DNA here is from genome assembly GCA_963989385.1 of Ctena decussata. Taxonomy (NCBI): domain Eukaryota; kingdom Metazoa; phylum Mollusca; class Bivalvia; order Lucinida; family Lucinidae; genus Ctena; species Ctena decussata. The sequence continues at coordinate 18,212,440 of OZ022508.1, forward strand.
AACAATTGCAATATTAGTCATGGTCTATTGATTCATATCATCATATCAAGCTGTTTTTGTCAGCTACACTGTATTGTCATGTGTTTTATCGATCAAAAGTTGATCAAACAATTAACAGATTAACTTGGTTGAGACTGCAATGAAGAAGTCAGGATAGTTAGAATAGTATTATCCATCATCATTATGCTCCAGTCATTTGCAACCACGGCCCCTCTGGGGCCGGGGAATAGTGGGGATATTGACTTTCAGGGCTGGAAAATTCTAAAGTTTTCACTCGCCCTGCATCACAAGATGTATTGTGAAATTAATAAGTTACCTTGGCAGTACTGAGAAATTCTACTCGTCCTGTAGCTTGAGGCACTCGCCATGGCAAGCAACGAGTGGACTTTTTCAGCCCTGACTTTTCACATTGCAAAGCCCTGGTATGTGCCCTGCACTGTGGGGACGTTTTTTATGTCAAATCCCTGGTAAAGGTTTCCGCCCCCTGGGGATCATATAAATATAAAAATCAATATTCTGACAATGTCGCGGTTAATTTAGTTAAAAACACTCCACTATTTTTTCCCTGCTGTTTTGGTGGGAATCAAAAGCCCGGCGTATCCACGGCTTTGCTGGGACACCTCTTAGGTATAAACACTATACTTAAGCCCCGCTGTCCCCAGCCCCATAGGGGCTGTGGTTGCAAATGACTGGTGCATTACAGCTGTATAATTTATCCTGTGAAAATAAAAGCATCTTCTGACAGAGTTTAAATATTTCACTTCTGTCTATTAGGATAGAAAAGAGTGGTACTGAGATGCAGGCCCTTGCCAAAGATGAGTCAGTTGCCACCCTCAGCTCTTTTCCTCATTTCTGCTTTACCTTACCCATACCTATAAAAAACCTGATTTAAAAAGAGAGAAACATACTAGACTAGAAACCGCTATGTCCAATATTTTTAAGAAGTCAAAATAGCCCCTCCCCCCCCCCCCTCCCCCCCATGATAAATGCAAAATTGGATTCCCAACTGCCACAACAGACCCCTTCACCTAGATGACGTTTCTGATATTAATCAGATGAAACATCGGACTGTGCAGATGTGCAGTCTGGTTTGCCCTGTCTCTGTCACATGTATTTTGGCGTTTCTTTCAAGGGATTACCACATTTTATGTACTGCAATCCAACCATAATTCGAGAGTTGGGTAGAATAATGAACTGCGCAAGCAGCTTTTCATAAGTGTATTAGATAATTTCTGTCATGAACGAGGAAAAGCCATATCATTAAGGTGGTTGAACACACCTCCAAGGGAGGGTGTTAGAATAGTTAAAGGTCTAAGCTAGCTCCATGCGGACAGCGATGACTGATAGGACTGGGCATCCCAAGCCGATCTGAGTCTTCACTGGGTGCACATGCCACTTTGTTGGGTTTGTTGTGTCGTGGCTCATATGATCTCGAAGTATTTGTCTCCTTTAAACTAAAATCAAAGGAAAGAATTAGCTGTCTGAGAGAGGGAGAGACCGAACTGAGCAAATTTTGCATTTAAGAGTAGCCATACTGGAGAAGGATTCACCTGCTAGATAAGAAGATTCTGCTACAATAAACTCAGTGAGCCGTGACATGACAAATTCATCTAAGTGGCATGTGCTCCAAGGGAAGACTCTGATCAGCCTGGGCATCAGCCCAGTCTGACCAGAGTCTTTGCAGTGCACTTCAAGGGTAGCTAAGGGTCTAAGCTACCTTCATGTCCACAGGGAAGACTCTGATCAGACTGGGTGGATGCCCAGGCTGATCTGAGTCTGCGCTGGCCGCACAACCACTTTGTTGGTTTTCTCGTGTCGCGGCTCAACATTGCTTCCTTCTAAAAATTGGGAGTGTATCCATACCCCTTAAATACAAGGATGCATCTGGACTTAAGATGCAATATATTGCCCTATTCATTGTCTATAAAACTGAGGTTTTCTTCCATAGCAGCCAAAGCAAGACAGATCTGGATTTTAGGAATTGTCTTGGAAGGGAAAAAACATCTTAAAGCAGAATTCAAGCAACTGATTTTCATACTTGAGCCGCGACACACAAAAAACAACAATGTTGCAAATGCACCCATTGAAGACTCAGATCAGCCTGGGCATCCACCCAGTCTGATCAGAGTCTTAGCTATCCACATGGAGCTAGTTCAGACACTAAGCTATGCTTTAAGTGCAACAGCAAAGATTCTGATCAGACTGGGCAGGATGCCTAGACTGATCTGAGTCTTCGCTGGGTGCGCTTATTACTTTGTTTGTTTCGTCATGTCACAGCTCATTTGGGGTTATTTTGTAAGAGAAAAACAGACTGGTCTTACATCAAAATCAATATGATATGTGTTTTCTGTTTCTTAGATTTATGGGAGATGATGATGATATAAGCCAAGAAGACAAAAAGTCAAAAGCAGCCAGTGTACTTCAGATACTACAAGCTGATGCTAAGGCTAAAAAACTGAGCCTGACCAAGTTACCACAAGCACAGTCACCACTTGCTGCACCAAAGGAGAGTGAAGATTTGCTTCCAAACAAGCTCAACATAAGAGCAGAGAAAGCTGAGCCCACTGATGTTTCTACAGACCAAGATGATCAACACATTAAAAAGGCGTACAGAAATGCAGATGAGCATACTGAAGTTATTCATAATCATAAGAAAAAACATAAAAAGAAAGTCCTCGAGAGATCAGCTGTAGATGATGAGAAAGATGTTGCTAATCAACTTAAAATAATTGATGAAATAATAAGTAAACGTAAAAGAGAAGTAATTGATAATTCACTGAATGAACATGAAATAGAAAGTTTACAGACTGGTAGTGTAAAGAGTCCTGCTGAATTTCCCAAACATAAACATGGAAACAAAGAAGATAGTACTAATGAGGCAGATGAAAGTTCAGTTTCCAAAAATCACAAACATAAAAAAAGAAAGCATAGTCATTCATTGACTCAAGCAGAATCTGAAAGTTCTTCAGAGTTTAAAGATAGTGAAAGAACTGATAGTAAAAAACATAAAAAGAAGAAAAAAAAGCATAAGCATAATAAAGAAGAAAATTCAGTTGAAAGTTTAGATAGTAGTGACATTCATGATGACCTCAACAGTTCCATTGCATCAGCAGAACAGTCAAAACACCCATCAGAAAAGAAAAGGAAAAGAAAAATTAAGAGTGTATCTGATATTATAGAGAGTGATAATGTTGACAGAGGTGAATCTTCTCCATCTGACAGTATACATAAACTTGATCCTACAGATGATGATATGGGGGATATTCAGAATGGTGATATGAAAGAATTAAATGAACCACCTGCTGAAATGGCTGGTGAAACTGAAGTTTTATCAAATGACAAGCCTGGTGAAATAGGAGGATTTACTGTCATTGGTAATTTTAGAAAGTCGAAAGTTGAAATAGTAAGTTAGATAGCATAATTTTTAGTGGTGTTTTCTGTCTTTATTTTAATGCTTTCAAAAATGCAACCTAAGACAATTTCAGGGCCTAGCTTAGAGGGAGAAGTGGGAGAATAGTCTCCCTAAGCTGACTGACTTCTTCCTATTTTGAGCTGAGGGAGAAGTCAAAATGTATTTAACATGTAGAAGATCCAACATTTGGGATAAAACTTCTCCCTGAAATTCAGAAAAATGATGCAAAACTTCTCCCTGTCTGAGAATCCTAGGCTGGGCCCTGAATTTTAAGGACAGAAAATAAAGGTCTGAAGGAAACTAGACAATCAGCCTTTAAATTCAAAGTTAACAAATAAATATTCATGTATATGCAATTGCTTTATGGTTCACAAAACTTTCTCTCATTGTTATACACAATTATCAGAATTAGATTAATACGATGGATTTTGACTATAATCATGAATAGTTTCAGTGATGCATTTTATAGAATATATGTAGTGGTTGCTTCAACAAGGCACTGAAAACAGGCATGAAAATGAAAATCAACCAGACACAACTTACCATAATATGTGGTTGTTCGTTATTTTGCAATTTCACACTGGGTAGGTGGCAATCGAAAACACTCTAAACAATCAATTAACACGGATCAAAAACCATTAGAAACAGCGTTTTCGATTGCAAATTGCCGACAATTTGTAATCGAAAACTCTGTTTCTAATGGTTTTTGATCTGCGTTCGTTGACTGCATGAGCGTTTTCGATTGCCGCCTACCCGGTGTGTATTTATTGTAACTGCATCCTCAGTTTATATATTCAGGTAAAGCGTGTTCTACCAGACTGGCTGGCCAATCCTAGTGTGATATCAGCAGACTTGAAGAACATCAAGATACCAGTTGGTGATCTGCCAGGTTTAGACAAGCACCTTGTCAAGAGGCTATTACACAATAATATTACTCACTTCTTTCCAGGTAAGGCTGAGCTCTAGGAGATACAGTTTTAGATAAAAGGCTCCCAAACATTGGAACAGTAAACTAACCTGATTTCTTTGGCTATATGATGGGGTTTTCCCTTCCAAAACAATCCCCAAATGCAGACCTGTTTTATGGCATTGTTTTGGCAGGAAAAACACTTCTTAAAGCAGAATTTCATAAGACTGTTTTAGATATTTGTGGTCATCTGGAGATGGAGAAACCTTGTTTTGTAGTCGAAGAAATACCATAATGTGAATATAAGTATTGAAACCATTGATTTGAGCTTTGAGACACAACAGGACAAAACCAACAAAGTGGCATGTGCACCCAGCAAAGATTCAGATCAGCCTGGGCATTCTTGTCAGCATGGAGCTTGCTTAGACCCTTAGCTACCTTTTAGGTGCACACCAAAGACTCTGATCAGACTGGGGTGTGTATGGCGCACATGCCACTTTGTTTTCTCATGTCACTGCTCTTGTATGAGAAACACTTAGGGCTTATAGACGTTAAACCAAGCAAATGATATTCATGATCCATGAAAGTTCAAACATGTGATTTCAACTGTTAATGTGTATGAATGCACCTCTGTGCTTTATTGTCACTTTTACAAAGGGGAACAACTCTTGTGACCACCTAAAGCTGTAACGATGTTCCGATGATCGATTATAATCGAAAGTCGATCGATTATAGTTAGATTTCGATTAATCGAGCCCTAATGTGTATAAACCGATTAATCAGGGAATATGTCAAATTCATTAATTTGTCAGCTTTATTGCTTTCTAAGATCTCTAATTTGCAGCAAACCTTACCAAACATTTCCATGATTTATTCAGCTAATAATATTGAAACTAAACTACAATGTACATGCCTGAGAGATGCAAAAACGGGACAGGAAAGATCAATGATTACTGCTATTGCATCAGTCTGGTTTACTAAATATGTATTTATTAATTCAGTACCTTTCCGCTTAGTATGACTGTAAAAGCTAAAATCTGAATAACATAAAGACCTTAATACATATTCTAGACCTGTGGTGCCCACATGTATACATTATCTTCTGTAGTGCCCACATGTATACATGTACATCATATGTATGTCAATGGCATTGTACTAACAATCTGTACAGTTTAACGTGTGCATGTACTTACTTACCAAGTTCCTACAAACCAGTATGGATCTGCAGAACTGAATAATGCAGTATAAATATGAGAAATTAGGACCAAACGGGTAAATTCAGCCCTCTAGTTACATTTTAGGGTTTCTACCAACCGATTCCGATTATATTCGATTATCGGTCACTTGCACTGAACCGATGATCGATTATATAATTTCAGCTGATTCCCATCACTATAAAGCTGACAATTTATGTCCCAGCCATGAAATGGGGGAAGGGCATATAGAGTTTACTCTGTCTGTGTGTGTGTTTGTGTGTTCCAGAATTTTGTCTGGGCCATAACCTTGTCCTGCATGATGCAATTTGAAAATTATTTTTGCACAAATGATGATCATGACAAGACGATGTGTCACATGCACGAACTTCTTCGCTAGCTGAAAGATCAAGGTCACAGTTGGCACTTAAGCTTTGTGCCTAGACTTCAGTGGAATATTTTCATGTCCGGCCCATAACTTTGTCCTGCATGGTTGCATTCGAATTTTTTTGCATAAATGATCATTATGAAAAAACGATGTGTCATGTGATACAACCATGTTGCTAACTTAAAGGTCAAGGTCACACTGGGCACGTAAACTTTGTGCTTAGGCTTCAGTGAAACGTTTGTGTCCAGCCCATAATGTTGTCCTGCATGGTGGAATTTGGAAATTATTTGGCCTCTATAATTATTATGACAAGTCAATGTGTCACATGCAAGAACCTTATCACTACCTCAGGGTCACAGTCCCCACTTGAACTTTGTGCATAGGCTTCAATGAAACATTTTAGTGTCCAGCCCATAACTTCGTCCTGCATGGTTGGATTACAAAATCATTTGGCTTAAACAATTATCATGAAAAGACAATAAGTTGTATACAAGAACCATGTCACTAGCTCAAAGGTCAAGGTCACAGCCTACACTTAAACTTTGTGCATAGATTCCATAAAACATGTTTGTTTCCGTTCCATAACTTTGTCCTGCTTGGTGGGATTTCAAAACTATTTGGCAAGAAGATTTGTTATGCACAAGGAATAAGTCACTAGCTAAACAGGTCATGGTCACAATGCGTGCTTAAGCTATGAGAATAGGTTATAATTAAAACATGTTGGTGTCATATTCGTGTCAGAGGTTTGACTGCAGAATAAATGTAAGTCACTTTGACATATTTTATGGTCTCTGGGTTTTTCCCTTTTACAAAATGTATATATAGTCAGACATAAGTTAAGCATCACCCCAATTAGCTGAAAGTTAAGTTTCATATTAAACTAATTGGCATTTTTTTATATGAATTAAATAAAATTTCAAATATTTCAGTTCTTTGGATAGTGAAGAATATTTAGAGAGAATATTGATGCAAAAAGTAAAGATATTTCTGTACTAACGTTACTTGAAACATACCTCCTTCTATGGCGCAACTTGTTCAGGTGATGCTTAACCTATGTCTGACTGTATACTACACAAGTCTGCCTCTATGAACCTCATTATCCTACCGGTACCAGTACCTTAATCAAGGCACCATCTTTCTAAAGGCACTAGGTGGGGCATCTGTGTCCATGGACACATTTCTAGTTTTCCAAATATTAAGGGTTAAAGATTGCCTAATATCAGTTTTAGAAAAGCCAAAAAGGCAGAAAGGTGCATGTAACATCTTATGTATATGCGTGTAAAGTCAGGCTAACATTTGTAAACAAGGAACATCATCAGTTGAAGTGAGCGTGAAGTCTTTTTGCCTTAAGCCACCTTGATGACATTCCTTGACAGATTTTATATCCTTTTCATTTACTTGCAGTGCTTAAACTTAGATACAGTAATTTTGAAAGTCTTCAATCTGGCATTAGAAGACTGGGTTATGGAAAATGCTGATGTAGTAATTTTCGACTTGCATGGGCTCCAAATGAGATGGGGTAGCAGGGATAATTTTGAGACAATTTTCCATATTTCTCCATTAAGGCCATCCTTAGAAATATTCTTGTTTCCCCTTAACCGACCCTTTTTCTCAATGGTGGGTAGGTCGGTCGGGATTTTATATTTTTTTCCCGGAAAAGTCAGAGCTCCAGATGCCGGGCCGGGTAGCGCAATCGGTAGGGCACCTGACTCGTAAGTCAGAGGTCCTGGGTTCGAATCCCGGTCTGGCCACATACTTTCGTTTCTCCTTCCGCTGATTCAAGAAGGGCAGTTGTCAGTTAGTGGCGAAAGTATGTGCACTTAGTACTGGTTAACCGCTTAGGAGGTCTAAGCCTGCCCAGGAATAGTGTGGTTAGGTTAACTGACCGTCCCGACATGACCCTAGTTGTTTACCGTGGACGTTAAGCATCAAATCAACCAAAATCCTTGACAGATTTTGAATGAAATGCTCCAGCAAAAATAAATTAAAAATTTTGTAATTCAGTCATATATTAAAAGCCATGACACGACAAAACCAACAATGTGGTTGTGCGCCCAGCACATCTGCCCAGTCTGATCAGGGTCTTCGCTGTCCGCATGGAAGTAGCTTAGACTCTTAGCTACCCTTTAAGCGCTTAGCGAAGGGTCTGATTAGACTGGGTGGATTCCCAGGCTGATCTGAGTCTGCACTGGGTGCACAACCACATTGTTGGTTTCGTTGTGTCGCGGCTCAGATGTTTTTCATTATTTATTTCAGTTCAGATGCAAGTGATCCCATCTCTTCTGGAGTCTGTTTCAACTGGCTTTCATATAGGCAGGGCTGGGTACCCACCAAGTGATATTTGTGTGTCAGCACCAACAGGAAGTGGCAAAACTCTTGCCTTTGTTCTGCCCATTGTACAGGTACTTTACACTGCTCACCTTTAGGAATAAATTGTAGGCCCAGAATGGAATGCCTTCCATCAAGTTTAGTCAAACATACACACAGTATGAGCTGTCAAGTGAAAAGGGGACTTGTGTATCTTGAGAACAGCCAAGAGCCCTGGTAGCTCAGTAGGTTAAGCCCTGCCCTGCTGATCTAGTGGTCCTGCCTTCGAAACCCGCTAAGGGCGGAAATCTTTTCAACCTTAAACTGGGTTCCGTCACACACCCTTTCATAATCACCTTCCCATTGTCCTGATATGACTGAAATACTGTTTTACAATATTAAGCATTAAATATCATGTACAGTCAATAATGAAGTAGAAATAGGTCAAGGTGTACTTAAACTTCTGGCATGCCATGTGCAATTTGCCCTTGCCATGATCTGTCCAAACACACATTTGAAATTCACCACCTGATAAAGCACTTACATTTTACAAAGCTCTGGATATGGGGTGTATTTGAGGACAATTTAGGGATAATTTTCTTTATTTCTCATTGAAACCATATGTTGTGACCCCTCATCTGAACCGTCTCGATGAGACGGTTCAGATGAGGGGTCACAACATACACAGTATGTTTTTATCCAAAATTAACAAAAATTCTCCCTAATTATCACCAAATACTCCCTCTTATCTAAGGCTCTGATTTTAGCCTGACTGCTTCAAAGAGCATAGTGCACTGAAGTAGTATTATCAACAGAGCATCAGTGTTGTCCTATGCATTTGGTTGTCAGAGTTTTTTTTATTTGATGCTGAGTTAGCTACTGTACCTGTGACAGGTCCTTTTGAGCTCATTTGTCTGAATTCATGGTTGTTTGCTGTATAATTGCTACAGACATCATAGATAAATATCTGTGAGGAAACTGCAGATTCTAATCAGACAGTAGATGGTCAGATTAGTGAACAGGGCCTGGTTCATAGCATTATTAGCTTATTGAAGCCATAGATTTATTAGCTTCCATGAACGAAAGTACAGAGAGCTATAATTGTTGTCACTGGGACATGGGCATGGGGGTCACACTCTTAAGTTTTACGTCAAAGTTTTTTTTATGTGATGGGCAAGGCAATGCAGGCGAGCTATCCTGTATGGGGACAGGTCTTGTTAGTCTTCTAGTACACATAAAATCAAGTGTGCTGATATTTTTCTAAAAATCTGTGAGGATCCTATATTTTTCTGACAAAAATGGCAATGTTGTTGCATACAGAAAATTCAACACTTTGTTAATTAACAATTCCACTAATTTTGAACAACTGAGCCAAGGCAGTCATACTGTAGGCTATTTGTACTTTGCACAAGAACTTGTAAACAATTGGGGCTATTTGATTACAGGCTTTGAGGCGCAGAGTTACCTGTGAAGTTAGGGCCCTGGTTGTGCTTCCAGTGCGTGACTTGGCAACACAAGTGTTTAAAGTCTTCCAGACATACACTGAAAGATCAGATTTAAAGGTAATAGTTTAACCCTTTAAGCACCAATGACGAAAATAGCATAATTTACAATAAGCGTAGATCCTGATAAGGCGGCTCAGGATCTACACTGTTTGCCCTCTAGTCTTTGAATTCTCAATATGAAATGTCTTGGACAAGGCATTTTTTGAATTTTTGCAGACGTAAATTTTGTCGTCTGGTGTTTTGTGCTTAAAGAGTTAACACTAAGAAGATTTACTGGGAAATGTTAAGAATGGCTTTCTCACACCAGACTGGGGAAGCAAGAGGATTATTCTTGCACACCGGATCAGGATATCCGCATGCTTCCCCTGTACCTGCAAATCTTACCTCACCCATGTTATCTCACCCAGGACTTGATAAAAATCACGAGCATTCAACGCATTGGGTGTAATGGAGATCACATATCTGTGTCGTCAAGTGACGTTGGCGTTTTAAATGATTACGTCACGAAAACGGCAAAATGACGTCAGTTAATGCATGCCAGAGGTTGACGAAAAAACGAAAGGCGGTCGTTAAAAGCGGCGACTTGTTTTAGAATCAAATAGAAACCTCAGAGACACTAAAATCACACATTTTAACAAGTTCTAAAGATAATACAAAATGTGGTGTGCAAGAAAAAGTATCTATCATGGGTGTGATGGGTGGATAGAAAAATCCATCACTCGGGATCACTGTTCAGCATCACTCGGCAAGCCTCGTGATGCCGAACAGTGACCCTTGTGACAGATTTTTCTATCCACACCTCACACCCATGAAAGATACTTATAATCTCAAGCAAATGAGAAGGCAGTGAGCGGCAACCAACAAATTTACTCACCACATTTTGCCCAATACACCAAATGAGCCGCGACACGAGAAAACCAACAAAGTGGTTGTGCGCCCAGCGCAGACTCAGATCAGCCTGGGCATCCGCCCAGTCTGATCAGAGTCTTCACTGTCCGCATGGAGGTAGCTTAGACCCTTAGCTACCCTTTAACTGCTAAGCCAAGAGTCTGATCTGACTGTGCTGATACCCAGGCTGATCTGAGTCTGCGCTGGGCGCACAACCACATTGTTGGTTTTCTCGCGTCGCAGCTCAAATGGGAAAGAAAAGAGTGCAGATGACACACAAAGCAAAACAAGACCAGTGAAAAGCCAAAAGGTCAGCTCTTCTCCAGCAGATGGCCAAGAGGCTATTCTAGATAATGTACAAACAGTCAGAGACTATTAGAAAGCTGACAAACAAGGACAATAATAGTAAACCACCACAGTATGTTATATTGACAGCAATTATATCAATTTTCCAGGGTCAGAATTTGCAGTATGTGAATTTTTATGCCCTCGTGACGATAGTCAGGGGGGCATTAAGATTTGTCCCTGTCTGTCCATCTGTCTGTCTGTTCGTCACACTTTAGAGTATAGAGTTTGTGTTATCAACTCCTCCCACAGTTTTTCAAAATTTGCATTTATTTTGTAGATAAATTAAAAATATGCATGTGGGTTTTTGATGGAGCTAGAGTTAATTTTAACAGAATTACAGCCTTTTGAACTTTATAATAATAGTCATTTTAGTTAGTTTTTTGCACTGTAGGATATGGAGTTTGTGTAATCAACTCTTTCCACAGTTTTCAATGTATCTTTTTCAAACTTCGCATTTATGTTGTAGATATATTAAAAATATGCATATGGGTTTTGATGGAGCTAGAATTAATTTTGACAGAATTACGGCCTTTGCACTTAGTCATTTTAGGCAGTTTTTTTGCATTGTATGGTATGGAGTTTGTGTAATCAACTTCTCCCACAGTTTTCAGTGGATCTTTACTAGACTATGCAACATGTTGTGGATATATTGAAGATGTGCATGTGGGGTTTTGATGGAGTTGAAATTAATTTTGACAATAACAGCCTTTTGAACTTAGTCATTTTAGGCAGTTTTTCGCATTATAGGGTATGGAGTCTGTATAATCAACTCCTCTCATAGTTTTCAGTGTATCTTTTTCAAACATTGCACACATACTGAACATGTGCATGTTGGTTTTTGGTAAAGCTAGAATTAAATCAAATGCAATTACGGCCATTTGAGCTTAGTCTTTTTAGGCAGTTTTTTGCATTGTAGGGTATGGACTTTGTATAATCAACTTCTATCACATTTTGCATTGTATCTTTTATAAACTTTGCCGATGTATTGAGGACATATTTAAAGATGTGCATAGGTTTTTTTCATTGAATGGGAATTACTTTTGACCGACCAATGTTCATTTGAACTTAGACATTTTTAGGCATTTTTAGCTCGCCTGAACGAAAGTTCAGGAAGAGCTATTGTTGTCACCACAGCGGCCGCGTCGGCGTTCGGATTAGATGGTTTGGTTAAAGTTTTTTAAAGACCTATATCTCCTTAACCCATGGATGGATTCTTTTGATACTTGCACTGTAGTTAGATATTGGTCTAAAGTTTTTGAGGGTACTACCCCCACCCCCCTCAGTGACCTTGATGTCAAGGTCATGGACTTAGAAAATTGGGATTTTTTTGGACTGGATGTTTTGGTTAAAGTTTTATAAAGCTCAATATCTCATTAACCCATGGATGGATTCCTTTGATACTTGCTCTAAAGTTAGATATTGGTTTAAAGTTTTCAAAGGTACTACCCCCCCCCCCCCACCCCACCCCCCACCCCACCCCCCCTCAGTGACCTTGATGTCAAGGTCGTGGACTTAGAAAATTGTCTTTTTATTGATTGGATGTTTTGGTTAAGTTTTTTATAGACACATATCTCTTGAACCCATAGATGAATTCTTTATATCTTTGCACTGTAGTTAGATCTACAGAGTGCTACCCCAACCCTGCTCAGTGACCTTGATGTCAAGGTCAGGGACGTAGGAAATTTTGGTCTTCATTAAAGTTTTGTAATTGCATACTGATTCATAATGCTTTACAGAGATTTAGTTTATACTTGAACCAATGTTAGACACTTTTTTGAGTTTCTACAAAACACCTTATACATACCCCAATGGATGACCTTGAAGTCAAGGTCATCCACGTAGAATTTTGTCTTAAAGGCTTTGGTTAAAGTTTTATATTTATGAAGACATTATTTCACAGTGCCACGATGATGGACTCAGTTGATACTAATACTTGGACTGATGTTAGATAATGGTTCAGGGTTTTGATACATCCTAGCCCCCACCCACCCCTCAGTTTCTTTTACCTCAAGCTCATGATGGACTTTGAAATTTCATTTCATTTTTTTTTATTTTAATTTTATTTTAAGACTTATTTCTGAGATAGCTTCCCACCCCCCTACTCCTCAGTTTCTTTTACCTCAAGCTCATGATGGACTTTGAAATTTCTTTTCATTTTTTTTTTATTTTAATTTTATTTTAAGACTTATTTCTGAGATAGCTTTTGTTTATAAATGTGTTTTCATTATGGACATGCTTGCCTAAAGTTTTATGCATAGCAGGCCACACCACCATAGCGACTGTGTGATGGGCAAGCACCAATTCAGGCGAGCTATGCTGTCAGGCGACAGCTCTTGTTTAGCTCACCTGAGCACGAAGTGCTCAGGGTGAGCTTTTGGGATACCGTGATGTCCGTCGTATGTGTGTCAGGACGGACGTCCGTCAACTTTTGCTTGTGTACACTCTAGCGGGCATAGTTTTGATCCAATCTTTATGAAACTTTGTCAGAATGTAAGTCTTTATAAAATCTAGGCCAAGTTTGAAACTGGGTCATGTCGGGTCAAAAACTAGGTCACTAGGTCAAATATTAGAAAAACCTTGTGTACACTCTAGAGGTCACAGTTTTGATCCAAACCTAATGAAACTTTGCCAGAATGTTTATCCTCACAATATCTAGGACAACTTTGAAACTGGGTCATGACGGGTCAAAAACCAGGTCACTAGGTCAAATCTTAGAAAAACCTTGTGTATGCCTTAGAGGACACAGTTTTGATCCAATCTTTTTGAAACTTTGTCAGAATGTTTATCATCACAATACCCAGGCCAAGTTTGAAAGTAGGTCATGTCGGGTCAAAAACTAGGTCACTTGGTCAAATATTAGAACGACCTTGTGTACGCTTTAGAGGGCACAGTTTTGATTCAATCTTCATGATACTTTGTCAGAATGTTTATCCTCACAACATCCAGGCCAGGTTTGAAACTGGGTCATGTCGGGTCAAAAACTAGGTCACTAATTCAAATCTTAGAAAAACTTTGTGTACACCCTAGAAGGCATAGTTTTGATCCAATCTTCATGAAACTATGTCAGCATGTTTATCTTCATAAAATCCAGGTCAAGATTGAAACTGGGTCATGTGGGGTCAAAAATAAAGTCACAGGGTCAAGTATAAGAATGACCTTGTGTACGCTCTAGAGGGCACAGTTTTGATCGAATTTATATGAAACTTTGTTAGAATATTTATACTCACAATATCCAGGCCAAGTTTGAAACTGGGTCATGTCGTCAACAACTAGATTACTAGGTCAAGTCTTAGAAAAACCTTGTGTATGCTCTAGAGGTCACAGTTTTGATCCAAACCTAATGAAACTGTGTCAAAATGTTTATCCTCACAATATCTAGAACAACTTTGAAACTTGGTCATGTTGGGTCAAAAACCAGGTCACTAGGTCAAATCTTAGAAAAACCTTGTGTATGCTCTAGAAGACACAGTTTTGATCCAATCTATTTGACACTTTGTCAGAATGTTTATCATCACAATATCTAGGCTAAGTTTGAAAGTAGGTCATGTCTGGTCAAAAACTAGGTCACTTGGTCAAATATAAGAACGACCTTGATGTGCTCTAGAGGCACAGTTTTGATCCAATCTTCATGAAACTTTGTCAGAATTTTTATCCTCACAATATCCGGGCCAAATTTGACTAGGTCAAATCTTAGAAAAATTTTGTGTACACCCTAGAGGGCACAGTTTTGATCCAATCTTCATGAAACTCTGTCAGAATGTTTATCTCCATAAAATCTAGGTCAAGTTTGAGACTGGGTCATGTGCGGTCAAAAACCAGGTCACTAGGTCAAATCTTAGAAAAACAGAGCTCCAGATAATTTTTTTAGCTCACCTGAGCACATGACCAAGGTGGCTGCCATTCCCATGTATGGTAAAAAATCTTATAAACTTCTCCAGAGCCTGTGAACTGATTAATGCTCAGGTGAGCGATTCAGGGCCACCATGGCCCTCTTGTTTTTTTTTTTTGTTTTGCATTGTGTACAGACTTTGTACTTATAGCTGCTTTGACATTCAGGCTAGCAGGAAAGTTCTTTGAATAATGTTTGTTGATAATTGACAATTCAGTGATGTGCACTGCTCTGTGACAGATGCTGCACGGGGGCATCATTCGTATCTTACAGACACAATTTTCTAGTTGATAAAGTCACAGTCTTATTTATTGTCTTAACTGTCCATTGTGAAAATTGTATATTTATGAAGAATAAAGTTCTGATTAACATGCTAGGCTTAGAAGTTCTGATAAGTAACACACCGTGTTTGTAAATTGCTTGTCTTTATCTCTGTTGATTTGAAATTCCATTTGTGTTGCAGGTTGGATTGCTTGTAAGACAAAAACCATTTTCAATTGAACAACAGTCAGTCGTCAAGAAAAGGTATGTAAATATTGATTACTTTTCCTTGGGATTTTTTTTAACTACAAGACATTTTACTACTAGTGAATGGATGACATTTGCTCATTCTCCAAAAATTCCTGTTTTGTGACCTCTTATCTGAACCACCTTGATTGCCATTGCCAGCTAGTAAAATCAACTATTCAAATTTATGATGACTGCGTAAACTTACAGGGGAAGCAACTCTACCATTTTCATTATTGCTGCCCTTCTCAATGGGGTCAACTCTTAAAGAAAGAATTTGCTCCCATAGGAGCAACTTTCCTATAAGAGTTGACCCCATCATCCAGGGAAGCAAACAGGAAGTCACAATAGTTGTTACCCTTGTGTAAATGGCAGAAAAAGAAAGAGGGGTATCCATAGCCTTAAAATTACTTTTTAAGCTTCAGCCGTTCTCTTTTGCATTTACATGACTATAATTCCCTGTTTCCATATATTTTCAGGCTACGAGGTTATCAGAGTATGTATGACATCATTATTGCCACCCCAGGAAGATTGGTGGACCACATCAATAAAACAGAAGGCTTTGACCTCACTCATCTTAGGTTCCTGGTAAGTGCCAGGGGCAACAGATAAGATGGAGTTTGTATGAAAATTATGTCATCATTTCTATCTATATTCCTTTAAAAATTTGATAATAACATTCAAAAAGGACTCTCAAAAGAATTTGTATCAATAGTGAAAACAGATCAGCATTATGCACCCACGTAGTCTTATCACAGTTGTTCAAGTTTGCATATGTGTGTATCATAGGGAAACTATAAAGAGAATAGTTTTGACACTTTACAGACTATGCAGTTACACAGGAGATCTAAGTCATCACTGTTCACATGTCATATGCACCTTTTCTAAGGGTGCAGCTCAGATGAGACTCAACACCTGTAAGAAACCTGGAAATAACAAATACTTAAAGCAGTCTGGGAATCTGAAGTCTAGCCTTCATTTTATGCCTATAATCTGTATAATTTCAATTCCACGGTCTATTGTCCTGACATGACCATAGCTGTTTACCCTGGACATATAACAATAAAACAACAACAAATCCACAATCTAATTCTAATATAGTGCAATTTGATTGATCGTAAGAGAATGGAAAATGACTTTTAAATTAAACTTGGAACTATTTCCTGTCTGGCAATTTTAAAGCCACTTATTATACTCTTAGCATACAATTTAAGCTGTGGATGACTGGGTTGGAGTTATAGAAATGAATTTTATTTTTGTGGATTATATCAATGTTTAAATGCCAGTATATCACTCACAACCTTTTGGCTTAGTTTAGTTTTTGAGTGACTCGCCATAGTGTACACATTAATTAAACCCACTGAAACAAAACTTCTATAATGCATATCACAGCTGTTCTGCCATCAGTATGGCACTTAATTTGAACAACATCATACTGTCTTGAAATATATCTTGTAGGTAATAGATGAAGCAGACCGAGTGATGGGGGAGATCAAACAAGATTGGTTGATACAAGTGGAGTCGGCTGTCTACAGCAAGAACTCTCACAGACCCATGCCAGGGCCCCTTACTGCTGCCAGGTTAGTGCATATTTAAAGCAAGATTACCTTGCTAGGAGAGATTTTGTAAAAAAACATTGACTGAAGTGGATAAGGGTGTTAAAGCTAGAATCTGATACATGTGAGCTGACTTTTTAAAAAATGATGACAACTTGTGGAATCATGGCTGGAAAATTCTTGAAACTGTTACTCATCCTACATTGTTACTTGCCTAAAAATACCATAGTGAATCTGATTTTCATTGGCAAATTTCAAAATTTGCACTTGTCTTTCAGCATTACACTTTCATCATGGCCAGCAGATGGGTGGATTTATTGAGCCCTTTGAATGCATTATGCATATTTGCAAAGCTCATTGGCAGACTTCAAGTGTCCAGGCTGACTTTAGTCTTTGTCATATGTATGCTAGTATGTGGGTTTTGTGGTTAAGGCACATAAATTTTTTTATCATGATCATATTTGTAATGTATGCATGTCTTTACAAGGGTTGGATGCAAAGAACTTTAGACAAGGTATACATAGTCAGCTTACTGCCAAGGTGGCCAACTTGGAAAGAATTTGCTCACAGAAGAGCAAATTATTTCCTTTAATAGTTGAAATCAGCTTGAGAAGGGAGGTTGAAAAATGATGGAATTGCTTCCTCTGAAGTTGTACCCATTCAGCTTAGAACTAATTCCGGTCTTATTAGAGCACATTGACAGAACAACTCCAGGCCTAGATCAGACTGCACACTGACCAGACTGCACCAGTATGGTCTTTTTGTCACCCGAAGTAGGCGGAGGGGACTATAGAAATGACTCTCGTCCGTCCATGTGTGCGTCCATCCTTCCTTCCGTCCATCCGTCCGTCTGAAATCTTGTCCCCGCAACTCCTCCTACGTCTTTCATCGGATTGATTTGAAATTTTACAGATTGTATTCTTATGATATCGTGTCTCAGCTATAACTTTAAAACTACTGGAGCAAATTTGATGAAACTTCACAGATAGATAAAGGATAATGTGAAGGTGTGTCACGCATAAGACTTAGGTCCCTACGCCCAAGGTCAAGGCCACAATTGGGTCAGAGGTCAAATTGTGTCTTAAAATTGTGTATCAGTGATAACTCTAAAACTACTGAAGCAAATTTGATGAAACTTTACAGATAGATAAAGCATAATGAGAAGGTGTGTCACGCACAAGACTTAGGTCCTTACACCCAAGGTCAAGGCCACGGTTGAGACAGAGGTCAAATTGTGTCTCAAAATTGTGTCTCAGCAATAACTTATAAACTACTGAAGCAAATTGAATGAAACTTCACAGAAAGATGAAGCATAATGAGAAGGTGTTTCACACATAAGATTTAGGTTACCACGTTCAAGGTCAAGGTCACAATCAGGGGTTCAAAGGTCAAATCTTGCCTCTTCGATAACTTGAAACCTGCTGAAGCGACTTTCATCAAACTTCACTGAAAGGTAAACCATAATGAGGAGGTGTGTTATACATAACATTTATGATCCCAAATCCAAGGTCAAGGTCACAACCAGGACTCAAAGGGCAGTTTAGGGGGCCTTCGAGGGCATTGGTTACACACTGTAACATTTCTTGTTTATTTTTGTTTTGGCCATTTTTGATGGAGTTAAGGTCCTTGCTGACTCCAACCTAGTCCCCACAACTCCTGCCACATCTTGTATCAGATTGACTTGAAATTGTGCAGAATGTTTCATCATAATCTCAAGATATGCATGTGATTTTGAAATTTCTGTTGTGCTATTTTCTACAAAGTTATGGCCCTTTGTCGTTTTTGGCATTTTTTTCAACTTTTGAACCATTTGCCATAGAGAGCTGAAATTTGGTATGCTATTAGTATTTGGTAAATTGATTATTCTGATTATTGTTAGAATGTGCTAAATTGATTAGTAACAGAGTTATTCCCCTTTCATAGATAATAGACATTCACTTAAAGGTAAAAAGATAACTCCAGAACTATTCGTATTAATGGGCTGAATTTTCATAAATGCATTGTTGTTTTTTCATCAGATTCATATTAGCAGGATTATGACCCTTGTTATTTTGTTATTGGGTATACAGTCTTGATGTTTTGGACATTCTGTAAGGGCTTAAAGTTTAAGTAACCTGATTTTACATATATATGCCCCTTTCTAAACTCAAGTATTTTATAACTTCATAGAGGCCCATTAACTGGGTATATATCTTCGCTATGCTTCAGTTATGTTCTGAAATACATTCTGTCTTTAGCCATTAAGTTTGTCTGAAACTGAATAAAGGGCTGCAATTCGTGTCACATTTCAAACATCGGGTGACACTTGGCCGATGGCCTTTTATTCAATACCCTTTCCTGGAACATTTCAATCCCAGTAATTGGGCTTACATGATAGATGAAATGAGCCATGACATGACAAAACCAACAGAGCAGGTCATCCGCCAATCTGATCAGACTCTTCGCTGCATTTAAAAAGAAGCTGAGAGTCCAAGCTAACTGCATCTGGACAGCAAAGTCTCTGATCAGACTGGGCGAATGCCCAGGCTGATCTGAGTCTATGCTGGGCGCACATGCCACTTTGTTCATTTTGTGTCGCGGCTCAGATGTGTATTAAGTGCTAAGACCACAGTTATTTGTATGGAAGTCATTGGTCAGGATGACTTGACTTTTAACCCATTCTTTCTTTTATCTTTTGCAGTTGTAGCAGTATGGAAATGCCTGTAAGTATTTGTCTGTTATCTGGTTATTGTAGTGAATTGTGGTTTCACATCATACCGTATACAAGGTAGTTTTCATGGCGTTACATTTTTCGCGGTATTTCGCGGTCACTTAGAAACCGCTAATATTAAAATCGCAAATTATTTCCAATTTCCAATTTCTTACAAAGTGTCTTCTGTAGACACAATGTTCATATATTTTGTTTCTGTTTGCTTCGGTAGTTGCTGGTATTTTTCACTTGAGCCAGTTCTTTCATTAACCTGCGGCAACCCTGCCGCAGGTTAATGAACGAACTGACTCAAGTGAAAAAGAAATAGTTTGGCTTTTTGCGTATGTTGCTAACAGGGAAAATTAAAAATCGCGAAAAATTTTTGTTTACGTTTTTGACTCTTAACCGCAAAAAATTTGAACCCACAGAAATTACCGCATATAAGGTAGCTTATTTTCTTGACTGAGTCAGGCTATGGTTCATTCAGTCTTAATTTTTAGCTCCCCTGTGCGAATGTACAGGAAGAACTATTGCACTACCCCCAGCTTCTGCATTAGCAAAATGTCGAAGTTTTACGTTATAGTTTTTTGATGTGATGGGCAAGGCACTGTCAGGTGAGCTATCCTGTACCAGTACATGTCTTGTTTAAAAATTGAGAAAAATGAGAATGCATTTTCAGTCAATGCTTTTTTGGCTGACTGTATATTGATTATGAAAAGTATACGGAGAGAACCTGTCCTAGCCATCTGCTTAGAAACATACAGCTTGAAAATTTGCTGTTTCATTTTAATGTAGTTTTTGCTTCTAAAGGATCTGACTTTTTGAAAATGTATTTGTTTCCAACAGAAAAGTTAGCTGTGTTTATGGCACTTGTTTGAGCCATTCAGATCCAGTGCAACAAAAATGCTTTATTTTTTTTATAGCTTCAGAAACTCTTGTATTCAGCAACCTTGTCCTCCAACCCTGAAAAACTGCAACAGTTGAACCTCTTTCAACCAAAGTTGTTTACTTCTGTTGTCATAGCAACAAAGAAAAGAAAAGAACCTCAGGAGATGTCTGAGGGCACATCTGAGGTGATGGAGGAGGACAATAACAAAACAGGTAAGAAATTCAAAAATTTATCAAAATAACACTGACTACTTGTCTACATATTTATTCAAAACATTGACATTATAAAAATTGAATGCTATTTCTATAAAACTGACTGAGGAGGCAGTGTAGACCCAGCTCAGACTGCCTCTGCAGAGTCAGTCTTATCAGGGTGTGCACAGTGTGGTAATCAGCCACCAGCTTTATAAAACATTCTTTCAAGATATATTTTGACTGTTTTAAGGTGTCTGGGTACACCTCCTTGTTTTTTGGCCATTTTTAAAAAGGAGAACAACTTTAGTGACTTCCTGTTTGCTCCCCTAGAAGATGAAGTCCTTCCAAGAGGGGGTCTACTCTTAGCTCAAAACTAGAAGGAAAACAGGAAGATAGTTTTCATGCATTCAGATGTATTCAGAGCTGTAGATAAGAGGGAGTATTTGGTGATAATTAGGGAATTTTTTGTTAATTCTGCATAAAAACATATGTTGTGACCCCTTATCTGAACCGTCTTGACGAGACGGTTCAGATGAGGGGTCACAACATGTGGTTTCGATGAGAAATAAAAAAAATTATCCTTAATTATCATCAGATACTCCCTCTTATCTAGAGCTCTGGTATTTAGTTTTACTGTTAATATAAGTATATGTGCATGTTTTGAAAAAATGTGTATTGTTTTTAAGCAAATATTATTAGCTCGACTGTACAAAAGTACAGAAAGAGCTATTGTTGACATCCCAGTGATGGGTAAGTTGCTGTCAGGCAATCTATCCTGTATGCGGACAGCTCTTGTTTTATTTTGCAGCCAGACATCAAAGAGATTATGCTCAACTTATGGTGGTATATACCTCTTTATATTTCAGGAGATAAAAGTGGCTCCTTGGTCAGAGGAGAATTTGTTGGCAAATTCACAACACCTGCGGGTCTAAGCGTGAGTAAAACAACTTCCTTGTTAATTATGGTGTATGGTACACCTCCACATTTTCTGCCAATTTTAGAAAGGGGGACAACTTTAGTGATTTCCTGTTTGTTTTTTGGTGACAAAACCTTTGCAAAAAGGGGTCTTCTCTAAAATGAAAGAATTTGCTCCTAGAAGAGCAAATTCTTTCATTTAAGAGTTGACCCTGTTAACAAGGGAGGAAGAAAGAACAATGGCAAAAAAAAACCTGCAAAAAAAAACAAAAAAACACATGTCCCAGTTAACAGTGGCTTCAGAGAGTTGAGGCTGTACTAGAATATGCTCATGTGCCAGAATTCCTGAAACTGAATTTTTTTAATAATCTGATTTCTCCATAAAACGTTTGATAAGTATTGCATGAAAATGTACCTTAGCTATGTGCCAATAGGAAAGGCTCAGATCAGCTGGGGCATCTGCACAGTCTGATCAGAGTATTTCCTTTTTATCCCCTGACCGCAAAGTCGGGGGATATAGTTATGAGCTTGGCGTCCGTCTGTCTGTCCGTCCGTAAACACTTTCTTGTCCACTCTATATCTTGAATACCCGTTTGGAATATTTTCATGAAACTTCACAGTTATGTAGAACAGGTCATGATGATGTGTCGCGTACAGGAATGGTAACTCTTGCTATTGTACTTTTGGAGTTATCTCCCGTTTGTTGATTTTTTTGGCAGATTTGTGTCCACTCTGTATCTTGAATACCCTTTGAAATATTTTCATGATACTTCACAGATATGTAGAACAGGTCATGGCGATGTGTCACGAACAAGAATGACAACTCTTGCTTTCTTACTTTTTGAGTTATTTCCCCTTGATAGTTTTAGGTGGCTATTTCCCCTTGATGGTTTTAGGTGTGATTTTGTGTCCGCTCAATAACTTGAACACCTTTTGAAATATTTTCATGATACTTCACAGATATGTAGAACAGGTCATGACGATGTGTCCTGAACAAGAATGACAACTCTTGCTTTCTTATGTTTTGAGTTATTTCCCTCAGGTTTCTGCTCTATAACTCGAACACCTTTTGAAATATTTTCATGACACTTCACAGATATGTAGAACAGGTCATGACGATGTGTGTCACGAACAAGAATGACAACTCTTGCTTTCTTACTTTTTGAGTTATTTCCCCCTTGATGGTTTTAGGTGTGATTTCGTGTCCGCTCTATAATTTGAACACCTTTTGAAATATTTTCATGATACTTCAGAGTTATGTAGAACAGGTCATGACGATGTGTCGCGAACAAGAATGACAACTCTTGCTTTCTTTTTTGACTTATTTCCCCTTGATGGTTTTAGGTGTGATTTTATGTTCGCTCCATAACTTGAATACCCTTTGAAATATTTTTATGATACTTCACAGTTATGCTGAACATATCATGAAAATTTGTCTGATACATGAATGACAACTCTGTCATTCATACTGTCTGAGTTATTTCCCTTTGGAAGTATGGGCTGCAATTAGCTTTCTCTGCTTTATATCTGTATAACCCTGGCTTGCTCCACAATTTTAATACCCTTTTAACTTTTAGAATATTGATGATCATGCCATGATATCTTATCATGTTCCTAACTCTCTGTGACCCCTCCATTCCCCCAATCCCCCCCCCTCCCCTCCTGCCCCCAATTTTTTTTTCCAGATTTAGATTATTTGGCCAAATTCATTTACTAGAGAGCTGTAAAAAAGATTTGTAGGGCTTGTACTTTAGAAGTTATTCACACATTTTGAAATGTTGAGTGTGTCATATGCTGTATATTGTGTACATGGTGGCTGTTTGAGATTTTACCTCTTTTTAGCGGTCTGGCATACTGTTTTGGTCCGAGTGTTAGATAATCTTGCATCTGTTAGACAGGTAATGTCAATCAGAAGCAGTAAAGAGTGACAATATATTACTTATACGTGTTTTGAAGTGCACCCTGTTTACCAAAGCGCAAGGGGCCTTCGGTCGGGGGATTTCCCATCTCCTCTGATGGCTATTTATCCTTATATAATCTATTAAACCTGGGAAATCTAAGACTAAACATTGAAGAGTCTTGAAGACTGTTTAGTTTGCATAAAAGCATATGCTGATTTCAGTATTTACTGTATGCACATGTCCTAAGGTCCTTTTTCACATGACTGCAATAATTTCTTTATAGAAAAAGATGAATTATCAGAGCGCCAGATAAAACGGACTTAAGGGATAATTTAGGGATAATTCTGAGATATTTATCCATATTTCCCCATTAAAACATAGGTTTGACTCTTCATTAGAACCGAGACGGTTCTAATGAGGGGTCACAACATATGTTTTCATTAAGAAATACGAAAAATTATCTCAGAATTATCCAAATACTCCTCTTATCTTGAGCTCTGAATTATCCAGGAATTACCTTCAAAAACTTGTATATGGAGCTTAGATATGCATAGTCAGAGCTTACGTTCTAGGAAGTCCAAATAGTGTCTGGAAGAATAGTACAGACCCTTGCTTTTTAGCTCGCCTGAACGAAAGTTCAGGAAGAGCTATTGTTGTCACCACGGCGTCGGCGTCCGCGTCAGCGTCCGCGTCAGCGTCCGCGTCCGCGTCAGCGTCGGCGTTCGAATTGGATGTTTTGGTTAAAGTTTTTTAAAGACCTATATCTCCTTAACCCATGGATGGATTCTTTTGATACTTGCACTGTAGCTAGATATTGGTCTAAGGTTTAACAGGGTACCACCCCCACCCCACTCTGTGACCTTGAAGTCAAGTTCATGGACTTAGAAAATTGGTGTTTTTTTTGGACTGGATGTTTTGGTTAAAGTTTTATAAAGCCCAATATCTCCTGAACCCATGGATGGATTCCTTTGATACTTGCACTAAAGTTAGATATTGGTCTAAAGTTTTCGAAGGTACTACCCCCACCCCCCTCTGTGACCTTGATGTCAAGGTCATGGACTTGGAATATTGTCTTTTTATTGATTGGATGTTTTGGTTAAAGTTTTTTAAAGACACATATCTCCTGAACCCAGAGATGAATTCTTTTTATATTTGCACTGTAGTTAGATCTACAGAGTACTACCCCAACGCCGCTCAGTGATCTTGATGTCAAGGTCAGGGACTTAGGAAATTTTTGTCTTTTTTAAAGTTTTGTAATTGCATACTGATTCATAATGCTTTGCAGAGATTTAGTTTATACTTGAACTGATGTCAGACTCTTTTTTGAGTTTTTACAAAACATCTTATACTTACCCCACTGGGTGACCTTGAAGTCAAGGTCAACGACTTAGAATTTTGTTTTAAAGATTTTGGTTAAAGTTTTATATTTATGAAGACATAATTTCACAGTGCCACGATGATGGACTCAGTTGATACTAATACTTGGGCTGATGTTAGATAATGGTTCAGGGTTTTGATACATACTAGCCCCCCCCCCCCCCCCCCCCCCCCTCTCCCCCCTACCCGTCAGTTTTTTTACCTAAAGCTCATGCACTTTGAAATTTCATTTCATTTTTATACCCCGCCACACGTTAGTGGTGGGGTATTATGTTTTCACGTTGGCCGTCCGTGTGTCCGTCCGTCCGTCCGTCCGTAGTATGTACGTCCGTCCGTCCGTCCGTCCGCACTTCGTTTCCGTTCAATAACTTAAGTATTTATTAGCGGATTTCCTTCAAATTTTGCATATGCATTTGTATCAAGAATGTCTCGCTTGGGATTGTTAATGGGCAAATTTTGATAATTTCTGACAGAGTTATGGCACTTGTCAATGTACAAAAAATGGTTTCTGGCCTCTGGTTCCTTTACTACTTGGAGTATCATGATGAAACTTCACGAACATGATCGAAGTAACAAAAGCTTTATATGAGCACTGAAATTTTGTCATCGGGGATTAACTGCCCCTGCCCTGGGGCTATATACATGTATAAAATCATGAAAAATTTCATAGAAAATCAGAATTTGAAGCAATTTTTCTGAAACTTACAGCAAATGATCAGAGTGACAAAAGCCTCCAGTGATGCTCAATTTACCCCATGTGAGTTATCTCCTCCCTGCCCCCCCACCCCCTCTATATAAATTCATGTGAAACAGATTTTCAGAAATATACATCTGATGAAAGAAGCAATAAAAGCTTCTTGTGGTGATTTGACCCTTTAGGGGTTATCTGCCCCTACCCTGTGGCCACAATCTTAAAATCACTAAAATTGTATTTGACTAGAGTGGTCAGTGATTTATCGGAAGCTTATTGTAAGTGATCAGAGTAATGAAGTGTCCTGTCATGGCAAAGATTTTTATCCTTGTTTGATGGGGTTAGGTTGCCCCTGCCCTGGGGTTATACAGAGAAAAAAAATAATTCTGGAAAAATCGGTGTGTAAAAAAGGTTTGCAGTGGCGGGGAATCACGCAGTCGTTTGCGATGCTTTTATTTTTATTTTAATTTTATTTTAAGACTTATTTCTGAGATAGCTTTTGTGTTTTCATTATGGACATGCTTGCATGAAGTTTTATGCATAGCAGTCCACATAGCCCCCCCCCCCCCCATCCCCCACCCGTCAGTTTTTTTTTTACCTCAAGCTCATGGACTTTGAAATTTCATTTCAGTTTTTTTATTTTAATTTTATTTTAAGACTTAATTCTGAGATAGCTTTTGTTTATAAATGTGTTTTCATTATGGACATGCTTGCATGAAGTTTTATGCATAGCAGTCCACACCACCATAGCGGCTTTGTGATGGGCAAGCACCAATTCAGGCGAGCTATGCTGTCAGGCGACAGCTCTTGTTCAGTTTGGCTCCCTTCTTGATGGGGGTCCACCTGTGTGGGGAAGAATTTGCCTCCTTAGGAGCAAATTCTTTTCTTTAAGAGTATACCCATTTTGAATGCTGGCTTTTCACTCACAAAAAAATAAAGCCAGTACAAAAGCCCCAAAGTTGTCTTTGACAAATGGCAGTAAACTTGGGGCCTTTTCATTCACTTTACTGATGTTCATTTTCAGGAGTTTTACATAGAAGTGACAGCTGCTGAGAAACCATTGATAGTATTATACCTGCTGCACCATCTCAAGTTTAGGAATATTCTTTGTTTTACCGGCTCATTGGAAGCCACTCATAGGTCAGGTTTTGTAAGCCTGTCAACAGAGCTCTAGATAAGAGGTGATAATTAGGGATAATTTTTAGCTCACCTGGCCCGAAGGGCCATAGTGAGCTATTGTCATACCAATGCGTCGTGCGTCGTCACGGAATGTGTCCGTCAACACCTAAAAACAAATATTTGAACATCTTCTTCCGTAAAACTACTGGTCCCATGGTTCTCAAATTTCACATGGAGCATGACATGACTCCAGGGTCTCAGAATTGTAAAATTGGGTCAGGTTGAAAATCCAAGATGGCCGCCATTACTAAAAATAGCAAAAACAACAAAATAAACTTCTTCTCCAGAACCACTGGGTATATTTGTCTGAATTTTGGCATGGAACATCAGTGAAACCTTGGTATTCAAAATTGTAAAAATGAAAAAAATCTGTAGCGCAGTTTTGTCACAGTGACCTACTTTCTGTTTACGTGTGTAATTTTGCTCAAATGCCAATGTCAAAAAATGACCTATTTAAACAACTTCAAACAACTTCTTCTCTAAAACTACTGGTCCCATGGTTCTCAAATTTCACATGGAGCATGACCTGACTCCAGGGTCTCAGAATTGTAAAATTGGGTCAGGTTGAAAATCCAAGATGGCCGCCGTTACTAAAAATAGCAAAAACAACAAAATCAACTTCTTCTCCAGAACCATTTGGTATATTTGGTTGAAAGTTTGCATGGAACATAAGTAGGACCTTGGTATTAAAAATTGTAAAAATAAAAAAAATCTATAGCGGAATTAGGTCAAAGTGACCTTCTTAGCGTTTACAAGGCCGATTTTGCTCAAATGTCAATATCTAAAGAAAATGCAACCAATTCTGACCAGATTTGGTCAGAAATGGTTCTTGAATGGAATTATTTCAATTTTGTGCCAGTTGACTATCCAAGATGGCCACCATGGGGGCCGTTACTAAAAATAGCACAAACATAAAAATGACAATTACTCAAGAACCCTTGAATGGAATTGGACCAATTTTGTGTCAGAATGTTCCTTGCATGAAGCCGTTTCGATTAATTGTGATTTGGCATTCCAAGATGGCCGCCATCTGGTGTTACTAAAAATAGCACAAACATAAAAATGACAATTACTCAAGAACCCTTTAATGGAATTGGACCAATTTTGTGTCAGAATGTTCCTTGCATGAAGTCGTTTTGATTAATTGCAATTTGGCATTCCAAGATGACCGCCATCTGCCGTTACTAAAAATAGCACAAAACATGAAAATGACAATATCTCAGTAACCGCTGAATGGATTTTGACGAAATTGTTTCAAAATGATTCTTGCATTGAGATGTTCCAAAAATATCTAACTGTAGACCCTTCATATTGGCCTCTGTTACTAAAAATAGAAAAATGTGAAAATTAGAAAATCTCAATGGAGTTTGATTAATTTTGTGTCAGAATGGTCCTTTAATTAAGCTTTTTCGATTTTTTGCATTTTGGCATCCCAAGATGGCCACCACTTGCCGTTACTAAAAATAGCACAAAACATGAAAATGACAATATCTCAGTAACCGCTGAATGGATTTTGACGAAATTTGTGTCAAAATGATTCTTGCATTGAGATGTTTCAAAAATATCTAACTGTAGACCAGTCATATTGGCCTCTGTTACTAAAAATAGAAAAATGTGAAAATCAGAAAATCTCAATAGAACTGAACCAAATTTTTGTCAAAATGGTCCTTGCATGAAGGCTTTTCGATTTTTTGCATTTTAGCAATCCAAGATGGCCGCCATCTGCCGTTACTAAAAATAGCACAAAACATGAAACTGGCAATATCTCAGTAACCCCTGAATGGATTTTGATGAAATTTGTGGCAAAATGATTCTTGCACTGAGGTGTTTCAAAAGTAAATATATAAAGACCAGTCATATTGGCCTCTGTTACTAAAAGTAGCAAAATGTGAAAATGAGAAATTCTCAGTGGAATTGGACCAATTTTGTATCAGAATGGTCCCGTTGCACAATAGCCAGGTGAGCGATATCAGGCCCATTTGGGCCTCTTATTGTTAATTCTGCTTAAAAACATATGTTGTGACCCCTCATCTGAATCGTCTCAACGAGACGGTTCAGATGAGGGGTCACAACATACACCGTCTCAACGAGACGGTTCAGATGAGGGGTCACAACATATGGTTTTGATGAGAAATAAAAAAAATTGTCCTTAATTATCATCAAATACGCCCTCTTATCTAGAGCTCTGTGTCAAATAGTTTTGCCATACTTTTGCACATGCATTGCGACAATGTTTTGTTCAGTGTTATAATCGTTTCTCTTTTCTTTCTATCTTTCTTCTTCTTATCTTTCTATCTTCCTTCTTATCTTTATCATTCATATAATATTGTAGTGTACATAATTTGAGCCGCTTCCTGTGACTTCCAACAATGTGGCAATTTTATCATGTGATATTCAGATCTTCCTTCTGTTCAACACAGGG
Source organism: Ctena decussata (assembly GCA_963989385.1). Taxonomy (NCBI): domain Eukaryota; kingdom Metazoa; phylum Mollusca; class Bivalvia; order Lucinida; family Lucinidae; genus Ctena; species Ctena decussata. The sequence goes on from OZ022508.1 coordinate 18,241,597, forward strand.
TAATCAGAGACCTCACTGTTGGCTCTGTGGCTTGGGTCTTTTCAATAGATGGCTTACGTGACAAGTGATGCTCTGATCAGACTGCACCTTCGTGCAGTTTGATCAGAATGCCACATTGTTGGAAGTCACGATGTGACCCAGTCATAAACGCACATATATTTGCTAAACTGCTACATATACCATTGTATAATCTGTAGGAAATTATTCAGCAAACAGGCAAGGCTGAAGACACTGCATGTATGCATATGTCAGTCTCTGTCTTCACTGTACACATATGCTATAAGATATTTTTTCTCTATTTGTCCATACAAAATAAGTGCTTAATAAATTCAGCTATAAGATGGGGGCATTTTTCTTCTCAAAATGGCCTCAGAGATGTAAAGAAGATAGATTAATTTTGCTATAAGATTTTCCCCCATTTTTCTTCTCAAAATAGGCCTCAGAGATGTAAAGAAGTTAGATTAATTTTGCTATAAGATTGTTTTTTTCCCTTCGAAAACAATCCTCAAAAATGGAGAGCTGTCTTGTAAGATGGATCTAGATTATTGGCACTTTTTTGGAAGGGGATAACCCCTGTCTTAGAACAGAATAAATATGGTACTCTGTTAGTTTCCTATGGTTTAGCTCATTCTCCCATTCTCCCCAGGTTGTTCTGGATCATCAAACTGGTGGGAGGTATAAAAGTGAAAGAATTCTCCTCTACAAGACATTCCAAGGACAGAGAAAGAATACTGAAGCAGTTTCAGGATGGCAAAATTGATATGTAGGTGTTAAACTGTATTTGAATTGCAGCCGCGAAATAGTAACAAAATATTTTTGCAGACACTGAGAAGCTGAGCAGTCTAGCTTAAGCCTGTCTGAAAAGCTGAGCAGTCTAACTTAAACCTGTCTGAGATGCTAAGCAGTCTAACTTAAACCTGTCTGAGATGCTAAGCAGTCTAACTTAAACCTGTCTGAGATACTAAGCAGTCTAACTTAAACCTGTCCGAGATGCTAAGCAGTCTAACTTAAACCTGTCTGAGATGCTAAGCAGTCTGGCTTAAACCTGTCTGAAAAGCTGAGCAGTCTAGCTTAAACCTGTCTGAGAAGCTGTATAGTCTAGCTTAAGCCTGTCTGAAAAGCTGAGCAGTCTAACTTAAACCTGTCTGAGAAGCTGAGCAGCCTAGCTTTAGCCTGTCTGAAAAGCTGAGCAGTCTAACTTAAACCTCTCTGAGAAGCTGAGCAGTCTAGCTTAAACCTGCAGTCTAGCTTAAACCTGTCTGAGAAGCTGTATAGTGTAGCTTAAGCCTATCTGAGAAGCCAAGCAGTCTGAGAAGCAGAGCAATCTAGCTTAAACCAGTCTGAGAAGCTGAGCAGTCTAGCTTAAACCTGTCTGAGAAACTGAGAAGTCTAGCTTAAATCAGTCTGGGAAGCTGAGCAGTCTAGCTTAAACCAGTCTGAGAAGCCCAGCAGTCTAGCTTGAACCTGTCTGGGAAGCTGAGCAATCTAGCTTAAACCGGTAAAAGAAGCTGAGCAGTCTAGCTAGAATGCAGCATTTGATCAGGGTCTACATTTTTTGTTAACAGGAATTTCTGTGCAATATGCAATAAAGATATCCATTAGAAACCCCTTAAACTAGATATGAACTCATCCAAATGATAAGGATGGACAAATCCGCTGGTCAGAAAAGGGTTAAAAAGCCTATATGTAATTCTGCTGAGCTAACACTGCTTATTTTGATGAAAATTATATATTGTTTATTATCATTATAATTGCCTCCATCCGCAAAAGTTCATCTAACTTGGAGTCGATATATGCCTGTCATTGTTCGATACTGCCAATCCACTAATATTTGAGTGACAAGACATTCATACTGACAAGTTTTAATGTCCTTCACCCTTGAAATTGCATCATTGTTGATACATTGTTTTAATGTTGTGAGGTCATACAGTAATTTATTGCCAGTTCTTGAACTCACTAAAATTCTATTGATTGATTGATTTGGGTTTAACGGCCCTTTGAGACAGTATTTCAGTCTATATCAGGCCATCTCCCAGAGAGAGGGAGAAAGAAAAGAAATGAAAGACGAGAGAAAAAAATTCCAAACAACCCCCCAACCCGCACCTACTGCAAGCACAGTAGGCCCTTGCCCTACTATTATCAAAATCAGTAGGATAATTCTAAGGTAAAAAATTTGTGAAATAAAATACAGGTCAAAATGAGTGATTTAATGTATCTTCTTTTTCTGTTAGCATAATCTGTTCTGATGCCATGGCCAGAGGTATGGATATTGACAATGTAAAGTATGTGATATCTTATGACCCGCCACCCTTCATCAAGACATATGTACACAGGATAGGCAGAACTGCCAGGGCAGGCAAAGTGGGCAGTGCAATAACTTTTCTTCAAAAGAAAGAGGTAAGTGCAGTAGTACCATATTTATCCTGATAAACACCCCCACTCTAATAATGCTACATTGACTTGTCAAAATTGCAAAATTCCAGGCATAAAATCCTCTGATGTTGTAGTTTAGGGGAGAGTCGGGTAACTTTGGACAGCAGGTAAATTCGGACAGTGACATTGTAAATTCGGACAGTGACACAGTGAGCCGTCTCATCTGTATTTTCACTGTTTGCAATGGTATGTCCGAAATTACCCCCTGTCCGAAGTTACCCAACTCTACCCTATGTATAGTTGTATGTTCTCCCATTCACGGTCATTGAGGTACTTCATGCAATTGTCAAGCTATTTTAACCCTTAAAGCGCCAAAACTTAGAGTTGTTGACTTGGCAAACAGTGTAGATCCAGATGAGGTGGCTCATGATGAGCCACCTCATCTGAATCTATACTGTTTGCCCTCTAGTGTTCGAATTCTCAATAGAATATCACTTGGATGAAACATATTTTGAAATTCTGCAGACGTAAATTTTGTCGTCTGCTGTTTGGCGCATAAAAGGTTAATGGTGATGAAGTGCAGCTTTTAATCTTCCATGGTTAAAACCTCTTCATATTTATTGACTCATTTTGGTAAGATGCTGATTTTTACTCTTCTGGTTCAAATAACAGTCCCCTTTTGTAAAATGGAATGCCCCTGAAATGTTAATGGAATCGATACGGTTTAAATTGGTGACCAATAGTAGATTCATACTGTTCCATATTTAAGAGATAGGCTTCACAGAGCTTGATTTGAAAAAGTTTACTAGTTGGAAATTTTCTTTGTGTAAACAACAGTACTTTGACGAAATTAGTGTTAATTTATAGATAGGCTTCATTAACTTGAACAAACAGTTATTTTATACACAACCATAAATTTATCATAAATTGTTTTTTGCAGCAAAACAAAAAGTGACAATGCAACTATTTTTCTAACCTGGCTTGGCAATAGTTGACACAACAAAGAGCTTAGTTATGTCTCAAATTTGTTTCAGTTTTTCCATTTCAAGAAAATGGTTCGTGAAGCAGGGAAGTCTAATATTAAAGCTATGAAGATTTCAAAGAAAGCATTAGTGTCTCTCATACCAAACTTTGAACAGGCTTTGATGCAGCTTCCAGATATTATAAAGGTAGGTGCATAAGAATATTTGAGGCGTGAGACGACAAAACCAGAGTTCTAGATAAGAGGGGTATTTGATGATAATTGAAGGATAATTTCCTTTATTTCTCATAGAAACCATATGTTGTTACCCCTCATCTGAACCGTCTCGTCGAGACGGTTCAGATGAGGGGTCGCAACATATGTTTTTATCCAGAATAGACAAAAATTATCCCTAATTATCACCAAATGCTCCATCATCTAGGGCTCTGAAAACAAACACAGTGGCGTGTGGGCCTGGCAAAGACTCAGGTGAGCCAGGGCATCTGCCCAGTCTGATCAGAGTTTTTACTGTGCGATTAAAGGGTAGCTGAGGGTCTAAGCTAGCTTCATGCGGACAGTAAAGACTCTGATCAGACTGGGCGGATGCCTAGGCTGATTTGAGTATTCACTGGGCCAATGTGCCAACTCATTGGTTTTGTCGTGTTGTGGCTCATTTTAGGAGCTAACTCTTTCCTGTGAGAGTAGACCCCTTTTGGAACAGCTCTGCCATTTCCATTTTTGCCTCATTTATTAATGGGGGTCCACTCTTAAAGGAAATAATTTGCTCCTCAAGGAGCAACCGTCCCGACATGACCATAGCTGTTTACCGTGGAAGTAAAGCAACAAATGAATCAATCAGTCAATCAATCCTCTAGGAGCAAATTCTTTCCTATGAGAGTAGGCCTCTTTTGGAACAGCTCTGCCATTTTAAATTTTGCCTAAATTAGTTTAAACAGTATTTTATTCAACATATAAACATATACAATCAGTTCATACATGAATAATATAAAGGATTCGATAACAAGCTAACTAGCTTATAGACATCGTCTCCTATTTAACATGTATTTGCAACGATATATGAGTGCGTAAGATTTCTAAGCAATAGACATTTAAGAAACGTTTATATGAACATATACATTAATGTACTAGGAAAGTTTTAATGTGAGAACAGCATTCAATAAGAATAAATCGAACCATATATAAGGAATAAGCTTAATAGAGAGAGAGAGAGAGAGAGAGAGAGAGAGAGAGAGAGAGAGAGAGAGAAAAGAAAAACAACAGATGTTCCCATTCATTTCCGTTCAGTCCCGTGTCTCAACCGCTTCCCGACAACAATGTACCATCGGCATAGCAGCAAGAACAGGTCAATTACGTATGAGGAGTACTGAATCTTCCGGACTGGATAATATATTTGTGCACGCAATCAAAAATTTGTTTGTTCTCAAAGTCGGAAAGGGCTGGATTACCATTAGTCAATGTCCTTACTGGAAGATGAATTACGGTAGATAATACGGTTTGCCTAAATTATAGGTGGGGTCTGCTTTTAAAGGAAAAAATTTGCTTCTCTTGGGGCAAGTTCTTTCCTTTTGAGAGTTTATTGATGGGTCTGCTCTTAAAGGAAAGAATTTGCTCCTCTAGGAGTAGACTCCTTTTGGAAGGGCTTTGTCACTCCTTTTGGAAGGGCTTTGTCATCCAGGAACCGTATTTATAAAATGACTTATGTGGTTGCTATGCTGTTGCCAAGGCTGAATTTCTGTAAAGGAGATTCCCTACAACTATGAAATTTGCTCTGGAGGAACAGTCTGATAAAGACTGTTCCTCCAGAGCAAATTTCATAGTTGTAGGGAATCTCCATAGAAAACCAGCCCTAGCAACAGCATAGCAACCACTTAAGTTGTTTTATAAATACGGCCCAAGGGAACCAAACAAGAAGTCACAAAAGTTGTCTTCCTTTGAAACAAGAATTCCACGAAATGCTGTGTCTCACCTGTCAGCCCATTGCCACAAAAGGGAGTGAAACCAGAAAAATTTAGGCAAAATTTATGCATGGCCGCCGACACCAGAAATGTTATACCTATGCCGCACTTCTGCTAGTTCCAGATGAAACAAAAAATGGCAGAAAAACAAGATGTACCCATCCTCTCTGATACAGATACAGGTTCTAATTTCCAAAACAAACTATGTTACCCCAGAATGTAGCATAACGATCTAAATGTTGTGACAGAGATGCCTGATTAGACGGTTTATAGACCAGGCCCAGTTGTTAAATGCATTGTTAGCCTAATGAGCTTGTTAAGAGGTCAACTTGTTAAGTGTTTTATGACTTTATTATCAAATACACTGACATTTTTGGTGAAAAAAATGTGAGAAGCTTTTGTGGTGCAAAAGTTTCTCACAAGAAGCTTTAGTAGTGCAAAAGCTTCTCACATTTTTCAACAAAAAAATGTTGGCCTATTTGAGATATTAAAGTTTGAAATTTTAATGAAACGTTAACTAACAATGTTGTTAGCTTTGAACAACCAGGCCCAGATCAGACTGCTTTTAAAAGGCCCACGTCTTCTGTGCCCATAACACAGTAGGGCTCTAACAACTTATTGCCTCTTTGGTCATCAGGCAACAGGACGTATTTACCTCAGTGGTCAGATTGGAAATATCTTTGTCAGTCACTGCATATAAGAAATATCTTGGTCAGTCACTACATATAAGAAACATCTTGGTCAGTCACTGCATAAGAAATATCTTGGTCAGTCACTGCATATAAGAAATATCTTGGTCAGTCACTGCATATAAGATATATCTCTTGGTCAGTCACTGCATATAAGAAATATCTTGGTCAGTCACTGCATATAAGAAATATCTTGGTCAGTCACTGCATATAAGAAACATCTTGGTCAGTCACTGCATATGAGAAGGGTCATGTGAACATTATCCTATGACGTGTAAACAGGGAATATTCAGACTAGCATGTGCATAGTCTGATTAGAGGTTTCTCTACTCCAACATTCTATGAAAACTGTGTTATCAGTAGAATCTACAAACATTCTGAGTTATCAGTAGAATCTACAAACATTCTATGAAATCTGTTATCAGTAGAATCTACAAACATTCTATGACATCTTAGTTATCAGTAGAATTTACAAACATTCTATGAAATCCGAGTTATCAGTAGAATGCAAAGTGAACACTGATCATTATTGTATTTTTATGCAAGTGCACAGCAGTGCTCCATTTAAGAAGGGGTAACAGGGATCATTTAATGTTCGTTTTCTAAATCTCTTGCTTGGAAACATGTTTGACCCCTCTTTAGAAATTCTTTGAGTTGACCCATTTTGGAAGGAAGCAAACAGGAAATCCTAGAAGCTGCTGCCTCTGTAAATATGGCAGAAAATATGGCAGTTTATCCATTCTCCTTAATATCTCACTTTATGCCACACCTCTCCTGAATTAACTTTTTATGCACCAAAAAGCAGACGACAAAATTTACGTCTGCAAAAATTTAAAAAATGCCTTGTCCAAGACATTTCATGTTGAGAATTCAAAGACTAGAGGGCAAACAGTGTAGATTTAGATGAGGCGGCTCATTATGAGCCGCCTCATCAGGATCTACACTGTTTGCAAATTTTTCTAATTTTGTCACTGGGGCTTAAAGAGTTAATGGAGAAATATGATTACAAAGCTCAAGATGTGAATGATCTGAATTGATACTGCTATGAGAAATATCTTTTGAAATTGCTACTTTCAGTTTCGATTTTCATACAATTACCATGCATATGTGTGCATTTTTCTTTTTCAGCGTGAGAAAAAGACATCCTAGCAGTATAGTTACAAGACCACCCATGCTGTCAGACTGTGATTGCAATTGTTAGCTTTCATTGTACACTGTCATAAAATAAAACTCATATAGCTCTTATACAAATTTTAAGAACTGGTCTGATGTGTAACCGTCAAGTCCACTTTTTGCTAAGGTTGACTGCTCATTTTAGCACAATTTGAACCTTTTCTGCTATAGCTGACTGCTTACTGACATAATATCTTACCTTGACAGCTTTAATATTGACATAAGCTATCTATGCAGCAGATGCGATTGAAAACAGAAATTAAGCTGATTCGACTTCCGCTGATTTGAATATCATCAATTTGACACAAATGGCAGAATGGGAAATACTGCTGCACTCCCCGAACAGTCTGACCTTGGTCTACAAGGTTTGCTCAGACATTCCTGTCCCTATATTTAGTGAGATGGTCACCTTTTAACATTTATTTGCTTTTAAGACCAAATTTGTACCTGTGTTTATATATCGCTTGTCAGAGTGAAAATCCAAGTACATGTATATTCAATTTTATGTACAGGCTATACCGTAAAATGAATAAGACGAAGAAGCTACCAGAATCCAATTATTTCTATGCAAAGAGATATATTAATTAGCATCAGTTTCTGGAAAGCCTAAACTGCGTTGGTGAAAGCCAGTCAACAAGTTCTCATATACCCTTGTATTGCCTGTATCCCGTGTATTCAAGGCCTTCTAAATAGCTGTTTTAGGTCCAGATTCCACAAAGGTCTAGTTTTAGCTAAGAAACCAGTTCAAATATTTCAATAGCAGAGTCTTAGCATTCGAATCAGGAAGTCCAAAATTTGGCCTTTTCCATGCTTTCATTTTTAGGAGCCATAGAGATGACTTCTAAGCAAGTATTTACGTACAACTAGCCAGGTGAAAGATTTTGACCAGTGCACTGATTGCACATGCATAGTGTGCTAAATCATACAGGTGTGACATCCCTTATTCAGTGAATAAACCTTACCACCACTGAACTAGAAAGTGTAAACAGTTTTTAAAATTCGTAGAGGATCTATAATCTATACCGTGATTTATAAAATGCCTTTATGGTTGGTCCTTTGTTTTCCTGGAGTGGACTGAGTGAGTAAACTCTGGTTCAGTGCCCCACCAACATTTAGCTTATTGGTTATATGGAAAAGAGGATCTCAGTTTGAAGTGGTCTCATCTGAGGAGCTATATATTGAACCTGTAACCCTTGAATTTGAAATGCATCACATAATTTCAGAGTTCTAGATAAGAGGGCATATTTGATGATAATTAAGGATAATTTCTTTTATTTCTCATCGAAACCATATGTTGTGACCCCTCATCTGAACCGTCTCGTCGAGACAGTTCAGATGAGGGGTCACAACTTACGTTTTTATGCAGATTTAACAAAAATTATCCCTAATTATCACCAAATACTCCCTCATTTCTAGAGCTCTGAATTTGCACTGTACCACTGTACCACTAGACCAAGGCTGCTCCTCCCTGGAGCAAGAAGCATAATAAAGCAACAAACTGCTGTTTATTTTGCTTAAATTTTATTTAAGTAACATTCCTATAAAGCACATTTTGTAACTGGATTAATAGAGTGCAGGTAATGTATGGAAGAACATAACAGCCATCTGAAAGAGGTCTATTCATAAGCTAACTGCTAATGCTCTAATGCTCAACTAAGCATGCTTATCCACACTGTCTGAAAAGTATATATTGTGACCCCTAAATGGACTACCTCCCCAAGGTGGTCCTACTGAGAGGTCACAATGTATGTTCATGTAGTGAAATGAGAATTTCAAACTGTTCCTTTTTCAGGACAGCTTTATTATCCAAATGAATGCCTCCTTCTCCGACTTGAACATGCCTGTGCACAGGCTGGTCAAAGCATGCAGAGTTCGCATGTCCTGGGACAGGTTTTATTAATAACAGGTCAGAGCTCTAGATAAGAGGAAGCATTTGGTGATAATAAGGGATAAGTTTTGTTAATACTGACTAAAAACATATGTTGTGATCCCTCTTCTGAACCGTCTCGACGAGACGGTTCAGATGAGGGGTCACAACATATGGTTTCAATGAGAAATAAAAAAATTATCCCTCAATTATCATCAAATAGCCCTCCTATCTAGAGCTCTGACAGGTGTACAAACTGCATATTTTGGAGCTGTTCAAGAATGCCATAAAATTTCCAAAAGATTGAGACACCTGGCATAATTACCATTATTGTGCTAAAAATTGAACAGTTAGGGTTCTTAATGCAGTCATGTGTCTAAAGGATGCAGACTGAATGGCAAATGGTTTAAACCCTGGCCCAGAGGTTATAAAACTTGAGTACATTCTCATACTCAAAGTAAAGCACAGATTGGCTGCTTCCGAGCACAAGCTCAGAAGCAGCCAATCAGTGTGCTTTATTTTTTGAGTTTGAAAATATTCTCAAGTTTTATAACCTCCAACTCAGAACAGATTGCTGTCTGATCTGGGTCTGCACTCTTTGCTCAAGCATATCCGTCCCAGTATTTGAGATTTTTAAAGTATATTTAACTGCATTCAAAGTATATGAACATTTGGGCAGAGGAAACACAAGCATTTGAAACATCCTAAAATTAACTATTACATAACATAGCCACAAGAAATTTGTCAGTACACAGAGCAATGTTGGAGATTTACTTAAACAAATATTATCCAAAAAATAATAACAAACAATAAAACATTCCATTTGCTTCCAGGTAAATAGCCATGAAGGAGCTTATCTTCCACTCCCAAAAGCATACCTCAAGATGTACAAAGTAACAACATGTACCAATTTTCTCGCAATGTCATCCAATAGGTCCTGAAAATTAAAGCGTTTCAGACTAGTGGTTATCAACCCTTAAAGCGCCAAAAATGAAAATTGTTGAATTTGCAAACAGTGTAGATCCAGATGAGTAAGTCCCCACTCCCAAGTCATTGATCTCCAGGAAATTCATGAGCAACTGCAGAACATTAAGATTCAGGTATTGGCTGTGACTTCTGGGAGTTTGATCAAGAACCCTGTATGTATATGAATTTTTAAATGACGCACAAAAAATCATAACTGAACATTCATATGGTAATGGAGAGAAGATCTTGACATATCTTTTCATATATTAGTGGCTCCAATTTTAACATCCATTTTTAGCTCGCCTGAACGAAAGTTCAGGAAGAGCTATTGTTGTCACCTTGGCGCCCGCGTCCGCGTCCAGATTGGATGTTTTGGTTAAAGTTTTTTAAAGACCTATATCTTTCTAACCCATGAATGGATTCTTTTGATACTTGCACTGTAGTTAGATATTGGTCCAAAGTTTAACAGGGTACCACCCCCACCCCACTTCGTGACCTTGATGTCAAGGTCATGGACTTAGAAAATTGGGAGTTTTTTGGACTGGATGTTTTGGTTAAAGTTTTATAAAGCCCAATATCTCCTTAACCCATGGATGGATTCCTTTGATACTTGCACTATAGTTAGATATTGGTTCAAAGTTTTCCAAGGTACTACCCCCACCCCCCTCAGTGACCTTGATGTCAAGGTCATGGACTTAGAAAATTGTCCTTTTATTGATTGGATGTTTTGGTTAAAGTTTTTTAAAGACACATATCTCCTGAACCCATAGATGAATTCTCTTTATATTTGCACTGTAGTTATATATTAGTATCAACTTTTACATAGTACTACCCCAGTCCCGCACAGTGACCTTAATGTCAAGGTCAGGGACTTAGGAAATTTGGTCTTTATTAAAGTGTTCTAATTGCATACTGATCCATAATGCTTGACAGAGATTTAGTTTACACTTGAACTGATGTTAGACACTTTTGAGTTTTTACAAAACACTATATACTTACCCCACTGGATGACCTTGAAGTCAAGGTTATCAACTTAGAATTTTGTCTACAAGATTTTGGTTAAAGTTATATATTTATAAGACATAATTTCACAGGGCCACAATGGACTCAGTTGATACTAATACTTGGACTGATAGTGGATAATGGTTCAAGGTTTTGATACATCATAGCCCCCCCCCCCCCCCCACACACACACACACACCCCACCCCTTACCCCTCTACCCCTTAGTTCTTTGTCCTCAAGCTCATGGACTTTGAGATTTCATGTGGATTTTTTTTTATTTTTATTTTATTTTAAGACTTATTTCTGAGATAGCGTTTGTTTATAAATGTGTTGTCATTATGGACATGCTTGTTTGAAGTTTTATGCCTAGCAGTCCACACCACCATAGCAACTGTGTCATGAGCAAGCACTTATTCAGGCGAGCTATGCTGTCAGGCGACAGCTCTTGTTTGTGGGGCACTGCAATTTCCTATAAAAATAATACTTCAAGAACAAACCTTCACAACCGATGATGAATTTCATATACTGGCAATTATTTGTGGTAAAAAACTGCCCTGAGGATGCCTAGTCAGAGCAATTGAAAAATATAAAAAGTCACATTTTATATTTCAGTTTTAGCCCTTTAAAACAAAATATTAAATTTGCTAAACATATGCATCATTCTTTATTGCCAAGCAATGAAATATCGTTTGAGTGAGTGAACTCGGGTTTAACGTCCCACCAACGAGGTCATACGGAGACGGGACCTCGGTTTAAAGTCTCATCCGAAAGACCGGAGGAGTGGGGGATCGATCTTGCGACCCCTGGATTGGTAGTCCGGAGTGTTATCCACTACACTACAGCCGCTCCTAATATCGTTTGAAATGAAACTGTGAGTTTTTTGTATGTAAATCTAAGACAATAATTTAGGATAATAATTGATATAATTTGAAACAATCATTAACTCCAGTGTTCCTTTTCAGGCCATTCTGGGGCCGAATTTCGGCCCCAGTCCCAAAGGCAAAACACCTCTTTTTTCCCCAATTGGCTGGAAAAAATTCCCAATTAGATGCTGAAGAAAACATGTCCATTTTTGTGACAGCCACGAAAATATATGACATTGCAATTTTTCGCCATTTCTGATGTGAAAAGTATGCCCAAATCATGTTAGATTTGTGTCAATATTGATTTTCAAGACTTCAAGTTAATAAAAGACTCACTATTTTGGCCTGGCTTCCCTCTTTTGCACAGAACTCAGATCGATTTTTAGCTCACCTGAGCCAGCGGCTCCGGGGCAGCTTATAGGATGGTAAGGCTCCGTTGTCCGTCGTCTGTCGTCCGTCCGTCCGTCCGTCGTCCGTCCACACTTTCAAACAACTTCTCCTCTGAAACCGCTGGGCCGATTGTAACCAAATTTCATATACAGCCACCTGGGACCTTAGGAACGAAAAGTTGTTCAAACGGTCCTGGTCACATGACCAACATGGCCGCCATGCCCATATATGGTAAAAACCTGAAAAAATCTTCTTCTCCAGAACCAATAGGGCGATGGCCTTGAAACTTGGTATGTAGCATCGGGTACACGAGTACTACCTAGATTGTTCAAATTATGACCTTGGGTTGACCTTGACCTTTTTTACGGTAAGGTCAAATTTGCTTCCTTATGCTTTTATATGGCAAAATGCTGCAACATAAGATATCTTGGAAACTGTTGAATATTTTGGCCTAAAAATTGGTACATACAGTCATCTTAATGACTACATGAAGATTTATGAGTTCAAGAGGTCAAGGTCATTCTTTGACCTTTGACCCAGAACTCTCATATTTTGACAATATCAAACAATCTCCTCAAAAACAACTAGGCCAATTGTAATTAAATTGCGTATAGATCCTCCAGGGGTTGAGGGAATGAAAATTTGTTCATACGGTCCAGGTCACATGACCAACATGGCCACCACGCCCATATTAGGTAAAAACCTTTAAAAATCTTCTTCTCCAGAACCAGTAGACCGATGGCCTTGAAACTCGGTATGTAGCATTGGGTACTCAAGTACTATCAAGATTGTTCAAATTATGACCCTGGGTTGACCTTGCCCTTTTTTACGGCAAGGTCAAATATCGGAAAATGCTAGCACATGAGATTTCATGGTAAGTTTTGAAGATTTTGGCCTAAAAATTTGTATATACAATCATCTTAATGAGTACATGAAGATATGTGAGTACAAGAGGTCAAGGTCATTCTTTGACCTTTGACCCAGAAATCTCAAATTTTGACAGTTTCAAAGAATCTGCTCTAAAACCACTGGGCCAATTGAAACCAAATTTCATATAGAGCCTCGAGGGGTTGAGGGAATGAAAAAATTTTCTAACGCTCCTGGACACATGACCAACATGGCCGCCATGCCCATATATGGTAAATACCTTTATAAATCTTCTTCTCCAGAGCCAATTGACCGATGGCCTTGAGACTTTGTATGTAGCATTGGGTACTTGAGTACTATCAAGATTGTTCAAATTATGACCTTGTGTTGACCTTGACCTTTTACAGCAAGGTCAAATATGGGAAAATGGTAAAGCATAAGATTTCATGGAAACTTTTGAAGATTTTGGCCTAAAAAATTGGTATATACAGTTGTCTTAATGAGTTCATGAAGAATTATGAGTACAAGAGGTCAAGGTCATTTTTTTACCTTCGATCCAGATCGCTCATATTTTGACATTTTCAACCATTTCCTCAAAAGCCAAAGGGCCAATTGTGAACACATTTCATGTAGAGCCTCCAGGGGTTGATTGAATGAAAAATTTGTTCAAACGGTCCAGGTCACATGACCAACTTGGCCGCCATTACCACTTATGGTATAAATCTTTAATATTTTTCTTCTCCAGAACCAATACACCTATGGCCTTGAAACTTGGTAAATAGCATGGAGTTTTAGAATACCACCAAGACTGTTCAAATGGTGACCTTGGGTTTACCTTGACCTTTTTTGCGGCATGGTCAAATATGGGAAAATGCTAGAACATAAGATTTCATGGAAAGTTTTGAAGATTTTGGCCTAAAAATGGCATATATGGTTGTCTTAATGAGTACATGAAGATTTATGAGTACAAGTGGTCATGGTCATTCTTTGACTTTGACCCAAAACTCATATTTTGACAATTTCAGACATGATAAGTAAAAGCCACCTTGCCAATTGTTCAGGTGAGCGATTCAGGGCCTCATGGCCCTCTTGTTACACTTGTCCAATGGGTAACAATCTGGTTACATAATGTATAGTGCATTTGCTGTATTTTTTTTTTAAAGAATGAATAGCATTTTTAGATTTCATTTTGTACATAACTTATTCTTAATTTTGTAGAAAAATATATTTCATGATGGAATTTCTTTTTAAGAAAAAATGCACTTAGTTTGGTCAGCTTTTGCGTATTAATTTCAATGGGTGTTAATCAGTTGTGTACATGTATACAAACATACAGATGTGTATTTATTTATTCATTGGATATGATTTTTTCCCAATTTTGTGTTTTTATGCGTAAGTTTTCCCAATGCTAAGGGCCCCGGCCCCATTCCCAAAAAGGTGAAAAGGAACACTGAACTCATAATATGATGCATATGAATATTCTCTCCCTCATCCCTTGCAGAAAACATCACATTTGTAAAATTTTCAGTTGGCACACATTTTTGCATTCAAAACTTTCACATTGCTCCAAAAAGCTACTGCACAGGATTAAATGTATACTATGAGTGAACAGCTTATGGTGCAGTTTGGCTACCCTAGCTAAATTAATGTTGTAGCAGTAACAGCATTTGCAGGACTTATTGAATGACCTGTCTATGAAGACATCAGCATCATACTGAAAACTTAGTGCATCCATAACAAATTCAATAAACGATATAATAAGACCAATTTTACTAATAATTAAACACAACTGAATATAGATTGCCTTAATTTTTCTAAAAATTCAGTCAGAAATGCTAAATCGAAAGTGCAGACGGTATTACAGCCCGAGGCTATAAAACTTTCATTCTCAGCGTGCTGAGCATGAACATTCAAACTTGTTCTATCAAATTCTAGGCAATTTTTGCAACGATTATTTCTGTTTCTTGTGTTTGCTTTTCTCATAATTTCTTTTTAAGGATCCAAAAGGCTTTGCTGAGTATGTTGCTTTCTTTCAATATTAATGTTTAAGCACAATCTCAGTTGAGGAAGAAAACGGGTTTTTATAACCTCGGGGACTGATCTGATCTATTAGCTACCACATTAAATTTTAATAGAACACACACAGTTTTATAAAAAAAATTTGAGCCACAACATGACAAAACTAATAACAAAGTGACATGTGCGCCAAGCAAAGACTTAGATCAGCCCGGGCATCAGCTAATTCTGATCAGAGTCTTTGCTGTCCACGTGGAGCTAGCTTAGACCCATAGCTAGCCTTTATGCAATAGTGAAGACTCTGATCAGACTGGGTGAATGCCCAGGCTGATCTGAAACTTTCCTTGGGGCACATGCCACTTTGTTGGTTTTGTTGTGTTGTGACTTAAATAAATGGACCTGTCCAAATTCAAACACTGAAAGAGGTAAGGTGAATGGACAATCCTTCAAGGGAAGCAACTCCTTGTCATTTACATTTTTGCCTCCTTTCGTAATGGGGTCAGTTCTTAAAGAAAAGAATTTGCTCCATTATGATGAAATTCTTTCCTTTAAGAGCAGACCCCATTGTCCGAAGTATTGTTGTCCATGGAATCGAACCGGAAGTCACAAAAGTTGCAAACAGGAAGTCAAGAGTTATCTCAACTGAATGAATGGTGGAAAAAAATGGTGGTGTTCTCAAACACCTTAATTTCAGAATGGAAGAGATTTCCATATTCGTGGTAAATGTGTATTTAGTGGTTTGGTCATATTAGAAAATGAACACAGTACGGGAATAAATATAGTTGTCAAATGATGCATGTTCACAAGTCATGGCATCATGATAAAATACATGGTTTGGTTGCAGTGCCCCTACCGGATTATATCCATCACAGTTACAGAATCTCTAGATACTGCCATTCCATGACCTTTAGGCAGGTCTCCATTTCAACAGACTATTACAAATATTCCTTTTTCCCCCTAGCGATAGTACAGTGGAATGCCCTCCCACAGTCTGTTGCTTGCTCGCAGAGTCTTGAGGTCTTTAAGACCGCAGTCTGCAAGCTGCAACATTCTCGCCCATAAATCCCACTTGCTTGTTTTTATCTGATTTTAGCTATTCTTAACTATTTTAACCTATCATCTGTTTTATCCTCATCTTTCATGCTTTTATTTCTTCCGTATATTTTTTTACTTTTCTTCTGTCTGATACTAACAGACGCCGCGCATACCTGCCTAGAATGTCCGCGAGTGGGTGTGGCAGTATACAGAGATAGATAAGCAAATATATCAATAACAAAATTATCAAAACGAACAAAAAGAAAACATGCAAATACAAAATGTCTATCAAATGCATAAAACCTGACAGTATGTATTTTAATATTCTTGCAAAATGGGAGATCTTCCCTCCAGCATAGGCCCAGAGGTTCTCAAACTTGAGTACATTCTCAAACTCAAAATAAAGCACACTGATTGGCTGCTTCCGAGCACATGCTTGGAAGCAGCCAATCACTGTGCTTTATTTTGAGTTTGAGATTGTTCTCAAGTTTTATAACCTTGAGCCCAGATATCTACACAAGCAAGAATATTGCCAATAATTGGATGAAAAATTCTCCCAGAATTAAGAGCAAATACTCCAAAAGCTGGAGCTGTTATATTGTTGTCTCCTTATCTGGAGCTCTGGAGTCATTAACCCATTCCATTCGGGACACCCCTTTATGGGTATCTGGGCAAACAGTTTGGATCCAGATCAGGCCCCACAAATGTGGGGCCTGATCTGAGATCCAAACTGTTTGCTGCCTAGCCATCATTTCTGCAAGAGTTAGTTAGACCAATATTGTCAAAATATTCTTGATTTTTGATGCAGACGACAATTTCAGCAGACAACAAAAAATACCCAGAATGCAATGGGTTAAATTCTCATAGTCCATAAAGGAGGTATCACAGAGACCTGAGAGTGACAAGCAGGGACGGACAATTAAATTACATTAATATATCAAACCTTCAGAAGTTCAGATGGGATGAAGGTTGCACTTTGTAATCTACGGGTACCATATTTACTTGGTTATAACATGGGGTTTTCCCTTCCAAACAACTCCAAAAATCTAGATAGATCTAGATCTTTGGGATCAGTTTGGAAGAGAAAACCCCATCTGCTGAATTAAACAAGACTGAAATACAGATTGTGTTAATTTTGGAAGTGAGTTAGTGAACTCCGGTTTAACGTCCCAACAACAACTAGGTCATATGGAGATCGGACCTTGGTTTAAAGTCTCATAATTCTGGAAGACATCCTGTATTGTTTCTAAATATTTATACCTCATTTCTTCATAAAAATATTGGGTCTCATCTGAGTCACCTTGTCAAGGCAATTCTAACTAATAAAGTGTCCACGGTACATGGATGCCCCCGCCTAGTGCCTTGAGTAAGATGGCACCTTGATTAAGGTATTGGCACTTGTAGGATAACTAGGTTTATAGAGGCTGACTTGTATAATATAAAAGGCCATAAGAAAAGCATTGCCCAACATCTGAAATGTGACACAAACTGCAGCCCTTTATACATTTTAAGAGTCACTGTATGGCCAAATTATAATGTCAGTGAACCATGACATATGGATCATCATGATCTGATTCTTGTATATATTTGTTGTACTTACAGATGTAAATCCTCGTACAAAATTTCAAATAGCTACAATAATAGGAACCCTAAAATCTACCTCTTACAAAAATCTTAACCTTGCAAAATAAGCTTAAATCCGAAGTCTGTGGACCATGACATACTGTATATATGGTAATTTTCGCGGTGTTCCATTTTTCGCGGTATTTCGTGGTCACTTAGAAACCGCGACTATTAAAATCGCGAGTAATTTCCTGTTTCTTACAAAGTGTCTTCAGTAAACACAGTGTTTATATATTTTGTTTGTGTTTGCTTCGGTAGTTGCTGGTACTTTTCACTTGAGCCAGTTCTTTCATTAACCTGCGGCAGCCCTGCCGCAGGTTAATGAAAGAACTGACTCAAGTGAAAAAGAAATAGTTTTGCTTTTCGAGCATTTGCTAACCGCGAAAATTAAAAATCGCGAAATTAATATTTATGTTTTTGACCCTTAACCGCGAAAATTTGAATCCGCAAAAATTACCGCGTATATGGTATGGATCTTCATGATCTGATTCTTAAATATTCCTATTGTACTTATAAATATAAAACCTCATACAAAGTTTCAAGTTCTACAACAATAGGAACCTTCAAATCTACCCTAAGTCTGATATCAGTGGACTGTGACATATGCATCATTGTACCTTGATTCTTGTATATTCCTTTTGTACTTTTAGATATAAATCCTGATACAAAATTTCAGGCTGCTACAATAACAGGAACCCTGAAATCTACCGCTTACAAAAATCTTAACCTGATCACGTATGGTAGGACGAATGTACGTAATAACGTATGACCGTACACACAATCGAAACGCTAAATACCCCCGGAATCCTATGATGCGGGGGCATAATGACATGTTTACATCAGCATACATTTTTTCACAGAGAAATGAGACGGAACTAATCTCGTGATAATCATCAGGTAAGCTGTTGTAGTAGGAGCAGAACTAAACCTGTCTGGTTCACAAGAAAACTTCTTCAGTTCGTCTTGGTAGAAAGAAAAAGCTGATATTCACAAAGATGATCAAAATATTGCACAAACGTACAGTTCTGTAGAAAAGTAAATTAATTGTACAAACGTACTCCAATTCATGAGTAAACTAAAAACTAAATATCAAAAATGCCCATAAAAAATATAAAAGAGTTTCCAGGTCATCCTTACAAAATTGCTCTCTTTGATGAAGATGGTTCATGTAGGGAGCTAAATGACAAAGAAAACTGAACACAAAGCATATTGCACAAAAGCATAGTTACTGTTTTCACTTGAATGCAAAATGATGCTCAACATATATGCACACAGCAAAGGCTCAGACCCGGATGCTCATCTCAACAGTCTGGCCCCCCGAGGTTATAAAACTTTTTATGTGCTCAACTCAGCTGAGCATGAAATTTTCTCTGCTGATAAATATGAAAATGCCAACTAATGAAATTTTCTCTGCTGATAAATATGAAAATGCCTACTAATGTTGGCATTTTCATATTCATAAGCAGAGAAAATTTCATAATCAGCTAAATCGAGCATGAAAACAACTGTACTTATCAGTAATTTGCTACTTATCAGCAGGTAAAATTTCATGCTCAGCTGAGTTGAGCATGAAGAAAGTTTTATAACCTTTGGGCCTGATCAAAGCCTATTCTGTTTGCACATACATATGTACATGTACCTTATATGGAACACAGGAATCTACAAGCACATATGAAAGCTCAAGTTAGACTCCATGGATGAGTCTGCTGTTCAAAGAAAATGATAAAATGTCACCTTTTTGCATGGTGTACAGAGCCACAGCTCCATGTGAGAACACTGGTGGCTATTTTGAATTTTTTTTATACATGTACCTTCCCCTTGCCGAGGGCTGCTAATGTCAACTTAAATTTTTCTGTTTATACAAAATGAAAAATCTTAAAATTATCAAAAGAAGCCTTCCTTAACAGGAGCTACTAACAACAAAGTTGAAATAAGCAAGATATCAGAATCTTAGTCCAAGGCGGTGTATTAGGAGAAATATTCTCCATTCCGCTTCAAACTCTCTGTTTTAAGCTAAAGGTAGAGGTTTACTGAAAAGCTTAAACTTCAGAAAGTACATGTATGAGAAACTTCTCCCTGTTTTCAAGCTCTAAAAACACAAACAGCTGAATTTGCAAACAACCTAGATCCAGATGAGGTGGCTCATTCTGAGCCACCTCATCTGGATCTACAATGTTTGCCCTCTTAGACTAGTCTTTTAATTCTCCATTTGACATAGGTTGGACAATACCTCTTTTTAATTTTTGCAGACCTAAATTGTCGTCTGCTCTTGAAAATTTACTCAGCAATAACATGACTTGCTTTAACAGCATAGCACTGCTTCAGGGCCTCCTGACAATCATTATAGTCCCTCCAGGGTCGACACAAAAATCTGTCCATTAGTTTTAGGTGAATCTCCAGTGTTGGGGCGTAGCCATCCAAATCCCCACTCTTATCCATTAAAACTTGCTGAATGGCTCCTCGATACTGTTCATCAGACTGTGCCAACATGGCTAACTTCATGCTGATATCTTGTGGCTTTTTGCATGATGAACAAATGGCTTTGTCGGGTCTTTCTCCAGTAGGAACAAACACGGGCCCCAAACAACTCTCACATTTAAAGACGGGGATTTCACTTGGTGTGTCGAAATAAAGTGGATAGTCATCTTGGCATGCTATACAGTTACACATGAAATAGTACTGTTTGAGAAGCTTTTCTCTTCTCTCTGAACAAGGGGTTAGTGGGTAGAGAGCACCATAATTGTCAAATATCTCAATTCCTTTTGGGATATTTCTTATTGCACGGACCACACAAATATCGCCATAAGAATGGCGAACTACGGACGGATCACAAGAGTGATTGATGAGACTCAGAACTGGGTATATGGCTGAGCCAATCTCCATGGTAACAGATTCTGGCATGTTCTTTGGTTTCATTGCTAGCTCAGACACTTCATGGGCATTACAGGGCAACATTTGTAGATGTCTCAAAATATGACCTCCAACCATGAACTGGTCTGCAGTAGACAGTGTTTTTGTACTGGCTTTTCCAAAGAAACTGGTTTTCTCAAGGCACTTTGTCAAATAAACTGCTTCAAGACTGCGACTGAGGAGGTTCTCAGTGTCCCTCTCTGCTGTATGGCTGACTAGATTGTACACTGTGCTGTAGTTTCTTGAGTCATATATTCCCTCTTCATCAAAACCTGCCATGATTTTCTCCTTCTCTGTCATTGGTGTTTCATCAGTATAGTTCTTCAACTGGTCTAAACCAGCCCTCAAAACAGTTCTAACAGCAAGATGTCCAAGACCTATATCTGCCTCTCTGATGGCTGACAAAACATCACATTCATATTTATGAAAGGCCTCCCAGGCAGTTTTCTGGCAGGACTCACTACAGTACACAACTTCACTACATTCTGAACAAGGAACAGGGGAGATCACTCGATTGCAACAGTTATTACAATGTAGAAGACTAAAAGCGGGGAGGAGTGTTGAAGCAAATGGTTTCTCAACAACCAGAACCTCACCAATTTCAATATCTCTCATAGCAACTAGGCCACGCCCAGAGTCAGGCAAATACAGTACCATTAAGGCATCAGATGTTGAATTTACGGCTGGATTTTCCTTTCTTATTTTTGGAACAGGACCGTGAAATGTTACATCAGGCTTACTTTTACTAGGTGGTCTCTCTAATTTCTCACAATGCCATATTTGTTTATCATAATCATTTATCAAGTTGTTTTTCTTCTCTTGTTCAAGACCAGATGTTTTTAAAATAGCCTTAGCTGTTTCAAATGCTTGCTTTGCTTTGTCTTTCTCATTCAGCTGGAAGTAACATTTTCCCTTTCTTTCCAGCAGCTTGTATTTTAATTTATCAGGGTATCCAAACTTGAAGGCTGATTCAATGTCACATAGACTGAGATGATAGTGTTTCATATGAAGCAGCACTGCGGATCTGTTAGCCAAAGCAAGAGCCAGAGCTGAAGTATCGCCAGACATTGGAGCTTTTAGTACACTCAGATTGTAGAGATCCAGTGCTTTCTGTTTGTATGCCTTCTTGAATAGCTGGTTTCCTTGGTCTCTCAACACCACTGACTCTTCAGCAGATTTACCTTTTCTTGTTGGAGTTGGCTTAACAATATCATGGACCGCAGAACAGTCATACAGCTGTCGTACCCTGTCTTCATCTGTTGCACACTTTTTAAAGTTTTCAAGGAAGCTTTCCCATGACTGTGTTGTAGACAGAGCTTTTTCTAGTGCAGGATACCACTCTAGAAAAGAAAGAAAGGAGGTATGGTAAACGACCTAAAATTATGAAAAGCACCCAAAATATACGCTGTGACCCCTTGTCAATGGGACGTTATGTATGGATGGATGACTTGCCATTTTACATCCTTTTCAAAAGTATTTCTGTTGTATAAGGACGATGGGAGGGTGATAATGAAAAGCTGTGAGTGATAGAACCCCTTTTATGCCTGAAAAGGTTTTTGCCTCCAGCCGGAATCAAATCCAGACCATTAGCTTAGCAGACCAGCCCTTAACCTGCTGAGCTATCAGGACTCCTATCATTGGGGCATTTCTAATGAGAGGTCATAATATTTACACTTTAGTTTATATGGAAGACAAACATATGTTATGTAATAATTATTGATTATCACTAAAACCAACCTTTACTGGGACCTCTGATTCGGAGGCTCCCTTACCTTGTACTGTGATATGGTATCACTTTTATCATGTTTTTATGTGTAACTGTGTACAAAAGTGAGACTTTAATAGACCAATGTATCTGTATCAGCTCTGTATTCAATTTTCAAAAGATATTCATCAGCTAGCCAGATTTTCAAGGAGATCTGGTAATAATTTAAGGGTAATTTAACAGTAATAAAGCTAGTAATAGCTATTCTTTCATTCTCAATGAAAACTCATGTGGGTACTCTGACATAATAATCGCTTAAATTCACTTTAGCAAGGGGTTTAAATAAGTACACACAATCTTTTCATACAGAATACGGAGAATTATCCCTTAATCATCTGTTACAAAGACTGTGTGATACCGTCATCATATTTATTAGTATAAGTATTGGAGGGCCTCATGGACGATAAGCTGAAGCAATATGTATCACCCTCTGAAAATTAAGGTTATGATTATTATTATTTTTTTTTTTTTAAAGTTTTTCACTCCTTGTTATCTCAAGCAGAGCTCTAGATAAGAGGGAGTATTTGATGATAATTAGGGATAATTTTTGTTAGTTCTGCATAAAAACATATGTTGTGACGCCTCATCTGAACCGTCTCGTCGAGACGGTTCAGATGAGGGGTCACAACATATGGTTTTGATGAGAAATAAGACAAAAAATTCCTTTATTATCATCAAATACTCCCTCTTATCTAGAGCTCTGCTCAACCTCTGATTTACTTACAGAATCCACTCAGTCTGACCTTTCTTATGAGAACAACCAGCTGTATTTTATGGCAAAATAAAGAATATTACAATTTTCACCCCACCATATTTTCAAATTATCTGGAGCAGTAGACAATTTAAGGTGCATGAATACACTTCCCACGGAGATTCTGTTTTGGCATATCAATGTTTATCTCCCCTCTTCTGAGGGGCTACTCTTAAAAGAATCTGCTTTTTCTAGAGAGCAGATTCTCCCCAAAATGAAAAGCCCCCTTGTTATAGTAGAGATTCCCCTAACAAGAAAGCAAAAATCATTCTGTCAAAGTTTTCTCCCTTGTTCAACCGAGGGCCAAAAACACAGGGGTCCACAATGCTCCAGATAAAAAGGGGTAGCAGGGACAATTTAGGGAAATTTTTCAATTTGACAGGTTTCAATCTAGGCTGCGTTTTTGCGCCAATGGCGCGCTTTGAAAGTCCTTGGCCCATTTTTGAAAATCCAATGCCCCATACTGACGCGAAACCCAATGTATCGGCGCTTTTCCAATTTCGTTGTGCGCTGGCATAACTTATTTTTAGCAGTATAGCTTTTAGCGAGTCAGTGTTAGAAGACGCTTTCCGCAATATTGAAATTTGAGCACAAAGCGTTCCGACAACCCAGAGAGCGTGACTGGTAACCAGATATTGATTTTTAGCTCACCAGAGCCGAAGGCTCCGGGGGAGCTTATAGGATAGGCAGTGGTCCGTCGTCGTCGTCGTCGTATGTCGTCCGTCAACACTTTTAAACGACATCTCCTCTAAAACCACTAGGCCGATTGGGTTCAAATTTCATCTGTGGCATCCTTGGGATGGGGGATTGAAAGTTTGTGTTTTTTATGAAAATTGCCCTTTTAGTTTGGTTGCTATGGCAACTTAGAGTTCCCATTGACTTATAATGGGGAAAATTGAAAAATGGCATTTTCTGCCAAGCCATTGCAGATATGTTGATAAAACTTTTATAGAAATGTTCCTTGAGATGTCTACTATCAGCTATATGTTTTTTGGCCCACTGCTCTTTTTTATTGGTTGCAATGGAAACCGAAATGCCAAAAAAAAACTGGAAAAAATATGAAAAGAATTATCTCCTCTGAAGCCACTGGGCCGATAAGGCCCAGATTTCATCTGTGGCATCCTTGGGAAGGGGGATTGAAAGTTTGTGTTTTTTATGATCATGGGCCCTTTAGTTTGGTTGCTATGGCAACTTAGAGTTCTCATTGACTTATAGTGGGGAAAATTGAAAAATGGCATTTTCTGCCAAGCCATATTTGCAGACATGTTGATAAAACCTTTATAGAAATGTTCCTTGAGATGTCTTCTATCAGCTATATGTTTTTTGGCCCTCTGCTTCTTTTATTGGTTGCCATGGAAACCTAAATCTAAATAAAAGCACCGCAGGCACTGCATGATACCCCGCCACTGCTGTGCATCCTAACTTATTTTTTGAGATATATAATAGCTAAAGAGCCACAGAACTGAGATAGACAGAGATATGATGTCCTTACTGTAAATAAATATTAATATAAACCACCCAACAACGTGGAGCATTCTGACCAGTGTAGATTTAGATCAGGCTGTAAAGCATTTCTTTTAGCTGAGAGACTCTGTTTCCTATTCTATGGTGTTAAACATATCAGTCAAGTTTCATTCAGATATTCCATATAGTATAGGAACTGCAAGTCAAAAAACATTTTTCAGATCTATCAAGGGGGAATACTCATTAACTGGAAAGGTAAGAGTGATGGTTCTTTGTCACAATATGTAACCTTTGATGTGAAACATACCTATGAAGTTTCGTTCAGATATTCCATATAGTAAAGGAACTACAGATAAAAAAACGTTTTTCAGATCAATCAAGGGCGGATAACTCACAAACCGGAAAGATCAGAGTGACAGTTCCTAGTCACTATACGAAGCCTTTGATGTGAAACATATCTGTGAAGTTTTATTCAGATATTCCATATAGAAAGGGAACTACAGGTCAAAAACCATTTTTCAGACCTATCAAGGGCAGATAACTCATGAACTGGAAAGGTAAGAGTGATGGTTCTTTGTCACAGTATGTAACCTTTGATGTGAAACATATCTGTAAAGTTTCATTTAAATATTCCACATAGTAAAGGAACTACGGGTAAAAAACATTTTTTAATTCAATCAAGGGCGGATAACTCACAAACGGGAAAGGTAAGAGTGACGGTTCTTAGCCACAATATGTTACCTTTGATGTGAAACATATCTGTGAAGTTATATTCAGATATTCCATATAGCAAAGGAACAATAGGTCAAAAACCTTTTTTCAGACCTATCAAGGGCGGATAACTCACAAACTGGGAAGGTCAGAGTGACGGTCCTTAGTCACAATATGTAACCTTTGATGTGCAACATATCTGTGAAGTTTCATTCAGATATCATGAACAGTAAAGGTATAACAGGCCAGAAACCATTTTTCCAATACGAAAAAGGGCAGTAACTCCGTTAAAAATGGACGGATTTTGCCCATTAACAATCCCATACCACTCATCGCCGATAACAATATGTATGCAAAATTTGAAAAAATTCCGTGAATAAATACTCAAGTTATCGATCGGAAATGGTGAGCACGGACGGACAGACACCGAAAGGTATAACATAAAACCCCGCCACTAAAGTGTGGCGGGGTATAAATAACATAATACCCCGCCACTAAAGTGTGGCTGGGTATAAAAAAAATGGATAAAAAAAAAAACCTTAAAAAAAATTATCTTCTCTTAAGCCACTGGGCCAATAGGGCCCAATCTGTGGCATCCTTGGGCTGGGGGATTGAAAGTTTGTGTTTTGTATGAAAATTGCCCCCTTAGTTTGGTTGCTATAGCAACTTAGAGTTGCATTGACATAATGGGGAAAAGAGTTTGTGTATTTTATGAAAATCAACCCTTTAGTTTGGTTGCTATGGCAACTTAGAGTTCCTATAGACTTAAAATGGGGAAAATTGAAAAATGGCATTTACTGCCTAGCCATTGCAGATATGTTGATAAAACTTTTATAGAGATGTTCCTTGAGAAGTCTTGTATCAGCTTTATTGTTTTTGGACCCACTGTTCCTTTTACTGGTTGTCATGGAAACCAAAATGCAAAAATAATGAAAAAAAAAATACTTACAAAATTATCTCCTCAGAAGCCACTGGGCCAATAAGGCCCAGATTTCATCCATAGTTTCCTTACGATGGGGGGTTGAAAGTTTGTGTGTGTTTTTTATGAAAATCGGCTCTTTCGTTTGGTTGCAATGGAAACTTAGACTTGCATTGACTTATACTGGGGAAAATTGAAAAATGGCATTTACTGCAATCAAAATATGGAAAATAGTTATATATTTTGTTGTCAACTCAACAGACTGTCAGGCTGAGACTTTGTAGTTGTATATTCTGTATTAGCCTGTACAAATGTGACAGCAATTTCGATAGCAATTTTGAGCTAGAGATCTGGTGAGCTTTGTGGCCCGTGGGCCTCTTGTTTACAACATATTTACGAATGCTAGGGAAACCAGCTATTCTAAATATGTCTGCAATCTCGCAAGCACAGGAATGGTGATTTCTTTTCTGTTGATGCTGCGGAAATACTGCCAGTAAGTGAGAATGAAGAAATCGGAAGACACCAATTATGGAAAAACAATCAAATGGTGAAAAAAGCTGAGAAATTCTATGCAAATAATTTCAAAATGAGTGGCTACAAGAGCCTCCGTTTCACTGGCTTTGTCACGATGATGAGAAAAAATGACTTGCGTTATCTGTATACAGCAAAACAAAATCTAGAAGGTTGTCCAGGAAAAACTGGTCGAGCCCGCTGTTTGCTATAGTGACCTATAAGTATGTCAAGACTAAGTAACTGCTTCACTCTAGAAAGAAGCCAAACAACATCATGCTTAGCCAGCCTTTCTTCTTTTTTTTCAAATTTTCACAAAGGAAAATAAGAAAAAGTGATGACCCAGACAAGCTCAATTTATGATAATTACAATATCTGACCTTCAAGTGTGACCTTGACCTTGGACCTACCCAAACATTTATGTCACTTGACACTTCCACTCATCAAGAAGAACAATTGTGCCAAAATATTTTGGAATCCATCCGTAAATGTACAAGTAATGGCTCGGACAAGCTAAATTTACGGCCATTTTATCATTTGACCTTCAAGTGTGACCTTGACCTTGGACCTACCTGAACAAATGTTTCAAATGGCACTTCTACTCATCAAGGAGAACAATTGTGCCAAATTATTCTGAAATCCATTCATAAATGTTGAGGTTATGGCTCGGACAAGCTCAAATTATGGCCATTTTATCATTTGACCTTCAAGTGTGACCTTGACCTTGGACCTATCTGAACAAATGTTTCAAATGGCACTTTTACTCATCAAGGAGAACAATTGTGCCAAATTATTTTGAAATCCATCAATAAATGTAGACGTTATGGCTCGGACAAGCTAAATTTATGGCCATTTTATCATTTGACCTTCAAGTGTGACCTTGACCTTGGACCTACCTGACCAAATGTTTCAAATGGCACTTTTACTCATCAAGGAGAACAATTGTGCCAAATTATTTTGAAATCCATCCGTAAATGTAGAAGTTATGGCCTGGACAAATCCGGACGGACGCACGCACTCACTAACGCATGGACATACACTGAACTGAAGTTGTAACAACTATGTCTCGCTCACCGCAAGCGGGCTCGACAATAACGCTATTTACTGCAGTTCTATGGTGAGTTAGAAGTAATTGGGTGTTCAAAATGCCAAAATCCTGGTTATTCGGAGGTAAAAAAATGCTGGCCCCTCTGGAAAAACTGGTGGCCCCTTTTCAAAATATTGATGGGCCACTGGCCCATTCTGACAAATTTCTAGATTGAACCCTGATTTATCTTGTGACCTCTCATTACAACTGTCTTGCCAAGACAGTTCTAATGGCCACAATGTATGTTTTCATTGAGAATATGAAAAATTATCTCTGAATTATCCTCAGTACTCCCTCTTATCTGGAGCTCTGGGGGTGTATCCATACACTCAAAGGTAAGGTAGCACACTGGCCTGGGATTCAACACACGCAATGAAGGCAACATAATATAAATCCTGATAGCTTTCACATACTTCTAAATCAATTTCAAGTTATCATTCTTGTGGACCCGACAGTTTGTTTGACCTCTTAGTCAGACCGTATTTTCAAATAAATTCTGTCTGGTATAAATACATGTACTGTGCCAGAGCTCTAGATGAGAGGGGTATTTGATGATAATTGAGGGATAATTTTTTTTTTATTTCTCATTGAAACCATATGTTGTGACCTCTCATCTGAACCGTCTTGTCGAGACGGTTCAGATGAGGGGTCACAATATATGTTTTTAAGTAGAAATAACAAAAATTATCATTAATTATCACCAAATACTATTTCTTATCTAGGGCTCTGCTGTGCTAAAATAAGTTTCTTCAACAATCCGATGTCATGGTCCTTGTAGCCCAAAAATTGTTTTCAAGCATTTCTTGAATATGCATATCAATTCAGTAAAACTTTGGGTTCCTATTTCAAGACTCAAGCGGCCGTATGGTCGGTGTCAGACCCTGAGGAGACTAACAAGTAGCCCAAAGGGCAACAATTGCTCACCTGACAGACATTGTAAACCTATAGGGATATTTAAGATGCTCAAGGGCAGCTAACTCCACAGTCAGTGGTCCAATCAGGCTGAAAATTAAACTCATCCAAAACATTATGTATGCCCTCATTTAATATATGCAAGTTTAAAAAGTATCCGATCAAGAGCACAATAGACAGAGCTGTCAAGGGCAGCTAACTTCGTAGTGGTTGGCCTGATCTGGCCAAAATTTGAACTTAAGATATTATGCATTTCCTCATTACCTGCAAGTTTGAAAAGGATCGAATCAGTAGAAACCAAAAAAAAGTGGCAACACTGATTTTTTGGATGCTCAGGGCATGTACTCCATAGTCAGTGGTGGGATCTAGCCAAAATGCTAACTAATCCAAGCTTTTATGCATATCCTCATTACCTGCAAGTATGAAGAGGATCCGATGGAAAATGAAAATGTGATGACATTGTTTTCTCCATTATAAGACTATGGGATTTTTTTCAAACGCTCAAGGGCAGCTAACTCCGTAGTTTGTGCTCAAATCCACCCAAATTTCGAACTCATCCAAGCTCTTATGTATGTCATCATTACCTGCAAGTATGATAAGGATCTAATCAAAAACCTTGATTGCAGAACCCTGAAAGTCAAACTTGCTTGAGATATTGTCATGCCCTACATTTGTGTGAATTTATTTTAAAATCCGTTGAGAAATGTAGGTTTTAGAGCCATGACAAAGTTTTTCTAAAAATAGCCACAGTGACCTTGACCTTGGACACAGCATCCTGAAAGTCTAACTTGCTTGAGATATTGTCATACCCTACATTTGTGTCAAGTTATTTCAAAATCCATGGAGAAATGAAGGTGCTAGGGCAATGACAAAGTTTTTCTAAAAATAGCCACAGTGACCTTGACCTTGGGCGCAGCACCCTGAAAGTCGAACTTGCTCGAGATATTGTCATGCCCTACATTTGTGTGACTTTATTTTAAAATCCATGGAGAAATGTAGGTGCTAGAGGGCTGACAAAGTTTTTCTAAAAATAGCCAAAGTGACCTTGACCTTGGGCGCAGCACCCTGTAAGTCAAACTTGTTTGAGATATTGTCATGCCCTACATTTGTGTGAAGTTGATTTAAAATCCGTTGAGAAATGTAGGCGCTACAGGGATGACCAAGTTTTTCTAAAAATTGCCACAGTGACCTTGACCTTGGGTGCAGCACCCTGAAAGTCAAACTTGCTCGAGATATTGTCATGCCCTACATTTGTGTGTTGTTATCTTAAAATCTGCTGAGAAATGTAGGTGCTAGAGCGCTGACAAAGTTTTTCTAAAAATAGCCACAGTGACCTTGACCTTGGGCGCAGCATCCTGAAAGTCGAACTCCCTCGAGATATTGTCATGCTCTACATTTGTGTGAAGTTATTTTGAAATCTGCGGAGAAATGTAGGTGCTAGAGCGATGACAAAGTTTTTCTAAAAATAGCCACAGTGACCTTGACCTTCAGCACAGCATCCTGAAAGTCTGACTTGCTTGAGATATTGTCATACCCTACATTTGTGTCAAGTTATTTCAAAATCCATGGAGAAATGAAGGTGCTAGGGCAATAACAAAGTTTTTCTAAAAATAGCCACAGTGACCTTGACCTTGGGCACAGCACCCTGAAAGTCAAACTTGCTCGAGATATTGTCATGCCCTACATTTGTGTGAAATTATTTTAAAATCCATGGAGAAATGTAGGTGCTAGAGCGCTGACAAAGTTTTTCTAAAAAAAGCCACAGTGACCTTGACCTTGGGTGCAGCGTCCTGAAAGTCAAACTCGCTCGAGATATTGTCATGCCCTACATTTGTGTGAAGTTATTTTAAAATCTGCTGAGAAATGCAGGTGCTAGAGTGCTGACAAAGTTTTTCTAAAAATAGCCACAGTGACCTTGACCTTGAGCGCAGCATCCTGAAAGTCTAACTTGCTTGAGATATTGTCATGCCCTACATTTGTGTGAAGTTATTTCTAAATCCGTTGAGAAATGTAGGCAATAGAGCGATGACAAAGTTTTTCTAAAAATATGTGATGACGTTGTTTTCTCCATTATAACACTATGGGATTTTTTTCAAACGCTCAAGGGCAGCTAACTCCGTAGTCTGTGCTCGAATCCGGCCAAATTTCGAACTCATTCAAGCTCTTATGTATGTCATCATTACCTGCAGGTATGATAAGGATCTAAGCAAAAACAGTTGAGAAAACTTGATGATGCCATTTTCCCCATTATAACCCTATGGGATTTTTTTCAAACGCTCAAGGGCAGCTAACTCCGTAGTCTGCTCGAATCCGACCAAATTTCGAACTCATCCAAGCTCTTGTGTATGTCATCATTACCTACAAGTATGATAAGGATCTAATCAAAAACAGTTGAGAAAACGTGATGACGCCGTTTTCCCCATTATAACCCTATGGGGGCTATCTGTTGCCATGGAAACCAGAGTTCTGAGCTGATCGGCACCAAAACCTAATGCAGCCTTTCCCCCACCCAAATGATGCTTCAGATAAAATTTGATTGCGATCGGCCCATTGGTCTCTGAGATATTTATGTTTGAAAGTGTTGACGCACCAACGCACCCACGGACGCACGCACGGACGGACGACGGCTCGACTCCCATCCTATAAGCTCACCTCTGAGCCTTCGGCTCAGGTGAGCTAACAAGCAAGTTTCCTGTACATTGCTTGTGTTGAATGCCAGACCATTGTGTATTGCACAAGTTATTGAATTTCACCTACACAGGGTATAATCGATTGCGCTTATTGTTGCTTCCTGCAGAGACTGTATATCATATTTGGCTTCTGCTGAGACTGTCCGCGATCTCTTGCTTCCAGCCGAGACTTCTGTACATGATAAATGGCTTCCTGCAGAGACTGTCCACGTGATTCTGCTTCCTGCCGAGGCTCTCGGCAGGGAGCAGAGTCACGCGGACAGTCTCGGCAGGAAGTCAATTTTTGAGGACAGTAGTCCCTACAGGAAGCAAGAGTTCGCGGACAGTCTCTGAGGAAGCCAAATATGACGGACAGTCTCTGCAGGAAGCGAAAATTGGCGGACTGGTTTATACCCTGTGACCTACCTGAGCACATAGTGACCTCTGACTTGGCATCCTCACTCATCTCGACTGCTGGAAGGGTTCAGCTAAGTAAAATCTGAAACAAAGACCAAAGATCATATGAGCCGCGACACGACAAAACCAACAATGTGGTTGTGCGCCCAGCACAGACTCAGATCAGCCTGGGCATTCGCCCAGTCTGATCAGAGTCTTTGCTGTCCGCATAGAGATAGATTAGACGTTTAGCTTCCCTTTAAGCCCTAAGCGAAGAGTCTTGTTAGACTTGGTTGATGCCCAGCAGGCTGATCTGAGTCTGTGCAAGGCGCACAACCACATTGTTGGTTTTCTTGTGTCGCGGCTCATATCTCACTTTCCAGAGTAATAATCTATAGAGAGCCCCAGATAAGAGAGGGTATTTAGGATAACTCAAAGATAATTTTTCTTATTTATCAACCGAAGCATATGTTGTGACCCCTCATTAGAACCACCTCAGTGCTGGAAACGGCCAGTTGCCCAGTGTCCAAATACCCCGAAGTTTTATCTTGGGCCACCAGAAATCTCCAAAATATGACCTTCAGTGACCCAAATTTATCTTTCTGGCAATACTAAATGAATGGGAACTTTAGGTAGTGGATAATTTGGGCCACTGAAAGTTAGGCCTGTGTAGCTTTTGGGCCACCACTTTAATCTTGTGAGTTTCCAGAACTGCATCTCAGCAAGACGGTTAAAATGAGGGTCACAAGATATGTTTTTACACAGAAATATGGAAAATCATCCCCAAATTATCCATGCTGGAGCTCTATCGCTATCTTTGGCCTGAAAACTATCTTATCATACATCTAACAAACTGATCAAAGTAGGCAATCAGAGTACCAACAAAATCTTTATAGATCCCAATTATAACTTTTGAAACTGTACCTCTCCTGCCGTGGTGTATATGTAGAAGTGGATTTCAGGTAAGGTGCCTCAGTTAAACAAGGGCTTCGCAAGCGGCGCATAATACGCTGTTTCAATGTCCTAAAGGAGTTACAGAATGAACAAGATTGTTTACAAAAGGATAGACAGGCAGACAAACAGGGGCAACCACTCTATAATTAACTAGAATCGTCAGCGAATCCGACTATACCCCCGCTTAATTGCTTAAATCAAATGGTGTTATTTTCGTAACAAAAAGCATAAAGAGGGAAAGAAATCATTGTTACCATGTATACCAAATATGAATGGTTGCTGTGAAATCTGTTACAAAAAATTACATTATTCAAAGTCAGGAGAGAAAGAAAATTGAAAAAATATAGGGAAGAATAAGCAGGAGAAGACTGGTTCTCAATCCCACAATACAACAAGTTATCATCAACCTGCATTAAAAATCCCTACTCTAACTTACAGATGCATAGAAATCTTTTGCGAAAAAAATGCACTATTCAAAGTAAAGAGAGAAAGAAAATCGGACAAATACAGGGAATAAAAAGAGGAGAAGTCTGGTTCTCAATCCCACAATACAGTAAGTCATCATTAACCTGCATACCAAATATGACTAATCTAGCTTGCATGGTTGTGGAGAAATCTTTGATGAAAAAGTTCATTATTCAAAGTATGGAAAGAAAGAATATTGGACAAACACAGGGAAGAATAAGCAGAAAAAGGCTGGTTCTCAATCCCACGATACAACATATCGTCATCAACCTGCATACCAAACGGGACTACTCTAGCTTGCTTGGTTGTGGAGAAATCTTTGACGAAAAATTTTATTATTCAAAGTATGGAAAGAAAGAATATTGGACAAATACAGGGAAGAATAAGAAGAAAATGGCTGGTTCTCAAATCAATGATACAACACATCGTCATCAACCTGCATACCAAATATGACTACTCTAGCTTGCATGGTTGTGGAGAAATCTTTGATGAAAAATTTCATTATTCAAAGTAGGGAAAGAAAGAAAATCAGACAAATACAGGGAAGAATAAGCAGGAGAAGGCTGGTTCTCAATCCCACAATACAACATGTCGTCATCAACCTGTATGCCAAATATGACCAGTCTAGCTTGTATGGTTGTGAAGAGATCTTTGATGAAAAATTTGATTAAATGGGGATGGAAGGACGACAGATTGACGGATGGACGGACAGATGTAAATCAGTATACCACCCACTTTTTCAAAAAGGGGGTATAATGACTGCAACATCATCTAAATATTTAACACATGAACTGTTAGAATAGTATACCAAAAATCAGCTTCCAAAGTAAGTGGAACAAGGGAGATAACCTAAATACACTAGATATACCATTTTTAGTTCTACTTTTTTCCCTTGACAATATATTGTACAAGAAAAGTATACACATAAATAGCCTATAAGAACTAATGAAAGGGATTAACTCTAAAACGAAGAAAGGGAGAGCAGCCATTGTTGTATGGAACACATCGTTAGGACTTCATACACATTGTTATGAAGTTTTATAAAGATATCCCAAACGGTTATCTAGTTATGGTGCGTACAAGACTTACAGGGAAAAAATTAATCAAAGGGGCATAACTTCAAAAGTAAGAAAGGGGGAGCAACCATTCTTGTATCTGACACGTTCCCCCACCCTAATACATATGCCTACCAAATTTCATGAAGATATCCCAAATGATAACGGAGTTATGGCATGTACAAGAATGTTTACAGACGGACGGACGGGCAGACAGCGCCACGACATAATACGTCCGTTTTTTCAAAACGGGCGTATAAAAAGGAAATTAGTTTAAACTTTTATTTATTTTTATAAATTATTCACACACATACAATATCTTATGGACATTAACTGTTCAGACAAAAGGGATTAAGATGTTGGAAGCAGCAAAACATCTGGGGGGAAATGTTTTCGGGGTGAAATGTCTTGTTACCCTGTCAATGACCCAGTGTCCACTATGCCCGAAGGTTTATGGATGTTTCACTACCTTGTGGTTTCTCACCAGGTGACTTTGCACCTTCTCTTTGGAGAGTTTGCTACTCAGTATTTTCACACCTTTTCAGCCCAAGTCGTTTCGCTACCTTGTTTTTCACTGTTGCTAATCAATTTACAGTGCTCCAGATAGGATCCATATCTCCATATATTACAGACTATTTCTGGTCGATACGAAACAACTGGAAATTTTATTGATACCTGGGGCAGACGTTTTCAAGCCGTAACAGATTTTTTCCGGTAATCAGTACGACCTTAAGATTATAAGTATCTTTCATGGGTGTAAGGTGTTGATAGAAAAATCTGTCACGAGGGTCACTGTTCGGCATCATGAGGCTTGCCGAGTGATGCCGAACAGTGATCCCGAGTGACGGATTTTTCTATCCACACCTCACACCCATGGAAGATACTTTTTCTTGCACACCAAGTTTTATTTTAACTGTAGAACTTGTTAAAATGCGTAATTTTAGTGCTTGAGAGGTTTCAATTTGATTTTGAAAGAAGGCACCGCTTTCAAAGACCCCCATTCGGCTCTTTACGTCAATGTCTGGCGTGAATAAACTGACGTCATTTTTGCTGTCTCCGTGACGTAGTCATCATAAACGCCAACGTCACTTGACGACGCAGATACGTGACCTCCAATACAACCAATGCATCAAATGCTCGTGATTTTTATCTGATCCTGGGTGAGATAACATGGTGAGATAAGATTTGTAGGTACAGGGGAAGCATGCAGATATCCGTATCTGGTGTGCAAGAAAATTCTCTCCATTCAGACTTGTAAATCTGTGTGCTAAGTTTTTATTTCAGATTTGTAAATCTGTGTGTTAAGTTTATTTTTTATTTGGAAGTGTGGTGGTGAGTACAGAAAAAACGTCTTATAGTTCCCTTTCCTTATTTTCGGTAGTAAAATTAATTTGGAATTTGTTTAATCAAAAAATTAGTAACATTGGCCTAATTTAAGCCATGGCTAATTAGCATAAATATCAGCATATGCGCCCTAACGAAGTTTTGTGCACACTCTTTTATTTTCAAAATGGCGGTTGGTTGGTTGATTTGATGCTTAACGTCCACGGTAAACAACTAAGGTCATGTCGGGACGGTCAGTTAACCTAACCACACTATTCCTGGGCAGGCTTAGACCTCCTAAGCGGTTAACCAGTACTAAGTGCACATACTTTCGCCAGTAACTGAACACTGCCCTTCTTGAATCAGCGGAAGGAGAAACGAAAGTATGTGGCCAGACCGGGATTTGAACCCAGGACCTCTGACTAACGAGGTCCTGGGTTCGAATCCCGGTCTGGCCACATACTTTCGTTTCTCCTTCCGCTGATTCAAGAAGGGCAGTTGTCAGTTACTGGCGAAAGTATGTGCACACATGCCTGTCAAAGCATTGAAAACAACAGAAATTGGGATTGCAGAGTCATTATTTTTGTCATAAAAGTTGCAAGAGGGATTAACTCATCAAGTTATGGTGGATTAAACTGCAGCTGCCATATTGTCTATTGCAAAAACCGCTAATGGCCTTAAGGTACCGAAGTTTGATACATCGAGGATAACTATCAGTAAGCTACCACTCCTGGTTTTCGATGATCAAATTGTGTCGCTTGTGATTTTAAAGTACACTAAATATCTAGAACCCAATTTATCATTCTATATGACCAAACAGACTTTCTTTTTCAACACCAGAGCATTCTTTTCCATCAACACTTATGGCGAGTTGACCGAGGAGGCCATATTTGATCATATGGCCTGTCAATTTTTGGTAACCACTCCTCCCAGTTTTCGCCGATAGAAAATCGGGGGTCCATAGAATTACCAAAAAGCACCAATATGTCATATTCTGTCCACGAATACGGGATACAACACTGGCCTGGATGTATTATAAAGGGTTCAAATAACTCATGAGATAGAATCTATGATGGGGTTGAGGCCGAGACAAGGAAATCTCAGGCTTGTTTTCAGATTATTTATTCTTATGCGAGGCTTGCCGAGCATAGGACTTAAATAATCTGAAAACGAGCCTGAGATTTCCTTGTCAAGGCCTCAACCCCATCATTGATTATTTTTCTCACCCAAAATTTTATAAAACAGAATATTCATTGAATTCTTAACTTCTTGTGGAGTCCATTCCTATAAACTTGAAGCTAATTTTCTATTAATAGTTTGACATGTGTTAATTTCACCTTGTGCATGCATTTTTCATGATTGGCAGCTAATTAGAAATCTACAGTGACACTTCCTGTACATCACTGGGTGTCAATTTCATATTCTGCATGCAATTTACATGACTGGTAGCAACTTGATCTGTTGAATTAAAGTGTGTAATTAATTGGGCTGTACTACATATATAGTAATGATTGGCATTTTTGAGACAGCTTTCTGAGCTTAGGCTGAGATAGCAGGCCGAGATAGAAAAATCTCGGACACCTCTAGAAAGGGATATCCTTGTCCAGTGGGTGAGAACAATTATTACCGAAAATATATTATGGTATTCCCAGGGTATGATATACAACACCATCAAGGTGTCCGCAATCTACGTTTCTGAGTTGTAATATGAAATTGAACATTAACCCTGTACTCATTTGCCCATACAAGGTGGGGTTTACCGAAGTATTCATTACATTGACTTGTTAGCGTCATGCTCTGCCACTCTCTCTCTCTCTGAATAGAAAATGTAGATTCCTAAATCAAATCAACTCATGGTAATGTGCACAACCCGTGGTGAATGTAGAATAATCAGTTTCTGGTGCCAGAAGGAATGTATGGAAATGAAATTGGTCATTTCTTGTAGAATGATGCATATTTTTATCAAACTACACCATGCGGTTAAGAGTTATGGGCAATTTCACTCACTGACTACAGCGGAAGGACAAACAGACTGATGGACTTGCACAGCGATTAAAGTGCACACCTGTGGGTCGTGCAATACTGTTTAGACTTTCGTCACAGTTTTGCATGCCGGTGGCTGGACAATGTTAAAATACATAACTATACAAAATTTGAACCATATATACCACGAGGTTCAAGAGTTATGAGCATATTCACTACTTGACCGTAAATTTTCAACTTGTGCTCAGCAAAGCCTCGTCCATCAAAAAAGACGGTTATGCATGCGAGTCATTAGATAATGTTGACATGTATAAGTATGCAAAATTTTATCAAAATATAGAATGGGGTTCAAGAGTTATAAGCGTTTTCGCTAACTGATAACGGACAGACGGACTCACACAGTGATTATAGTGCAAACCTGCGGGTTGTGCAATAAGAAGTTTTGCATACCAGTGGCTGGGCAATGTTAAATTACATAAGTATACAAAATTTGAAGCAAATATACCAAGCGGTCCAAGAGTTATGAGCATTTTCAATAAAAGAGCTCGACCAGCCCTATTGATGCTTGGTGAAGCCTCGTCACTGTTTTGCATACCAGTGGCTGGGCAATGTTAAATTACATAAGTATACAAAATTTGAGGCAAATATACCAAGCAGTCCACGAGTTATGAGCATTTTCAATAAAAGAGCTCGACCAGCCAAACTGATGCTCGGTGAAGCCTCGTCACTGTTTTGCACACCAGTGGCTGGGCAATGTTAAATTACATAAGTATACAAAATTTGAAGCAAATATACCAAGTGGTCCAAGAGTTATGAGCATTTTCAATAAAACAGCTCGACCGGCCAAATTGATGCTCGGTGAAGCCTCGTCACTGTTTTGCATACCAGTGGCTGGGCAATGTTAAATTACATAAGTATACAAAATTTGAAGCAAATATACCAAGCAGTCCAAGAGTTATGAGCATTTTCAATAAAAGAGCTCACCGGCTAAATTGATGCTCCGTGAAGCCTTGTCACTGTTTTGCATGCCGGTGGCTGAACTATCTTTAAATGCACAAGCATCAAAATTTGAACCATATTTACGACGGTGTTCAAGAGTTATGAGCATTTTTAGTAGCCGGCCGTAAATTTTCAACTTGTGCTCAGCAAAGCCTCGTCCATCAAATAAGGTTGTTATGCATGTGAGTCCAGTGATTTTTTTCACTACTTTGGGAATGGTGCCGGTGCCCACATAATGGGGAAAAATCGCAACATATTCTAAAATTTGGAATTTCAGAAACACCTTTATTTAGTCTCAAGTGGTGGGATAGGGGACATGAAACTGAATATATAATACTTACATTCATTTATAGCTATATATCTGCCAGTTCTCTAAGCAAGCAAGTAAATTTATGCTTGTAAGATAGTCTCTAGAAAAATTATTCCTGCAATTGGGAATTTTTCAACTTGTAGTTGGGGAAAAAAGATACTATTTTGGATTGGGACTGGTGCCGTTTAAGGGCGCCACTTTTATAGTGAAAAAAATCACTGGAGTCGTTAGACAATGTTGACATGTATAAGTATGCAAAATTTTGTCAAAATATCACATGCGGTTCAAGAGTTATAAGCATTTTTGCTAACTGATAACGGTTTTCGCTAACTGATAACGGACAGACTCACACAGTGATTATGGTGCAAAGCTGCGGGTTGTGCAACAAGCTCTCTATTCTATCCCAAAACCTTACTAGGTCGTTGGGCCAATGGGGCACCACAGATGACTTTGAAATAATCCCTTTCCACATTGTCCTGTCTTCAGCTGCCCTAGTTGAGCTGGCAAAATCCATTCCTGTCCACTCCTTGATATTGTCTCCCCACTTCTTCTTTTGTCTACCTCTTCTCCTTTTTCCTTTCCCTATGCCTTGAAGGATCGTCTTTGCTTAACCAGAAGACCTTGAGACGTGGCCAAACCACCTTAGTTTCTGTTTCTTGACCAGCGTCAGGAGTTAATCATATTCTCCAATGGCTGCTTGGATCTTCCTGCGAACCTCCTCATTGGTTATATGGTCCTTGTACGAAATGTTCAGTAACCTTCGGTAGCATCTCATCTCAAAGGCCTGGTTGGTTGGTTGGTTGATTTGATGCTTAACGTCCACGGTAAACAACTAAGGTCATGTCGGGACGGTCAGTTAACCTAACCACACTATTCCTGGGCAGGCTTAGACCTCCTAAGCGGTTAACCAGTACTAAGTGCACATACTTTCGCCAGTAACTGACAACTAACCTTCTTGAATCAGCGGAAGGAGAAACGAAAGTATGTGGCCAGACCGGGATTCGAACCCAGGACCTCTGACTTACGAGTCAGGTGCCCTACCGATTGCGCTACCCGGCCCGGCTCTCAAAGGCCTGCTTCTTTTCTCTAACTCTGCTGTCAAGATCCATGATTCACAGGCATACAGAAATATGGAAATGACAAGGGAGCGCATAAGTTTCTCCTTTGATCCAAGAGATATATGTTGTTATCTCTCCAAATTGGTTTCAGCTTGGTAAGAGCTGAAGTGGCTTGTGCAATCCTTGAGAGAACCTCTTGTTTTCAGCCATTATCTGAGACAACTGCTCCAATGTATTTGAAGCTGTTTATAGTACCCAGCTTCTGCCCTTTTCCCTTGATCTCCCTCTGGATGCCATCTGTGCTGTTCGTCATCAGTTTGGTCTTCTCAGCACTGATCTCCATCTTATACCTTGTGCAGGTTTAGTTGAGACTTTCACCTCGAGCTTCTAGTTCCTGCCCCTCCTCAGCTAGAGCGCCTATGTCATCGGCAAACCGCAGATTGGTAATGTTTCTGCCGCCTATGCTAACCTTTCCGTCATGTTCTTCCAGAGCATCAGACATGATCCGTTTGAGAAAAATGTTGAAGAGGGTGGGTGACAGAAGACATCCTTGTCTTACTCCAACTATTGTTCTGAACCATTCTCCTGTGCTGCCATTTATTAGGACTGCACTTGTATCCTTGTCGTATAGCTATTCAATGGTGCGAACTAGATTTGCACTGACATTGTACATCTGCATGGTGGCCCATAAGGCTGCATGCCATACCCTGTCAAAGGCTTTTTTGAAATCTATGAAGACATGGTACAGATTCTGCTGATGTTGGAGATACATGTACTTTTCACACAGGATTCTGAGGTTGAAGATCTGTTCAATGGTGCTCCTTCCTGCTCGGAACCAACCCGTGCCTCAGCGATTATCTCTTTGGCTTGTGGTTTCAGCCTGTTCAAGATGACTTTCAGCATGACTTTGCATGAATGACTGATGAGACTGATGGTTCTGTAGTTCTGGCAGAGCTGTGGGTTGCCTTTTTAGGGAGCGTAATAATCAGCAACTGAGTCAATGGGGAAGGCCATTCTCCTATTCTCTAGATTCTGTTACAGATATCTGTTAAAACATCAATCATGGTCTCCCCGCCAGCTTGAACAAATTCTGCGGGTATATTATCAACTCCTGCAGATTTCCCCTTCTTTAGTGCTGCTACTGCAATCTCAACTTCCTCACAAAGGATCGGTTGTTGATCTTCTTCTGGGGGCTGATTGCAGTCCAGAACCGCATTGTCACCGTAAGTCTCATGGTTGTATAGTTCCCAGCAATATTCTGTCCATCTGCTGTTGTAAATAAATTCAAAGGTAACAATTCATAAAAGGCACAGCGTGTATACGCATAAGCTAGAAAAAAAAAAACGGCTCCAAAGTAAAAACAGAACTTAAAACAGAAGAATTCTAAGCATGCTAAAAGGCTAAAATGCTGATAATAGAACAGATTTTGAAAGATTCAATAAAACACTCAGTATTAGCAACAGCTAGAAAAGGTTCTGAAGAACAATACATGTAAAAGTTGGCAGTTTGGAGATAAAAGAAAGTGGTCAAACTACCCTAATCACAAGTCCGAACTTGTGAGTCATATAAACCAATCCCTGAATATTTTAAATATACAGACCCCAAATACACAGACCCCAAATAAAGCTGAATTTAAATGTGAAAGCAAACTTTAATTTGACAGCAGTACACACATTATATAAATATATATATATTATATAATATGCACGTAACAGTATGAAATATCACTGGCCGGGCTGCATAGCGCAATCGGTAGGACACCTGACGCATAAGTCAGAGGTCTGGCCACATACTTTCGTTTCTCCTTCCGCTGATTTAAG
The DNA here is from genome assembly GCA_963989385.1 of Ctena decussata. Lineage (NCBI taxonomy): Eukaryota > Metazoa > Mollusca > Bivalvia > Lucinida > Lucinidae > Ctena > Ctena decussata. The sequence continues at coordinate 18,283,460 of OZ022508.1, forward strand.
AAGGACAGTTGTCAGTTACTGTCAAAAGTATGTGCACTTAGTACTGCTTAGGAGGTCTAAGCCTGCCCAGCAATAGTGTGGTTAGGTTAACTGACCGTCCCGGCATGACCATAGCTGTTTACCGTGGACGTAAAGCAATAAATCGATCAATCAATTAATGAAATATCACTGCAATATTAACAGCCCTCCCTACGTTCAGAATCGCAGATCACATCGTGACATGACATGAAAAGCAACGTAAGACTATTAATCTCAGTGATTTCCCTTACTGCATTCTGCATCTCTCAATGTAAGGTAATGCATGGGTAATGCATGTGCACAATAAATTTACAAATGTTTTCAGCAAAAAATCACCTATACTCTTCTATTAAAGGTAGGTTCCTGGACTAGTGATAACAATTATGTTCACAAAATAATTTCGTCTTTTTCTGAGTAGTATTAAATTTTCTTATTTTTTGAATTTGTTGCTACTGAGAAAATCGTCAGATGTTGAAGAAAATAGTCGTTTTCCCTTTTAGTTTATTTTCTTTCGTTGGAATTCCAGTTCTGAAAATAACTATGTTTATTATGTCCATAAGTGCGTGATTTCTGATACCATTCTCCAAAGGTCAATTTTCTCTTGCCATGAGCTCTTCTAGAGGTCATGGCATGGCAGATGGGTTAAAACTATCCCAAAATGCAATGCAGCATGACGTCGGCAGCGTTATCTATTTTTAGCGCGAACTAAAAATAGCGCTAACTGGTGTGCGAAGCAGATTTAGGAAATCCCTTGCAAAACAACTTTTCTAATATTTTTTTGATTTACACTTTGTAGTGAAACTTATTCATTCCCTGTTTATAAGTGCTTTCCAACAACTTGAATGAAATATCATCAAAATTATGATGCATTCCAAAATACAGGAACCTACCTTTAACTGGAGCTCAACGTCTTCTCCTCCCCACAAAAAGGGGATCTACTCTTCTAGGATAGAAATTGCTCCTGATAAGAAAGACTTTGCTCTTTCCTTCCTATACTCAGGAGCAGTTTCTTTCATAGAAGAGTACATTCACCAGTGCTCCAGATAAGAAGGGGTAACATAGATAATCTAGGGATATATACCCATATTTCTCCATAAAAACATATTTTGTGACCTATCATTAGGACCGTCTCGTCGAGACGGTTCTAATGAGGGGTCACAACATATGTTTTCATTGAGAAATAAGAAAAATTATCTTAGAAGTATCTTCAATACCCCCTCTTATCTGTAGCTCTGATTCACCCATTGTGTGTGTGAAGGAGGGGGAGGGGGGAGGTCTGTTTACAGCCAAATTTGAAGATGTGTGGCAATAAAATCAATTCCTATTTTGCTACCAAAATATTTCTAATGACCGCATTATCCCTCTACACCTTCGACAGATAAAATATTGCTAAAAGATGTGTTTGGTCATTAAAAAAAGTATCAAATGAGTTACTTGATATCTTTACCGAACTCTGTTGTATATCATACCCTTGTAGAATACATGATATATTGGTGTTTTTCGGTAAAAACAATCATCCTCATGAGCAGGGTGTGCACTGCAGGCGAAGTTGGGCGATAACTTCGCCTTGGGGCTCAAAACTTCGCCCTAGGTTTCCCGAAAAGCGAAGTTCGAGTCGCCCTGTTTTTCTGGGTCGTAAGATCAATAATTCGTCAAAATGACTGGCGCCAGTATATCGAATTTCAATGCCAATTAACAAAGCCCCCTTTCATTTATCAGCGTTAATCCCCTCACCGACCCTGATTGAGCTTTGATCTCGATAGGTGTTGCCGACATCAAGTCGGAAAAATAAACACCTCGGCAAAGCCAACGGTAGTACAGTTAATCCACTAAGTGACGAGCGAAAGAGCTTTGATCCCGGTACGTTTTGCCGACTTAATCTATCCGTCTGCTTTGGCGGCAGGTGTAAAGCGCATTCTGATCATGGTCTTCACTGATTTCTTACGTTATGGTATAAATTTTCTTATCTTCCAACTACGGCGATAACGAGCAGAGTAGATATGACATGACAGTACTCACTTAGGCAGGCTTATAATGATCGTCGCAATTTTCGAAGTAAAGAATGTTAATGCTGGCCATGTAGACAAGTGCAGGACAGCGCATCAGGTTATGTTCTACATTGTTGTTCATAGAATTTTATGAATGCGAAAGTTCTGCGAACAGTGTAACCCCGACGCCGGGCTGCACTTTTCGCGAATGCATTACCCGAGACTTACTCATTCTCGTCGAATCGAGGTCTACGCTGTTGTCACATGTTCAGTATCATTTACGGGATGAACCGGCAAATGAACAATCTCATGTCTCAAAAAAACTAGAAAATTGTGTCTGTAAGACACTAATGATGCCCCCGTGCAGTGCCTGTCACAGGATATGTGTACATCCCTAAAGCACCTTTAAAGCACAAATGCTATTTACAAAGAATCCACTGAAAACATTTCACAAACTTTATACCCTATAGTGCAAAATGCAGCCCAAAATGACTAAGTTTAAAAGGCCATAATTCCTTCAGAATTATTTTTTTTCCTATCATAACCAACATGCACATCTTCACTGTATCCACAACAAGTCTCCAATGTCTGAAAAACAGCCAATGAAAATTGTGGGAGGAGTTGATTACACAAAGTACTTGCCCTACAATGCAAACATATGCCTAAAATGACTAAGTTCAAAAGGCTATAATTCTGTCAAAATCAATTCTAGCTCTAATAAAAACCCACATGCACATCTCCAATATGTCCATAACATGTATGCAAAGTTTGGAAAAGATCGATTGAAAACTGAGGGAGGAGTTGATTACACAAACTCCTTACCCTACAAATGTAAAAATTTGCCTAAAATGACTAAGTACAAAAGGCCGTAATTCTGTCAAAATCAATTCTAGTTCCAACCAAAACCCACATGCACATCTTCAATATGTCCACAACATGTATGCAAGGTTTGAAAAAGATCGACTGAAAACTGTGGGAGGAGTTGATTACACAAACTACATACCTTACAATGCAAAAATTTGCCTAAAATGACTAAGTTCAAAAGGCTGTAATCAGGGTTTTCCCGGACTCAAGATTGAGAGTCTCAGACCCCCAAAATGGTGTCTGGGACTCCCAGAAAAATAATCTGTGCATCCTCTGGGACTCTCAAAACAAAATCCATGTCCAAATTCAAAGTGATAAATTCTTATAAGAATTATATTATTCTTGGCACAATACAAAGTAATGATTTTCAAAATTAAGTATTTATGGAATTCTTATATTTGATTTGGACATTTTATAACGTTTTTCAGAGTACAGGACCCTTTATTTTTGGCACTGGACTCTTAAAAAATTGGTATGAGGGTCCCAAAAACTCCTTAATTACAAGGCCGAGGGAAAACCTTGTGTAATTCTGTCAAAATTAATTCTAGCTTCAACAAAAACCCACATGCACATCTTCAATATGTCCACAACATGTATGCAAGGTTTGAAAAAGATCCATTGAAAACTGTGGGAGGAGTTGATTACACAAACTGCATACCCTACACTGCAAAAATTTGCCTAAAATGACTAAGTTCAAAAGGTCGTAATTCTGTCAAAATTAATTCTAGCTCCAACAAAAACCCACATGCACATCTTCATTATGTCAACAACAAGTATGTGAAGTTTGAAAAAGATCCACTGAAAACTGTGGGAGGAGTTGATTACACAAACTCTATACCGTAAAGTGTGACGAACGGACGGACGGACAGACAGACTGACGGACGGATGGACGGACGGACAGACAGGAGCAAATCTTAATGCCCCCTGACTATCGTCACGGGGGCATAAAAAAAGCATGCAAAAATTGGCGACCAGTGCGAGTTACGGTACGCATTTAGATCAATGCAAAAGTGATTACCAAGCGTAAAACCGGTAGTGCAGTGGTTAAAGACGGTAACCATTGCTCGTTAATAGGTCAGACACGTTTGTCTAATCCCACTTGTTGATTTCGGCTTCAGATCAAAGGACGCCGCCTCTGACACGTGCAACTCAATGTGTCAGATTGAACCGAGAGACGGGAGAAGGTATCTTAATCCAGACACACGCTGATAGCAAAGACTCGTATCAGCCTGCGCAATATTGTTATGCTATTGGTGTTTCCTGACCGCTAATAAGGTCTTTGTGATATGAGCGTCACCGTTACCCTTTGAAAAGCGAATACTTCCGAAGAAGTTTATCAGTCTGCACTCTTCGCATGTTCCATAAGATACATTTTTATGTGGTACGGGTCATGAGTTCACCGGACTTCACATGCAGCGACAGTCCGCTGCGACTATAAATAGTTTCTATGTGTCGGGTTAGCTAAAATCTTACGCCATCTGAAACTAAAGTTAATCAGAGTCTTCCATTAATAGACTGTTCATCGACTTAGTTTTCATCAGACTTTGCGAGTGCGCATGCTAATCTGCGTCGTATGCACACGCCGTTAAGTACCTTTTAAAAGTAGCCTTCGAAGTGGTGAGATCGCTCCCATGCGTTTGGCATTGTGGGTGTGCAAACGTCCAAACCAGCCTGCGCAGTCTTGTCCTAATGGTCAGGTTTTGTTTCAATATACAACTAGTTGTCTCGGAACAAGAACACGCTATGTACGGTGCTGGTATAGAATTAACTTGAGAAAACTCAGACCGGCATTGAGCCGACGACCGAAATCGCGACTTCTGATCAAAGTTTTTCTGTACAAAACAAGCTATGGATCGGCGGAAGTTATATTATAGAGGAACAAGACTCGGATCAGCCTGCGTATCCGCGCTATCAGAATCTTGTCTTTTCGCATCAATATCTATGACTGCTGAGAAATATCTAGCCAAGACATACACTCTGAAGAGTCTCTGCAGATGCGCAAGCTGTTGGAGACTTCATTGCTACATTCAATGTCGCAACACTCTGATCGTAAGCAAACTTCAAAGACACCGCTAGACACTGATAACCGATCAGTGGCACGTGCAGATTTGTACAGGTGTGTCAGGAAGAAAGGTACTTGATGCATATGCGAAGAAAACTGACTAGATCAGCCTGCAAGTCCACACAGTCTTATCGGAGTCTTCTTTGCTCACTTTAAACGTGCATGAATGAACAACGATCAGTCTGCGCTGATGTGCAAATTTATTACGAATTGGGCCGGGAACAAAGTTACTGACAAGGTCATAACTTGTACTTTCAGTTTTGCGTTTTTACTCGGATAGGGCATGAAAAAATTACAAACGTCCCACTTCGCCTTGTTTCTTTTGAAGTCGCTTGGCTTCAGCTGGAAGGCGACTTGATGTCACTCGTTTTCTGGGGCCCAGTGCACACCCTGCTCATGAGATACTCTACCACTTTTTAATACATCCATACCAGTGTTGTATACAAGATTCTTGGAAAGACTATGACATACTGGTGCTTTTCCGTAATCCTATGCTTTGTGGTATTTCGGTGCTTTTCAGTAATCTATGGACCGCAAAATCTGTATTGTAATATTCATCTTGAAATGGAACGGTTAAAGAATGTGGTTATGTTATTGCACGGTGTTTCTGATTTTAGCAGACAGATTTATTATTTCTAATTTCTTGCTCCGCGGAAAATATGCAGTGCATTTAGTTTACATGACCTCCTCCTAATAATATTTTGTTCACTGCGAAAAGGAGCCATTTCACAAATGGGCGGGCCTAACTTTACAACTCTATTTGTATTGGTCGAATGCACAGGGCTCGAAATTTCCACTCGTCCGCTCGTATTTACGAGTAGATGGTCAGTCAGGATGAGTGGAAATTGTCACTTACTTGCCCTGCTGGACGAGTAGGTTTTTCCTCCATGAAAATTGTCTAATCATGCCGTTCAGGTAAAGCACTTTACAAATCAATCAAATTACAGCAAACGAATATTGTCCGTAAGGCAAAAAGCATGAAACCCCATAGACTTCCGCATCATGTTGTCGAAAAAATGAAAACGGAAATGGCAAACTGTAAATAAACAGTGCGCATGCGCATATCAAACATTGACCTGATGAGGATTCGCACCAACACGGTTTCGGCTAAGTTGTTTGCGCTCTATAATTGCATGATTATAAATGCATAATCCAGCTCAAATAGTTGTATAGGACATTATTTTTACGTACTATCTGGAATAAAGCAGGAAAAAATCTACTTTGATGCAGATTGGTTGGTTGGTTGGTTGATTTGATGCTTAACGTCCACGGTAAACAACTAAGGTCATGTCGGGATGGTTAGTTAACCTAACCACACTATTCCTGGGCAGGCTTAGACCTCCTAAGCGGTTAACTAGTACTAAGTGCACATAGTTTCGCCAGTAACTGACAACTGCCCTTCTTGAATCAGCGGAAGGAGAAACGAAAGTATGTGGCCAGACCCGGATTCGAACCCAGGACCTCTGACTTACAAGTCAGGTGCCCTACCGATTGCGCTACCCGGCCCGGCACTTTGATGCAGAAATCTTTATAAACGAAACCTCTTTGTACGATCCTGAATTGGGACGAAACCATTACCTACGGAAAGTACCTGAAATAACCGAGTGAAAATGAAAGTGAAAGTAGAATACGGACGAGTAGATTTTTGAAAGGACGAGTAAAAATTTGAAAGCACTTGCCCTGCAGGACAAGTACGTTCAAAAAAAATTTCGAGCCCTGAATGAACCTACTGACGATTTTGATTTAGATGGACATTTTACACAGTTGTCCAACTCTGTTACTACGTAAAAGGAAATTCAACGACTTTTGTTACAGGAATTATCAGGCAAGTACTTTAGCAGACGCTTCCACTCTTACTTGTTTTATGGATATGTATTTTAATGAGGCTTTTTGTATACTTTCTGTACACCTATGATTTCCAAGACAGAAAAAATAGGTAGTGGAATATTTTCATTCACTTTTTACCCCTTTGACTTGCTATTTGAAAATTATCTGCTATGTTACAGAAGTTAACCGAATCCATGTTCTATGTTACAGAAATTATCTGTTATGTTACAGCTATTCAACAAGACAGAATATATTATTTCAGATTGTTTACAGTCTATTTGCAAGTGTAATTTTTTCTTCCCTTCGACTACAAATGGATGGACATTCAACATTGACTGATTCAAGGTCAGGAGACAGACTTTCTATTGATTGTTGTCCCAGTAATATTCTGTTGCTTTTATAACCACATATGATTCAAATACATTTTGTATAGAACAAGGACTCAGACCAAAACTACTGAATTTCACAAGGAAACTGCATCGCATGGACTGAAACAGACAGAAGTGCAGCCATATGGTCAATATTGAACTTTCCGTTTGCAGTCATTTGCAAAAAAAAAAAATCAGTTCTGTTGTGTCTTCTTAGAACATCAGTTACATGTGGAAGGAGTATTTTTAATTCAGCTACAATACTGTATTGTTTTCCTTTCAATGGTAACAGGAATTCTCTGTAGGAATTCACTCATATCTACACTGGTGTCCAGTTCAGTGACTTCCTATTCAATATCGCTGCTTATAATCCTTTTGTCCAGCTTGAGCTTTCATTACTTTTTTTTCAATTTGTGCATAGGACTTTCACTGAATATATATGTCACAGGAATTGAAGTCTTTCAGATATGATATCAGCGGAAATGGCTGATGCATCAAATTGTATTTCTCTCTTCCACGAATGTTGAGGCTGTAACTTTATATTTATTGTTGTCAGGATTTTATCCAAGCAAAACAAATGCAGCTCTCTCATTTATATACCTTTTTAATGAATATTGGAGTCTGGGTCACCTGACTTAAATCGACAATAGTGGCGTCTCATTGTGACAAAATCACTTTTTTTTCATTATTCCATTTTGAAAATACATTCTCCTTTAAAAGCAAGAAACCCATGCATGACAAAATAGTCCTTAAGTGAGCTTAAAGCTGTTCACCTATTTCTTTTATAAAGGAACAAGTCTTGAGTTTTTAAATAAACTTTCTAAAATAAACCAATAGGCAAAAGAAATGTGGCACTTGCATCAGATTATATTATTCCCTCATACAAACTATAAGTAGTCCAAGATAACAAGAGCTCAAATCTGATTGAGGTCATTTTCTGTTATTAGACCATAATAATACATTGTAAAAGTCGGTCAATAACTGTAACCTACTCTTGAAAGTCTGTGTATAGCTGTAACAATGTCTGCTAATTTCTGTAACACATAATTTAAATAACTCCTGTTTGATTGTAAACTGATTATATCTGTGGGTGTTTTTTATTATAATACTGATGTCACATTTATAGACCAGCATGCAATATATAATTGTAAAACAAAAAAAATATGTTTATTATCCATTTACTGTAAAACTAACGCCATCAGGAGTTTATTACATTTTTTTCAAAACTATCTCTTAATTTATATTATTTAAATCTTAAACATACTGTGTTGTGTTCTCTGTCATATTTTATCAAAAATAAGAAATATATTTGCCATTACTTGAGATTTTTTACATTTCAAATCTTTTCTTAATGTTTTTAGTCGTTGAATTTCCGTAACGGTCGTTGAATAGCTGTATCACTGACAGTTTAATCAGTAAATTCCTGTAACAAAAGTCGTTGAATTTCCTTTTACGTAGTAACAGAGTTGGACAACTGTGTTTTAGTAGCAATATGCCATAGCAACTCCCAGGCTTGTCTCAGAACTGCTCACATTGTCAAAAACGGAGTGTGGTGGAATTCTGGGTACTTGGCCACAGGGCTCGGGAAAACCGGATTTCTTTCGGTCCCAGACCGAAATTCAGAAATTGGGACCGATTGGAAACAGCCCAAAGCCCCCAAAAATCGGTCCCATACTGGCCCAATACTTAGGAAATTTTCTCCGATTCGTCCGATAATTGTTACATACGGCCGTTTGATCTTGTCCCGACGTGTGAAATATCGCCACTGTCTTTAAAATTCTAGCACGTGTCATAACTAATCGGATTAACGCAGGTGTTAGCCAGACGAAAAGACCGCCTACGGGCCAATCGAGATTGTCAGTATGGAGCACTGAACCACATGTCGGACCGCCTACCTGTCAATAACAAGTGTCATAATGACGCGCACTCTTACGACAGTCTGTAAAACAACTTATCAAAATCACGATGACTGGGCTTTGGGATGAAAGGTGTCCATCTTGTAAAAAAATAATGGAACTATAAAATATGAAAATGGAAACGTCCATTTCACCGATTTTCCTAGTTGTATCGTCACATGCAGACCAGTGCGAAAGTAATGCCGATCAGTGCACAAAAATAGCGCATTTTGATCAGGGTCTACGCGATTATTATATTGGGTATAATACTAACGGTAGCGTTGATATGCAATTACCCGCTCGTTTATGGGTCAAGCACGTTTTGTCTTTGATGTAAAGATAATAGACGCCGCTGTGAGTATAACGTACGCAGTGTCATTCTAACTGTATGACGGCTAAAGGTACCTAAGTACACACACAGATGACTAACAATCGTATCAGCTAGCGCAACTAAGCAGTCAGAACGGTCTTTCTTGTTCGCATCTAACATGAATAATAATGAACGGCGACCTAGCGACAACCGAATACTTCGGTGGAAGCTAGTCATTATACGCTCTTCACGCGTTCTGTAAGTCACCATTTCTGACGCGGCCCATTCGGCGGCAGTGGAGGGGAAATTATGCAATTTGGGTACGTTAAACAGTACAACCATCATAACTTGGGCGAGTTAATGCTCAGGACTTACGTATTGTTCACAAACAAACATGACAGTCAATAATATTATTTCAATGCAATGGGCTTGAACAGGTTGTCTCCCCTGTCCACCTGTCAATCAAGTGTGATGTCTTCTATCACGTCCGCTTTGCCTACGAACACGTTCTAGTCTTGTATTTGCTTCTACATGAGTAGCTAAACGTCTTAAAATGTTTGAAACCAAGAACTCCACCAAACACAACAATGTACGACCATTGTACGGAAATCGGGATTAATTCATAGGACTTTGCTTGTTGTCATTAGTTTTCGTGACAGGTATCATTTTTTTCCAATGGAAATTAGTTAGGTGATGACGTCATCGGCTGGACCGATTCATTTTTCAATATTTCCCGAGCCCTGCTTGGCCATACAATAAATTCCCGCTGAGCAATGACCATGGAGAATTTCTCGCAAGAACAGTATAAATGAGATATTTTCTGTCCTAAAATTCTGAGCCAGAATAAGCCCTGTGAATAGGTAGCAAACAGTACAGTAGTGAACTGTATAGGTGCGAAACATCCGAAAACCTGCCCGAATATATGTTACGTATCGACTACCGACGCTTCCAAGTTTTCCACCAAATTTTCTGCCAGTTCGTTCAAGCTGTGGTGGTAAATTTCAATAACATCTGAAAATGCATAATTTCATATTTCCATTTTACCCTTTAAACTATCTAGCTCTCGGATAATCGATTCAGAATCTTCTCTTCGGCTAGAATTTCAGAAAAACTTTCACCGGAAACATATGTAGGCTGACTTGTTTTTTTAATTTTGGTACACTGACCAAAATGAAGATTGGGTAAGATGTGTAATCCGCACCCACGTTGATGTATAAGGTATACAGAGCTAGCGGTGATATTCATGTAAAGCTGGCCCAAGGATGTATAAAGATATGTCCCAGACCTTTAAACATTTTATGATGTGTGTGCCCTATCTTAAAAATTAAGTGATTCAAACTTAGAAAAATCTAAAAATAAACATTCAGGTGCACTTGGGAAAATGATGAGCAAGGCTGGCTTTGTGATGGCTGTGACAACAGATTTAAAGACCCAAATGATATGCTCCTCACATGTGAATACTGTGGGCGTCATAGATGTACTGGTTGTTTGAAAATAAGCAAAGCTGTATATAAGGCCATAAGTGGTCGAGTTGATTTACCATGGTTTTGTGGAAATTGCATTACTAATTCCCTGGAGAGTGTGATGTTTTACCTTATGTATGTTCTTATTATTTTTGGTTCGGTTTGGGTTGCTGAGTGACCACCTTTTGGGAACAAGCTGCTCACTCGGTTGGCCATATGTTCTCTGTATCTTGATTATTTGTAATCTTAGTTGTTTCCAACTATGGTTTGAGGGCTGGATTTGGATTTTGATTGTTTCAGTTCCTGGTCTTTGCATACTTTTTACTTTTAAAAATACAAAAACTATTGAAGAAAGATGCAATGAATTTTTCTCTGAGTTTCAGCAGAAAGTTGAAGAAAGAATGGCCAGTATTGAGATTGAAGTACGCGGCGTTGAATTTTCGTTGACATCCATGAAAACAGATATCGTGGAAGAAGTGAAGAAGGCTGTAGCCAGCACCCCGTCAGCTGTGCCAAGTTTTAGTGATGTGGTAGGGGTCCAGCAAGGTAAGAATGTTCCAGTCAGCACTGACTCCATTGTCAAACAAGCAACATCAGAAATGCAATCTAGATTTGATAGGAGAAATAACATAGCATTTTATAATGTCAAAAAAATGTGAAGGAAATTTAAAGACTGAGCATATTCAACATGACAGGGACATTATATATGATCTGTGTGCAGAAATTAATGTTTGTAAAGGGTCGGTCAAAAAAATCTAGAAAGAACTGTAAACGGTGAGAAGATGGTGGTCCCACGTATATTGATTGCAAGTTGTTCAGAAGAGGCGAAGGCTAAAATCATGAAACATGCCTATAAACTTAGTGAGTCTAGTACAGATTTTTTCAGGAAAATTGGTATCAGGCATGATATGACAAGGGAGGAACGTGCTAAAGAAACAGAATTGAAACAAGAAGCTAAAAGAAAACAAGAGGATGATGCAACAGGGAATTTTGTGTATTTGGTGCGAGGGCTGCCTTGGGAGAGAAAGGTGGTAAGGATAAGAAAGCAGCAAGGCGCAGTAGGAGGGGAGATGGATGCAGGTTAGACAGTAGAACCCAGAAACCTGTAAATAGTAATGTAAATACGTTAAAGTTTGATAAATTTTCAGTTCTTTTCTCAAGTGTAGATACGTTGAGTATTGATAAACTTTCTGAAATTAGAGCGAGGATATCGCTTATGCAGGAGAGACATTTATTATTATTATTTTCTGAGGTTAAACCAAAAAAAAATTAGATTTGAGAGAGAATTTTCTGAATATGCTATTGATGGCTATGAGATTGTACCACTTAACTTGAGTAAATCAGATACAGGCAGAGGAATGTTGGTATATATATTAAACACACTGAAGTACACTGTAGTGGATGGCGATTGTAACTTTGAGGAATATATATCAGTTGAAGTAACTTTAAATAAGGCGGATAAACTATTGTTCACTTCTATATATATAAGTCCGAATTCATGTGTTGAAAATAATTATAAACTTAATAGTCTATTAAAGAGTATAATGGATAAAAAATATACGCATACACTTTTTGTGGGAGATTTTAACTATCCAGGAGTTGACTGGGACTTTTGTTCAACTGATAAAGGGCCAGATGATGCAAAATTTGACTTTATAGAGGCTGTGAGAGATTGTTATTTGTACCAGCATGTCACCGAAGCTACGAGGGGTCGTAGTGTATGTAATCCTTCCTTGATTGACTTAATCCTCAGTAATTAACAAGCCATGGTGTCGGATGTACTTATAGATTCTCCTCTGGGTAAAAGTGATCATGCTGTTTTGACTTTTACATTTAATGCGTATTTAGATGGATCAGATAGAGAGAAAATAATATATAAATATGATAAGGCTGATTACATGAAAATGGGTGAAATGTTGACAGTTGATTGGGATTCTGTTTTGGAAAACAGTTCAGTTGATACGCAGTGGCAGTGTTTACATAGTAGACTTGTACCAGTGGTTGATGGGTGCGTTCCAAAATTATCTGTAAAACCGTCACAAAACAGGAAAGTTAGTAGAGGTGATAGAAAGCTTAGGTCAAAAGTGAAGAAGAAACAACGTTTATGGAATAGACATATTAATAACGGAGATGAAAATGCAAAACATGAGTATAACGGGCTGAGAAACCAGGTTCGGACATTAACAAGAAGATTGAATAGAAATCACGAAAAACATATTGTTCAAAAAGTGAAAAGCAATCCAAAGTGTTTTTGGAACTATGTACAAAAGAAAACTAAGACTAAAACATCTATACCGGAAATATACACAGATGATAAAAAAGTAAACATGACTAAATCAGATGGAGAGAAGGCCAATAGTTTGGCTGATTTCTTTAGTTCTGTTTTACTATAGACAGTGATACTGTTCACCCGGACGTAGGACCAGTTAAAGATATACCGGAATTAGACGAAATTTCAATAACAAGAGATACAGTGAAAAAGAGGCTAGATAACTTAAAAATAAATAAATCCCCAGGGCCTGATAGGCTTTACCCTAGGATATTGAAAGAGCTTAGTAATGTATTGTCGTACCCCTTGTCCACCATTTTCAATAATTCAGTGCAGTCTGGTGATCTTCAATTTGACTGGAGATGTGCTAATATAACAGCATTGTTCAAGAAAGGTGATAAGAAATGTGCTGGTAATTATAGACCTGTCAGTTTAACATGCATTTTATGCAAAGTTTTGGAAAGTATTGTGAGAGAGAATATTTTCGGACATATGCAGAAATTCAAATTATTTAGTAATAAGCAGTACGGCTTTATATCTGGGCGATACCATTCTTCAATTGTTAACAGTGCTGGATAGAAGGACGGAAATTTTGGATCGAGGTGGTTGTGTAGACGTGGCTTATTGTGATTTTATGAAAGCGTTTGATAAAGTTAGTCATCAGAAACTTATACATAAACTTAAGTTATATAACATTGGTCAGATGTATACCCGACGGATACAGGCTTTTCTTCAGGGTCGGAAACAACGTGTATTAGTAAATGGTGTTAGCTCAGAGTGGAAGGATGTCTCCTCCGGAATACCCCAAGGATCTGTAATGGGCCAATACTATTTGTGTTATACATAAATGATTTGCCAAGCAGTATATCGCCGGAAAGTGACATAATTCTCTTTGCGGATGACACGAAGATTTTCAAGGAAGTCCATAGTATAGAAGATTGTGAGCAGTTACAGTCGGATATATATTTGATGAATGAATGGTCAGAAAAATGGTTATTAAAGTTCCATCCTGAGAAATGTAAGACGATGAGAATTGGCAGAAGTAAAGTTGAAAATTATGACTATAAGCTTAGTGCTGATTTGAACCCAATGGTGAAAACAAATGAAGAAAAGGATATAGGTGTTATAATAGATGATAAACTCTCATTTGAAAAGCATATTAGTGAGAAGGTCAACAAGGCTAACTCAGTTATGGGTGTAATAAGGAGAACATTTGAATACTTAGATACATTAACATTTAAGACATTATATACATCATTGGTGAGACCGCATGTAGAGTTCGCAAATCAAATTTGGAGTCCATATTTAAAGAAACATATTGATATGATTGAAAACGTCCAGAAACGTGCAATAAAACAGCTATCAGGAATGTAGGAATTATCATATGAGGAAAGATTAAAGGTTCTAAATCTACCAACATTAGCATACAGAAGACTAAGGGGCGATTTAATTGAAACATACAAGATTTTAACAGATGAATATGACCCGGAAGTGTCTATGTTATTTACCATGAGGAATGAAAGTACAACTAGGGGACATAACAGAAAAATATTCAAAAAGAGGCCACGTTTAAATACAAGAAAGTATTCGTTTTGCTACCGAGTTGTGGATCTATGGAACCAATTACCAGAGGAAGTTGTGGAAGCCAAAACCAAATATTCATTTGAAAGAAGGCTAGATAGATATCCAGAAACCCAACCCATTAAATATGATTATAAATCTACATTTGTGTATAACACCACCGGAACAGACCAAGAAATAACAAGTGACGAAGACGTAGAGCTGGTGCCACAGGCTGGGTTCAGCCTTTTACCAGAAGAGGATCTGTAAGTATCTGTAAGTATCTGTAAACTTTTACAACACTGAAGAATCAGTGGTTGCCCGGGTTCTACTTAAGACAGATAAGGACTTTTGCCACCGAAAAGGACCGTAAAGAACTTTCGGGCAGCGAAAAAGACTTTTAACTGCCATTTTATGCTATAAATATGTTTGAAAATATACAATGGGTAAAATATCTTATTTCCAAACATAATAAATTTCTAGTACATTAAGAGAAGTGTTCAAAATTCAGCGTTTGCGATGTCCTTTTTCGGTCCATGGCATCTCTCCACTGACCAGAAGTTGAGTCCTTTTCGTTGTAGTAATATTTTTGTGTTGTTTTTTCAGGATGAAGATACAATTCACAATATTACTATTTAAGAAATTATTAATATATCATAATGATATTAGAAAATATAAAACGTATGTTTTACATAGCAGTGGCGGATCCAGAGGGGGTTCGGGGGTTCAAACGAACCCCCTCTTCAGCCTTAATTATTTCATTTTCATGGGGAATTTCAGGAAAAATTGGCACAACTGCACAAATCGAACCCCCTCCTAAGCTAATTTGAACCCCCATCCAAAATTCCTGGATCCGCCCCTGCATAGCATTTAACTGCAAATACAACTCCTTTTCGGTGCCCAAAAGTTCTTTTCGGTCCTTTTCGGTGGGGGAAGTCCTTTTCTGTCTTAAGTAGGACCGGTGGTTGTCCCAAGAGGGCGAGAAAGATTTTCTACAAGAACAATTTGGGATTTTAAGAACCGTTAAAAATATATAAGGCAGCAAAATAAACGCCGTAAAAACACAGAAACAAACAGATATAGGTCTTACCAGTATTGTATTCATGCTCAACTTTATAGCACTCTGGTCCAGACGTACGGTCTGTACAGCTCAAGATGTTGAGTGAGCACTAGTCCCTCGTGCGGAACTCGCACGTGACCTATCTTCCATCCGTCGTCGGGGAACCGCCTGGCGATGTTCAGAAGACCTCTTGTTGGAATGAAGGATCCCCGAAGTAGACCCCAAGACTCTTTCCCTTCTTTGAAGACTGAATCAACGAGTGGTGAACTATTAGTATTTACGTGGCCAGTAAGTGGTGTTATAGGATTAAGGA
This sequence comes from Ctena decussata, assembly GCA_963989385.1. Lineage (NCBI taxonomy): Eukaryota > Metazoa > Mollusca > Bivalvia > Lucinida > Lucinidae > Ctena > Ctena decussata. The sequence continues at coordinate 18,299,457 of OZ022508.1, forward strand.
TTTATGTTAAAATATAGAGGTAGAATGTACGTTTAGAAGAAATGGTCCCTTAAGATAATGTGCCAAAGTAAACTGGTCCCAAGTTGTCAATATATATGATTACTGGTCAGCTATAGTCTTTCGTGGGCTGTGATTGTTCCGCCCATCATAAGCCGTATAACAAATCGTGTCCTTTCGGATTGTCTTGAGCCGATAATACACGGTTTACCATTACGTTCCCTGGCCATGTGATTTGTTAGTTTGGTCCATTCAAAATTGTATCGGATCTACGTCATGACGCGTCATGGCTACTCTTCAATGACCTGACAGCGTGGTTATGTTTGAAAAAAAATTTTGTCATAGAAAACATTACATGCATTGTAATATCAATAGTAAATATTTATATTAGACCCAAATAAAATTCCTGATGTAATAGCTACAAAAGTAAAAAGTATGCAAAGACCAGGAACTGAAACAATCAAATTCCAAATCCAGCCCTCAAACCAAAAACTAAATATCGCATGAGCTCTCGCTAGATCTCACGGTCAGATTTTAGTGATGACCTGTCCATATATGCGTAGCTATAAGGGGAAGGAACCAGTCTAGTGCCAAAGTAATTGTGTAGTTAAATGCCTTAAATTGAAATTGATGCTAACTGAATCTTACTGTGGAACTAAACTTTATCGTCATTTTTTGTAAGTAAAAAGTCCTGTCCCTACAATGCAACTACCAGTAAATATTACTTAGTAATTGGTTAGTGGAACACCTGTCACTATATATCTATTTGACCAGAGGTGTGCTTGGCACCATAGAGTTTACATGAGTGGAAACACTGCCATTAATAATTTATCTATTTTAATGGAACACTTGCCACCTAGATAACGTATATCAAAGGAAAATAGAAAATGATGAAAAGAAGTATTTTGTATGAATACAAAGATATAGTCACTACATTGCATGCTGCCAGGTAAGGGTATTTCTACAAATCAGTTAGAGGGGAACAGTCGCATAATCATTGCAAGTTCTGAGAAATCACTGAGTATAGTGCAGAAGTTAAATAGTTAAACAAAATAAAACAAATAAATGTTCTAAAATGTGCGGACCCAATTATATGAGAAAATGCACTGAAAATAAACGAGATAATAGAATATATAGCTCAATAACAAAACCGAATATACTGTGACTAAATGATTCTAATTCCATTGTTTTTGTTATGTTTTGTTTTTAATAGTTTGACAAACAAAAAAGGGTCTAGGAATCTGAGATATGCTGGTAAAGATTCACAGAGGCGACTAATTCAAGAAGAGCAGTGAAAGACTCCATGCATGGCTTGTGGTAGATGCTAGCAGGAACCAGAACCGAATTTACGTCTCACCACTGATCATCTGATGCCGTCCATAAAATCTTTTCATTTGTTTCCCACAACTCTCAGAGGTCTGGCCGTCTATGCAGGCAGTGACTGGGTTCATACCCAAGATATTTGAACCCCCTAGAACAATTTTAAAGAGTAACTACACTTCAGGAACTGACTGAATCAGATCCCAAACCCTATCCCCAACATCAAAGGGAAAGATTGACAAAGACATCCCAACAAACAATAAATTACAAGTGATAAGCCGAGTCAGCAGCTCTTTCCCAAATAGATGGCAACTCAGCTATCTTTATTGAACTAAATAATTTAGACCAACAGACGGGTTACAACGGACTAAGCAAATTATATGAAAACATTTAACAATTATTTTTTACCTACTTTCTATTTTTATGATAGAAGGATTAAACTGAGAACACAATAAAAGTAAAAAGTATGCAAAGACCAGGAACTGAAACAATCAAAATCCAAATCCAGCCCTCAAACCATAGTTGGAAACAACTAAGATTACAAATAATCAAGATACAGAGAACATATGGCCAACCGAGTGAGCAGCTTGTTCCCAAAAGGTGGCCACTCAGCAACCCAAACCGAACCAAAAATAATAATAACATACATAAGGTAAAACATCACAGAAACTCTGACACCATAAAACAGGCAACAAAGAACCACAACAGAACTACCGCCTTGGAACGGTCAGTAATGAATTACTGGGGGGCTTAAATCGATTTTACAGGCCCAACCTCACCCTCAGTTTCTGAAGTGGTACAAAACATTTAGTTGGCTGTGATAACCCTCTAACTCGTCAATGAATCATCACGGTAAACACATAAATCAAATTTCAACACCATGAAGAAGCAAAGACGAGGACTCAACAGATACAACGGGCCGTCTGACAGGTGGAGATCCCTGTCCTGCCAAACAACCCCACTGGAAATCTGAAGCATAAGAAGGTCACCAGTTGAGCCCCGGTGGACCAAGCAACAGACAAAAAGGCTCCGGTCCCAACCAACTAAAATATATAGCTTTAGGTCGGGGCCATCATAGAGTCTGACGACCGATCCCCCGGTGTGCAATTAAAGAGTGCAGCAAAGCTATCAACCGTGATTGGGTTAATCACTAAGCATGCAGACTGTCGCATAACATTTAAATTATAGCCAATACGTTTGTGACGTATTATTATTTTTCGGAATTGATCAGAAAAATCAGTCCTACCCTTAATCTTTTTGAATTTGTATACTAAGTCACCATAAAATTCTGGTTCCGATAGGCCTTGGTGTAAAAGAAATTTTAATCCGACATCAAATTTTGAAACCAATTCATGGTGTCTGCGATAGAATTTAGAAAAAGCCTTTCTAAGCTTATGATACCGATAGCCCTGTTGAAGAAGTTTAGCAGTTAAACATTTATTACGAGCATTAAAGTCATCTACATGACTACACACTCTAGCAAATCTTATAAGTTGAGAAATATACACTCCATAAGAGGGACGACGTGGAACGTCACCATCCAAAAATGGAAAATTAACTATATCAAAGTCAAAGTCATCACGTTTATCATAAATTTTAGAAGATACAAAACCGTTAGAAATAGATAGATGTAAATCCAAAAAGGGGGCCTCGGTATCTGAAGTATTAGCTTTATTCAATTTAAGTTCAGGTGGGTAAATTTGGTTAACCATGCTTTCAAAATAAGGATTATCAATATTCAGAAGATCGTCTAAATATCTAGAGGTTGAGTTAAATGCCTCAATGATATCAGCTTGATTATCAACAGAAAGAGAAGTCATGAAATCTCTTTCATAACAAAATAAAAACAAATCGGCCACAAGAGGAGCACAATTTGTACCCATCGGAATACCAACAATTTGTCTGTATACCTTATTACCAAATCTGATGTAAATATTATCTAAGAGATATGATAAGGCGTCACATACATTCTGACATGACCAAAGACTATATCCTCTATATATTTTACGGTCAGTAGAAGTGAAAAACGCTTTCTTATCGTTACAGGCAATATAAAGGGTATCTTCATTTTTGGAGAACTTTTTGAAGGCCCTCTCAATCAAATCAACAAGTTTTTCCTTTATTAAATTATGGGGTAATGTGGTATAAAGAGTAGAAAAATCATAAGTGGACAAACTAGTCGCACGGAACCCTCTTGACTTCAGTTTACTAAGTACCTCACCAGAATTTTTTATAGACCAAAACATATTTTTCCCTGACCTCTCATACACTGTCTCATAGTACCAAATGACACGAGATTAAACAGCACCGAACATAAAACAAATGCAACCGCAACAAAAGTACCGCCTTGGGACGGTCAGTAATAACTACTGGGGGGTTTCAACCGGTTTTACTGGGCCCAAACCTTCACCCTCACCCTCCGCTGCGGTGCACACAATTAGTTGGTAGTTCGGTTCGTATGGAGGTCCCTTAACTCATCAGAGAGTCATCACGGTCAACAATTAAGATCAAGAAAAGACCGTGATGAAGCAAGGATGAGGACTCGACAACCAAAACGTGTTGAGACACCCGGAGATCTCTGGGGCGTCAGCAACACCACTGGAGTACTGGAGCAAAAGACCACCACTTGAACCCCGGTGGGCCTAGAAACAGACAAACATCCGGCCCCAACCAACTAATATATAGCTTTATGTAGGGGCTATCATAGAGTCTGAACCCCGACCCACCGGCGTGCAATTAAAGAGGATAGCAAAGTTGTCAACCGTGGTTGGGTTAACCACTAAGCATGCAGACTGTCGCATTACATCTATGTTATAGCCAATGCGTTTAAATTGTATGATAATTTTCTTACATTGATCGGGAAATTCTGTTTTCCCTACGATTTTGCGTAATTTATATACTAAGTCACCATAAAATTCAGGTTCCGATAGGCCTTGTTGCAAAAGTGACCTTAACCCTATATTATATTTAGAAACCAATTCAAAGTGTCTACGATAAAATTTAGAAAAAGCTTTCCGAAGTTTATGATACCGATACCCCTGCTGTAAAAGCTTGGCAGTCAAACTTTTATTACGAGCATTGAAGTCAGCCAGATGACTAGACACCCTAGCGAAGCGAATAAGCTGAGAAATGTAAACACCATAAGAAGTGGTGCGGGGAACATCACCATCCAAAAACGGAAAATTAACAATGTCGAAATCAAAATCATCGCGTTTGTCATAAATTTGAGATGAAACAAATCCATCTAAAATAGATAAATGTAAATCCAAAAATGGGGCCTCGGTATCAGAAGTATTTGCTTTATTTAACTGCAATTCAGCAGGATAAATTTGACAAGTCTGATTTTTTTTGCGTCTAGGCCACAAGTAATCCGAATTTCACACTTTCCAGCATAAGAGAAATGATGAAATCAAGCAGACGCGGAAAACGAAAATCATCCATAATTGGAGCACCTTCACTGCTAGACAACATACAAGCTATTCGAATCAGCAAAGTAGTCCCCTGTGGAATCGTTATATGTGTGAAAGTGGCCAAAGTACCCAAATCGTAAGCCCGAACTCGTAAGTCATTTAAATACTGACAATTCCGGTATATTTTAGATGCACAGATATGGATACCAAAATAGAGGTGTGATCAGGTGCTCGCGAGTAGTAAGCATCACCTGCCTACTATAATACACCCGCCATATCTATGTATCAGTGGAAAAAAGTCAGTGTAAAAGAAAGTCCAGTATTTGAAAGTTTAACTAAGCTTCGGCTGAGGCAATCAATTCTGATGAGTTAGGGACCTCCATACGAACCGAACTACCAACTAATTGTGTAATTGTGTGCACCGCGGCGGAGGGTGAGGGTGAAGGTTTGGGCCCAGTAAAACCGGTTAACGCCCCTCCCCCCCCCCCCCCCCCCCGTAGTTATTACTGACCGTCCCAAGGCGGCGGTACTTTCGTTGCGGTTGCATTTGTTTTATGTTCGGTGCTTTTTAATTTATTGTGTTCTTAGCTTAACCCTTCTATAATAGAAATAGAAAATAGGTATTAATAGTTGTTAAATGTTTTTCGTATAATTTGCTTAGTCTGTTGTAACCCTTCTGTTGGTCTAAATTATTTAGTTCAGTAAAGATAGCTGAGTTGCCACCTATTTGGGAAAGAGCTGCTGACTCGGCTTATTAGTTGTTATTTATTGTTTGTTGGGATGTCTTTGTCAATCTTTCCCTTTGATGTTGGGGATAGGGTTTGGGATCTTATTCAGTCAGTTCCTGAAGTGTAGTTACTCTTTAAATTTAGAAACGGCCATATTTTAGGGATCAACGAGGTCATAGTGTTCCCCCATAAAACTTTTTAACTGTCGACGATATAATATAGTTCACAGAGCAATCAACAAAGAAAATTGACCACCCTGTGATAAGAAAAAGATATTAGTACTTTGCGCACATTATATTACATGGACAACATACAAGCTAGTAAAGGCGTCAAACGAATGCAAAATACCAATACGATTATATTGACAATGTCGCCAATGTAAACCAAACCTCAGAAGGATAGGTACCATTGGAACGTACTGGGGCCCTATGCGATGTAAACACAGAGGAACATTTTACTGAACTGACCTGGTAATATTAGAAATAGAATTATTAGAATCAGAATTTCCATTTAATTAATGCTAAAAAGATACATGCTAGTTACAGAGTCCAAAATTGTGTATGCATAACTAAGTAAAAAACTGTGTATTTTTTCTCTATTTTCAGTTTCTGAAAAAGACGTAGAGTGCATAGTTTTTCATAGATAACAGTATCAATTTGATGTCAGCCTGTCACATTTATAGACAATGAGTAGCCAATATACTCTATTTCTATTCTATTTCTATTCTATCCCATGGCCTTACTGGGTCGTTGGGGCACCACAGATAACTTCGAAACAATACCTTTCCACCTTGTCCTGTTTTCAGCTGCCCTAGTTGAGCTGGCAAAATCCATCCCTGTCCACTCTTTAATATTGTCTTCCCACCTCTTCTTCTGTCTGCCTCTTCTTCTTTTTCCTTTCACTGTGCCCTGTAGAATCGTCTTTGTTAAACCAGAAGACCTTGTGACGTGGCCAAACCACCTTAGTTTCCATTTCTTGACCAGCACCAGGAGTTCATCATATTCTCCAATGGCTGCTTGGATCTTCCTGCGAACTTCCTCATTGGTTATACGGTCCTTGTACGAAATGTTCAGTAACCTTCGGTAGCATCTCATCTCAAATGCCTGCTTCTTTTCTCTAACTCTGCTGTCAGGGTCCATGATTCACAGGCATACAGAAATATGGAAATGACAAGGGAGCGCATAAGTTTCACCTTTGATCCAAGAGATATGTTGTTATCTCTCCAAATTAGTTTCAACTTGGTAAGAGCTGAAGTAGATTGTGCAATCCTTGAGAGAACCTCCTGTTTTGAGCCATCATCTGAGACAACTGCTCCAAGGTATAACAATATACTAGCTATTCTCAAACACTGCCTACAGCTGCACCAGATTAATTAAGATTGCGAATAGTGTACAAACTATTCTAGCATAATTGCAGACGCATTCAATAAAATTCTTAAAATACTGCGCAAGCAATCACTATAAGCAATTCGGCTTACAATAATTATGTATGCAGTATATAAAAATATTCCATGTACACAACTTGAGCTATCAAAAAACAGCTATCCTGACGTCATGGAATGAACATAGAACAGAAAAATGATTCAAAATGGCCACTGTTACACAATGACAGTCATTTTTACACAACATACAAGCTAGGGCAAAAATGACTGTATACCAAAAATGATGACAGTCATTACTACACAACATACAAGCTAGGGCAGAAATGACTGTCGAATAAAATAATGACGACAGTCATCTTTACCCAACTTACAAGCTAGAGCAAAAATTACCGTATAACAAAAATACACATTATACAAGCTAGAGTAGATTGACTGCCAAAGCAAATGCAGTTGGGGTCTCATTAAATGAAGTTTGGACCCTGGTCAGGGACCTTCCATTTAGTTTTCTTTCGCTTTCTGGCCACGCCATCAAGTTTGGAATTTATACTCAATATGTCAGGCATTGTATGTTATGTAATGCTGTGATCTGACAGGCCATTCATAGTACTTGAATGTACTTGTTTACACCTAGCATCTGAAGACTTAGACCAATCCCTTTCCCTCAAATTACCCCTGGGAGAAATCTCTGGTGGTTTGATGCACTTTCCATCAGCGAGGTTCAGGAGATTTGCTTTGATATCAGTGCTATCATCAAACGGTTTGATTTTGGATGCCAGGGTGCTGGAAGAGGTAGCACTATATCCGCCTTCTGCTCTACTTGTGAAGAAAGCACTGTCTGGAGGAAGGGGTGACAGACTGTTGAAACTCTGTGGTACAGATATTTCAGTAGGGTTTTCATGTGGAGTTATCTCAGTATGAACCAGCTGCTGGGAGAAACAACAAGGTTCTGTTCCTACTGTTTGTGTAAAAGGGGCTCTGATGACGGCAACCTTTGTTTCACTTTCATCCAACTGTTGAATTTTATCTGACTATTGAATGAAATAAGCATTATCTTGATCTACCTTAGTTATGTCTTGTGAATGAGAGTTTGTTTTAAGTGACAATTTTGGATCCCTAGGCATGACTGGTGTAGTGCAAGGTGGAGATCTGCTCCCAACTTCCCCTATTCCTGCCTGGACTTCCTTATTGTCAGCAAGACTGACCGAGGCACAGAAATGATTCCTATTTCCATACAAAAATAAATTTAGTTCCTCAGCTTGTTCTCTGATGCCTTGCATTAATTCAGCATGAGTCAGGCTGCCTGAATTCCCCTCATTTTCTTCAGAGGGGCCTACATTGCCAATTGTTGCCAAATCTGCTCGCAGCACCAATTATTGTACACGTGCTTACCTTTATAGAGCTCTGTACAAGAGCTTCCCTGATCTCAGGTCCTGGTGAATGATCGTCCTTTGACGTATCACCTGTAAACAATTCTGATTCTTAAGAGATGGACGTGGAGTGAGCGCAAGTCCCTCATGCAGAAATCGCGAGTGACATAGCTTTGGTGATTTCCGTCTGTCGTCGGGGAATCACTTCTCTCTATCTCTCGATACTGAGACGATCATTTTCTGATCATTACCTCAGGTGTGGTGTATGGCTTTGCGAGGCTCGGAAGATCTCTTGTTGGGTTGATCCAGAAGTTCACTGCACGCTTATTCATCGTAGCATGATTATAAAAATCATATCAAGCTGCACTGTCATTCAATTCTGATTTACAGAATAAATATATAATTGGAATCTTTTTTCTTTCCAATTATATAGACGTTCAAAGTATGCCACCGACGCCATCGCGCCGCACGTCAGAATAACGTTAATTACATGAACATAATTTTCAAAGGCAATCACAAATCAAAATCAAACTAACCCGCCAAATCAGCTGAAAATTTGATACGATGACGAAATATATTTCTGTCGCCCACTGTTGTAATTTTAATATCGTCACTGCAGTTTGAAGTTTGCTAGCTAGCACTAATGCTTGTTACTGCCAAGAGTAAAAATGTTGATTTCTGACAAAAACGCGTCAGCTGATATGTGCGGTTTTGCCTCGAATTTGGAATATCACCTCTAGAGCTGTTTAGTTAGACATGGGGTGAAATAATAGTTATTATGAGGTTTGTTTAAAGCTGCAATTAGCGCGATACGCGTGCAGATAAGTCGCTAGAGGATAGTCTGAAAATCGGAAGGCCTTTATGTGCAATGTCAGACAAAAAAAAACGTCACTCTTGTTTGGACCCCATATATGAAGATCAATGTTCTCGAATACTATGTAAAATTCTTACAGTTGAGTTGCGGGGCCCTTCAAGTAATATTAAAGATGAGATAAACATGGGTGAAGAGACATTAGTACTATGCTGGAACAGCGAATATGCTACTTTGGACATGACACAATATCGAAATTTCGTCTTGTGCGTCAACAACGTCATTGACGTGCGGCGCGTTTCGTTACCATGCCTTCTGTCTATCTCGATTTCTCAGTTACTGTGCACTGTATTTCTATGACACTTTCAGCCCATAATGCAAGTAGATTAAGGTACTTGAATACAAAATTTTATTTGCCTCCCTTTATTCTACATGAATCTATAGCTACAGAGACATTACTTCTGGATCAGCCCTCGTATAAAGGATCTCCGAAGTAGGCTCACAACACTAGTTAAAACATACAAAAAACTCGTACATTTCATGTTATTATGATCAAGAACACGAAAATCCCTTCTCAAACTGGGTAAAATGTATAACCCGCACTAGTGATAGAATACCCGCGTTGAGACGTAAAAATTCCCGAAACACTTATGTAGCAGGAAAGAATTCGTCTTTAAGAAAAAATGAAGCCAATCACTCATATTGTTAATCTTTCGATCCAATCTGGTACTGTCCCTGGTGCTTTGAAAGATGCAAGAGTTTTCTCTCTTTTTAAAAAGAATAAGAGATCAGATGTCAGTAACTATCGGCCTGTTAGTGTCCTTTCTGTTGTTTCAAAACTTTTGGAAAAATCTGTATATGTCCAACTGGAGGGTTATTTGATAAAAAAAAAATTATTGAATTAACTTCAGTCAGATTTTCGGAGTAGATTTTCTACAGATACTCGTTTAACATATTTTCGGAGTAGATTTTCTACAGATACTTGTTTAACATATTTGACAGATTTCATTAAGTATCAGACTTCTAAAGGCTTGTTTACTGGAGTGGTATTATTGGATCTTCAGAAAGCTTTCGATACTGTCGATCATTTGATTCTCTGTGACAAACTTCGTGCAATGGGTGTATGTTCTGTGGATTGGTTTCAGACGTATCTTTTCAGGTAGAAATCAGTTTGTTCAAGTAAATGACACAAGTTCGGATTCATCCCCCATAACATGTGGCGTTCCCCAAGGCAGCATATTAGGTCCTTTATTGTTTCTTTGCTATGTAAATGACAATGGAAATTAGCATTAGTTCTGAGTGTAAACATCTTTTATATGCTGATGATAGCGCTATCTTGTTTTCGCACAAAAACCCTGAAGTGATTTCGAGGAAACTTAGCTCAGAACTGGAATCTTGCAGTAAATGGTTGGTTGACAATAAGTTATCCCTGCATCTTGGTAAAGCGGAATGCATTTTGTCCTCCTGACCTGGTTTACGCCGAGTCTGTAGACGTCTTCAGCACACGTCTACAGACACTTACAGCCTAGACGTCACAGCAGTTTTATGTTTTTAACCTGTATATACGATGATGCTTTGAACCATTTTGCTGACGTCACTTCCCGTGATGCTTCGTGCCCTGGGCAGTACAGAAGTAGAAGTAGAAGTGTTTGGCTCAAGGAAAAAGCTCAGAAAAGTTTAGAATTTTGGTATTGATTGTAATGGACATTCCATTTAAGCTCAAACTTCAGTCAAATACTTGGGCGTAAACTTGGATAATTTCTTATCAGGGGAGGCAATTGCGAATGGTATCATTCAAAAGGTTAACTCTAGATTAAAGTTGCTTTATAGGCAATGTTCATCTTTAAATGAAAAAACTAGGAAGTCTTTATGTTCTGCATTGATTCAGTGTCACCTAGACTACACGTGTTCATCTTGGTATGCTGGCTTGACTAAAACATTGAAGAAAAAACTTCAGATTTCTCAAAACAAAGTGGTTCGATTCATTAAAAAACTGGGACCTCGTTCTCATATTGGGTATTCAGAACTGGCCAGTGTTGGATTTCTCAAGTTGAAAACAGAGTCAAACAACTCAGGCTTAATCATGTGTTTAAGATTTCCAATGGCACTTCTCCTTCATATTTATCGGATCATTTTCGTAAGGTATCAGAATCTCATGGGCAGTTCTGAAAATTATGTTGTTCCCCGAGTATCTAATCAGGCGATTTCAACCTTCTACTTTAATGGTATAAAGGATTGGAATAGTTTACCTTCTGAAATAAAAAGTTATGTAAGTTTCAACATGTTTAAAACTTCAGTTAAAAGACACTTGAACTCACAAATGCAGCTTATGGAAGACAATATATTTTGCTATTATTAGATCACTATCATTTGCATGTAGGTAACTTAAGTTTGTGTCGAATCCCAGTGACAGTCCACTATCTTGAATCTAACCAATTAGGACCCAATTGGAAATAAACCTTCGGGCTTTCATGGGTTATCCTAGGTTTCTTCAATATACATACTACTTCGGTACTTTTGTTTCAAGCTCCACTTTATTTTAGGGCTTGTACATATTTTCCCTTCGTTTTTGGTCTCCAAATTCACCCTAGTTGGCATTTCAATTCATTTTTTTTTATTTTCACCATTCATACCCGTGGTCCACCATCTGCCCTGGGAGCATTGTTCCTCGGGAGATGGGGGTGGCTCGTGGAGAAGCCTCATTGACGGTAACACTCCGTGCCAGATCCATCGATGAGTCAGTATTGTCCATGAAAACTCACTGGATTTTTCCCATGGTCCGCGGGTGTGTGTGGTGAAAATTATCTACAATCTGTTTGAAGTCACCAAAATTTAAATTTTTATTGAAATCAATTCATCGTATATAACTCTAGTCATTTCTTCATGTAACCAGAATTGTGATATTTTAAAAGACTTTAAATCATAAAAATAAGTAAATACGTACTTTCCTATTTTACAGATAGATATACATATATATTATTTACTTAAAAGTCATTTTACAAAGTGCATAGTTTTATAAAACTACTCATATATCTTAAAAGTTTAAATTTCAACCATTTTTATGTAATTGTTGTATTATTGTTGTATGTTGTTTTTACCGAATAAATATCAATCAATCAAGGGTTCATTCTAGCATATGCCCCCTTTACTAAAGATAAGTTCTGTTGTCATTCACCAGCGAGGTTTCAAAGCCGGTTTATTTCTTTTTTTTATGTCGAACCGCTCATGACCATGTCAGGATAAATTTCAGATAGAAATCCAATACGTAATTCGGCTTTTTGCCGTACCACTCCTGCTCCATCGAACCGCTCATAAATTCCGAACAGAAATCCGTGACGCCACTCGCTGCATGCGCTTTGCTTGGGAATGGCGAACCCCAATTGAACGGGTCGCGTAATGTCGATAGAAGGGGACCAACTAAACAAAAAAGATGGCGGCGCCCTGAAAGGGACACATGAAATAAAGCCGAACTCAATAAATTGCTTTTCAGAGGCCTTAACAGTCAGTGACACCCTAAACAACTTGAGTGAAAATGTTAATGAAAGTGTGAAAATTCAAGATGGCGTCAATGTTGCTGATGACAATGACATTTCAGGTGGTCTGTCAGAAAATTTACATTTCCTCAGTGAGGAAATTGACAACTATGATAGAGCAGTCGTTGAAAACAATACCGAATGGTTGAAGTCTAGATGTAGAAATATTGATAATGTTGTTTTGGAACTAAATGCTTCAGTCGCTGATGTCAGCCTGCCACTGGCTGTCAGTGAAGTCAGCAGTGAGATTGACAGCCTTCCAATACTGACAGCAGGAGACATTGTCACAGACAAGGTGGACAGCTCACACACGGGAATGACACTGCCATATGAGGCTGATTCAATTATCGTTCCACCCTTGGGTTCAGAAGGCAGTAGTGTTGCAGGTGATACTGTATTTCTCCTTCAGCATGATTTGAATGGTAGTCAGAATATTCTGCAGAATGTTCCTGCTCTAACTCTGGATTCCTCTCAGAATGTATCAATTGATGGTTCCCTGTCTACTCTTTCCTCAACAGCTGACCTTGGTATTGACAAAGAAATGTTTTTACAAGTAAATAAAAGTTTACAGCCCTTTGAATTTCAAAATGTGATAGAGGAAAACCAGTCTAACGTTGTTATAATACCACAAGAAGATTTGAATGCACCAGAAAATATATGTACAGAACCATTTGGTGACTCAAATATGAGACTGTGTGTAAAAGATGGAGTTTTATCGATAGTTTCTACCAATTCAGAGAAGATTGATGAAGCAAGTGCAATATTAGGAGAATGTCTGAGTGAATCTGCAGACATTGCAGAGGGAACTGTTAGGATCAATGATGAATCTCACCCAATTCAAGAAAGCCAGACAGTCCATGATACACAAGTGGTCTTAGTTAATCCAGTAGAAGCAAAAAGCATACCACAGACATCAAAAGCGGAAGAGAAAAAATCGCAACCAGATTTCAGCCTTGCAACAATCTCAATATCTAACGACAAAGAATCAAATTCAACAAAGATTCTGGTTGACACTAGCCAGGGACAGCGGCTCTATCAGATTAATGTGGCTGACTTCCTGAATCCAAAGATACAGAGGATGCAGACAACAGCATCTCATGTTGTTGCTATACCATATCAAGAAGTTAAACTTCAAGTGCCTGTTGAGCCCAGTCCAGAGAAAACAAGCGAAGCAGGTGGCTCAGGATCCAAGTCTCAAATACAAGGTGTCTCACTTTATTCAGATCATATATTTAAGGTAAATGGGTACACTTTCAAGGGAAGCCACTCTTCCATTTCTCCCTTCCTATCAAAAAGGCTCAACTCAAGAAGAGGAGCAAATTCTATCCTTTTGAGTGAACTCTCAGAAACGCTTCATTATTCAGGAAAGCGAAGAGGAGTATTTGATGATAATTGAGGGATAATTTTAATTATTTCTCATTGAATCCATATGTTGTGACCCCTCATATGAACTCTCGTCGAGACGTTTCAGATGAGGGGTCACAACATATGTTTTAATCCAGAATTAACAAAAATTATCCCTAATTATCACCCAATACTCCCTCTCATCTAGGGCTCTGCTTCATTTCAGGAAAGCAAAGAGGAAGGCAATAAAAATTGATGCCTTTTGTAAAAAAAAAGGTGGAAAAAATATGGAAGTGTACCGGTACACCTTAATACTAGCATTCATTCGACAAACTCTTTAAGTATGATGGAGTTTTCATGGTAATAGAATGCTGGAATTGTTTTTAAGCCTTCTCCATAGAAACATGTTGTGGACCCTTATTTGAATAACATCACCAACATGATTCTTATGATACTAACAATACAAGAAAATGACTAATTACCATCAGAACTCCACCATACAAAGAACATTGAGAAATGTAGATGCTTTTTTTTTAAAATAATGTTAATTTTTGCCTCTGCTATTAAAATATGATTACTGACAGGCTGATAACTCTTGTCAGTACAAGGCAGTCAGTGTTGAGCTTGAAATTCATGTTGTAATACATCATAACGTACACCACTGGTTAATGTTGGGCATAGCCGTTTAAAGCATTCATGCTGTGGTCATAGAACCAAAGAAGACATTGTTGAAGATTATTCAGACTTTGGAAGTTTAAGGTAAAAATGGGTATCGTATTTCTTCGACTATAAGACGGGGATTTTCCCCCCCGAAATGACCTAAAAAATTTGCACCCGTCTTTTAAGCGAGGCTTTAAACACCATTGCGATTTTCCGCAAAGTCTCTGAGAGCACCTGCTCATGGAAAATCCTGATGTGCATGTTCATATATACAAGGTGTAAGTTAATTGCTGCTCGCAAGTTAAGTCCAGCTGCGTAGACTGATACGTACCGATACATGTCGTGGTTGATTGCTAAATCCAGTAGGTGTTGAGGAATAAACAACACATCAGGTACCGAGCACATGAAAATGATACCACATGAGAAAAGTGATTGCATCTGGCAAAGCCAAATTATACTCCTCTGTGCCCTCATTAAATTTTTGTTTAGGTTTCCAAATCTGTAAACAATGTATAATAATATCTTCCGACTATTTTTTCCCTAAACATTCTCATAGGTATTGTTTCCGGCCTAGGTGTAAAAAAACAAAACAAAAAACACAAGGCACTTTTTCTCTTTATCAGACTACCTGTTGAATTGGTAATCCCTGTTGTGACCTGTCAAATCAAAACTGTCTTGGTCAGTTATGTAATTTGAGATGCGGGTTTTGAGTATTGAGTGTAACATCAAAGGTACCAGTCATTGTGACACAATTTGTTTGGTCTGGTGTGTTTTTAGATCTTATCAACACAAAGCCACGTGCTATTTTAAGGATACACTGCAGGAATGCTTGACCGTATTTGTGATAAATATGCGGCCAGTGAAAAAAATCAAAAAACAATATGGATCCTTTCATCTTCAAACTGGATATGGACATTTTCTTGAGTTGTGTTTGTCAGAGTTAGGCTGCAAAGCTAAATGTGACTTATGGAAAAACGATCTTTGTTTATACTAGGGAAATGTCTTACACTTTCGTGCTTATACTATACACCTTTCCTATAATTCAGAGTCTGTTCGAGTTATGTCCCTTGCAACGCCTATGACGTCATCTATAGGATAGGCTATTGTTTTTCACTGTGTAACCATATAAATGCCAGTTTTCCGTATATTCAAAACTAACATTCAACGGTTAAGTTTAAGACAACTATTTTGTTCCAACTATATTTAGCTGTTTCCTTGTCGGAAAATAAGCTTTATAACTTACAGTATATGGGAATTTGACATAAAGTATAAAAATTTCCGACTAAAATTTTGGGTCAAAATTACCGTAATCGAAAGAGTATGTATCACCTGTACAGCTTCCAAAACATAAGGAAAAGAAAGAAAATGGCGGAAGATGTTCAGACCGTTATTACAAAAGATACAAAACGAACGATTAGCTGATAATAAGGCAGACACACGCTAAAAGTGACAACAAAGTGTGCTGACATGGAATTCGTTTGTGTAATCACCGAATCGCGCGCATTGCCGCAATAAACAAACACCTATGATTGTGTATTACCTTGACACGTGTTCCTATGGCAGCTTTAAGAACACCTATCTTGAAATGGAAACAATCAAATAAGTAATACCGAAGATAAGTAAGAGATGAAAAAAAAATACATATAAATTCAACCTCGGGTTCAAACTTACGAAAAACTGTCTGGATGCTGATGCTCCTAGATCGGTGTATCGCACACAAAAAACCCCATGAATATCAGCGCTATAATCAGTCCGGTAATAATTCTTATTGTTACTATCTGAATGCTGACGTTTTACCTGTTGGAAAAATGGAAAGCACTTTTCAGATTTACCAAACTTATTTATACGAAATGTAACTCTTTCATATTGAATTGCCGGGGTGTTAAAACACGGCGCCGATGAAAGAGGTAATGAAAATCATGAGCGACTTGTCGGGATTCTCAATATGATATTAAAATGAATAAAAAAATATATATAAATAAAAAATGTCACATGAAACAGAGCAATTATACTTTAATTAGTCTTTCAATGAATTTTTTGTAGTTTACATTTACGAAACGTCTGCTTTATGCATGTTATGTGTGCTTACAGTTGTACTGAATTATATGGGCTGCTCCTATAGATGACGTCACTGTCTACCTGGGTAGGTAACTCGTGCGCAACTTTATCGATTTATAGGAAAGGTGTATATAAGGATACCTATGCTACGGTAAATAATGAGGTAATTATCCAAGATATTTATGCACATTAATATGATAACTACATTACCGACCATTTTAAATGGATCTAGACTTTGATGCCTGGTGATGACCTTTGGGGAATTTGTCAAAAATTAGACCCGTCTTATAGGCAAGGCTAAGCTAAATACTTACCCAGACAGTCCAAAAACACCCCCTGTCTTATAAACGACTCACCTTATAGCCGAAGAATTACAGTACACTTTTAGAAGAGGCAAGTGTTTAATCTGACGGACTGTCATATTAAACTGATCATCAAAAGGGAGGGTAAATGGGGGACTATCCACTGTTAATGTGCTGAGAATTTCAATGCACTAAGATTCATGAGAAGACAAAAAGGAATATAATCTACTGTGTGTATAAACAAATATTTGCATGCAGTGACTCAGTGAGTGAGAAGTACTAAGACTCTAGCACTGTGTGGTTTTGTCCTTTCACGAGATTGCTGCAGGATCAAATGATATTGTACGTGTATAGCTTTTCGAGTTAGATTATTAAAAGTCTGTTTGTTTTGTATATTTTTACAGATTATTTTTTATTGGGCCTGCAAGACTCAGAGTTGAATTCTGCAGAAGAAACTGGAATTGATGGTCAGGTAAGATAGTAGCCATTGGGTGTTGTTTCAATAATGACCCCATAATTATGAACCATAGCAGGTGAAAAAGTGCTCATTCAATATATGAACAGTAAAAGCTTATACTAGCCTGCACACCTGTGCAATCTGGTCAGACCCCTTGCTGTTTACACCCACCTTGTGTGGACCTCCAGGAATGCACAGTCTCGGAAGGGGTCTACACATAAATGAAAGATTTAACTGTCTGGAGGGCAACTTCTTTTCTTAAAGACAGGAGTGGTACTATATAAGAAGGATTAACTTCCAGAGCCCTAGATAAGAGGGAGTATTTGGTGATAATTAGGGATAATTTTTAGCTCACCTGGCCCGAAGGGCCATAGTGAGCTATTGTCATACCAATGCGTCCGGCGTGCGTCGTGCGTCGTCACGGGATGTGTCCGTCAACACCTAAAAACAAATATTCAAACATCTTCTTCTGTAAAACTACTGGTCCCATGGTTCTCAAATTTCACATGGAGCATGACCTGACTCCAGGGTCTCAGAATTGTAAAATTGGGTCAGGTTGAAAATCCAAGATGGCCGCCGTTACTAAAAATAGCAAAAACAACAAAATAAACTTCTTCTCCAGAACCACTGGGTATATATGTCTGAATTTTGGCATGGAACATTAATGAAACCTTGGTATTCAAAATTGTAAAAATGAAAAAAATCTGTAGCGGAGTTTTGTCACAGTGACCTACTTTCTATTTACGAGTGTAATTTTGCTCAAATGCCAATGTCAAAAAACGACATATTCAAACGACTTCAAACAACTTCTTCTCTAAAACCACTGCACCCATGGGTTTCAAATTTCACATGGAGCATGACCAGACTGCAGGGTTTCAAAATTGTAAAATTGGGTCAGGTCAAGAATCCAAGATGGCCGCCGTTACTAAAAATAGCAAAAACAACAAAATCAACTTCTTCTCCCGAACCATTTGGTATATTTGGCCAAAAGTTTGCGTGGAACATTAATGGGACCTTGGGATTAAAAATTATAAAAATGAAAAAAATCTATAGCGGAATTAGGTCACAGTGACCTACTTAGCGTTTACAAGACCGATTTTGCTCAAATGTCAGTATCTCAAGAAAACGCAATCGATTGTGGTCAGATTTGGTCAGCAATGGTCCTTAAAAGGAATTAATTCAATTTTGTGCCAGTTGACTATCCAAGATGGCCACCATGGGGGCCGTTACTAAAAATAGCACAAACATAAAAATGACAATTACTCAAGAACCCTTGAATGGAATTCGACCAATTTTGTGTCAGAATGTTCCTTGCATGAAGCCATTTCGATTAATTACAATTTGGCTTTCCAAGATGGCCGACATCTGCTGTTACTAAAAATAGCACAATCATAAAAATGACAATTACTCAAGAACCCTTGAATGGAATTCGACCAATTTTGTGTCAGAATGTTCCTTGCATGAAGCCATTTCGATTAATTGCAATTTGGCTTCCAAGATGGCCGACATCTGCCGTTACTAAAAATAGAACAAACATAAAATGACATTGAGATGTTTCAAAAGTAACTAAATATAGACAAGTCATAATGGCCTTTGTTACTAAAAATAGAAAAATGTGAAAATAAGAAAATCTCAGTGGAATTGGACTAATTTTCTGTCAGAATGATCATTTCAATAAGCTTTTTCGATTTTCTGCATTTTGGCATTCCAAGATGGCCGCCATCTGCCGTTACTAAAAATAGCACAAAACATGAAAATGACAACATCTCATTAACCGCTGAAGCGATTGAGACGAAATTTGTGGCAAAATGATTCTTGCTTTGATGTGTTTCACAAATTAACAAATATTGACCCGTCAAGTTGGCCTCTGTTACTTAAAATAGCAAAATTTGAAAATTAGAAAATTACAATGGAACTGGACCAATTTTGTGTCAAAATGGTCCTTGCATGAAAGCCTTTCAATTTTTTGCATTTTGGCATTCTAAGATGGCCGCTATCTGCCGTTACTAAAAATTGCACAAAACATGAAACTGACAATATCCCAGTAACCCCTGAATGGATTTTGATGAAATTTGTGGCAAAATGATTATTGCCTTGAGGTGTTTCAAAAGTAAATATATAAAGACCAGACAAGTTGGCCTCTGTTACTAAAAGTAGCAAAATGTGAAATTGAGAAAATCTCTGGAATCGGACCAATTTTGTATCAGAATGGGGACCATTCGGATACAAAAGCCAGGTGAGCGATATCAGGCCCATTTGGGCCTCTTGTTGTTAATTCTGGATAAAAACATACGTTGTGACCCCTCATCTGAACCGTCTTGACAAGATGTGAACCGTCTTGACAAGACGGTTCAGATGAGGGGTCACAACATATGGTTTCAATGAGAAATAAAAAAAATTATCCCTCAATTATCATCAAATACCCCTCTTATCTAGAGCTCTGACTTCCACAGTGTCACTTGACTGCCTACAATGCTCTAGTGGCTGGGAGCCTTGGGAACAGTCCGTGATGACAAATTGAACAAACAACACAGTGTCATTCTGTCTCTTGATCACATAGTGTCAACTAGGGCTGGGATGGGTACAGAATTTGTACCCGAGTCCCTATTACCCATGGGTACCTGGGTACCCGACTACCCCTTACGATAGGATTTTGAGTGTATCCACAGAAAGTATATGTTTAGATCAAATAATAAGTATCTGTCTTTTGCACACTCGCAATTGAAGAGTATGAAAATGTAGTTATCTCCCTGTTCTGGTATACAAAAATGGTTTAGTGAATTCTATTTATAAAGAATGTACATTACATAATTATAAGCATTTGAGTAACTGGTAGTAAATTCATACCCAGGTAATTCTTCTACTTGACCCAAGCTTGGGTATCCAGGTACTGGTCCCAGCCCTAGTGTCAAGTTGTCAACACCTCAGTCAGCCAATGAAATTATTATAACTGGTTATTTTGATCCACTGATTGGTTGAATAAGTTTTCACACAAATGCTATTGCTGGGAATCAGACCCACAGACAGAGAAGTCCTGTCTTGAAGGAGTAAGATCTGCAGAGACCAAATTCTAATATCACACATATACATGTACCTAATTTTTTTTTATCTTTTTATGAGTAAAATGGCAGTTGTAGCCCTTTGAAAAATAATTGAAATAAGTTTCTTACAATTTTGAAATCAAATTTTCAGCTGTCAGAAGAGAAGGGGACCAAGAAGTTGTATGTGTGTCCAGAACCAGGGTGTGGCAAGGTCTTCAAGAAGTCTTTCAAGTTGACTGTCCACAAGATGGGACATACAGGGGAAAGGCCCTTTAAGGTAGAGTACAGTCCTTTTATCATGATATGTAAGGGGCCAATTAGGCTATGGGGTCCATAGAAAGAAATAGTGTGAAAAGTGAAATATCAACATTAAACTACAAAAGAATATAAGGCAAAAGACAGAGCTCCAGATAAGAGGGGGTATTCAGGATAATTCGAAGATAATTTTTGTCTCGCCTGCGAAGCAGAGGCGAGACATATGTATTGCTTTTCCGGTGTCATCGTCGGCGGCGGCGGCGGCGTAAACTTTTGTCGAGTTTTTGCGTTTAGGTCATTTTCTCAGAAACTATAAGGGCTAGAGCCATGAAACTTGTTACATGCATACATCTGGAAGAGTAGATCTCAAAGCCATCATCAATATTGAGTCTTGACCTATATTTTACGGTTGACTGACTTTGCAATTTTTGTCGAGTTTTTGCGTTTAGGTCATTTTCTCAGAAACTATAAGGGCTAGAGCCATGAAACTTGGTACATGCATACATCTGGATGAGGAGACCTCAAGGCTATCATCAATACTTAGTCTTGACCTATATTTTACGGTTGACTGACCGTAATTTTTTGACGAGTTTTTGCGTTTAGGTCATTTTCTCAAGAACTATAAGGGCTAGAGCCATGAAACTTAGTACATGCATACATCTGGAAGAATAGATCTGAAAGCCATCATCAATTCTGAGTCTTGACCTACATTTTACGGTTGACTGACTTTGCAATTTTTTGTCGAGTTTTTGCGTTTAGGTCATTTTCTCAGAAACTATAAGGGCTAGAGCCATGAAACTTGGGTCATACATTCATCTGAAAGAGAAAAGCTCAAAGTCATCATCATTATTGAGTCTTTACCCACAGTTTACGGTTGACTGACTTTGCATTTTTTTTTCAAGTTTTCGCGTTTTGGTCATTTTCTCAGAAACTGTAAGGGCTAGAGCTAAGAAACTTGGTTCATGCTTACATCTTTGCTGATTTACCTTTGTTTTGTGACAAAGCGCCAGCAGGCGAGACACCGCATTCCGCGGAATTCTTGTTCTTATTTCTCAACGAAAACATATGTTGTGACCCCTCATTAGAACCGTCTCGATGTGACGGTTCTAATGATGAGTCACAAAATATGTTTTTATGGAGAAATATGGATAATTATACCTGAATTATCTCTGTTACCCCTTCTTATCTGGAGCACTGAAAAGAGTATTAACAGCTCCTTTGTCTTTCAGGCCAATGAATATTTGAGCCGCGACATGACAAAACCAACAATGTGGTTGTGCGCCCAGCCCAGACTCAATTCAGCCTGGGCATCCGCCCAGTCTGATCAGAGTCTTCGCTGTCCGCATGGAGGTAGCTTAGTCCCTTGGCTACCCTTTTAGCGCTTAGCGAAGAGTCTGATCAGAATGGGCAAATGCCCAGGCTGATCTGAATCTGCGCTGGGCGCACGACCACATTGTTGGTTTTCTCGTGTCGCGGCTCATTTATACTCCATGGTCTTTTATTATTTTGTATTTTAAACTGTCCTTGGTAGCTTAGTCTCAGTGGGAGCTACAGAATGAAAGTGTTGTTATATCCAGAGTTTTATCCAAAACAGTTTATTAAGGAGTGGCACTTTAAAGAGGCTCTGGTATAATTGTATTTAACATTGTGTGAGTGAATTTGAGATTTTGCAGTGTAGACGTAGCTGAGACTATGTTGCTGGAACAAGTCAGAGCTCTAGATAAGATGGGTATTCGATGATAATTGAGGGATAATTTTCTTTTTATACGCCCGTTTTGAAAAAACGGTCGTAGTATGGCGTGGCGCTGTCCGTCCGTCCGTCCGTCTGTCCGTCCGTCCGTAAACATTCTTGTGCACGCCATAACTCAGTAACCATTTGGGATATCTTCATGAAATTTTGTAGGCATATGTATTAGGTAGGGGGAACATGTCGCGTACAAGAATGGTTGCTCCCCCTTCCTTGGTTTCAAAGTTATCCCCCTTTGATTGTTTTTTACCCAGCAGGTCTTGTGCGCGCCAGAACTAGATAACTGTTTGGGATATCTTCATGAAACTTCATAGCAATGTGTATGAAGCCCCAACGATGTGTCGCGTACTACAATGGTTGCTCTCCCTTTCTTCGTTTCTGAGTTACATCCCTTTTCTTAGTTCTTTTCGACTATTTTTGTGTATACTTATATTGTGCATACATTAACTCGGTAACTGTTTGGAATATCATGATGAAACTTAATAGCAATGTGCATGATCACAAGATAATATGTCACATATAAGAATGGTTGCTCCCCCTTTCTGAATTTTGGAGTAAACTCCCTTTCCTCTGTCCGTAAACATTCTTGTATGTGCCATAACTCAGCAACCATTTGGGATATCTTCATGAAATTTTGTAGGCATATGAAGTAGGTAGGGGGAATGTATCACATACAAGAATGGTTGCTCCCCCTTCCTTAGTTTCCAAGTTATGCCCCTTTGATTGTTTTTTTTTCCCCCTGCAGGTCTTGTGCGCGCCATAACTAGATAACTGTTTGGGATATCTTCATAAAACTTCATAGCAATGTGTATGAAGTCCCAACGATGTGTCCCGTACAACAGTGGTTGCTCTCCCTTTCTTCGTTTGTGAGTTACATCCCTTTTTATTAGTTCTTTTCGACTATTTTTGTGTATACTTATGTTGTGCATACATTAACTCGGTAACTGTTTGGAATATCATGATGAAACTTTATAACAATGTGCATGATCACAAGATGATGTGTCACATATAAGAATGGTTGCTCCCCCTTTCTTATTTTTGGAGTAACCTCCCTTTGATCATTATTTTTAGGAATTTCCATTCACTCCATATCTCTTTAACTCTTTGAAGTATAAGAATGAAACTTTGTAGGAATGTGTGTAATAATGGGGCAATGTATCCTGAGCAAGAACCACGACTCTGGCTTGCTTACTGGATTATCTGCCCATGCATAAATTTCCTGTTTACTCTATAACTCCTTAACCGTTTAGAATATTTTAACACAACTTTATGGAGATGTGTATATTGTGAAGGGAATGTATTAGAACCAAGAATGGTATATCTAGTATATTTAGTTTATGAATAATCTCCCTTGTTTGACTTTCGCATTACTCAACTTAGGAGCCACTTCACCTTGGAAGCTGATTTTTGGTATACTAATAATATTTGATGTGTTAAATATTTAAATAATGTTGCTGTCATTAATTAAAGTGTGGTTTCCCCTGTTTGTCTGCCTGTCTATCCTTTTGTAAACAATCTTGTTCATTCCTTTATGACATTAAAACGGGCGTATTATGCGCCGCTTGCGAAGCCCTTGTTTTCTCATTGAAACCGTATGTTGTGACCCTTCATCTGAACTGTCTCATTGAGACGGTTCAGATCCCTAATTATCACCAAATACTCCTTCTTATCTAGAGCTCTGACAAGTAGAATAAGCTCAAGATCAGCTCCTGTATGTCTATGTTTCATGTTTCATGATTAGATGTGCCATTCATTAATCAGGGTCCGGTTGTTCAAAACTAACAACGTCGTTAACAAAATTTCAAACATAAATATTGCAAATACGGCAACATTTTTTGTTGCAATCAAAAGCTACTCACATTTTTTCAACAAAAAATACCAGTGTATTTGGTCATAAAGTCATAAAACACTTAAAAAGTTGAGCTCTTAATGAGCTCGTTAGGCTAACGATGCTTTGAACAACTGGGCCCCGGACTTCTACTAACTTTCAAAATCTTGGAAGTAAAAGCTTCCATGGTGTCAGTTTTGAAAGTCTGGAGAGAATTTTTTGGATGTCTGAAGTTTTGACTCACCACCTCGACACATGACTGGTTATACCCTCACTCATGAAGAAAACTGGTTTGCCCTATTTAACTTTAACAAGATACAACTGTATTTGCAGTGTGGTGTTGCGGGATGTGAGTGGGCATTTACAACTAACTACAGGCTGAGAAGACATGAGGAGTCTCATAAAGGGCAGAAAGATCACGTGGTAAGAAGTGCTGCAAATGAATCTAATTTGATGAAAGTATTAATTCAGAGCCCTAGATAAGAGGGAGTATTTGGTGATGATTAGGGATAATCTTTGTTCACTCTGCATAAAAACATATATTCTGACCCCTTATCTGAACTGTCTCAACGAGACGGTTCAGATGAGGGGTCACAACATATGGTTTCAATACGAAATAGAATTATCCCTCAATTATCGTTCGAAACCCGGTCTGGCCACATACTTTAGTCTTTCGTTTATCCTTCCGCTGATTCAAGAAGGGCAGTTGTCAGTTACTGGCGAAAGTATGTGCACTTAGTACTGGTTAACCGCTTAGGAGGTCTAAGCCTGCCCAGGAATAGTGTGGTTAAGTTAACTGACCGTCCCGACGTTTACTGTGGACGTTAAGCATCAAACCAAACCAAAACCCTCAATTATCATCAAATCCCCTTCTTATCTAGAGCTCTGAAGTATTGTTACTAGGCTGCTGCTTTACATGGTTGATTCATAGAACATTTTTATAACATACTTTAAAAATATATATCTTAAAAACTCGAACATGATATTTTTCAAAGTATAGCACTAGTCTTATTGAAGTGAGCGATTTACTACGTCTTTGCATTAAGTCTAAATTACAAGTACTTTAAGAGTCTTTAAAGTGCACAGCATAACTTAAAGCATTTTACGCTATATTTATTTGTGCCTGTGTAGGCACCTGATTGCGATCAATGACATTGTGTGTCTAAGGCCAAAGGGTTTACTTTCCTCATTTACAAATTATGCCAGTAGGTAAGGATATACCTCTTTCAAAGCAGATTGTGAAGTTACCTGTTAAGCTGCAGATAGTTTTAGACCACAATTATTCACATATATAGCAGAGTTTAAACAGAACAGCACACAGATAGCCGTTTCAAACTAAATTTATGAAACTTATTGAATGCTTGTTGTCACACATTCCATATGAAACAAGTTGTTGAGTGACAAGTTGTTGAGTGAGATCCTCTGTCATATGTATTTGGTGTAAGATGGGAGTTTCTGTTTTCAGATTTTCTGCATATATGCAGATCAGTCTAATATAATGTAAATTAGCTATAAAACAGTATTTTTTCTTCCCAAACAATCCCAAATATCCATCTTCCAGGGCAGATCTAGATCTTTGGGATTGAAAGGGAAAAACACCTTTTATCCGAAGAAATAAAGAATTTAATACTTTCTTTGACAGTGTCAGTCATGTGGAAAACATTTTTCTACCATCTACAACTTAAACTCCCATATGAGACTTCATGAGCGACCACTGAGTGAGTCTTGCACAGTGGAGGGCTGTGGGGAGAAGTTTCCTACCAAACGACAGCTTGATATGCATATGAAGAACCATGAGGGACTGCAGAAAACTTACAAGTAAATATTTAAGAAAACCCTGCTCTTTCTGACCCTTGTCAGTGGTTGCATTCTTTCTTAAATAGGGACTATAAATTTGTTCTTTCCAGAAAGAATTTAACAATCCATCATGAGTGTCCATGTAGGATAGGGAAATCTCACCCGAGGGGTAGGAATTTCCCTGGTTGAAATTCCGACCCAAAGGGTGAGATTTCCCTATCCTACATTGACTGGCTCATGATGGATTATTTTTCTCCCACTTTTAGCGGATTGTAAACCTCAAGTCGGACAAGGCTTCAGAACAGGAAAATTTTAACTTTTTAACCAGTGATGAAGTAAATTTTGAGCAGCCCAGTGTGTTTATCGGGTCCTGAAATTGGTGTAAACACAGTTTGCACCTTAAAGATAGACGGAAAACACGATGAGTGGACTATTTTATCTTCCAGAAGGCAAAAACAAAATGCAACTTAGCCTCTTACGTCACGCTGGTCAAGTTTGCTAGCGACGTTTCATAACCGTTTTAGTGACGTCATTAAAACGGAATGACGTCACAAACCTATGATCTTTTATCAAACGTTGTCCGGGATGCTTGCGTGTCTATTTTGTCGCACCTGCTTTAGCAAGGTGCAGTATAGGCATCCGGTTTTCCGTCCTTCTTTCCGTCCGTCCGTCATTCCGTTCACATTTACGTCGACCCTAGCGTTAAGATTTGTGAAGTTAATTTCTCCAAAACCACTGCACCCATGGTTCTCAAATTTCATATGGAATATAATCAGACTACACGGCTTCAGTTTAGAGAAATTCAGCCTGGTCGAGAATTCAGTATGGCCGCCGTTACTGAAAATAACAAAATCAACAATTTCTCTGGAACCATTAAGTATAATTGGCTGAAATTTGGCATGGAACATTAGTAGGACCTTATTACTGAAAATAATGAAAGTGAAAAAAATCTGTATCGGAATTAGGTCACAGTGACCTACTTTTTGTTAACAAGTCCAAATTTTGCTTGAATGCCAATAAATTCAAAAACCCTAAATGGATTTTGCTGAAATTTAATCTGAAGGATTCTTGAAGTTTTTTTTTTTCAAATTTGTGAGAATATACTATCCAAGATGGCCACCAGCTGTTGTTACTAAAAATAGCAAAAACATGCAAATGACAATATCTCAGGAACCCCTGAATGGATTTGGACCTCTTTCATGTCAGAATGATCCTTGCATATAGCTATTACAATTTTTATCTGGCAGATTGTCCATCCAAGATGGCTGCCATCTACCGTTACTAAAAAAAGCATGAACATGAAAAGGGCAGTACCTTAAGATCCACTAGATGGAGTTTGACAAAATTTATGTCAGATTAATCCTTGCCTGAAACTATTTCGGTTTTCTAATTTTCAGTATTGGCTTTCACTTTCCTCTCACCATAACCTCTTCTACTGTGGAAGCACAATGCAGGTGCGACATAGCTTTCCGCGGAATTCTTGTGTTCATTTAAAATTAAAATATTAGTCAAAAATTGAGTTCCGGCATTAGGCATGTCATTTGTTAACATGGATTATAGAAACGAAAACCGGTAGAAACAGGACTAGTGACATAACGTCAACAAACACGCCACGATAGCTTAGTCGGTAGCGTTTGTCTCATGACTGGCTACATACCTCTGCAGTGCAGGCGCAAATCTGGGTCGATGCATTAGCGCTGGCAAGTTGGATGATCTCATACCATCAGATCACCCTTGGCGCTTGCATCTCGGGTGATCCAATGGTATGAGCTCATCCACTCGACGTGATACAGTAAGCCAGATCAAGTTACTATTATAATAATGTGTATTTAATATTGATAAAAACAGTTTGCCTCTCATTAGAGCTGCCTTACTGATCTCAAATATTACACATACATGAGATTCATCAAAGAGTATCTGGTCTGTAGCAACTATATTTGTATGATAGATACCCCCCTTAGAGGTCTGACACCTTTATATATAACAGATGTCAATATATTTTTTGCATGACAGGTGTCCTCACGAAGGCTGTAACAAGTTGTTCTTCTCAGAGCACTGTGTGGGATCCCACCCACGTGTTCACCAGCAGGAGCAGAAAGAATTACGGTGTGATTTTGAAGGTTGTGGTCGTGTGTTTGAGAAGCAGTGTCGCCTCACACAACACCAGAGGAGCCACACTGGAGAGAAACCCTATGTCTGTGATTATGAAGTAAGTTATTCAATTATAAGACATATTATTTTGAATATAAGAGGTGTTCGGTTATAAGATAATATAAATGAGACTTCGTATGATTTTTATAATATTTGAAAATTAAGGTAAAAGGTAAAGGCTCCCCATAGCCTAGAAGTCATAGGGGCAGTGGATGTTAGAGGCTCACTGTGTCTTGGGCACAACAAATGAATGGCAGATCCCATCCCTCTCCTTTGGCTGCTTTATCCTTTCCTGATACAAAGAAGGTACCATTTACTGCTGGGTTGACAGAGTTTTCCAGTCATCGCATGGTGAAACTAGGGCAAGATCTCATGACCTTGCAGTGACTTTCTGCACCATAATTGAGCATCTCTAATCACTTGACCTCGGCACCTCTCGAAAATTTACAAAGACAATAAAAAGCTGTTTTGATACAATGTAATTTGTTTCATGTAACTCGGTTTAAATTATACCATATTACAGCAGAAATGTTACAACAAATTGCATTGTTTCTTTTGGCAGGACTGCCTCTGATGGTGAAATATTAGCAAATCAGTGTTTTAAATTAAGGAAGCTGTTAAGATAACATGAACTCCACTTAATTTACAGCCTCTGAGTTAAAACTATCGGATGTGAGCAGAGCTCCAGATAAGAAGTGGTACTGAGGATAATTCAAAGATAATTTTTCTTATTTCTCAACGACAATGTATGTTGTGACCCCTCATTAGAACCGTCTTAATGAGACGGTGTCTTAATGAGACGGTTCTAATGATGGGTCACAAAATATGTTTTTATGGAGAAATATGGATAATTATCCCTAAATTATCTTTGTTACCCCTTCTTATCTGGAGCACAGGGTAGAAAGTGAAACTCTTATATTAAATGTCTCTGTAATACTGTAGGGTTGTGATTGGGCATTCTCAACGGCCAGTAAACTGACTCGTCACATGACGAAGCATACGGGGACCAGAAAGTGGATCTGTATTGTCTGTGGAAAAGGGTTTAGAAGGGGTGAGCACCTCAAAGGTCACATGATCACACACAGTGGCATGAAACCATTCAGTTGTCCAGTAGACGGTAAGTAAAATGGTGAGGAAATGTAGTTGTTTGACACATTTAAAGTAGTAACTGTAGTGCATTGAAATTCCATGCTTTGATACAAGGTTGCATTAAAGCCGCAATTGTCCTGGGGTATATGCAGTCTTCTGCTTACTTGGTTTTATTTTGGAACAAAAAAGAACAGTCAACTCTCGACATCTCAAAGTCGGACTTCTTCCCAAACTACTGATATCTCAAGGTAAATTTTCTGGTACCAGAAAATTTACTTTGAGATATCAGTAGTTTGAGATAACAAGAATTGAAATGTAAATAAAAATAGGTAATATATGCTTTGAGATAAGACGATATTTTGAGATATCAGTGTTTGAGATATCGAGAGTTGACTGTACAAGCACTGCAGAGGCACTATGACTGATTGACCTTGCACAGAACTTTGTGGCTACCATACAGTGGCTACCATACAGTTCTAAGGATTGGGTCATGTAGATCTGAGTAAATGATGCACATCCAATAGCTCTGAGCAAATAATGTAGACCCAGATTAAACTGCTCCTAAAGGAGCAGTCTGATCAGGATTTACACTGTTTGCCATTTCATCTGCATCTTTTAGATGATTACTACATTGACAATGCAAACTCATCATATAAGACAGTAATGGAAATTATTTTTGGTGTCAGATTTTTTAGATTTTTTTTTTGATATATTGAATGTCGCTTGTGGCTCACTTTTCTTTACATGAACCTATTTGTAGCATCTGTCTTCATCTGCCAAAGAAAGATAGTCACCTGCTTGTAGTGACATGAAAATTGACATTGTGATGACTGGCATTTTGATTGGACATCATAATGTTTAAATGATGTTTACCTATGGTTATGGCTGTTCGATGAAAAGACTAAATGAAGTGGTTTATAATTTATTACATGATTTACCAGTGGTAACATGAAGCATATACAGTATAGCTTAAAAGTGTAAATTTAAGAATTGAACTCTTTCTTTGTGCTGATCATTAGATGATTAAGCCAGTGCCAGTGGTCATCACTAAAACTATGTACTTCTCGAAGCCACTTTATGAAGTTTTAGCTCTTCCCACTAGCTTAACCACTTGATAAGTGCTGAAAAGTAATAATTCAATTCTTCAAATTGTCTGAAATTCTTGGGCAGAGTATTGTAGGAAGATTTGCAGATAAAGGAAAAAACAACAGCATTTTGCAACTCGTATGTGGTCAATGCCCATTGACTTATAGCAGTCTATGGTAGCACTGGTAGCTGGTATATTAGTTCTTGGGCTATAGTAACTATGGTAACACTACTGTTACCATGGCAACACATCAGGGCCGCTGATCACTAGCTAGATCTTGCTGGAAGTCAAACTGTTGCACAAATATGATTCTTTTACATTGGTAGTTATTAGGTTGTAAATCCAGCTGATACACTTTGGCAATTTTTTTCTTTCAAGGTAATTATAAAACTTAAATGACCTAACAGTGCAAACGGTGGAAAAACAATGATAGAAATGGATAATGAATAGTGTGACATTTCATCCTCAAGTTCAGGGGCAGAATAATCACTTTAAGCAAAACATTTATCTATCTATGCTTAGTCGTCTGATTGTATTTATAGTAGGGCTATGGTATTTTAGTATTTATGCCCATTAAACTGCTGATTTACCACATCAGTCAAACTATTGGCTGAAGTGTGCCATTTTGGGCTACAGTAACTATGGTAATAGAATTGTTACCATGGCAACACACCAGGGCCACCTTTTACTAGGTAGACTGTGTTGGTAGTAAGAAAGTTGCACAATACAAGGAGTATAATGATAGATTGTGAACCACCTGAATGGGAATATGCTTCTTGAGCTGTGCTGTCAGATTAGACTTCATTACCATAGTTAAGGAGTTTTCCCCCTCTAGAGTGACCCCAAGTATCTAAACCATTCTTGTATAATTCCATTCTTGTATAATTCCATTCTTGTGTGGTTTTGCTATAAGATGGGATTTTCCATTCCTCCAAAACAATCTTGGTTCGAGGTTTTAAAACTTGAGAATAATCTCAAACTCAAAATAAAGCACACTGATTGGCTGCTTCTGAGCATGTGCTCGGAAGCAGCCAATCAGTAAGCTTTATTTTGAGTTTCAAATAGCAGCCAATCAGTGTGCTGTATTAGCTCACCTGAGCCATAGGCTCAGGGTGAGCTATTGTGATCACCCAGTGTCCTTCGTGCGTCGTCAGTCGTGCGTTGTGCGGCGTCAACAATTTGCTTTAAATGACATCTTCTCTGAAACCGCTAGGCCTAGGGCTTTGATATTTGGTATGAAGCATTGTCTAGTGGACTTCTATCAAGTTTGTTCAAATGGTGGCCCTACCAGGGTCCCAAATGGCCCTGGGGCAGGGGGTCTTGGGTTCGAAACTCAAACATACTTAAAAATCTTCTTCTCAAGAACTGCTTGGCTCAGATGCTTGAAATTTGGTATGTAGCATTGCCTAGTGGTCCTCTACCAAGTTTGTTCAAATGGTGGCCCCAGGGTCCAAAATGACCCCGGGGCAGGGAGTCCCAGGTTGGAACCATAGAAATACATAGAAAAATATTCAAAAATCTTCTTCTTCAGAACTGCAAGGCTCAGATGCTTGAAATTTAGTATGTAGCTTAACCTAAAGGTCCTTTACCAAGTTTGTTCAAATGATGGCCCCAGGGTCCAAAATGGGCCCGCACCAGGGGGTCCTGGGTTTGAACCATAGAAATACATAGAAAAATATTCAAAAATCTTCTTCTACAGAACAGCAAGGCTCAGATGTTTGAAATTTAACATGTAGCATTGCCTAGTAGTCCTTTACCAAGTTTGTTCAAATAGTTGCCCCAGGGTTCAAAATGGCCCCTTGGCAGGGAGTCCAAGGTTTTAACCATAGAAATGCAAAGAAAAAATAATCAAAAAATCTTCTTCAGAACCGCTAGGCTTAGATGCTTGAAATTCGGTATGGTGCATTGCCTAGTAGTCCTTTACCAAGTTTGTTCAAATAATGGCCCCAGGGTCCAAAATGGCCCCGTGGCAGGGAATCCTAGGTTTGAACCATAGAAATACATAGAAAAATATCCAAAAATCTTCTTCTTCAGAACCACTTCGCATAGATGCTTGAAATTTGGTATGAAGCATTGCCTAGTGGTCTTTTACCAAGTTTGTTCAAATAATGGCCCCAGGGTCCAAAATGGCCCCGCGGCAGGGAGTCCTAGGTTTGAACAATAGAAATACATAGAAAAATATTCAAAAATCTTCTTCTTCAGAACCACTTCGCATAGATGCTTGAAATTCGGTATGAAGCATTGCCTAGTGGTCTTTTACCAAGTTTGTTCAAATAATGGCCCCAGGGTCCAAAATGGCCCCGCGGCAGGGAGTCCTAGGTTTGAACAATAGAAATACATAGAAAAATATTCAAAAATCTTCTTCTTCAGAACCACTTCGCATAGATGCTTGAAATTCGGTATGAAGCATTGCCTAGTGGTCTTTTACCAAGTTTGTTCAAATAATGGCCCCAGGGTCCAAAATGGCCCCGAGGCAGGGAATCCTGGGTTTGAACCATCGAAATATATTCAAAAATCTTCTTCTTCAGAAGCACTTGGCTCAGATGCTTGAAATTTAATATGTAGCATTCCTTGTAGTCCTATATCAAGTTTGTTCAAATGATGGCCCCAGGGTCCAAAATGACACCCCACAGGGAGTCCTGAGTTTGAACCATAGAAATACATAGAAAAATATTAAAATTCTTCTTCTTCAGAACAACTTGGCTTAGATGCTTGAAATTTGGTATGATGCATTGCCTGGTGGACACCTACAAAGTTTATATAAATGGTGGCCCTGGGATCCAAAATGGCCCTGGGGCGGGGAGTCTTTGGTTCGAAATTAAAATATACTTTAAAACTTCTTCTCCAGAACCCCTTATTGCAGATGCTTGAAGTTTGGTATGACGCATTGCCTAGTTGTCCTTTACCAAGTTTGTTCAAATGTTGGGGCCAAGGTCAAAATGGCCCCACCCTAGGGGGTCCTGGGTTTGAACCATAGAAATACATAGAAAAATATTCAAAAATCTTCTTCAGAACCATTTGGATATTGTTGCAAACTATCAGGTTGGTTCAAATGATGACCCTAGTTTGACTTTGACCTTTAACCTTTTTGCTCGGGTGAGCAATTCAGGGCCTCTTGGCCCTCTTGTTTTGAGTTTGAGAATGTACTCAAGTATTATAACCTCTGGGCCTGGCATCCTATAAAAGGGATGTTAACAAACAGTGTAGACCCAGATTAGAGGGTGCAGAATGTGGCGTATGCACTGGGTCAATACTGTTTGCATTGACTACAGGAATGTCTGAAGAGAAATGATATAATTCAAATCAAATCAGACACAGCCAGCCTATATTGGAAATGCACTGACCTGAGCATGTGAGTTGGAAAAATTGCATTTATTTTGTTATGATATTAATGTGATGGTCATTATGCTTATTATGCTATTCTGTGGTTTCCAAGACTGTTTTCATATTGAAATTTGTACCTGAGGTTGGCAAGATAATCTAGTTTGAATGTTAACTAATTTGCATAAATTTTGTTGATTGCTTAAATTTAAAATGCAAACTCATAATCGCCTGATGTCCAAAAGCAAAGTATTTTTGGATACTAGGTTTCTTCAGCTTTTCATATGAACAAATCAGAATGTCACTACTATGGTAACAAAATGGTTTGATAATTTGCATGTGCAGTTTTTAGCTCGCCTGAGCACGAAGTGCTCAGGGTGAGCTTTTGGGATACCCTGATGTCCGTCGTACGTCCGTCAACTTTTGCTTGCGTACACTCTAGCGGGCACAGTTTTGATCCAATCTTTCTGAAACTTTGTCAGAATGTTTATCTCCATAAAATCTAGGCCAAGTTCGAAACTGGGTCATGTCGGGTCAAAAACTAGGTCACTAGGTCAAATCTTAGAAAAACCTTGTGTACACTCTAGAAGGCACAGTTTTCATCCAAAGTTCATGAAACTTTGTCAGAATGTTTATCTTTATAATATCTAGGACAAGTTCGAAACTGGGTCACGTCGGGTCAAAAACTAGGTCACTAGGTCAAATCTTAGAAACACTTGTGTACGCTCTAGAAGGCACAGTTTTCATCCAAAGTTCATGAAACTTAGTCAGAATGTTTATCCACATAATATCTAGGACAAGTTTGAAACTGGGTCATGTTGGGTCAAAAACTAGGTCACTAGGTCAAATCATAGAAAAACCTTGTGTACGCTCTAGAGGACACAGTTTTGATCCAATCTATATGAAACGTTGTCAGAATATATATCTCCATAAACTCTAGGCCAAGTTAGAAACTGGGTCATGTCGGGTCAAAAACTAGGTCACTAGGTCAAATCTTAGAAAAACCTTGTGTACACTCTAGAAGGCACAGTTTCATCCAAAGTTCATGAAACTTTGTCAGAATGTTTATCTTTATAATATCTAGGACAAGTTTGAAACTGGGTCACGTCGGGTCAAAAACTAGGTCACTAGGACAAATCTTAGAAAAACCTTGTGTACGCTCTAGAAGGCACAGTTTTCATCCAAAATTCATGAAACTTAGTCAGAATGTTTATCCACATAATATCTAGGACAAATTTGAAACTGGGTCACGTCGGGTCAAAAACTAGGTCACTAGGTCAAATCATAGAAAAACCTTGTGTACGCTCTAGAGGACACAGTTTTGATCCAAACTATATGAAACATTGTCAGAATATATATCTCCATAAACTCTAGGCCAAGTTTGAAACTTGGTCATGTAGGGTCAAAAACTAGGTCACTAGGTCAAATCTTAGAAAAACCTTGTGTACACTCTAGAAGGCACAGTTTTCATCCAAAGTTCATGAAACTTTGTCAGAATGTTTATCTTTATAATATCTAGGACAAATACGAAACTGGGTCATGTTGGGTCAAAAACTAGGTCACTAGGTCAAATCATAGAAAAACATTGTGTACGCTCTAGAGGACACAGTTTTGATCCAATCTTTATAAAACATTGTCAGAATGTTTATCTCCATAAACTCTAGGCCAAGTTCGATATTGGGTCATGTTGGGTCAAAAACTAGGTCACTAGGTCAAATCTTAGAAAAACCTTGTGTACGCTGTAGAAGGCACAGTTTTGATCCAAAGTTCATGAAACTTTATCAGAATGTTTATCCTCATAATATGAAGGACATATTTGAAACTGGGTCATGTAGGGTCAAAAACTATGTCACTTGGTCAAATCATAGAAAAACCGTGTGTATGCTCTAGAGGACACAGTTTTGATCCAATCTTTATGAAACTTTGTCAGAATGTTTATCTCCATAAACTCTAGGCCAAGTTTGAAAGTAGGTCATGTCAGGTCAAAAACTAGGTCACTAGGTCAAATTTTAGAAAAACCTCGTGTACGCACTAGAAGGAACAGTTATGATCCAATCTTCATGAAACTATGTCAAAATATTTATTGTCCATATATATATGCCCCTTATGAAACTGAGTCACGTCAGATCAGAAACTAGGTCACTAGGAGAAATCTAAGAAAAACTTTGTGTACACCCTAGAGGGCACAGTTTTGATCCAATCTTCATGAAACTCTGTCAGAATGTTTACCTTTATGAAATCTAGGTAAGTTTGAAACTGGTTTGTGTCGGATCAAAAACTAGGTCACTAGGTCAAATATAAGAACGACCTTGTATACGCTCCAGAGGGCACAGTTTTGATCCAATCTCAATGAAACTTTGTCAGAATGTTTATTCTTACAATATCCGGTTTGAAACTGGGTCATGTCGGGTCAAAAGCTAGGTCACTAGGTCAAATCTAAATTAAGTTATGTTGCAAGAATCAGAATTAACATTGCAATGATGCCAGCCACAAACTCCTTGGAATACATTAGTTTCACCACAGTGAGATAATGATGCTACCATTCCATCATCTGTGTTTGCCTAGTTAAGTCTAGTTCAAATCCATCAAAGGAACTCAGCATGAACGGGAACTTTTCGGAGAAGCGACTCTGCCATTTTCAGCTCACCTGATCGAGCCTTACAGTATTGGTGTTAGCTGCCTCTTTCATCCATCCATAAACATTTTCAAACATCTCTGAAACCACTGGGCAGATCAAATTTCATATGGAGCCTGCACATGGGTCAAAGGATTGAAAGTTCTTCAAATGATCTTGGTCACATGACCAAGGTGGCCGCCATTCCCATGTATGGTAAAAACTCTTATAAATCTTCACCAGAGCCAGTGAACTGATTAATGCTCAGGTGAGCGATTCAGGGCCACCATGGCCCTCTTGTTATGCAAATTACTTGTGCAGTTTTTATGCAAATTACTTGGAGTGGTTGTTTTGTGCATATATATCTAGTTGTGATCAAAATGATCTCAGCTACCTTCCTAATTCAAACGGTGTATATCCTTTCCCTCTTAAGTCCATTTCTCTATGGGCAAATCAATAGTGTAGATTCAGATGCATTCTGAATTATTGTTAGCAAAACATCACCAGCTTTAATTTAAAGTTCAGTATTTAAGCATATTTGCCCAATAAACTACTGATTTACCATATCATTCAGACTTGTGGATGAAGTGTTAGGTTTTGGGCTACAGTAACTATGGTAACAGGATTGTTACCATGGCAACACACCAGGGCCACCTTTTACTAGGTAGACTGTGTTGGTAGTAAGAAAGTTGCACAATACAAAGAGTACAATTGGAAAATTATGAACCCCTAGAATAGGAATTCATTACTAGTGGAAGTACACCACAAGATTAAGGTGAATGACTACTCCTCCCTTTTTGTCATTTTTATACGCCCGTCGAAGACGGGTCGTATTATGTCGTGACCTCGGTCCGTCCGTCTGTCTGTCCCTCTGTCCGTTAACTTTTCGTGTCCGCTCCATATTTCCTTAACCCCTTGAAAGATTTTTTTGAAACTTTGGTCAAATCTTTGCCTTATCGAGACGATGTGCAGAACTCATACTTCAATGATGTCCGACAAAGGTCAAGGCCACACTTAGAGGTCAAAGGTCAAACGGTAAATTTTTGTGTCCCGCTCCATATCTTGAAAACCGTTTAAGATTTCTTCATGAAAGTTTGTACAAATATAAAGCACAATCAGACGATGTGCAGAGAAAAAGAACCATAACCCTATTTTCATTTTTGACGGCATTATGTCCCTTTGTATTTTTTATACAGTAATTTCATATAAGCTTCGTGTCCGCTCCATATCTCGAAAACCGTTTAAAATTTCTTCATGAAAGTTTGTATAATTATAAAGCACCATCAGACGATGTGCAGAGAAAAAGGACCATAACCCTACTTTCACATTTAACAAAATTACGCCCCTTTGTATTTTTCGTATAGTAATTTCATATAAGATTTGTGTCCGCTCCATATCTCTAAAACAGTTTAAGATTTCTTCATGAAAGATGGTATAAATATAAAGCACTATCAGACAATGTGCAGAGAAAAAGAACAATAACCCTATTTTCATTTTAGACAGAATTATGTCCCTTTTTATTTTTCATATAGTAATTTCACATAAGCTTTGTGTCCGCTCCATATCTCGAAAACCGTTTAAGATTTCTTCATGAAAATATGTATACATATAAAGCACCATCAGATGATGTGCAGGGAAAAAGAACCATAACCCTACTTTCATTTTTAACAAAATTACGCCCCTGGTATTTTTCGTATTGTAATTTTGTATTAAATTCGTGTCCACTCCATAATTATCTCCTTAACCTCTTGGAAGATTTTTTTGAAACTTGAGTCCAATGTTTACCTTATCGAGGCAACTTGCAGAACTTGTATTTCAACAATGTCCGACTAAGGTCAAGGTCACGCTTAGAGGTCAAAGTTCAAAAGGTGACATTATTTGTCAGCTCCATATCTCAAAAACAGTATAAGATTTCTTCATAAAAGTTTATACAAATATGAAGCATTATCAGACAATGTGCAGAGAAAAAGAACCATAAACCTTCTTTCAGTTTTGACGGAATTATGCACCATTGTATTTTTCAAATAGTAATTTCGTGTCTGCTCCATATCTTGAAAACCGTTTAAGATTTCTTCATGAAAGTTTGTAAAAATATCAGACGATATGCAGAGAACAAGAACCATGACCCTGTGACTTTCAGTTCTGATGGAATTATGCCCCTTTTTAA
This sequence comes from Ctena decussata, assembly GCA_963989385.1. Classification (NCBI taxonomy): domain Eukaryota; kingdom Metazoa; phylum Mollusca; class Bivalvia; order Lucinida; family Lucinidae; genus Ctena; species Ctena decussata. The sequence goes on from OZ022508.1 coordinate 18,337,922, forward strand.
TTTTTGTCTAGGAATTTCATATTAGCTTTGTTTGTTTTGTAGTTTTATATCTGCCTTATTATTGAAGATTTAAGCTACTGACAAAAGTTCTGTCATCTCTTGTTGTCTTTCCAACTTTAAGCCCCAACGGGCGTATATTGCCCCGCTCAGCGGAGCTCTTGTTTTACAATGGGAAACAACTTTTGTGACTTTCTCTTTGTTTCTCAGACATAGAAACCCTTCAAAACTGGGGTCTAGTTTTGAATTTACAGGCTATTAACATTATTTTTTTTCATGAAAGTGTCACCCCACCCCACATCATTCCTGCCACCAACCCACCCCACATTGAGAAGGGAAGCAAACATAACATGAAAAGGATCAAGTTTTTGTCAGTTGAAAACCTATCCCATTCACCTTAAATTCCACTTTTGCCTGGCATCCCATAAAAATAGCCTTGACAAACAGTGTTGATCCACATCAGATGCCACAGAATACAGAATCTGGCATCTGATCAGGATTTACATTGTTTGCATTAAATACAGGAATTTTTGAAGAGAAACTATCTAATTCAAACCAAATTGGGACATCTAATATATTGTACAAATGAGCCTTTACACGAGAAAACTAACAAAGTGGTTTTGCGCCCAGCACAGACTCAGATCAGCCTGGGCATTTGCCTAGTCTGATCAGTCTTCGCTTCCGCATGGAGGCAGCTTAGACCCTTTGCTACCATTTAAGCACTTAGCGAAGAGTCTGATCAGACTGGGCGGAGGCCCAGGCTGATCTGAGTCTGCGCTGGGCACACAACCATTTTGTTGGTTTTCTTGGGTTGTGGCTCAAATGAGAATCCATGGGGTAGAAGAGTCCACTAGGCATTAATCGGTAAACATTGAAGACCATGTGTTTGTCTGTGCTGAAGTTCATACATGTGAGCCGCGACACGAGAAAACCAACAAAGTGGTTATGCGCCCAGCGCACACTCAGATCAGCCTGGGCATCCGCCCAGTCTGATCAGACTCTTTGCTGTCCGCATGGTGGTAGCTTAGTCCTTTAGCTACCCTTTAAGCGCTTTGCAAAGAGTCTGACTTGACTTGGCGGATGTCCAGGCTGAGCTGAGTCTGCGCAGGGTGCAAAACTACATTGTTGGTTTTCTCGCGTCGCGACTCATGTACTGTTGTTCCAGGTTGTAATGCGAAGTTTGTTGCCAAGAGTAGCCTGTATGTTCATATGAAGAAACATGACCCCAAAGGTGAAGAACAGGAGATAATGTACCACTGTCCAATGGAGGGATGTGCTCAGAAATACACCTGTAAGGCCAGTCTCAGGCAACATATTATCAAACATTTCCCCTCTCGGAGCCCAAGTGATGCTGCACACCTTGATATTGTTCCATTACTGAATGAAGGGCTGGTTCCTGGTGGTCAAGATACAATACAGACAGAAGTAGGTGAGAAGGGGGAGAACAGCTGGCAACCAGAGGGGATGGAGATACCAACAGGGGTTCCATCAGCAGCCACTGGTGTTACTGTGGAAACAAGTCCTGTTGCATTTATTTGTGAAAGTGAGTAGAATTTGAACAAAAAATTGGGGGATAAATTTTGTAATATTTGGTTTCACTTTCTCCACAAAGAGCATTGGTATAGCTGTCATTAGAAACATGCTAATTCTTTTGAGATCCGGCTACAGTCTTAATTGTATCCTAAGTATGGAGCTGACAAAGTAACTGCTGCTGTGTTACAATTATAGTTCATGACAGCAGTAAACTTCATGTAATGTACTGCTTTTATTCTCTTTGAGTTTAAATGTCAAACCTACAAGTACCTTAATATGACAGAAAGGACATGCTGGTCACCCTAGCAACCATTTTTGTCTCGCCTGCGAAGCAGAGGCGAGACATATGTATTGCTTTTCCGGTGTCGTAGTCGGCGTCAGCGTAAATTTTTGTCGAGTTTTTGTGTTTAGGTCATTTTCTCAGAAACTATAAGGGCTAGAGCCATGAAACTTGGTACATGCATACATCTGGAGTAGATCTCAAAGCCATTATCAATATTGAGTCTTGACCTATATTTTACGGTTGACTGACTTTGCAATTTTTGTTGAGTTTTTGCGTTTAGGTCATTTTCTCAGAAACTATAAGGGCTAGAGCCATGAAACTTGGTACATGCATACATCTGGATGAGGAGATCTCAAAGCTATCTTCAATACTGAGTCTTGACCTATATTCTACGGTTGACTGACTTCATAATTTTTTGTCGAGTTTTTGCATTTAGGTCATTTTCTCAAGAACTATAAGGGCTAAAGCCATGAAACTTGGCACATGTATACATCTGGAAGAATAGATCTGAAAGCTATCATCAATTCTGAGTCTTGACCTACATTTTACGGTTGACTGACTTTGTAATTTTTTGTCGAGTTTTTGCGTTTAGGTCATTTTCTCAGAAACTATAAGGGCTAGAGCCATGAAACTTGAGTCATACATTCATCTGAAAGAGAAAAGCTCAAAGTCATCATCATTATTGAGTCTTTACCAACAGTTTATGGTTGACTGACTTTGCATTTTTTTTTCAAGTTTTCGCGTTTAGGTCATTTTCTCAGAAACTGTAAGGGCTAGAGCCAAGAAACTTCGTTCATGCATACATCTTTGCTGATTTACCATTGTTTTGTGACAAAGGGCCAGCAGGTGAGACACCGCATTCCGCGGAATTCTTGTTGATCATCACATTCTCATAAGGAGGTTGATTGCAGTCCCTTAGCTATTATGAATGTGTTTATACAACTTTTAAGATTTACAGGGCAGATGCAGTCTTCCGCTTAGAATAAAAATAAAGGTGGATGGATGACTTGCGATTTTACGTCCTTTTTAACAGTATTTTATTTCATATCAGGACAATGGATGGTTGATTATAAAAGGCTGTGTGCAATGGAACCCCATTTACGATTGAAAATCTCCCCGCCTACAGCGGGGCTCAAACCCGGGACCGCTTGATCAGCAGGCCAGTGCTTAACCTACTGAGCTACCAGGGCTTCTGATAAAATAAAGAACAAAAATGACAGCCAGTCTGCTGTGCAAGACAACTTAGCTGTCATATTGAATATTTGTAAAGAGCTGACTGCTGTCTAAACAAAACAAGTAGATGGTCATACTGAGATGGAATACATGTATCTATCTCACAATGAAATAAAAACTGTTCTGGTTGGCAACAAATTTTTATAGCATATCAAGATCCATGGGGAAAAATGTATGAACTGTTATCACCTTGTGGCTATTGTAGCTAACATTTATTTCTATCTGTTCAAGCTGATAATAGTGGTAATGTAAAGATAAATGTGGCAACTGACCAGTCTGTCCCTGCTATGGCTGTTACACCTGAGGACCAGTCTAGAGGAAGTGACCTAAATAAACCTCCAGTAGAGGAGCTCTCAGATCCTATGACAACCACAATACAAACAGAATTTGGAGTTGAAAAAATATCATTCCAGCCCAAGATCTCCATCAGAAAAAGTGAGCTAAAATATTGAATTCTTGTCCTTGTAATTTTGAATGTTGCTCTTTGTAGGTCACGGCAGACATCTTCATGTCAAGTGCAGTTTCTTGGATAAATCAGTCCAGGAATTATTCTGCTTAGATTCAGTAATAGTGAATGAGTGAGTCAAGTTGGGTTTAATGTGCAACCAACACAGGTCATAACGAGACGTGGATCTTTATTTAAAGTCCAGAGCTCTAGATAAGAGGGAGTATTTGGAGATAATTAGTGATAATTTTTGTTAATACTGTATTAAAACATATGTTGTGACCCCTCATCTGAACCGTCTCGTTAGACGGTTCAGATGAGGGGTCACAACATACGGTTTCAATGAGAAATAAAAAAAATTATCCCTCAATTATCATCAAATACTCCCTCTTATCTAGAGCTCTGACCTTGATTAAAGTCTCATCTGAAAGACTGGAGCAGCAGGGGATTGAACTCGCAACCCCTGGATAAGTAGTCTAGCACTAGGCTACTGCTGCTTCTTTGATTTATTAAGAAAGGAGAGTGTGGAACCAGCCTTCAGTTCATCAGGGTCTTTAGTCCAGAGTGGCAGTTGCTGGAGAGATGGATGTGATAACAATTTGGGACAGTAATTTCCTTGTACCCTGCATATAAAACAGAAATTATGCATTCTCATTAGAACTGCCCTGATGAGGGTCTAACGTTGTTAAGCCCCTTGGTTGGATTTGATCATAGTATCCAGATTTATGGCTAAACATAATCTTCATAATTTCTAGATATGAGTAAGAACCGAGGATCAGCTCGCACAGACTCCCAGAGTAACCTAGAGCTCAGTGACAGAGCTAGGAAGAGACGGAAGCTTCTCAAAGAAAAGGCAGAGGGCAGTATCAGTGTTGAAGAGTCTAGTCAAGGTAGGTAATTAATAAATAAAACAGAAAAAGTATTGAACAGGCTTTCACAAATGGGCTTTAAGAGAGTCATTCCCAAAGCTGTTCATTTGTGAACATTGTGTCCCGGTATTGTTGCTTATTGCTATTTTGTAAGTGAGGCATCTAGCTTATTTTCGTAAGCATAGGCCTATTGAAAATTTTTTGTTATATAGTTTAAAAGAAAATATTGTGTAAAAGGTTGTTTTTGCTGCTTTGTAATTACATAATCTTTGACTGAAAATTTAACAAGAAAGTATGACGAGTGTTAGTTTAAACATATTTTATTCATAATTTCACTACTGACGTGCAACATAAGATATACACGAAATAGAGTTAATGAGAATGGAATGAAAGCAAAATGCTTATAGGATTGACAAGTGTTGATCATAGACCGATCGCAAAACTCAAAAGAGATGGCATAAGTATAAAGAAAACACAAAACCATATCCTTTGTTCTTTGTGTTACAGATGTTCCTGATGGAAAAGCTGTTCTACCCAGTGTTTCTGCGGACTTTGTCACTGAGACCCTTAGTCAGGGTATAACATTCCGCGACCCAGAAACAGGCGTTCTCTATGTACAGACGCAACTATTACAGGTCAGTATCACATGCATAAGTATTGGGACACCTAAAATAATAAATTTTCCATTTGTGCCAAATGGAAAATTTATTATTTTTAGGTGTCCCAATATATACACACATTAGGGTATATAGATGGCAGCATGGAAAACTTTGACTGGTATGACCTAAATGATAGCATTTACACTATAACAAGGGCTGTATATATATTGTGAGAACTTGTAACCTGACCCTGTTGCTTATTTGAAGGCAATAAAAAATACTAGTTAAAACAAAGAAATAGTAAAGAGCAGAAAGAGTATTTGTTTTGTACAGATCATCTCATGTAACTTATAAAGGTCAGTGGACAGGCGCAGTCTAATAGTTGTACAGAAAACCTGAAAGTCTGTGTCATAAATGATAGAACAGATACCATAATCAGAGCTCTAGACAAGAGGGAGTATTTGGAGATGATTAGTGATAATTTTTGTTAATACTGTATAAAAACATATGTTGTGACCCCTCATCTGAACCGTCTCGACGAGACGGTTCAGATGAGGGGTCACAACATATGGTTTCAATGAGAAATAAAAAAAATCATCCCTCAATTATCATCAAAAATACCCTTCTTATCTATGAGCTCTGTTGATGCAATACTGTTATTATCACATATCACAACATATTAAATTCACTGTGATAAAATATAAAGGTAAAGCTTTCCCATAGCATAGTAGTCATAGGGGTAGTGGGGGCTAAAGGCCTACTGTGTCTCAGACACAGCGTATGAAAGGCAGAGTGCATCCTTCTCCTTTTGCTGCTTTATCCTTCCTTGATTAGGGCCCCGCCAGACGAAGTCTGCGGAGGCCCTATAGTAATCACCATGTCCATCCGTCTGTCTGTCCATCTGTCCGTCCGTCCGTCATCATTTCGTGTCCGCTCAATAACTCTAAAACCGTTTGAGATATTTTCACGAGACTTGATACAAATGTAAAGCATCATCAGACGATGTGCAGAGAACAAGAACCATAACTCTGCCTACAATTTTTACTGAATTATGCCCCTTTGAAATTTTGTGTACAGAAATCGTGTCCGCTCCATAACTCGGAAACTGTTAAAGATATTTTCATGAGACTTGGTACAAATGTAAAGCATCATCAGACGATGTGCAGAGAACAAGAACCATAACTCTGCCTACAATTTTTACTGAATTATGCCCCTTTGTAATTTTGAGTACAGGAATCGTGTCCGCTCCATGTCCGCTCAATAACTCTATACATTTGTTAAGCATCATCAGACGATGTGCAGAGAACAAGAACCATAACTCTGCCTACACTATTTACTGAATTATGCCCCTTTGTAATTTTGAGTACAGAAATCATGTCCGCTCCATAACTCTGAAATCGTTAGAGATATTTTCACGAGACTTGGTACAAATGTAAAGCATCATCAGACGATGTGCAGAGAACAAGAGCCATAACTCTGCCTACAATTTTTACTGAATTATGCCCCTTTGAAATTTTGAGTACAGAAATTGTGTCCGCTCAATAACTCTAAAATCATTAAAGATATTTTCACAAGACTTGGTACAAATGTAAAGCATCATCAGACAATGTGCAGAGAACAAGAGCCATAACTCTGCCTACAATTTTTACTGAATTATGCCCCTTTGAAATTTCGAGTACAGAAATCGTGTCCGCTCCATAACTCTGAAATCATTAAAGATATTTTCATGAGACTTGGTACAAGTGTAAAGCATCATCAGACGATGTGCAGAGAACAAGAACCATACCTCTGCCTACATTATTTACTGAATTATGCCCCTTTGAAATTTTGAGTGCAGAAAAGAGTGTCCGCTCTATAACTCTGAAACCTTTAAAGATATTTTCACAAGACTTGGTACAAATGTAAAGCATCATCAGTCAATATGCAGAGAACAAGAACCATAACTCTGCCTACACCATTTACTGAATTATGCCCCTTTGTAATTTTGAGTACAGAAATCATGTCCGGTTAATAACTCTGAAACCGTTAGAGATATTTCACGAGACTTTGTACAAATGTATAGCATCATCAGACGATGTGCAGAGAACAAGAACCATAACTCTGCCTACATTATTTACTGAATTATGCCCATTTGTAATTTTGAGTACAGAAATCTTGTCCGCTCTTTAACATGAAACGATTAGAGATATTTTAACAAGACTTGGTACAAATGTAAAGCATCATCAGGAATTGTGCAGAGAACCAGAATCCTAACTATGTCTACTTTTTAGCTCACCTGAGCCGAAGGCTCAGAGGTGAGCTTATAGGATGGGAGTCGAGCCGTCGTCCGTCCGTCCGTGGGTGGGTGCGTGCGTCAACACTTTCAAACATAAATATCTCAGAGACCAGTGGGCCGATCGCAATCAAATTTTATCTGAAGCATCATTTGGGTGGGGGAAAGGCTGCATTAGGTTTTGGTGCCGATCAGCTCGGAACTCTGGTTTCCATGGCAACAGATAGCCCCCATAGGGTTATAATGGGGAAAACGGCGTCATCACGTTTTCTCAACTGTTTTTGATTAGATCCTTATCATACTTGCAGGTAATGATGACATACACTAGAGCTTGGATGAGTTCGAAATTTGGTCGGATTCAAGCACAGACTACGGAGTTAGCTGCCCTTGAGCGTTTGAAAAAAATCCCATAGGGTTATAATGGGGAAAATGGCGTCATCACCTTTTCTCAACTGTTTTTGCTTAGATCCTTATCATACTTGCAGGTAATGATGACATACACAAGAGCTTGAATGAGTTCGAAATTTGGCCGGATTCGAGCACAGACTACGGAGTTGGCTGCCCTTGAGCGTTTGAAAAAAATCCCATAGTGTTATAATGGAGAAAACAACGACATCACATATTTTTAGAAAAACTTTGTCATCGCTCTATTGCCTACATTTCTCAACGGATTTTAAAATAACTTCACACAAATGTAGGGCGTGACAATATCTCGAGCAAGTTCGACTTTCAGGATGCTGCGCCCAAGGTCAAGGTCACTGTGGCTATTTTTAGAAAAACTTTGTCAGCGCTCTAGCCCCTACATTTCTCAGCAGATTTTAAAATAACTTCACACAAATGTAGGGCATGACAATAGCTCGAGCAAGTTCGACTTTCAGGATGCTGCGCCCAAGGTCAAGGTCATTGTGGCTATTTTTAGAAAAACTTTGTCAGCGCTCTAGCACCTACATTTCTCAGCAGATTTTAAAATAACTTGACACCAATGTAGGGTATGACAATATCTTGAGCAAGTTCGACTTTCAGGGTGCTGCACCCAAGGTGAAGGTCACAGTGGCTATTTTTAGAAAAACTTGGTCATCGCTCTAGCGCCTACATTTCTCAACCGATTTTAAATCAACTTCACACAAATGTAGGGCATGACAATATCTCAAACAAGTTTGACTTCCAGGTTGCTGCGCCCAAGGTCAAGGTCACTGTGGCTATTTTTAGAAAAACTTTGTCAGCGCTCTAGCACCTACATTTCTCAATGGATTTTAAAATAAATTCACACAAATGTAGGGCATGACAATATCTCGAGCAAGTATGACTTTCAGGATGCTGCGCCCAAGGTCAAGGTCACTGTGGCTATTTTTAGAAAAACTTTGTCATCGCCCTAGCACCTTCATTTCTCCATGGATTTTGAAATAACTTGACACAAATGTAGGGTATGACAATATCTCAAGCAAGTTCGACTTTCAGGATGCTGTGCCCAAGGTCAAGGTCACTGTGGCTATTTTTAGAAAAACTTTGTCATCGCTCTAGCACCTACATTTCTCAACGGATTTTAAAATAAATTCACACAAATGTAGGGCATGACAATATCTCAAGCAAGTTTGACTTTCAGGGTGCTGCAATCAAGGTTTTTGATCAGATCCTTATTATACTTGCAGGTAATGATGACATACATAAGAGCTTGGATGAGTTCGAAATTTGGCCGGATTCGAGCACAGACTATGGAGTTAGCTGCCCTTGAGCGTTTGAAAAAAATCCCATAGTCTTATAATGGAGAAAACAACGTCATCACATTTTCATTTTTCATGGGATCCTCTTCATACTTGCAGGTAATGAGGATATGTGTAAAAGCTTGGATTAGTTAGCATTTCGGCTAGATCCCACCACTGACTATGGAGTACCTGCCCTGAGCATCCAAAAAATCAATGTTGCCACTTTTTCTTGGTTTCTACTAATCCGATCCCTTTCAAACTTGCAGGTAATGAGGAAATGCATAATATCTTAAACAAGTTCAAATTTTGGCCAGATCAGGCCAACCACTACGAAGTTAGCTGCCCTTGAAAGCTCTCTCTATTGTGCTCTTGATCGGATACTTTTTAAACTTGCATATATTAAATGAGGGCATACATAGTGTTTTGGATGAGTTTAATTTTCAGCCTGATTGGACCACTGACTGTGGAGTTAGCTGCCCTTGAGCATCTTAAATATCCCTATAGGTTTACAATGTCTCTCAGGTGAGCAATTGTTGCCCTTTGGGCTACTTGTTTTTACTGAATTATGCCCCTTTGTAATTTTAAAGATAGAAATCAGGTCCGCTCTATAGCTTTAACACCACCAATGACATTTTCATAAAACTTGTACATAATATAAATCATCATCAGACAGTGTGCAGAGAATAAGAACTGTAACTCCATCTACATTTTTCTACAGAATTTTTCCCCTTGCTAGATTACAGTCTAGAAAATGTGTTTGCTCTCTAACTTTAAAACTGTTTAAGATATTTTCACAAAATTTGGTACAAATATAAACATCAGACAATTTGCAGAGAAAAAGAACCATAACTACACCTTCCTTTTGTTATCTTAGGTATGGAAATCTTGTCTGCTGTATAACTTTAAAGCCTTTGAAGATATTTTTATAAAACTTGGTACAAATATAAAGCATCATTAAATGACCTGAAGGTGTGCAGAATGCAAGAATGGTAACATCAGTTTCCGGCCTCACAGAGTTGTTGCCCATGCTTTAATCAATCATAATTGTGTATTTTGCCCATATCTTAATGACACTGCCAGAGGCTTAATTTCAAACAACATATTTAATATGAAGGAACAACATGATAATAGTTGGCTGGTATTGTTTTTTCTGGTCGGGCACATACAACTTAAATGACATCAATAGTTTCATAAAGGCGGGGCCCTTATAATTACCATGTTTCTAGTTTGAAGCTGGTACCCATTTGCTGCTAGGTTGACAGAGTTTTTCAGCTGTCAGATGGCAAAGCCCCGGCATGATCTCATGACCTTCCAGCAGCTTTCTGCAGCGTAACCAAGCATCTCTAACCACTCAACCATGGCGCCTCTCTAATACTATAATAATATTTCAGGATGATCCACCCCACCCAGACCTGTATACTGATGAAACTATTCTAAAATCATCAGAGCTCTCACTGCCAGTCACGTCAGACTCAGAGTTAACAGATCAGAGTTTACCAGGAACAGAATTCGTAGGATCAACTATTAATCTACAGGACTTGGTTGGATAATGATGTAGACTCAATGTGATGAACTGAGCTGTGACACAGCAAAACCAGCAAAGTGGCATGTGTGCTCAGTGAAGACATAGATCACCCTGGGCATCCACCCAGTCTGATTAGAATCTCTGCTGTTGGCATAGAGATAGCTTAGACCCTAAGGTACACCTTTAGGGCACAGCAAAAACTCTGATCAGACTGGGCGGTTGCCCAGGCTGATCTGAGTCTGTGTTGGGTGCACATGCCACTTTGTTGGTTTTATTGTGTAGCAGCTCAACAATTTTACAGACCTTTAAGCTATTCATGAACTAATCATGCTATAAATTAAAAGACAAAGAATTATGATCAAAATACATATGAGCCGCGACATGACAAAACCAACAATGTGGTTGTGCGCCCAGCGCAGACTAAGATCAGCCTGGGCATCCGCCCAGTCTGATCAGAGTCTTCGCTGTCCGCATGGAGGTAGCTGAGACCCTTAGCTACCCTTTAAGCGCTTAGGAAAGACTCTGCGCAGACTAGGCGGATGTCCAGGCTGATCTGAGTCTGCGCAGGGCGCACAACCACATTGTTGGTTTTCTGGTGTCGCGGCTCATATTTTTTTCTCTAAGCACTTAAAGTGCCAAAGAATGAAAATAGTTGAGTTAGCAAACAGTGTAGATACAGATGAAGCGACTCATGTTAGGCCGTCTCATCGGGATCTTCACTGTTTGCCTTCAAGTCTTTGAATTCTCAATATGATATTGCTCGACACCTACCAGAGCTTGTGAATGTTCCATTTGCTCTTTAGTAGTGATTGAAAATTCAGATTTTTTTCTTTCAATTTTTGGGAAACATATTTGATCAGCCCTATTGTGAGACAGAGAATGGTTATAAACAAACTTGATATATATTGAATTGCAGAAGAGGAACATGATCTGTATTTTGTGTTCACATTCCTTTATTTATTGTCAGTCATGCATAGGCTTTAATGAAAATCAATAGTCCAGATAGGAAAGGGTGACAGGAATAATTTGGGGACAATTTTTCCGTATCACTTCTTAACATATTGTGACTCCTCGTAAAAACTGTTTCACAAGATATGGTTTCTTTGAGAAATAAGAAAACTTTTCTCAGAATTATCCTCAAAACTATCTGGAGTATTGTAAAATCTGTTTTGTTTGCTTTTGATTAAGCTGTCTTGTCATTTTGAAGCTTTGATGGTTGCCATAAACTCTACATCTTCGCAAGCCAAGGGCCCTAAGTCCACTTGTTTCCTTACGTTTCCTAGGCCCGCAGCCTATTTGTAAATGGAATTTCCCACCATGCCATTTCATCAGATGCAAGCAATTTCCTTCGCATACGGTCAAACTGTCCATTACAAAGCATTTTTCGCAAAACAGGCGCCCTTGTCGATAGAAAAACATCGTGTTTACCGTGATCAGTTACCAAAACAGAGTAGAGAGTCGAGATTTAACCAATTCATCAGTGTTTTAGAACAATTATGCAAAGTTGTGGGAAAACTTCCCCAAGGGGGACAACTTGTGGCACTGTGGGAAATCCGATTTTCCAAAAGGCCATCAGCCAAAGGTACGTAAGCAACCAGTGGACTCAGTACCCTTGGCTGCAAAGGATCATAAATATTCAGACAGAAGCTTGAGAGCCACTGTGTAGACCAAAATCAGTCTGCTCTGAGAGAAGCAGTTTTCTCAGGGTCTGCACTACTTGTCAATCCAGTTGCAACATATTGGTGCATTTCTTTATAGTTTTAGGATTATGGTACATTCTGGTTAAGTTGTCCCTTTAAAGCAAATAGGTATACTTCTATGGGAAGCAACTATGCCATTTTTGTTTTGCTTTCCTTTCCAAGTGGGGTCAACACTTAAAGGAAAGAATTTGCCCCCATCAGCAAATTCTTTCCAATAAGAGTAGACATCATTTTGGAGGGGCTATACCATCCTGGAAAGCATACAGGAAGTCACAAAAATTGTTCTCATGTAAAAATGGCAGAAAAAACGTGAGGGTATACTCATAAAGTATATGTTGTCCATTTGTTCAGTCAAACTTTTAGGCTAAATACTATAAATTATTTACATAATTTATCTGTGCAATTTTTGTTACCATGTACATGTGATACCAGTAAAACTTACAGGAGTATTTCAGGCTTTCAGCTGGGTGACACTGTGTTAGGATACCTATAAAGCATACTGTTGGCTTACACATTAGAGGCAATTTGTAAACTTAAAACTTGTAGACATTATGTAAAAACTGGAATGCCTTTACACTGCTTGCTATTTGTACAAGTTTGAATTTGTCTGCACTGCTTGCTGGACAAGTTAGTCTGCTCTGCATTCTGTATTTACAAGTTCGAACATGCCTACACTTCAGCATGCTACTTTTAAGCATACAGTTATCCAATGCTCAGAATTAAAGTGCAAAGTGTAGTTTGATCATGTTTTCACGAATAGTACATTTTGGTGGCAAATGACCCAATTGTTAATGGAAAATCACATAAAAGATAAAATTGTTATCATATTTACATTGTTTTGTATGTACTGTGTGGGATGGTGCTTAAATAAACATGAACTTTGTTATCTTGTGGCTTATTTTGTATCTGGAAGCAAAAATTATGCATACAGTTAACTCCCGATATCTCAAAGTCTAAGTTCAACTCAAAACTATTGATATCGCAAATTTTCTGGTCCCAGAAAACTTACTTTGAGATATCAGTAGTTTGAGAATATTGTAACAAGATATGTCCGTTTCTAAGTGAGTTTGGGCCCCAGTCAGTACTTTGGGCAGATCTATAGCCCTGACAATCAGCCACAAATAGGTACTAATGTGTGCACAAGGACAGTCTGTAAATACTAACTCCAAAAATAAGTAAGGGGAAGCAACCATTCCCATACTCAACACTAAGTTTCAAGCTAATGCACATTGTTATAAAGTGTCAAGATATCCAAAACAATTTCCTAGTATTCGTATGCACAAAAATAGTTTAAGTGGAGCAACCATTCTTATATGACAGACACCATTTCAACCGAATCTACATTGCTATAAAGTTTCATTAAGATATTCAAAATGTTAGGGTTCTCAAAAGAAGAGCCTTCAAAAACTAATCAAAGGGATGTAACTCAAAAAAATAAGGAAGGTGCAATTATTTTTATAAGATGTACTGTCTCAACCTAATAAACAGTTCCGAGAATGGCCGCTAAGCTCTGCCTACTTAGTTACTGTTACTACGTCTCACAAGCTAACACAAAGATGGCGGAAAACAAATGACAAATGCAATTGTCTGTTAAATGTTGGCGATCTATGGCGAAGAATCAGCCTCCTTATGACCTACACATGGCAGTTGGCTCATCGTGCATTTCCGATGCGTCCTCTTCTTGCAAAGCGGGGTAAGTTTCTTAAAAGTGGTGTTAGTTTGGTTTCTTTAAACAGGTATACATCGCTCCATTAACTGTAAGGTAAAATCATGGACTTATGTAAAATATTGACCACGTGCGATTTGTTTGTGAGACTGTCACGTGCTAAGTTGTCGTTGCATTGGCTAGATATACGCTATCACGTGATTTTGAGTGACATTCTGGGTGTGGCTCGGAACTGAGTATACACATTGCTATAAAGTTTCGTCAAGATATTCTATTCAGTTACCTAGTTATGGCTTGCGCAAGAACAGAAGTAGAAATTAGAGAGAGGTAACTCCAAAAGAAAGGTAGGAGGAGCAATTACATTTATAATATTTCAGATTCAGTCAGTTCCTGAAGTGTAGTGTTTTACCACATACCCGACTTGATTCATTTTTATACTGTGCATTCATTTCTGACCTTATTCATGTAACACGTTTTCGTTTATAGCGTTTTCGGCGCGAAATAGCCCTTTTGGTGCTGATGTGCCGTAAAATCCATATCACTCACTCACTCCTGGAGTGTAGTTACTCTTTAAATTTGCAAAAGAACAGCCTTAGAAATTAATCAAAGGGAGGTAATTCCAAATATATGTAAGGGGGGCAATCATTCTTATATGTGACATATCATGTCAACCTAATATACATTGCTATTAAGTTTTACCAAGATAGTCCAAATGGTTACCTAGTTATTGGATGTACAAATATAGTGTGAAAAAATAATCAAAGAGACATAAAAACTAAGTAAAGGGAAGCAACTATTCTTGTATAAGAATGTTGTGTTAACCTCATAAACATTGCTATCAAGTTTCATTTTGATATTCCAAAGAGTAACCTAGTTGTGGAAATACACAAGAATTGCCATGCAAACTGCCATATTGAGATTTTTTGAGTTTTTTCAAAGGGCTGTAACTCTGCTAAAAATCATCAGAGGGTAACATCCAAATAATATGCGCTACTCCACATTGTAGTCGTTTTATTTACAAAGTTTCAGCTTAATTGGATGAAAACTGTAGGAGGAGTTATCCAGAAACAAACGTATGCTAAAAAAACAAAGGACTATCACTCCGCTAAAAATCATTTGAGCATAAGCTCAAAACAATATGAGCTGGTCCACTTCATAGTGTTAACATACCAAGTTTCAGCTCGATCAGATGTAAACTGTAGGAGGAGTTATCTAGAAACAAAAAGGTTAACAGATGGAATGTCCCATTTTTCAAATGGATATATGATAAATAAAAAGGAGTTGAAAATAGGAAATGTGTGCAAACAACATTTTTGATATAAGAGGGTACTTTTAGATACCCGTGTTTGAGATATCTAGAGCTGACACTAAGTATGAGATTAAGAAAGGTAATCACAGAGCATACCCCATCATGGAGGTGCAAGTAATTTTCAACTGTATTTGCTAGTAATAAGGAAGAGTGAAAAAATGATTGGACAAGTGCACCCAATGGTAGTTGAGTCCTCAAACCTGCATGAAATTGATTGGTTGAAAAAATTAAAACAGATCAAACTTACCTTTGACCAGCATCAATCAAAGGTAGAGTTGCTGCCTCTGAAGGTATACCCATTCACACTTTGCTGTTTATTAGAGGCATTTTGGCAGTGGCTGCCTTACTCTATTTTATGCTCTAAATAAAGCCCCCTTTCATAAAATGCAACACCCCAGAGCTCTTAAAAGGGTTCATATGGCAAGTTAGGAATTTCCCTGATTCAGCTGTGAAGAATTTTGTTGAAGAAATTGGCACACCTCCAAGCTGCTGGTGTAGCAGCTCATGATCTATTTATACATCAGACCAAAACCCATTCAAATTTGAGAAAGGCTAATATCAAGTTTGGTCAGAATCTGTTGCTCCGAGATGTAGCTGGTTAAAGTGGCAGGTGCATCCAATTAGACTTATTTGGAAGAATGAGAAAAATATGTTGTTCAAGGTGCTTAAGACGACACTAAAATCATTTGGGTTTTTATGATGTTTGTCATAATGACTTAGCATAATTGAGCCACATCACGACAAAACCAACAAAGTGGTATGTGCACCCATCAAAGACTCATGTCAGCCTGTGTATCCACCCAGTCTGATCACAGTTTGCTGTCCAAATGGAGCTAGCGTAGACCTGTAGCTACCGTTAGAGCACAAAGTGAAAACTGATCTGACTGAGCGGCTTTCCGGGCTGATCTGAATCACTGTTTTGCCCACATACCACTTGGTATGGTACCTGCCCATCACACAATTGCTATTGTGGTGTGGCTTGCATTGCATAAAACTTCAGGCATGGATATCCATACTGTCAACACTGTTATAAACAAAAGCTATCTCAGAGACAAGTCTTAAAATAAAACCAAAATAAAAAAAATTCGAAGAAGTTTCAAAGTCCATGAACTTGAGGTCAAAGTACTGAGGGGTAGAGGGAGGCAGGCTGTATCAAAACCCTGACTAATTATCTAACATCAGTCCAAGTATTAGTATCAACTGACTCTATCGTGGCACTGTAAAATTATGTCTTCAAAAATATAAAACTTTAATCAAAATTTTTAAGATAAAATTCTTCTAAGTGGATGACCTTGACCTCAAGGTCACCCAGTGGAGTTAGTATATAGTATTTTTACAACTCCAACAAGTATCTAACATCAGTTCAGGCATTATGAATCGGTATGCAATAGAAAAACTTTTTAAAATAAAAATAAATTCCTAAGTCCCTGACCTTGACATCAAGGTCACTGAGCGGGGTTGGGGTAGTACTCTTTAAAACTTTTGACTAATATCTAACTTCAATGCAAATATCAAAACAATCCATCCATGGGTTAAGAAGATATGTGTCTTTAAAAAACGTTAACCAAAACATCCAATCCATAAAAAGACAATTTTCTAAGTCCATGACCTTGACACCAAGGTCACTGTGTTGGGCGGGGGTGGTACCCTGGCAAACCTTGGACCAATATCTAACTACAGTGTAAATACCAAAAGAATCCATCCATTGGTTAAGGAGATACTGGGCTTTAAAAAAAACTTTAACAAAACATCCAGTCCAAAATAACTCAATTTTCTAAGTCCGTGACCTTGACATCAAGGTCACTGAGTGGGAGGGAGTGGTATCCTGTTAAACTTTGGACCGATATCTAACTGCTATGCAAGTATCAAATGAATCCATCCATGGGTTAAGGAGATATAGGTGTTTAAAAAACTTTAACCAAAACATCCAATCCGGAAGCGGACGCCGACGCTAGGGTGACAACAATAGCCCTTCCTGAACTTTCGTTCAGGCGAGCTAAAACTTGGACAAGAAATTACTATATTGGTGATCTAAAGCCATTTTTGGTGGAATTTTGGAAAATTTTATTTGTATCGGTTAAGTGATAGATAAGAATTTTTGTTCTAAAATGGCCGCATTGGCTTAAGAGTTGCAAATAAGATTAACACAGCTGTCATTTGGCATTTTAAACATAGGCCAAGTTACTTGGCAACAAAGAACGTTCCAGAATGTTTTACAGTTTCTGTATTTGAACATTTATTGCTAGTTTTAAAAGGCTAAAAGTGAGAATAAGAAACACTTGCTGAGAGAATTTCCATTTGTTATGACACCATTCTCTGAGAAATCTTAGTATTTTGGGGACATATGCTACAAGTGCAGACCCATTTCAGTCGCAGAATGCAGCGTCTTGATCAATGACCTTTAAGATTCTATATAGGTCACTGGTCTGATCAAGGTCTGCATTATTCGCTTACAGGAATTGTTATGCAAAATACGATAAAAGTGGAAAAATTCGCCAGAAACCCCTAAAACCAGAGATGGGCTTGTCCAAATGATAAAGGATGGACAAGTCCACTGGTATAAAAAAAGGATTAATTGCTGCCTTGTCAAACTTTTGGGCGGGCTACTTTCAGTCTCCGGGGCCCCAGTGAGTCTGGGACATATTTTCATAAAAGTTCACAGATGCATTTGTTTGAAAGAGTGAGACTGCTCTCGTTGGGCCAAAATGTCCGAATCTAAATTGTGTTTTTCGTGATACAGCTCCATGAACCAATTTGGAGTACCCGGTATTTCATGAAAAAGACCACAGTGGTAAAAACGCCGGGCACTCTGGCCCCCGATTTGTCCATGCATTTATGGCATGAAAAAAAAGAAAAGAAAAAAGACGCAAGTCTGCCGGTCGTCTACTGCTCACTACTCACTGGCCCGAGTAAGTTAATACATGGATACTTGAACAATCGGTAAATGCGCACAAAAAGCCTTTTCAGGTCAAAACTCAGTGTGAAAATAAAATCATCAGGGGCCAGAGTGCCTGTCCTTACTGTCTTTGGCATAATTTCTAGTCTTGGCTATATCTCTGTGGTGTCCCAGTGCAAGGAAATACTAGGCTATATATGATATTCTGTTGTAGTATAGTACTCTTGGCAATTATCTTATTATCCCACTCCTCCCATAATGATTAAACCACTTGCTGCTGCTGCTAACTCTATACTAATTGTTACCTGCGTACAGGTGAGTTCAAGGACAGTCATTGTTGTGCCATATTTACTCTTAACATTCGGACACCTCGTTAGACAATTTTTAAAGGTCAAGGGGCGCAGCTAAAAGCTATTTAAATTACGCCTAATCATGTTCAATATTTCTTGAGGGGAAGTGTAGGAGTTGAGCCCCTAAGATTATTCCACATGGTATGCATTTTGGTAACGTACGTGGCCCTAAGGTCGTCACCTCAGTGCATTTAAACGAATACCTCATGCATATGGTGACAGCTATTTATAGTTGCGTTATGGTACCAGCAGGACAAGCCATTCAGAAGGGATGTTCAATAAAGAAACTGGTCAATTAAATGCAGAAAACATCGAAAAACAGACTCTTAACAAAGGGAGTGTCGGCCTGACGACCTTAGGACCTATGAGACATTGAGTCGTCATCAGTGTGGCCCTAGTGTCGTCATGGGGTCGTAATGTATTTTTTTACGTTTTTTTAAAGATAAGGTTCATGTCAAGAAACAAATTAACAAATATGTATTTATTTTGCCGTTAAATGATCATCAAACAGAAAGGATTTTATAATAATGTTGGTTTAAAAAATAGATTGGCGTGTGCAAACACAGAGTCTGGTCTGGGGTTCGGATCAGATTGTTTTCCTGTAGCAATGGTGGTATATAGGTATATGTTTTAAGCTGTCAAAAATATGGTCATTGAAGATCCCGATAAGACTGCACACGTTATCCCTTGTTCTGGGATACCTTCTTGTCAAAAGTTCTTAATCATTCGATAGATAGCATTGTTGTCGGCGGAAATGGAATATAAAATTATTGGGATGTGGCTGACCAATTGAATTTTTGAGGTCTCATGGTATCGAAGATTCTTTTATTTTGTTTTAATATTCTATTTTCATTAACAAAATACTTAAGATGCACAAAGATAAAATGTGCTTTCGTATTTCTATATGAGGTTTATAAGTGACAGTAAACGGGTAAAAGCTGTATTTCTGGAACATTTGCTAATGGGTAATTTGCTGTTTCACACCAAATCCGGCACAATTGAAACTGTGCCTGTTTTTTATAGACAACTTGCAACTATTTTCTGTCTTTAAATTTAATTCATTTTGGTTTCATTTGATTTTATGAAGACAAACCAACATAAAATTGTTAATTTATACGGAAATAATCACAATATATGCTTGTCAAACTGGAGTGAAAGAAGAGCATATAAGAAGTGGGGAAATGAATTTTTCGTTGTCTAGTAGTATGTGCCCTAGAGTCGTCAGGTATGACCTAAAGTCGTCATCACTGTTCTTTGATGTCTGTTTCGTTTAATTTCCTCTCTGACCACCAAAGGTAAGAACATCTTGATGGTTTAATATTTATTGTGTTTGGCCGAATGCAAACATACATCTGAAACTTGAATCTAGCTTGACAATCTTGGTTCGCCAGACTGATATCAAAACCAGCGTGCTCTGTCGACAGACTTGGAATTTCAAGTAAAAATGGGTTACCTTGTTGTCACTTCGTTATATGGAAAATCGTTTAAAACCAGCTTAAAATTTAAACTACATAACAAAATTAAGATATTTATCTTTTGAATTTCGCCCGCTTCTACACATTTCTGTGACACAGATGGAAAATAATGAAGCTAAAAGAATGATGACGACCTTAGGACCCTGACGACTTTAGGGCCACGTACGTTAGTTTTTATTAAACCATTTTCTAATTTATAAAATGTAAGCAGGCAAATACACAGGTGCGTGTTGAAGTCATTTTGACAAAAATTTCATACGCGCCTGCGTATTTGCGTATAAGCAGCTACGCTATTGAAGTATATCTGACATATTCGATTTTTTTATGAAATGTTGGCAAGCTATGCAGATATTGAGCAGATTTCTTCTCAACAATAGTTCCATTTAAGTCTACTTTCATTTGGCTTACAGGAATTTGCTCAGACAGGTCCAAACACAAAATGTAAAAGTTTTCTGTAGCCTTAAGGCCGTAGGGGCAATGGATGTTAGAGACCAACCGTATCGTGGACACAGCATTATTCTGCACATGAAAGACAGAGCACATGCCACTCCTTTCTTTACCTTAATCTTTCTATATTCGCAAAAGTTACCCATTTACTTCTGGATTGACCTTTTTTGTCACTGGGTGGCTTGTTGCGATTTCGACCCGCGCCCTTCCGCCTGCACCTTAGCCAAGCGCCTCAAACCACTCGACCTCGGCACTTCTCAGGTCCAAATACGTAGAGTAATGCTGCATTTTAAGACTGACTCCTTTACCTTGACCGCTCGCGCACCTTTGGCCACCTTATAAAGAAGCGCACGAACGCAGTTAATGATTTTTTATCTTAAATTGGTGTGCGATCATGTCGATCCTTTTTGGAGGTATGTTTACAAATGTCTAAAAAAAAAAGAAAGAAAAGAAAAGAAAAACGCATGAAATACAACACTGCGCGTGCAAAACGAATACGGCCGCATTTGGTTTTCGGCCGCCACCGCTCTCTAGCCAGTAGTATCACTGAAACATACGATCTGTTTATCTAAACGAACCATATTTCCGAAATGCATTTAATTCTAAAATAAAGTCTCATGTTAATTCACTGAAAGACACGACTCTCTCTTTCGACTTGGAGAGGATACGGACAGACCGTGCCAGGAGGTGCAGTTATTGATGGATTCCTTCCATCTCCTGGGGGAACATCGTTATGAGAATCGGACGGAAAAATGCAAGAAAAAGGGCGATGACCCTCTTCTACTTGTCTTTTTAATGGGAAAATCGAACAATTAAAACAGCAGAAAATGTATTGTCTGTCTGTAGAACCCTCATTTCCATGTCAGCTAAACTTTGCTACTTGAGATTGCACAAACCTTCAATAGCATGTTCAGCAAAGCCTTTATTCGACGAAACCACGAGGTTCGGTATACTTGAAATTTCAATTTTGTCTATAAGAAACTTTATCTTTAAAAAAAATTGAGCTTTATTTTCTGCACGTATCATTTTTCGAGCATAAGAAAATGATCGTGATTTTTTCTTTCTTTTTAACAGCGTACGACATGTCCGTGTTAGCACGAGGTCATCAGCGAGCACTCGCCAATACCTGTCGCGCCGAATCCACTATAACAAGGCTTATCATAACAAGACCACGAGAAAGATAATATCTCAGTGTGCAGCTTCATAAACCAACAGAGAAAGTTATTA
Organism: Ctena decussata; assembly: GCA_963989385.1. Classification (NCBI taxonomy): domain Eukaryota; kingdom Metazoa; phylum Mollusca; class Bivalvia; order Lucinida; family Lucinidae; genus Ctena; species Ctena decussata. Next base: position 18,359,451 of record OZ022508.1, read on the forward strand.
TTTCGGCATTACCTGCACTTCAGGAAACATTTTTTCATGGCACTATTTGGCAAGCATTTTGCGCTTCAGCCTAATCATATTATGTGTTTTCTCCGTAATCAAATGATCTATGGAATGTCTTTAACATAAATGATATACCACAGTAAGACTTCCAATAATATCATAATAATAACCATTCTTCAGGGGAATTCGAACCAGCTGGCATTTTTATTGTGAAGTGAAAGCACAGTCCAGCGCCATGTCATCTGAAACCGCTATCCCCTTTCCCTTCCAATTTATATTCCGACTTTTCTGCGAAGTATACGCGAAAGCAAAGCTCTTGATCATCCTGCGCAATGCGCAGGATAATCAGGAGCTTCGCTGTTCGCAAATGCAATTTTGTACCTTTAACATGCAATGTCTCTGTTAGTCTGAAGGCAAAATTCCATGTTATAGACGGCAGCTGTTCAGGATTGAACTCTGGAACTCACAAGCTGGGCGTAAACTGACAATAGATAAAGCAGCTGGGTTCTGCCTTCTTACTACTGCGCAATTTAGGAATTTGCTTTCATGCTTTGGAATTAAAATTATATCCTGGATTAGCAAGTACTGAGTTCTAAGACGTTGCCGTAGTTTGTTTTGGAATCCTGTTCACGTGGAGTTACAAGTTTCTGTTTTGTTTCTGTGCTGTCAGTTTCAAATTGTGTTTGTCATACTCGAGTAAGATAAAAGTGAAGTTTACTGATTCTTTAAAAATGGGATTTACAATGATGAATATACTTTTGGCGGGTATCTTTTTGATTTTGATAGCTCATTCCACAGGCAGGAGTATGGAAAAAGAGAAAGGTAAGATCAGTTTTGTCATTGAATGGTATTTTGATATTTCACGCCCGCACTTGGCTAAAGCACATGAAATAACGTTGACCAGAAGTAGCTGAATCAATGTTTTTCAACGTTATGTCCATTCCTGAGAGAAGGGTGGACTTGTAAACAGGCGCTTGAAGTTTGGCCCGGCAAACCATTATGAAATTGTTTGAAATAAGAACATTGAATTTCAGAAAAATGACATATTACTAAAGCTTTACTAATTTCAGAAATGGAAAAAACAACAACATTTATTTGTTGAGTAAAATTTCACAAACGCGATAAAATACAGTCAGAACTTGTGAAATTCTGACATTGCGTTTCGAAGAGTTTATGCTCTGAAAAAGGTATAATGATGCTACAATCTATTTTTTTTTAAATAGACGTTCATAGTTAGCATAGACTCGATTGAATTTGCATGGAGATTTTTCCACAGTATCGCCAAACAAATATTCCAAATTTCGAGGCTTCTGACAAAATCATTGCTTACGGTGATATTTTTTAACTTACCCAGGGGCGTAGCTAGGGGAAATTACACAGTACGCACAATTATGTTTCATTCTCATTAAGGGCAATAATAGGGGGTTAAGCCCCTAAGACATTTCAAATTTTCGTGTCTGTTGGCAGTTAGTATTACAATTATGTCCAGTTAACAACATTTCAGCATGAAAATACGCAGGTGTGTGTTGAAATTTTGTCAAATTGACAAAATTTCAATACGCACCTCCAGGGGTCGCAGGTTCGATCCCCCGCTTCTCCGGTCTTTCGGATGAGACTTGAAACCGAGGTCCCGTCTCCATATGACCTCGTTGTTGGTGGGACGTTAAACCCGAGTTCACTCACTCAATACGCACCTGCGTATTTGCGTATAGGTAGCTACGCCCTTGTAATACCTAACCCTATCTTATCGGTAAGCTTATAGTATAGCCATCCATCCGTCGGTCCGTCCGTCGTCAACTTTTTCAAACATCTTCTCTGCAACCACCGGGCCGATTGAAGTCATATTTCATATGGAGCTTACTTGGGTAGGGGGAATGGAAGTTTGTTAGCGGGATCTTGATCACATGACCGAGATGGCCGCCGCGCCCATATATGGTAAAAACCCTTCAAAAATCTTCTTCTCCAGAAATAAAATGCCAAAGACCTTGAAACTTTGTGTGTAGCATAAGGGACTCAAGCACATCGCAGTTTGAGCCCATCATAGTTTATACAAATGATGACCATAGGTTGAATTTGACCTAGTTTATAACAAGGTCTGCTTTGGAACATAATACTTGTATACGGGAAAATGCTTAAACAGCGAATTTCTCAGAAACAATTTAAGTCAGAGGTATAATATTTGGTATAAAGATCACTGAGAGTCTGTCGCCAGTCAACATTTTCAAACATCTTCTCCGAAGCCACAGTGCCGATTGAAGCCATATTTCATATGGTGCCTTCCTCAGTCATGGTGATGTAAGTTTGGTATATATGGTTAACTAAATGACCAGATGAAGATGCTAAAGGTCAAGGTCATTCTTTGACCTTTGTTCAAGGTCACTGAGATTCCGTTGCCAGTCAACATTTTCAAACATCTTCTCTGAAGCCACAGGGTCGATTGAAGCCGTATTTGATTTGATGCCTTCTTCGGTCATGGGGATAACAGTTTATACAGGTGGTTTTGGTCACATGACCAAGATGGCTGTCATGCTCATACATGTATATGGTTAAAAGCCTTCAAAAATCTTCTTCTTTAGAACCGAAAAGCCAGTGACCTTGAAATTGTATGTGTAGCATAAGGAACTCTAGGCCTGCAACCCGACCGTAGGTATTCAGACAAGCAGAACCTCGGAGAAAACCGGAAGTCGACCTCACGGCACCGGGGTTAAAGGAACTCTATCAAGCCCACTATAATTTGTTCAAATGATGACCGTAGGTTGACCTTGACCTACATTATGGCAAGGTCAACTTTGGTATATTATGCGTCTCTATGGGAAAATGCTTCCAACAGTTGATTTCTCAGAAGTTACTTAAGTCTAAGGTATAATATTTGGTATATGTCATTAACTGTATATGCAAATAAACATATTACGATGCTAAAGGTCAAGGTTATTCTATGACCACTGTTCATGGCCACTGAGATTCTGTTGCCTGTAAACATTTTCTAACGTTCTTTTCTAAAGCCACCGAGCCGATAGAAGCCATATTTCCTATGCTATGGAGCCTCCCTGGATCAGGGGAATGAACGTTTGAACAAATGGACTTGGTCACATGATGGCCGCCATGCCCATATATGGTCAAAAGCCTTCAATAATCTTCCTTCTCGCGAACCTTAAGTTCATTGACCTTGAAACTCTGTATGTAGCATCAAGGACTTGAGCCCTTCATATTTTTTTCAGATAATGACCTTAGGTTGACATTGACCTTATTTATGCTTTTGTATGGGAATAAGCTTAAACAGTCAGTTTCTCAGAAAGTCTTAGATATAATATTTGGTGTATATGGTCAACTAAATGTGCAGATGAAGACATTGTGGTGCTAAATGTCACGGTCATTCTTTGACCTTTGATCAAGGTCACTGAGATTCTGTCCCCCTGTCAAAATTTTTAACAATCTCCTCTTAAGCCACTCGGCCAATTGAAGCCATATTTCATGTGGAGCCTCCTTAAATAAGGGAACAAAAGCTTGCTCAGATGGTCTTGGTCACATGACTAAGATGGCTGCTATGCCCATATACAGTCAAAAGCCTTAAAAAATCTTTTTCTTATGAAAGTAAAAACGAATGATCTTAAAACTTTACTTGTCGCACTGGCCTCTCGGGTCCTACAAAGTTTATTCAAATGATGACCCTGTATAAACTATGACAAGGTCAACTGTGATACTTTATGCTTTTGTATGGGAAAATGCTTAAACAGTGGATTTTTCAGAAACTATCTAAGTCTAAGATATAATATTTTGTATATATTGTAAACTTAATGAGCAGTCGAAGACATAATGTTGCTTTTCAAGGTCACAGAAATTCTGTCGCCCGTCAGGATTTTCAAACATCTCCTCTAAAGCCACTTGGCCAGTTGAAGCCATATTTCATACGGAGCCTCCCGTGGTCCGGGGAACTAAAGTTTGTTCAGATGGTCTTGGTCGCATGACCAAGATGGCAGCCATGCCCATATATGGTAAAAATCCATGGAAAATTATCTTCTTAGGAACCTTAAGGCTAATGACCTTGAGTCTTTTGTATTGTGTTTATAGCATTGTGTTTGTAACACGGAGACTCAAGCTGTTCAAATATTTTTCAAATTTTGATGCTGCATTGACTTTGTCCTTATTCATTGGAAGGTCAACTTTCGTTCCTTATACTTTTAAATGGGAACTTTTCAAACAGTAGATTTCACTTGAAACTTTTAAGCATAGAGAGTAATAACTGAAAAAAAGCTTAACTGAATGAATACATGTGAAGACATGAGGTTGTCAAAGGTCAGGGTCATTCTTTGACCTTTGCTCAAGTTCACTGAGATTTTGAAATTAAAATAGGCACTTCTCTAAAACCACTGGGAACAACTGAGCGAAGTGACAAATTGTACCTGTTGACAGTAAGGCCTCAGGTGAGCTAAGGGACCATTGGTCCTCTGGTTTTTACTTGTTATAGATCCGGAGGAAGAGGTGAACATTGCTAAGGCCGAGGAAGAAGTCGAGATAAAACTGATTGTGAAAAGAGATGCACCACTGGAGAGTCAGGTATGCTTCAGCTTCAACACAGATGACACTCACTTGTGAAACACAACGTTGATACAACGTAAATTCGTATCGACGTACTTAACAAACTTAACAAAATGTAACAAAGGAATAAAGCAACAATTTGAACCACTGCAAACTTTAAGAAAATAACAACATAGCATTTAGCATGCCTTTGCTTCAAATTTTAAAATAATTTTCAGTAAAACAAATAAGAAGTAAATTAGCCATATCAGATCTTTATCGTTGAGTTGTGACTCTAAGTAACAGGTATGAGAAAAGAAAACTTTCCATCGAAATGTTTGGACGGACGCTCGGCGCCTCGTTACTGCGGCTATGGATTCGTTCCGCTGAGGTGCGGGGGCAACGTCCATATGAGAATTGAAATACTACTACCATCGAAATGTTACCTTTTTGTTGCAGATAATAGGCTATCATGCATGCGCAAGCTTCTGTTGATTTTATTTTCATACAGGAATTACCTTTCGTAGAAGGTCGGACACACAGGGCGTCAGAACCTATCAATCCAAACACTGGTACTAATGCAGAGCAAGGAGATTCGCCACAGTCATTACTTGGAGATGGTTTTGAAACAAGTCAAACTATTTTCCAGCCAGAGGTAGATAACGGTGAAGATGACGATTCAGACACACAGTTTGTTCCCGATGTTAGGGAAGGAGGACAGACTGAAGACCGAGCTTCTCTGACCGGAAGTGAGTATAGTGCACGAGGATACAGTGCTCAATATCCATATCATCAGACAACAAGTGATGGACAAACTGGTTATCAAAGAAATTCACAAAGGCGGGTGGCTGCTTATGGTGGAAACGATGGTAGTTCTTATAACCCAGGATATCAAACACAGTCTCAGACACGATTGGTTGCACATGGTAGTGGCGGATCAGATACAGCTAGTCCTTACTATCAGACACAATCACAGAGACATGTAGTTGGTAGCGGCTCTGATTATGGTGGTTCTGACTACCAGACCCAGTCACAAACAAGAGTAGTTTCCAATGGTGGAGGTCGATCAGAGACTGCAGGCTCGGCTACTAGATATGGTTCATCTACAGACACACCAGGACGTTACGTCGACGGTGGCGTATCAACCACTTACAGTGGTGGCCAATATAGAGGGAATAGATATCCAAACAGAAGATACTATGATAGTGCTGGCCATTTAGTGGACCAGCATGGAAGGCACATCGACAGTAGTGGTCGACTGATAGGGTCTAGTAGAGGGCAGAGCAGCAGTACAGTGCCGTGTTGTAATGGGGGCACGTCACAACGGTTTCCCACCACGTACGACCCAATTATATCACAAATATCAGACGATCCGGTAAGATTTTATTAACTAACCCTTAACGCGCCAAAAATGAAAAATTGTTGAATTTGCAAACAGTGTAGACCCAGATGAGGTGGCTCATAATAAGCCACCTCATCTGGATCTACACTGTTTACCCTATAGTCTTGAATTCTCAATATGATCCAGCTTGGACAAAACATTTTTTGAAATTTCTGCAGACGTAAATTTTGTCGTCTGCTTTTTGGCGCATTAAGGGTTAAAAATCTTTATGTCCAAATTGTAGCTAAAGAGAGATCATCGTCATGGCATGGTTTCATTTCATTTTCAGTTTCATTTAAAGGAATTTTGTGTAGGTTAAGACTGAAAAAGCTGAAACTTAACTAATTTGTCTATTTTGATTTCACAATGGTGTAAGTAGTCAAAACATGGTTAGTCAGTATCATTGTTTCCTAAAAGAAGCTCGTACCATTTGTAAAATCAAAGTTTGAACCGGATTTCATGAGAACCTGGGAGACATTAATGTGACGTGTTTTTTTCCAGAATTGTCCCTCTGCTAATGTGAGAGTGAGAATAAATGGACTTACTTGTAGAGATGCTTTGAGTCAACTGGGTAATTTTGTTTGCTACAACTACGAGCGAGTTTCTTCAGAATGTTGTGAAAGATGTCTCCAAGTAAAAAATCCTTCACAAGTAGGTAAGTTAATCCCAGAGCGTTTATTCTAACTCTTGTTTTCTTTGATCGACATCGAGATTTGGAAAGAAAATCACTGAGATCATAGTTCGGCGTGGAAGATCGCAGTAAAAGGCTTCACCCCTATATCTGTGTATCTGTAGAATAAGTGAGTGAAAATGAAAGTCTGGTAACTAAAAGACTTTTCATGCTTCGGCTGTGGCCATTAAATCAATCGAAAATTAGTTAAATGCTTTTAATGAGGTTTTGCATAAGATACCGAAAAACTGCATTTTATAGGCTCTTTTCTTCCCAAGGAATCGTGCTTCTCAAGACTTCTAATTCTCTATTGCAGGATGCGAGTATGGAGATCGATCATATCAGTGTACAAATATTCAACCTTTCGACTGTTATGTCGAGAGGAATCGTCAGATATGCTGTGAAAAATGTCGAGAATTTAGAGAACAGAGGGCATTGACTGGCAACAGTGAGTAATAAACATGCTGGACCCGCCCGCGCATCTTTCCTGTGAAAATAATGACCAAATACCGCCAGTATTTGCCTCCGATTTGTATTTGTCGCCCATGGCAGTTTTTTTTGTTGAACTTCTGAATTGCAACGCCCCGAGCCGTTTGTAAGGAGAGATGCGGCATTCAGCTTTTCGATAAGATTGTGGGTATGACAGGTGTTAGTTAGACAAAGGCATGATAGGAAGAGGGAGAGGGACAGCCCCGGATCCTGGGGGTGGGCTTTTGGGCTTAAGCCCCGCCACCTGGGGCTCTGTCTCCAATATGATTTAGAAATGTAGGTAATAAGGAGCACCTGATGATTATACGAGATGATATTCCACAAGGTTAGATTATAATATATGTTGTGACATCTCATTGTAATTGCCTCGGCGAGGCGATTCCAATGAGATGCCATAACATATATTTAAAATTAAGCTTGATATTGTCTTGATTTATTCATGGAATTCTCTAATTGATCTGGAACCCTGATTATGGCATGTTTCTTTGGACCTTAAGCCCCACCAGTTGTCCAGAGACAGCCCCGCCATCTAGTTGTGGTCTAGATCCGGGCCTGAGGGAACAGCAAGTGATTCAGACACCCTCAGATGGGTTTAAGTTCAGACCTTAGATTAAGATGCAAAAGAAGCAAAAAAAAACTTTCAATACCAAGTTTTTGTCTTCTTGGCGCTTTTTAAAGGCTCCTTTCTTTGAATTACTTCTGTTTGTTTTTGTAATAGTTTTTGTGTAAATGATCACAAGGGGAGTTATCACATGTGTTTCAGTGGTCCGAACCTGCGAGTATGGTGATCTGACGCCGCGATGTTTAAATGTCAGACAGAGATCTCACCTGTGTTATCTACCTGAGAATCAGAGACTTTGTTGTGATACCTGTCCCAGGCTGGGAAATGACGAAGAACCAGGTACGTCGAGTTTTCTGTCCCATTTATACCTTATTTTCAAAAGAAGATTTCTAGAGCTTGTGAGTTAGATAAGTCCATAGTCAATTTGAAGGATGTTCCTTTTTGGTATGGTCTCTACAGCCCTTTCAAGAGTAAGCCAAAGGTGGTTAAGGGGAAAAACCACATGCCATTCCGTAAGCAGAAGTTGGCTTTCTCCACGGCTCGAACCTACAGGCCATGGAGGCGCGTTGGGGTGTTCTGTGCACAAATTACAGATTTTAATAAAATATGTACATATCCAAATCAAAGTAAAAGGTAGGCAATGATCAGGAATTAATACAATATAATCACACATTCCACTCTCAAAATCAAAAGGGCAAGAAATTGACAAAAATTGACAAAAGTTCAAGAAAGGCATGCACGGTAAACCGAAGGAGCAGCTTTTTCCTCAGACAGCTACCCTAACTAAAAACAGCGGCAACATCTATTTTTACCTATTTTCTATTTTTGATTGCAAAACAAAAAAAACAAGACCCAGTAGACCAAAACAAGACGCCGCTTTCTGTGCTGTCAGCAAACACATATGCAAGGGTATACACTCTAGGCTTTTGTACGTTTCTTTAAAAATTCTTCTAATTTCTCTTTGCAATAGGTAAAGTTTGCTAAGTTTCTTTCTGAATCACTGTCCCATTGTTTCCCTAGATTGCAGATGGGGCAATCAGAGCCCAGAGCTGTGCCAGCCCTTTGATCAGAATCGGCAGCTGCGGCTAAACTGTTATATCCAAACAGTGAAAGAAGTCTGTTGTGCCACGTGTAAAAGGCTAAAATCCAGAATGAGAGATCAAATACCAGGTATATTACTATAATGTTATTAATCAGAAAAAGTTCATATTACCCCAGTTCTAGGTCCGAGGTCTGCTGTACTGGCAATCGGCCTACGGCCAAAATAGTAGTCCGAGGATCTGTAACTGGGCCAATACGAAATTTCTTGATTAATGTCAATTTTATTTAAGGTCATAAATGATATTGGTCGAGTTTGACGTCATTGAAATTGGCCGAGTTAAATTGGCAAACTTCCGCCTGTATTGGCCGAGTTTGGCTTGTATTGGCCGAGTTTGTCAAAATAAGCCAGTTTATGACTGGTATGATGTGGACTGGTCCCGAGGTTATAAAACTTATTTCGTGCTCAACTCAGCTGAGCATGAAATTTTCTCTGCTGATAAATATGAAATGCCAACTAATGTTGGCATTTTCATATTCATAAGCAGAGATAATTTCATACTTAGCTCAACTGAGCAAGAAAACAACTGTACTTATCAGTAATTTGCTATTAATTAGCAGGTAAAATTTCATGCTCAGCTGAGTTGAGCATGAAAAAAGTTTTATAACCTCGGGGTCTGCTTAAGTTAACATGACTCGTAAATCAGCAAAACACCGACAATTCCGGAACAATTTAGATACACACCCGTGGATCCCAAAAACAAAGGTGTGTGATCAGGTGCTCGTGAGTAGTTAGCACCACCTGCCTATGGGGGTGGTTGGGTGGTGCGATTGTGCTGTGTTAAACTTCCAGTGCCGGGGCGTCCTACTGATTTGAAACATTGTAGGGCAAGGGCCTACTGTGCTTGCAGTAAGTGCGGGTGGGGGCTGTTTGGACATTTTTCTCTTGTTTATCATTTCTCTTTCTTCTCACTCTCTCTGGGAAACGGCCCGATATAAACTGAAATACTGTCTCAAAGGGACGTTAAACCCAAAACTATCACTCAATCACGTGCCTATGATAATACACCGGTCACATCTATGTAGGAATTAGTAATACATTTAATTTGCTAGAATTACAGGCTGGACTTATTCGAGTCTGCAAGATTCTCTCCGAGACACATTCCCATCTGTATTCCATTTCTTTTTCAGCTGACTGGGATAATCGGATGACTTGTATAAAATTATGCTTCTGTGGCCAGATTATTTTGTGGGTGGGTGGAGGGGGGGGGGGGGGGGGGGGGGGGGGGGAGGAGGAGACACACTCACCAAACCGAATCATTGTGTTTGGCGATACATGGTCTATCAAGTGTAGCAGTAATGTAGAGGTCCTGTAAAACTTAGGCCTTCTTTAAGATATAACTTGGAGTATTAATCTTCAGATGCGGTATTTAGGAAAATAATTTGAAAATTACACATAACTCACACCTGCTTAGTTAACTATGTTTCTAAGGCTGTTACAAAACAAAAAAGAGGCTGTTAGAAAACGAAAAAGAGTCCTAGTTCACAAACGACCTGGGCATCGTGGCTGAACAAATTTGTTTAGCGACAATGGCCAGATCGTTTGGGAACTAGGTCTCTTGTTCCTTTGGTAACAAACCTTGTATATACAAATGTTAACCAGGGGTATAATTGGTGTTCCTATACTTAAGCACAAAAGTTCTGCACGGATGTTAAATTAACATCCGTGCAGAACTTTTGTCCTTAAGTATATATATGTTACAGGCTGCGAGTATGGGGATTCGCCAGTGCAATTTAACACCGGAACAGAGCTGCTTGATTGTGGAGAGTATATCAGACAGTTTGGTGTCGGAAACTGTGGAGACAGTGAAATTTCTTCCAAATGCTGTTACACCTGCCACAGGTATAGATCTGCGGGCCGGGGCTGAGGAAAGAGATGACATATGGTGGAGGATAAAGTCACGATCTGCAAACGGTCTGTAAACGGGGCTTGTAAATTCAAAAGAGAGGGAAAAGAAATCCATGCCACGAATGTGAGAAAGTTCCAAATACACTATCTAACCAGTGAACTTCACAACATTTTTGGATTTATGGGACGTATTGCAATTGAAACCTATATACTAATAATTATTGCCAAAAAACTTAAATTATTTATGATACGAATGCAAGGAACTTCTATACAGAAGGACAGATCATTCCGCAGACCTCGCCATTAACCAATTGCATTCTGGGTATTTTTTGTCGTCTGCTGAAATTGTCGTCTGCATCAAAAATCAAGAATACTGTGACAATATTGGTCTAACTAACTCTTGTTGAAATGATTTCTAGGCAGCAAACAGTTTGGATCTCAGATCAGGCCCCACGTTTGTGGGCCTGATCTGGATCCAAACTGTTTGCCCAGATACCCCTAAAGGGGTATCCCGCATGGAATGGATATTACTTTGGATGCAAATGTAGGTCAGAATGAAGCAAAACAATGTACGTTAATATATACTTCTGTTCCACATGTCATACAGTAAGTTTTGGCGGCTCGAAAATTTATTCTGTAAGTTTTTGTCTGTACCCAGCTGGCACACAATATCTAAAAAATATGCCAAAAAGCAGACGACAAAATTTACGTCTACACACTTCAACAGAATGTTTCGTCCAAGCTATATCATATTGAGAATTCAAAGACTAAGGGCAAAAAGTGCGGATCCAGATGAGACAGCTCATGATAAGCCACCTCATCGGGATCTACACTATTTGCAAATTCAACTATTTTTGTTTTTGGCGCTTTAAATCTTAAGTTTGCCAATAATGTTTCATTGTCACATATGTACAAATTGAAATCATCTGTGTATATGTTTTTTCTTGTCATCATGTGTTGAGTCAATAAAGATTGTTTAACTTGTTAAATAGAAGCAAGAGAGCATCTTGTTCCCTTTTATTTTGGCCAGGTAATGAAGCGACCCATTGTACATATGAGCCACGACACGACAAAACCAACAAAGTGTTATGTGCGCCCAGCGAACACTCAAATCAGCTTAGGCATCCGCCCAATCTGATCAGAGTCTTTGCTGTGGGTTTAAAGATTAGCTAAGGGTCTAAGCTAACTCCATGCCGTGAGCAGTAACTCTGATCAAACTGGGCGGATGCCCAGGCTGATGTGAGTCTTCGCTGGCCGCACATGCCACTTTGTTGGTTTTGTCGTGTCGCGGCTCAGTATCTCTTTCAAAGTTTTTTTTCTTTTATTTTATAATTGGGTTTAACTGCTTTGATCAACAAGATTAACATTAGACAGCCTGTTCACAAAAGATTTAAAAATGCCGTCTGGAGTCATTTAAAGACATGCCATGTGTTACTTGTTCCGATTATATTATTTTTTCAACACGACGGTCCTACCAGTATTAAAAGCCTGCCATGATAAAACACATCAGCGTTCCAGTTTATTACTCCCTTCGAATGTTCTGTGAGCCATTTTAAAGTAAGCACTAAACATGTTGGCCTCTTCCAAAGCAAATGATGTTGTTAGAAATACGTTACAATACTAACAGTTCTAACCAATTAGATCCTTTAGAAGCAAGGAATACTCCAAAGATACGAAAATAGCAGACTCGGTGTAGCTGAGTCTGTTCATGACCAGTAATGAAATGTGCAACACAGGCCACGCACCCTAGCACCGGCGTAAACAGAACGCTATTTTCAACATGAATCTAAATGATTTCAATGATCCCAAAGGAGCAGAAAATATAGTCTGCATTATGATAATGTACGGGGAGACGTTTTACGGCCGCCAAACGGAACAACATCAGCTGCATTGAAGAGGAATACATTCAGAATAGTTAGATCCGTTTATAGAGTAATACTAGCTAAGATAAGATAAGATAAGACAATATTTAAAATTCGCAAGTTTACAACAATCGACATATGCGAGCTTTTGAAACGACTGCTGTAATCAAGACCGAGTAAAACTCCTGTACGACAGACTAAGGCAATCAATTTAAGCAATTTCATGACAACCTAACAGATACATAATATACAATACTGGTATACCTGGACTGAGCAGGGTTTGCAATATAAATTTATCAACACACAGCTCTGGAGGGCAATGCCTCACAAGTGGCAGCTCATTTGTACAACATCAGTTTCCACACTATACCCCAGTCTGTGTGAAGAGAGCCTCGCCTCTTCCATAGCAACCAGTTATTGCAACAAACTATCAGCTGCATTTACAACACATATAACATGTATAATGAAGCACATACTAAATGAAAAACTTGTATCCAATGTATTAAAATATCAAACGCTCTCCATATACACCATTTCATGTATTCTATTCACACCAGAGGGCACACAACGTCGAAATGACGTCGTATTGACGTCGATGCGACGTGATGACGTCGCATCGACGTCATTCCGACGTCATGTGCCTGCTGGGCAATTATTACTGACGCAGCTCTACTCTACAGTTCACACTGGTCGGGTGTAGAAGAAACCCCATCTCATATGTCCTCGGATCACAAGAAATAAGGTCTAGGTCCTGCGGCGGTAGAAGCTTGAATTTCTGTACAACTCTCGTCAGAAACAGGAACAGGCGAGATCTGGCAAAATTCTCAGCAATACACAGTCGAGTGCCTGTCCCAAAAGGGGTAAAACTGAAAAGCAAATCAATGTTTAATCTTTGTGTACTGTCTACTGCGCTTCCGCTGATTCAAGAAGGGCAGATGTCAGTTACTGGCAAAAGTATGTGCACTTAGTACTGGGTAATCGCTTAGGAGGTCTAAGCCTGCCCAGGAATAGTGTGGTTAGGTTAACTGACCGTCCCGACATGACCATAGCTGTTTACCGTGGACGTTAAGCATCAAATCAATCAATCGATCAATCTGTCTACTGCGCAAAGTCAGTATTGCAGTAGATAATACACTATAAACAGTAAACAGTAGACTGGGCGCAACAGTTAGTAAACGGGAAAGATTACACAATAAGCAATTAGTAGGCCTACGTGCACATGTATTTGCGTTAAACAGTACCTATTTTCGCTGAAGAAAATCTAAGACTTGGGGCACATACATTTCAGCAAACAGTGCAGATCCAGATCAGACTGCTCCTAATGAAGCCACCTGATCATGTTCTTAATAGTATGCCATTCAACATTTCTTAGAGCGTTCACTTCAAATTAGTATAATACGGATACGCAACATTATTAAACGAACAAACAAAAAATGGCAATTATGGCTAAAAGCAAAAAATCCCATTTACAAAAACCCACTTTTTCATCAAAGTATGCGTCATAGGAAGTAGCTGTCCATCCGAGTTCAAAAACCTTTCAGGTCGGAATGTCCAGGGGTCTCCCCACACGGCAGGATCGTGGTTCACATGCCATTGGTTGAAAAAAAGCTGAAATTGAAATTAACTGTATGAAATGTGGGCTGACTTGCAGTTCTACATATGTGTACATACGTGTAAAAATTAGCAATTTTACCAAACGTAGAAATCTTATATATCTGTACTACCTTGCAATTTCACTTAAGGTGGTGATAATCACTGATTTGGGACAAAGACAAAAAACTGCATAAAAAATACTCTAAATAACACTGATCTTTCCAAAACTTAACAGATGCCTTCTTTATGTTGTTTCTCATAAATTAGAATATCAAAATGCAGCATTTGTTAATCTTAAAAAAAAGTGTTTTTATAAGAGAAGATCAAAGGGTAATTTTCTGCGAATAAATCTGAAAAAATAATATCATTATTGAAACTATACTTAGTGCTGAGAGTACCTTGTTGCATAATGGAGAGCGTCCTAGCAATTATTTTTTTCAAACTCTTTCACACATTATCAGGCTGAGCAGATGAAAAAAGATGCAGTCTGTGTCCAAATTTTGCTGTCAAAACACACAGGTGAGACAGCTGATACTATTTAACAAGGTTGAACAATTTCATCTACACACCACTGATCATGTCAGTAATGTATTATTTATATTGTAGGTGTTACATAGGTATGCTTGCCTACCCTATATTTGATAAATGCGTCCAGTGTACATTTACTTTGTACATGGTTGAACATTTGAGAAAAAGCTACCGTTTTCATCTGGTCTACATTACAATTTGAGAAAGAGTTGGAATAAATAATTGCTAGGACGTTCTTCATTATGCAATAATGCACCTTCAGCACTACGTAAATTTTCAATAACAATATTTTTTTTTTCAGATTTATTCGCAGAAAATTACCCTTTGATATTTCCTTATAAAAACACTTTTTTAAGCAGCATGTACGTCTATTTTGTATTCTAAACTGAAAAAATCAACAAAAATAAGAAGTCTGCTAACTTTCAGGGAGATACGTTACTTTTTTATGGTTTTATGCAGATTTTTACATTTACCATAAATCACCACCTTAAGGTGGTGATAATCACTGATTTGGGCCAAAGACAAAAATCTGCATAAAACACTCAAAATACCACGGATCTTTCCAAAACGTAGCATACGCCTTCTTTATGTTGTTTCTGACAATTCAGACTCCCAAAATGCAGCATTTGTCAAGGTTAAAAAGTGTTTTTATAAGGAAAAATCAAAGGGTAATTTTGTGTGCAATAATCTGAAAAAATAATATTGTTATTGAAAATATACTTAGTGCTGAGAGTTTCTTGTTGCATAATGGAGAGCGTCCTAGCAATTATTTTTTTCAAACTCTTTCAAACATTGTCATGCTGAGCAGACGAAAAAAGAAGCGGTCTGTGTCCAATTTTTTTTGTCAAAACACACAGGTGAGACAGGTGAGACTATTTTAACAAGGTTGAACAATTTCATCTACACACCACTGATCATGTCAGTAATGTATTATTTATATTGTAGGTGTTACATAGGTATGCTTGCCTACCCTATATTTAATAAATGCATCCAGTGTACATTACCTTGTACATGGTTGAACATTTGAGAAAAAGCTACCGTTTTCATCTGGTCTACATTACAATTTGAGAAAGAGTTGGAATAAATAATTGCTAGTACGCTCTTCATTATGCAATAACGCACCTTCAGTGCTACGTAAATTTTCAAAAACGATGTTAATTTTTTCTATTATTGCGCAGAAAACTACCCTTTGATCTTTCCTTATAAAAACACTTTTTAAGCAGCATGTACGTCTATTTTGTATTCTAAGCTGTAAAGAACAACAAAAATAAGAAGTCTGCCAACTTTCAGGGAGATACCTTACTTTTTTATGGTTTTATGCAGATTTTTACATTTACCATAAATCACCACCTTAAGTGAGCATCCTAGCAATTTTACATATGTATTCCTTACAACCTAGCAAGTTTACATATGCGCACAATCTAGCAGCTGCACAACCGTAAGTACAACCTACCAATTATACATAAATGGTAAAGATTCCCTTTCCTTTCGCTGCCTTATCTTTCCCTAGTTCGAATCAAGTACCCATTTACTGCTGAGTTGATAAGAGTTTTCCAGTCGTCGGAAGTCCCAACCGGCGACTGGCAAACTATCTCGGTATGTTTACCCAGCAATTGTACATATGTGTACAACCTAGCAATTATGTACACATGAACAGCCTAGCAAAAATACATAAAAGTACATTCTAACACAGTGCGCCTATAGAGGCAATGCAAAGTTTCCGTGTTTTATTCTGCAACAATTCACTGTTTCGGAGCGCGTGAGTGTAATTGCTGACGTCAGCGGCAATACTGACGTAATTTTGTGACGTTTTGAGACGTTAGACGGTGTAACGTCTCTTTTTTTTCTAAAATCGACGTAAAAACGTACATTTATCTTAGATACAGTTAAGAATATAGCGGGAGAATGAACGCGCTTGCAGGAAGGTTGAAAAGAAGGTTGAAAAGAATACTTTTTCAGCGTTTTTAAGTATTAGAATCGAAATAGTTCAGCTCTAGCATTGAATTGTTGAGTAATAATTCACTGTTTGTCGGTCAGTTGTAAGTACACCTCTATTAAGGGGCCACCTGCCTTAGGCAGCCACCTTTTCTTGGTCCCTTGAACCAAAATACAGAGCAAATGAACCTGTATTAAGGGGTCACCTGTCTTAAGCAGCCAATTTTGGGGCTTCCCTTGGGTGGCCCCTTAAGACAGGTTTGACTGTAGATATATCACTCGCGCTCCGCGCTCGTGATATGATCTACTTTACAACTGACCTCCAAACAGTGAATTAT
The DNA here is from genome assembly GCA_963989385.1 of Ctena decussata. Lineage (NCBI taxonomy): Eukaryota > Metazoa > Mollusca > Bivalvia > Lucinida > Lucinidae > Ctena > Ctena decussata. The sequence goes on from OZ022508.1 coordinate 18,376,274, forward strand.
TACTCAACAATTCACTGTTAGAGCTGATCTATTTCTTAAATCTAGCAATCATACATATGTTCACAACCTAGCAATTAAACATATATGCAAAACCAAGAATTTATACATAAACATGTATGTACAATATTGCAATTTCGCATAAATTATGAATTACCACCTATAGACTGGTTCTCTCCCCTTATAGCTACCGCATACTCACTGTGGACAACTGCGGAACCAGTTTATACCACCTAGAGAGTTTACATATATACACTCGTATATACATTCAAAACTATCTTTATGAATGAAGGAGGGATATCTATTAATTTTGTCACCTTTAGATGGTTGGATTGACGTTGGTGCCAACTATTTTCGTAACATAACCATAACATTTCCATAACCATATTAGCAACACATACGAATTAAAGATTTAATGGACTTTTCCAAAGCTTACTGACAGACAAAAAAATGATTTGACCTGAGCAATTTTAGCTTTTTTACAGAATTATCAGCCAAAACAGGTACAGTTTATGATTTGACCAGATTCATATTGGGAAATACCTCATATCCTCCCTCAGAATATCAGCAGAATTTCTTATAAGAAGCCGTTTAGATGGGTTTTTTTTACCATGAGCGTGACAGTCATGTAGATATCCGAACAGTGACCATTCTATTTATTTTTTTTCTCGTGCCAACATCCAAGGGGTGCTAAAATGAAATTTGATCGGTTGCGGAGGAGAAATCAAACAAAAGTGCTGACGAAAGACGACAGACGATGGTGGACAACGGAATCTGTCTGTCCTATAAGCTTCGCTGGAGCCGTCCGCAGGAGACCTTTTAGCATTAGTGAATCATTTCTACTCACGTAATCACCCTTCTGTATTTGATAACCTTCAAACATGACGCCTTCAGTTGCCTCTCGTCCAAGTCCCACCGGTACAGGGGAGGAGTATCTCTGAGATTCTAAGGTAAATGCTTCAGTATACGGCATGTGTTTCTTATCCTGAAGACAAGGTGCACGGTCTAGATCTATGACTTCTGAAATCTCACGAAATATCTTGTCTTGGCTTTTCTGGTGGTGTATTAGATCCAGATACAATGAACCGATAGTCCCTGATGATGTGTTAAGACCTGGTGATGAAAAGAAAACACGGCAGTAAATGAGCCGCGACACGACAAAACCAACAATGTGGTTGTGCGCCCAGCGCAGACTAGATCAGCCTGGGCATCCGCCCAGTCTGATCAGAGTCTTCGCTGTCCACATGGAGGTAGCTTAGACCCTTAGCTATCCTTTAAGCGGTTAGCTAAGAGTCTGGTCAGACTGGGCAGTTGTCCAGGCTGATCTGAGTCTGCACTGGGCGCACAACCACATTGTTGGTTTTCTCATGTCGCGGCTCAAATTGATTCTTATGCTAAACAAGTACACTTTCAGGGGAAACAACTCTGTCATTTTCATATTTGCCTCCTCTCTGAATACTCTTACAGGAAAGATTTTGCCCCCCGCCTCCACACCCCGACCCCCTAAATCCGATAGAAATTTAAAGTATACCACAAAAAAAGCTAAATAACTATAGAAGTGAAAACAAAATGTATTGTATTTATTAATAGAGCACATTGGATATGCGTCATTTTGAAGGCAACTGGCTCATTATCCGTCAGATTTGGATGACGTCAAAATCGGTACCATCGACATCAAATGGAACCCTTATCCAACGCACCTGATACTACAGTTTCAGTGACGTTTGCCCGGATACGCTCGTCTGTGAAAACAACTTCTCTTCCATCCTTTCTGTCATCGTCTTGACTCCTCTTCAGGGCGTCAACCACACCTCGGATCTCACCGTCAACATACGTCTCCTGAAACAATAATGTCAGTAGTTGTGTTGTTATTTATGGCGTCTGTTAAATTTTAAACATTCGAATACGCGAGATGTCTGACTGAATAACAGGAAAAGTCTGGGACAGTCGGTAACCCGATGTCATTACAAAACGTGGCTTCTCATCGAAGGTTTACGTCTAAAATTTTGCTAAAAACGCTATTTTGGTACTAAGTGGTTCATTATGAAAATTGAAAGGTTAAGAGTAATTCTCTGTAAGCACCAATATGATCATAGATTGCGTTTTGCGGCTCCGCTAACCGCCTAAACCATCAAACCTACGACCTATCTTTCCAAATGATAAAAATATTGAGTGCCAATATAAATACCAGAAATTTCCCTTATTTTACGTCAGGTTCGGCCTACGTGATGTATGTTTAGTTAAGTTAAATTTCACGTTCGTAAAGTTGTAAAGGATAATCTGTACCATACTGAAAGAATTAGAGTAAGAGAAATCAAGGTCTCGTTTTTCTTGTTAATATAGCCAAAAACATTCGGGAGCATGACTTTGTATACCTCAAATTGCTCTTAATCTGTGTCATATCTAAAACATCCAGTATTAAAGTCGTCTGTACCTTTATGAATAGAGAGAAAGAACTTACCAGGTGTCGATCCGCAAATTGCTCTTCAACGGCCCTCACTCGACGTTTAAGCATATTATAAAGCCTTTTATACTTTCCGGGAAAAAGCCTTAGAAACGGGAAAAACTCTAGCGGCGTGTTGATATCAGGTTGGAGGATGTCGTTATTAGCCTTCTGGAAGTCCCAGAATAAAGCATACCCAGCAGTTTCATCTTCAAACATGTCCCCACTGAGCTAGCAAGTAGACAATATAACATTAACTGCATATTACTTTGAAAATATATTACCCTGTTCACGTGATATATACAGACCTGTAAAAATGAGAACAACTGAGAAAGTATCACCGGAAAAACGGGTACTTGCAGGCACCACAGGCCCCTCATTAGCATGCTTTGAGAGAAATTTCATGCCCGAAATTGTGATGAGTTCCATTACGCGATACTTAAATGCTCGCTATACAAAGTGATGAAGAATCTTCAGGGTTTTTTTTTTTCAAAACTTCTGTCGGCATAAGTATACTATAGCATTATACAGAACCCTCGTTCTTGTGTGTTTCTTTTCGCCAAATATGCGGCTTTGGGATCTACGTTATTTGCAAAATCAGCTATTTTCAGTTTTGGCGCTTTTAAAAGTGTTAATTCTATCGGGAAGGGCTTACATTTTCTTAAAAACTCGCTCCTGATATAAAGATATCTTGAAAGTCCATAGTACAAAAAGTAGTGCAGAGTAGAAAAGTGGACTTCACTGCTTTGAATTTCGTGTAAGATCAAAGTAGGCTTTCATCCTGCAACATTGGAGGGCACAAAAGAACACCTGCTCATAATACTCTGAAAAGAGGGTGTAGCAGTAAATATAGAAAGTCTCGTATGTTCAAGCACTTGGCAGAAAGCTAGACGAAAGTATATTGGTGTAGACTTTGCGGTCCGTTTTTTGCTAATTGCAGGCGATGCAAAACCTATTCGTTGTTTGTACCCAGTAGGCACATGATGCCTAAATGACGTCGTACTGACGACAATGCGACAATGCGTCGCATCGACGTCAGTACAACGTCATTTGCCCACTGAGTAAGTTCTGAGAGTAAACAGCACTAGCTGGTAAAATGTCAATGCTTACCAAAATACAAATGGTGTCTGCCAGGGCCTCTTTGACATGGACGTATAAATCAAAATCATCTGATCGTTTCTGTTCCATCTTGTCTAGCATCTTCCCGATGCACTTTGAAATCATCTGTTCAAATCTCTCTATCCCGTCTCCATAAACGTGCAGGGCTTTGTTGTAGACCTTTCTCATTGCCAAGTTTGTCTCGCAGGCACTAAATGCTATTGTCTGATTGTTATGAGCAAAGTATTCGCCGTAAAATGTATTTGGTCTCGCTCCGAAAATGATACGATATGTATCAGAATTTGCTTTTCTTATCAGTTCTGCTGAATTCAACACTATCATCCTTTTTCCATAGCTATAGATCTCGAACATATCTCCATACTTGAAGGCCCATTCGTCCAGTTTTAAATGCGATGCTTCATTACCGACGAAGAATCGGCCCTCCGGGCCGGGCATTTTCGGACCAACTGGACTTTTCTTCCATCGTCGAAAAAGATAAACAGCCACCAAAACAAACAAAATTACATAAACTTGCCACATGCTTTTTCTGTGAAGTATGTTTTACATTTGAAATTAAGTGTAACACAATGTATGAACTGTGTGTTGTATGTAAGCCAGCGACCTTGAGAAAAATCTATACTGCACATGAAAATGCGCTTTTTAATAGATAGAAGTTAAACACAAAAATCATTATTTGTATTTGTATGCTCTAGATTTTATTTCTGCAGTATGATGTAAGGCATCAAAAGGAGGGATATGGGCTCCGCCTTTCATATGCTGTGGGCCTCCACCCCTCGCTACCCCTACTGCTACTAGCCCCTATGGCTACTGGGCTATGGGAAACATTTACCATAACCTTATCTTTTGTTTGTATTTCTTTTGCATCATCTTTTGTTTGTGTATCTTATTTTCACACCGGGTAGGCGGCAATCGAAACGCTCCTAACAATCGATTGACGCGGATCAAAAATTGACAATTTGCGATCGAAAACGCTGTATCTAACGGTTTTTGATCTGCGTTCGTCGATTGCACGAGCGTTTTTGATTGCCGCCTACCCGGTTTGATTTTGTTGTTTTATTCATTTATCTAATTTCTATTACATGATGATGCGTCTGAACGATACACAGATGAATCTGAGTTTCGATACAGATGAATCTGAGTTTCTATCATAATACTTCGATTTTTTCGTTAGTTGTTTAATCGTGAAATAGAGATCTAGTTTTCTCCTGCCTATTTTTCCTTTGACTGTTCTCTCAAAGCTCGAATAATAATTTTAAGGTTTTGTTTGAAAATGCTTTGAACAAATAAATAATTGAATAAAAGTATTTGTATTCCGCAGAGGTCTATCGAACTGCCACACGTCCTGTAAAAATTTCCCTAGATTTTATGGCAGAATAACTGGCAACCAGCTGCCAGTCCATTTCCCGCTATTTTCACGAGCGTCTGTCGGTAGAATATTTGTGGAAATCACGATATGGTAGAGTTATGTTAACTGACCACACTCGAAAATAGCCTTGTAGTGATGAAGGCGGCCCAATGTTGAAGGGATGTAGACCAAAATAATACCTATCCCAATCTACCCTGCTCAGCTGCATGATGATTCTTGCAAATGTTTCCGGGTGCACGTAAAAAAGCGGGAAATAGACTGGCAGCTGGTTGCCAGTTATTCTACCGCAGAAATCTACGGATTTTTTTTACAGTACAGAAGCATGATACCAGAAAACATCAGTGAGAAAAAAGTCACGCTACGTTACAACGTTACAAACTGGAGACCGAGACCAGATAATAAAACGTGCCATTTTGGCAGGCCTGGTGAGGCGCAGTTCTATGCACACCTTGAAATTGAAAATGCAAGCTTCTGAAAATAGATAGTCAAAATACAACAATGTTATTCAGCTCATATGTATGAAAAATATATTGCCCATAATATTGGCTCTGAATTTAAAGAACTGGTGGAAATAATTACAAGGTTCATAAGGCCGACCATTCAATTTCGACTAACAGAAGGCATTTTTCTTATCCTGAATAGCTGTTTGGATAGCAGGTGACATAACTTTTAACTTATATTAGGTTTTCTGTGTCGTTTCTTCTTTTTAGGGACACAATCTTTAGAACTTACCATAAAATTGTATTAAGAGTCTGAAATGTGTCATTTAGGGTCACAGATTTCACCAGTTTTAAAACTAGAAAGTTTCCTAGATACAATCTTTGCATACCATTCTTTATCTACTTTCTTCCAGTTGATTCTAGAAGAGATATATAGTTCATCTACAGGTGAGCCACGACACGAGAAAACCAACAATGTGGTAGTGCGCCCAGCGCAGACTCAGATCAGCCTGGGCATCCGCCCAGTCTGATCAGAGTCTTCGCTGTCCGCATGGAGGTAGCTTAGACTCTTAGCTACGCTTTGAGCGCTTAGCGAAGAGTCTGATCAGACTGGGCAGATGCCCAGGCTGATCTGAGTCTGCGCAGGGCGCACAACCACATTGTTGGTTTTCTCGTGTCGCAGCTCAGGTTGACTTTGTCTGGATGTTAGTCGATAAGGACATTTCCTCTGGATAATGGTCTGATACATTACCGACATAGTCATCTTTCCTGGTTATATTTTCTATCCCGGATTGCATTTCTGGTCTATACAAGAAAAAATCTATCTTTGAAGTATCCTTTCCATTAGGATGAATAAATGTAGAACCAGTCTCTTTTGTAATAAAAATTTTTTCTGATAAAAACTTATGAAGGCTGTTACTACGTTTGGAACCGTTATTCAAAATAGCATTTTCATTAAAGTCACCGCCGATAATTATTTCATGTGTACTTTGAAAACAGAAGATGATCTCTTGTATTTGCTCAGTACAGTCCACGAAAGAATGATAATTGTCTTTCTCTCCATTACACGGCATTTAAACACATATAATCAACAACGGTTGTTTAATGCGAAGTTCGATGCATTTTATGCGTTCATTTCCAATGTCAAGGTCGGTAACAAGATGATCAGTCATCCCATCCTCGTCGCCATTGTAGTGTACCTGGGTGGTAAGGCGATAAGCACAGGCTGGTACTGGTCTACTATTTAAGGTAGACGAATAGTGAATGAAAATATTGGTGGGGCATTCATTTCATTATACCAGCTGAATAACCCAAAGGACTATAAAACATTTGGATAAGAAAAGAAAAATTTTCACCGTTTTGTTTCCCTAAAAAGCAAACTTTTGTATTTATACATACTTTTTTTTACACATTTTCCATTAAAATTCATGTCTCTAGCACATGGATGCACTTTCATTTCTGCAAATCATATAATCTTTAATATAGGGTATTTGAAACAAACTGGTAAGAAAAATTGCAATTATCTTGATAATAAGTCTATTTTTACATTTTTTTAAAAAAAATGCAAGAAAGTTGAATTTCATGAAAAATGTCATGAAAAATATATTCAGTCGATGGGGCAGGCTTATGCATATTGTTTTAGTAAAACTTACATTGAATGGTACAGAATAAAACAAAAAAACAAACAGTTCACCGTTTTGTTTCCTAGAAAAACAATGTTTAAGTTCAAAAATATCCCCAAAAAAGACTGCCCAAATACTGCACCTGCTGCAAGCACAGCCGGTCCTTGCCCTGTTATTTATTTTCCTGTTGTTCCGGGTCTACCATAGAGTAATGCCTCAAAAATGCGCAGATGGAATTGAAATTGTAAAGACCTTGACCATTCTGGTTCCTAAGGAACAGTCTGATCACGGTTTCCACTGTTTTCTCTCCTAGGAGAGAAAACCACAGTCGCAAGATAGTCATAATCCGAGTGACATAATGCGATCAGCGGGAAAATCAAGCACACTCAAGCCCGGATCTAGAACACCACATACTGGTGGGGCTCTGGATAACTGGTGGGACTTGTAGGTGCCGAAATGTTTGTGTGGGAGGAAAGGGGAAAGGAGCGAGGCGGGGCGGGGGAGAGGGAGGGAGTGGGGCTTGCAAATATTTAACATATATGTAACTTCCCCTAATATCATATGGGGTAGTAGGTTGTTGTATCTTACTTTCAGTATAACCATAAGTTTGGAGGCTATTTGTATTGGGTAGAACTGACCAAGTCCTTCTGATGATTACATCGTGGGTCAGCTGTTGTATACTGTGTTGGGAATAATTGTTCAGTCGGAATATCAACAGGATCACGAGGCTTGACCCCATCAAAAACATTAGAGTCAAAGACACCATTGTCAGTCTCTATCAAATGTTCTATTTGTTTTTCAACTTTCAGAAGCACATATGCTGCAACTCTATCATGTATCCCTTGTATTAATGTCACATGCCTATTACCACCATTCTGTACTCTTGATGGAACAGTTTCAGAGGTGTGCAAAGTATCTGACGAAGTTTTGGTGCAATTTTCTAACATATTAAGAATTCTTCTGTTAGATTCTGAATAGTATTTTCAAGCTCTTTGTTTCTTACAGATAAGTTCTCAACTTTCAATACCATTTCGACACTGTTCTTCTCATACTCTTTTATTTTTGCTTCCATTAATTTCAACTCATCCTTTCTTTTCTTTTTAACTTTGATTTCAAGTTGTCTCAATTCCTTTTGTTTCATAGATATTTCATTTTTGTCGCACCTGCTTTAGCAAGGTGCGATATAGGCGTCCGGTTTTCCGTCGACCCTGGCATTTAAGTCCACTCAAATGGCTTATTCTCTGAAACTACTGTATCCATGGTTCTCAAATTTCACATGCAGCTTAATCAGACTGCAGGGCTTCAGAATGGTAAAATTCAGCCGGGCCGAGAATCCAAGATGGCCGCCATCACTAAAAATAGCAAACCCAACAAATTCAACTTTTTCTCCATGAACCCCTAGGTATATTTGGCTGAAATTTTTTAGTTTTTAAACATATTTATTTCAACAAAATATAGACATACAATATTTTACAAAATACAATATTTAATAGGATAAGAACGGAAGCTACAAGCTTATTTAGTTCTTCTCCTTGACTTGAAATTTTTTATGAAGCATAAATGGAACCTTGGTATTCAGAATTATCAAAATGAAAAAAATCTGTAGCGGAATTAGGTCACAGTGACCTTACGTCGACCCTAGCATAATTTACGTCGACCCTAGCATTTAAGTCCACTCAAATGGCTTTTTCGCCGGGCCGCGTAGTGCAATCGTTAGGGCACCTGACTCATAAGTCAGAGGTCCTGGGTTCGAAACACGGTCTGGTCAAACACTTTCGTTTCTCCTTCCGCTGATTCAAGAAGGGCAGTTGTCGTTTACTGGCGAAAGTATGTGAGCTTAGTACTGGTTAACCGCTTAGGCTGAGGTCTAAGCCTGCCCAGGACTAGTGTGGTCAGGTTAACTGACCGTCCCGACATGACCATAGCTGTTTACCGTTGACATTAAGCATCAAATCAATAAAAAAATGGCTTATTCTCTGAAAACACAGCATCCATGGTTCTCAAATTTCACATGCAGCATGATCAGACTACAAGGCTTCAGAATGGTAAAATTCAGCCGAGTCGAGAATCCAAGATGGCCGCAGTTACTAACAAGATGTACATGATGGACCTAAATCGCTCACCTGAGTTATAATGAAATAACATGGAAGATCATCTATTTGATGAAGGTTCATTTGGAGCAGTTTTGCACTTTCTAATCTATATTCTGACAAAGTTTCATTTAGAGTGGATCAAAACTGTGCCCTCTAGAATGTACACAATGTTTTTTCTAAGATCTGACCTGGCAATCTAGTTTTTGATCAGACATTATTCAGTTTCAAACTTGGCCTACATGTCATGAAGATACACATTCTGACAAAGGTTCATGAAGATCCAATGCAAAATAAAGCCACAATTGTGTACACAAGGTTTTCTATGATTTGACCTAGTGACCTACGGGTAGTTTTTGACCCGACAATACCCAGTTCCAAACTTGGCCTAGATTTCATTAAGATAATCATTCTGACAAAGTTTCATGAATATTGAACCAAAACTGTGCCCACTAGAGAATACACAATGTTTTTCTAAGGGTTGACCTAGTGACCTAGTTTTTGATCCAACATGACCCAGTTGCACCCTTGGTCTAGATTTGTTTCATGAAGATTGTTCATGTGAAGTTTCATGAAGATTGGAACAAAACTGTGCCCTCTAGAGCATTCACATGGTTTTTCTAAGATCTGACCTAGTGACCTAGTTTTTGACCTGACATGGTCCAGTTTCAAATTTGGTCTTGATTTCATAAAGATAAGCATTCTGACAAAGTTCCATGAAGATTGAATCATAACTGTGCCCTCTAGAGTGTACACATGGTTTTTCTTAGATTTGACCTAGTGACCTAGTTTTTGACCCTACATGACTCAATTTCAATCTTGGCCTAGAATGTATATGGATAAACATTCTGAAAAAGTTTCATGAAGATTGGATCATAACTGCCCTCTAGAGTGTACACAAGGTTTTTCTAAGATTTGACCTAATGACCTAGTTTTTGAACCCCACATGACTCAGTTTCAATTTTATCCTAGATTGTATAAGAATAAACATTCAGACAAAGTTTCATGAAGATTGGATCATAACTGTGCCCTCTAGAATATACACAAGGTTTTTCTAAGATTTGACCTAGTGACCTAGTTTTTGACCCCACATGACCCAGTTTCAAACTTGGTCTAGATTTCATTAAGATAAATATTCTGACAAAGTTTCATGATGATTGGGTCAAAACTGTGCCCTCTGTGTCATTCAAAGATTTATTTCTATTTTTAGCTCTGGCGGCCATTTTGTTCAGCGGAGTGGAACCGTTTTAGCAATTTTGGTTCAGGGCCATGAGTCAAACATTTCTGTGATTTTTTTTTGAAATCGAGCCATTGGCTTCAGGGGAGATGTTGTTTAAAGTTTTTTCTATTTTTAGCTCTGGCGGCCATTTTGTTTAGCGGAGCTGAACCATTTCAGCAATTTTGGATCTGGGCTATAAGAGAAACATTTGTGTGAAATTATTTTGAAATTGGCTTACTGGTCTAGGAGGAGATGTCGTTTGAAGAAATTGTTGACGGACGGACGGACGGACAGATGGACGGACGGACAGATGACGGACAAATATCGGTCACACTAGCTCACCTTGAGCACTTCGTGCTCAGGTGAGCTAAAAATAGCAAAACTAATAAAATCAACTTTTTCTCCAGAACCACTTGGTATATTTAGCTAAAAATTTTTGTGAAGCATTTGTGGTTCCTTGGTATTCAGAATTATCAAAATGAAAAAGAATCTATAGCGGAATTAGGTCACAGTGACCTTACGTCGACCCTAGCTTAATTTACGTCAACCCTAGCATTTAAGTCCATTCAAATGAATTATCCCCAGAAACCAATGCATCCATGGGTCTCAAATTTCACATGCAGCATGAACAGACTGCAGGGCTTCAGAATGATTAAATTAAGCCAGGTCAAGAATCCAAGATGGCCGCAGTTACTAAAAATAGCAAAACTAATAAAATCGCGTTTTTCTCCAGAAACTCTTGGTATATTTGGCTGAAATTTTGCATGAAGCATTAGTGGGACCTTGGTGAGCAAGAGCTGTAGCAGAGTTAGGTCACAGTGACCTACTTTCTATTTACAAGTCCAGTTTTGCTAAAATGCCAATATCTCAAGAAATGCTGAACAGATCAGATATCAGTCAAATTGTATCAGAATGAGCCACAAATGGAGTTCTTTCAAATTTATCTGACTGGGCAGTCTAAGATTGTCATCTGCTGCTGTTACTAAAAATAGCAAAAACATGAAAATTACAATTCTCAAGAACCTCAGAATGAAATTGGACAAACTGTGTGTCAGAATGATCCTCTAATGAAGCTATTTCAATACGGCTGCCATTGGTCGTTACTAAAAACAGGAAAAGTATGAAACGGACAATATCTCATGAAATACTAAATGGATTTTGACCAAATATGTATCAAACTGATGCTTTAATTGACTTCTTCATGTGAAGGCACATGGCAGGTGCGACATAGCATTCCGCGGAATTCTTGTCTCTGTTCTTCAGTTCTTCAATTATGGGGTGTAAGACAAGCGTTGCAGTAATATTTCGCGAATCATTTAAATGTATATCACTATCTGTATGTGACATTGAATGGCCCTGTATCATAGGACTAGCTTTGGGAGCCGACACAGTTTCGGAGTTGTGCATACGTAGAATACTGTCCGCAGCAGAGCAGGCCAAGCAACAGTCTGTCATGGATGGATCCATACATTTACGGTGACATACCGAGCTACATTTGTTGCATACCGCTTCACTATCGCCCATTGGATTTGAGCAAATCACACAGTCTAAACTCAATTCATCCGCTAATATTGATTCAGAAAGCGCCGGTCTTTGGTATTTTCAGACTTAGGTGATCTGTAAGGGGGAAGTAATTCTAGTTTGTATTTGGATGTCTCTGCACATTTGGTATTTGGGTGTCTCTGCACATTTGTTACATTTATAAATGAACTCAGAATTAGTTTCAATATGAGCCGCGACGCGAGAAGACCAACAAAGTGGTTGTGCGCCCAGCGCAGACTCAGATCAGCCTGGGCATCCGCCCAGTCTGATCAGAGTCTTCACCGACCGCATGAAGGTGGCTACGACCCTTAGCTACCCTTTAAGTGCTTAGGGAAGACTCTGCTCAGACTAGGCGGATGCCCAGGCTGATCTGAGTCTTCGCTGGGCGCACAACCACATTGTTGGTTTTGTCGTGTCGCAGCTCATATTTTGGATTTGAGTGTCAGTAAGTTTTTCGCAAAAGTAATGCCACCAGTGACCACAAGTCTCACACAAAACAGCATGATTTTGACAGTTACGACTACATTGTAAGCACTTGATATCAGATTGAGCGACAGGTTTAATGGAATTTTGCTTGGGAATTGCATCCGTCACTACTTTACTATTCACTAAAAGTTTTTGCAGTTGCATAGCCAAAATTTCATTGAATTTCTTTGTATCTACTGGTTCACCATGAATTGTCACTTTAGGCATCAGGTCAGGAATTTTAGGAAGATCTTCATTAACATAGTGCATTGTTGCTTTTCCATTTACAAGTAAAGAGCATCTAGTTGGATACAAGTTCAATGTGTAACCCTCAGAAGACTTGAGTTTTACACCAAAAGTGTACTGTACTATGTTGTTTTTGTTGTCTCTTGAACAGTCACATTTAATGTTAAGGAAAATGTCACTGTCATAATAAAATCTATCATTTGAGTAACAAAATAGTTCAAATGATACTGCATCCATTGTAGCTTTGATTCCACCATCGGTCATGCTATATTCAATTTTCTGTCTTTTTGCAGCTTGCAGTTTTTTTTATTCAAGGCTTTATCAGGATTAAGAGTATAGTCTCTCTGATTTTGAAATGTCTGTATGATAGACTGACCGTTCCCCAGTAACGGAGTAGTTCTTTAACCAAAACATCCAATCTGAAAATCCCCAATTTTGTAAGTATCAAAGTCACTGAATGGTCGAGGGTGGTACCCAGTAAAACTTTTGGACCAATATCTAACTACAGTGCAATTATCAAAAGAATCCATCCATGGGTCAAGAGAGATATATGTCTTAAAAAAACTTCAACCAAACCATCCAATCCGGAAGCCAATGCTGATATCGACACGGACGCCAGGGTGACAATAGCTCTTATTGAACTTTCGTTCTATTTATTTTTTTTATTAATTTTGAGAATCACATTTGCGCTCAGATCAGTGAGTCTTAATATATTTGCTTTGCATGCGGCATTAATGAGCTGTCAAAGACACGTTAAACATTATGACATAGGGAATACGTTTTTGCTATATATTTGACAGATACTATGTAAATTAACTCATATCGACGCACATACTTTCCATTTTCTTGAGATCAATTTGACAAGACTTAGTGAAGACTTAATATCAGCCTGTGCCGCCTATAAACTTAGCAAATCTGTATCTTACTCTACCACATAGTAGCCTAATAATGCGAAGTTTTCCCGGTGCATCATTCAAGTAAGTTTATATTTACTTGCACAGGACAGCAAAATTCTGATCAAGCTGCGCCTTTGCCCAGGTTGATCGGATTCTTCGCTAGGAGCACATACAATTTAAAGAAAATACTGGTGCCAAACGTTATAGCAAAGTACATCTTTAAGCTTAAACTCATATTAAATGTTTAGGTTTTAAAAGTTTAAAAAAAACGTGTATGAACGCTATAGGTTTATCTATAATTTTTAGATAAACAATGGACGGAAAATTGATTTTGAAAGAAAATAAAAGAAGAGCAAACAACCGACACCAATCCTCCTGACTACAGACTCCAGGTTCAGATTCTGGTGAACTTTTCAGCATGAAATTGTTTATTTACACAGACGGCTGATAAGCAGTTGTAACCCTTACTTAGTAGCATCCTGCTGCGATATCGTGCTCAAACTTTTTGAAGTTAAAGATTTAGCAAGCTGTATACATATATAAGAGCACTCTGTTTTCTTTTGCTATTAGAGGCTAGTTAACAAATAACCAAAACAAATTTATCAGATCCTATTTTCAAGGAACTAAGCCGATGTTGTTGGGGATTATAGCTGTAATTTTCAAATATCAACTTATTCGATCTAATTATTGTTGACACAAGTCATAATGTCTTTAAAATAAAACTGATAAGATGATAACTGGTCAACGTAACAGTGGACTAGTTTTTCCTCGGTGCTGCCAAATTCCTTGGGGGCCATTTATCACATGTACTTGTAGCTACCTGCACAAACGAGTGTATCCGCAATGAAAAGCCAGAAACACCCGGAGTTTGCCTTACCTGTATACTTGCGATCGTCACTAATCCCCTGAGCTGATAGTATAATTAGTGGGCGATGAGATTTTCTCCATATACCCCCCTCAGTGGACAGGTGACCAGAAACCCTACCCACCCCAACCCCCAAACCTGCTCATGAGCTAAAAATATTGTAATGTGTTAAAGTTTATTGGAGATCTGAGTTGGGGGAGGGGGGATACGGTCAGGTACTCATTTTCTGTGAATTTGAGATTGGTGTGGTGGATTTGTGAGCTGCACTGGGAATAAAATGAAAACTACACTGGGAAGAAATGAAAACTGCAAGGCTAAACTATGAGGTTTATCATATTTATACCATGGATTAACAGTAAACGGCACAACTCAGACAAGCATTAATATTGAAGTTGCAACATGCAAAAAGGCTGCTTAAATCGCACACAAACAACATAGGCTCTGACAAACCTGCACATCCAAGCAGTCTGTTCAGAGCCTATGCTGTTCTCATGAAACATGTGTTGATCCCAAGACATCTGCTTTCATGTGCTTAAAAACTATTGAATTTCCATTTGTTTTGTGTCACCTAAAAAACATTAATTTACCATTTGTATTGGAACACATAAAACCATTAATTTTCCATTTGTTCTAAAAACCATTAATTTACCATTTGTATTGGAACTTTCCATTTGTTTTTGAAACCATTAATTTTCCATTTATATTGGGACATCTAAAAAAAAAAACATTAATTTTCCACTTGGAACAAATACAAAATTAATGGTTTTAAGTGTCCCAATATTTAAGCACATTAGGGTATTTGTACAAGATGAAGATGTTAGCTAGACTGCACAGAGTCACAGTCTGGCCCAGAGGTCATAAAACTTGAGTACATTCTCAAACTCAAAAGGAAGCACACTGACTGTCTGCTTCCGAGCACATGCTCGGAAGCAGCCAATTAACATGCTTTATTTTGAGTTTGAGATTATTCTCACGTTTTATAACCCCGAACCCTGGTCTGAATCCTTGCTGTTAGCATCATTTTTGCATGTCACAACTTGTTTTAACAAAAACTGGTACTAATAAAAATAAATTGTGTTCATTTGATACAAATGGGCAGTTACATTCAGCAACTACAATTACACACATCAACCTGCTCTCATTCATGAATATTTATAGCAAGGGTCTCAGTAGTGCAGAAGATTAAGCACAGGCTCAATGAGCCAGCGGTACCAGGTTAGAAGTCTGC
The DNA here is from genome assembly GCA_963989385.1 of Ctena decussata. Classification (NCBI taxonomy): domain Eukaryota; kingdom Metazoa; phylum Mollusca; class Bivalvia; order Lucinida; family Lucinidae; genus Ctena; species Ctena decussata. Next base: position 18,391,812 of record OZ022508.1, read on the forward strand.
CAGCAGCAGATTTCTTCACACCATAAATGGGGTTCCACTGTACACAGCCTACTGTACACAGCCTATCTCATGATCCAACCATCAGCTTGATAACTGAAATACTGTAAAAAATGACATAAAAAATGTTTCAATCATCCATCCATTTATAGGACAAGGTCTGAAAGGTGCAGCCAGTATACCCATAAATGACCTTGTTCCCCAAAGCAGGCATACCAGGAATCATCATTCCCTGGGATTTCAAGCCCCACTGGTTGGGACTAACATTTACAAGTCCAGTTTCTTCCCCCCTGACTATTAGAGATTGGAACTCCCTGAAAGATTTCATTATTTCTGCTGCTGAGTGTGCAGAAGATTCAGTTACTAAGTTTACTTCTCTTGTAAGGGATAGGGACTAGCTTCCATTATCACAGGTCCTGGTGAATGAGTGGACATATCACCAGTAAATAACTCTGATTCTGACTTACAAGTCTTCAGTTTTTGCACCTGACAAAAATTACTTTCCCATAAAAAGATACCATAAAAACTACACTTCTTGAAGAACAGCACAGCACTGTCTTGCTGAAAAATATTAAAATGTGGCACACACAGTCATGATGCTGAAGCACGGTGACAACTCCTTATGTATTTTCATACAGAACAATTATAATGAGACCATTACACCTAAATAAATTCCTTCTTTTACATGCCAAAAATTCATGCAATGCTTGTAAATTCAGTATAGGACTGTTGCTCAATGTCAGTTTTCTTGAATATTTATCAGTAAAGGCAATGAATGTGGCTGCAATGCATGGTCAAGTAGCTGGAAAATCTTAAGATTGCAAAATTTCACACACTGTTCACCACAGAGTATAATTTCGCTTCCTGCAGAGACTGTCCGTCATATTTGGCTTCTGCCGAGACTGTCCGCGAACTCTTGCTTCCTGCAGAGGATACTGTCCTCGAGAAATGGCTTCCTGCCGAGACTGTCCGCGTGATTCTGCTTCCTGCCGAGGCTCTCGGCAGGAAGCATAATCACACGGACAGTCTCTGCAGGAAGCCATTTATCATGTACAGAAGTCTCGGCAGGAAGCAAGAGTTCGTGGACAGTCTCTGCGGAAGCCAGATATAATGTACAGTCTCTGCAGGAAGCGATAATTGGCGGAATCGATTATACCCTGTGTTCACACACATGTTCAAGTCTTCAATGTTCCCACATTTTCTCACAAGAAATACAATCAATAATAAATACAAGTGATACAAGAATTCCACAGAATATACGTGAACCACGACATGAGAAAACCAACAAAGTAGCATGTGCGTCCAGCGAAGACTCAGATCAGCCTGGGGATCCTTCCAGTCTGATAAGAGTCTTTGCTTTGTACTTAATGAGTGGCTAAGGGTCTAAGCTAGCTCCTTATAGACAGCGAAGACTCCCATCAGACTGGGTTGATGCCCAGGCTGATCAGAGTCTTCACTGAGCTCAGATGCCACTTTGTTGGTTTTTGTCGTGTCATGGCTCATATATGCTTTGCCTCGCCTGTTAAACCAGGAAACCCAATGCAAAGTTTACACCACTGCCACCGACGCAGGTAAAGTAATACCTATGTTTTGCTTCTAATAGTTGCAGACAAAGAAAAACACTTAAGCCACGACACGACAAAACCAACAATGTGGTTGTGCTCCCAGCATAGACTAAGATCAGCCTGGGCATCTGCCCTGTATGACCAGACTCTAAGTTTTAAAGTGCTCAAAGTGTAGCTAAGGGTCTAAGCTACCTTCATGCAGACAGGGAAGACTCTGATCAGACTGGGCAGATGCCCTGGCTGATCTGAGTCTGCGCTGGGCACACAACCACATTGTTGGTTTTGTCGTGTCACGGCTCACTTTAACATCCACGACTAAGCACCAATGATATGCATTTAGAGCTTCAGATAAATACAAGCCTCATAGAATATAAACCTATAGGAATTTTGTATGTTGCAGCAATTGAGATTTAATTATCTATCTCAAACACAGAATGAAATTACTTGAGAAAATTGTTTTAGACTAGAAATGTTTTTTGACAAAAACAGATGTCCCCCCACCTGTGCTTTCCCAGCAGTATCATTTTCCCTAAATGCTGTCAAATTAAGACCTCCTGTGACTTTGAAAATGAGGTCAAGGTCATCAAAATTTAATCACTTTTTTTTCTATCTCCCAGTGATGTATCTGTGACAGTTTGGTTCAAATCCATCCGTCCATTCAGGAAATATGGTGTAGACAAGGCATTTTTCATCACTCTTTGACTGCCTGTGACCTTGAAAATGGGGTCAAGGTCACCAAAATCTAATGACTTCTTTGCCATTTCCAAGTGATATATTTGTGCAAGTTTGGTTCAAATCCATCCATCCATTCAGGAAATATGGTGCAGACAAGGCATTTTTCAACACTCTTAGACCTCCTGTGACCTTGAAAATAGGGTCAAGGTCACCAAAATCTTATCAATTCTTTGCCATCTCCCAGTGATATATCTGTGCCAGTTTAGTAAAAACAAGTAGCCCAAAGGGCAACAATTGCTCACCTGAGAGACATTGTAAACCTATAGGGATATTTAAGATGCTCAAGGGCAGCTAACTCCACAGTCAGTGGTCCAATCAGGCTGAAAATTAAACTCATCCAAAACATTATGTATGCCCTCATTTAATATATGCAAGTTTAAAAAGTATCCGATCAAGAGCACAATAGACAGAGCTGTCAAGGGCAGCTAACTTCGTAGTGGTTGGCCTGATCTGGCCAAAATTTGAACTTGTTTAAGATATTATGCATTTCCTCATTACCTGCAAGTTTGAAAAGGATCGGATCAGTAGAAACCAAGAAAAAGTGGCGACATTGATTTTTTGGATGCTCAGGGCAGGTACTCCATAGTCAGTGGTGGGATCTAGCCAAAATGCTAACTAATCCAAGCTTTTATGCATATCCTCATGACCTGCAAGTATGAAGTGGATCCGATGAAAAATGAAAAGGTGATGACCTTGTTTTCTCCATTATAAGACTATGGGATTTTTTTCAAACGCTCAAGGGCAGCTAACTCCGTAGTCAGTGCTTGAATCCGGCCAAATTTCGAACTCATCCAAGCTCTTATGTATGTCATCATTACCTGCAAGTATGATAAGGATCTAATCAAAAACCTTGAATGCAGCACCCTAAAAGTCAAACTTGCTCGAGATAATGTCACCCCCTACATTTGTGTGAATTTATTTTAAAATCCATTGAGAAATGTAGGTGCTAGAGCGATGACAAAGTTTTTCTAAAAATAGCGACCAGTGACCTTGACCTTGGGCACAGCATCCTGAAAGTCGAACTTGCTTGAGATATTGTCATACCCTACATTTGTGTCAAGTTATTTCAAAATCCATGGAGAATGAAGATGCTAGGGCTATGACAAAGTTTTTCTAAAAATAGCCACAGTGACCTTGACCTTGGGCACAGCACCCTGAAAGTCGAACTTGCTCGAGATATTGTCATGCCCTACATTTGCGTGAATTTATTTTAAAATCCATTGAGAAATGCAGGTGCTAGAGTGCTGACAATTTTTTTCTAAAAATAGCCACAGTGACCTTGACCTTGGGCGCAGCACCCTGGAAGTCAAACTTGTTTGAGATATTGTCATAGCCTACATTTGTGTGAAGTTGATTTAAAATCCGTTGAGAAATGTAGAGCGATGACCAAGTTTTTACTAAAAATAGCCACAGTGACCTTGACCTTGGGTGCAGCACCCTGAAAGTCGAACTTGCTCGAGATATTGTCATGCCCTACATTTGTGTGAATTTATTTTAAAATCTGCTTAGAAATGTAGGTGCTAGAGCGTTGACAAAGTTTCTCTAAAAATAGCCACAGTGACCTTGACCTTGGGCGCAGCATCCTGAAAGTCGAACTTGCTCGAGCTATTGTCATGCCCCACATTTGTGTGAATTTATTTTAAAATCTGCTGAGAAATGTAAGTGCTAGAGCGCTGACAAAGTTTTTCTAAAAATAGCCACAGTGACCTTGACCTTGGGCACAGCATCCAGAAAGCCAAACTTGCTCGAGATATTGTCATGCCCTACATTTGTGTGAAGTTATTTTAAAATCTGCTGAGAAATGTAGGTGCTAGAGCGCTGACAAAGTTTTTCTAAAAATAGCCACAGTGACCTTGACCTTGGGCGCAGCATCCTGAAAGTCGAACTTGCTCAAGATATTGTCATGCCCTACATTTGTGTGAATTTATTTTAAAATCTGCTGAGAAATGTAGGTGCTAGAGCGCTGACAAAGTTTTTCTAAAAATAGCCACAGTGACCTTGACCTTGGGAGCAGCATCCTGAAAGTCCAACTTGCTCGAGATATCGTCATGCCCTACATTTGTGTGAAGTTATTTTAAAATCCGTTAAGAAATGTAGGCAATAGAGCGATGACAAAGTTTTTCTAAAAATATGTGATGATGTTGTTTTCTCCATTATAACACTATGGGATTTTTTCAAACGCTCAAGGGCAGCTAACTCCGTAGTCTGTGCTCGAATCCGGCCAAATTTCGAACTCATCCAAGCTCTTATGTATGTCATCATTACCTGCAAGTATGATAAGGATCTAAGCAAAAACAGTTGAGAAAACGTGATGACGCCATTTTCCCCATTATAACCCTATGGGATTTTTTTCAAACGCTCAAGGGCAGGTAACTCCGTGGTCTGTGCTCGAATCCGGCCAAATTTCGAACTCATCCAAGCTCTTGTGTATGTCATCATTACCTGCAAGTATGATAAGGATCTAATCAAAAACAGTCGAGAAAACGTGATGACGCCGTTTTCCCCATTATAACCCTATGGGGGCTATCTGTTGCCATGGAAACCAGAGTTCTGAGCTGATCGGCACCAAAACCTAATGCAGCCTTTCCCCCACCCAAATGATACTTCAGATAAAATTTGATTGCAATCGGCCCACTGGTCTCTGAGATATTAATGTTTGAAAGTGTTGACGCACGCACGCACGCACCCACGCACCCACCCACCCACGCACGGACGGACGACGGCTCGACTCCCATCCTATAAGCTCACCTCTGAGCCTTCGGCTCAGGTGAGCTAAAAATCAATCAATGCCTTCAGGAGATATGGTCCAGACAAGGCACTTGTCAACACTCTTTGACCTTCTGTGACCTTGAAAATGGAGTAAAGGTCACCAAAATCTAATCAGTTCCTTGCCATCTTCCAGTAATGTATCTGTGCCAGTTTGGTAAAAATCCTTCAGGAGACATGGTGCAGACAAGCTATTTTTCATCCTTCTTTGACCTCCTGTGACCTTGAAAATAAGGTCAAGGCCACCAAAATCTAATCAGTTTTTCCCCCCTCCCAGTAATGTATCTGTGCCAGTTTGGTCAAAATCCATGCATCCCTTCAGGAGATAGAGTGCAGACAAGAAGCTATGCTGACACTGACGGGATCCACACCAAAATCAATATGTCCACCCCCCACCCCCATGGTAGGGGGACATAAAAATCTGAATTTCAGTTTGTTATGTCACTGAAAATTGGATGAGCATGGCATACACTGTCTGTCATGCTCTGATACCAATGGTGCCACAGATCTGTTACCATAGCGAGTTAAGAGTTCACATTCATGTCAAAGTGATGCCATCAAGACGTCATTCTGCCAAGGCACCAAGCACAACAGTTGTGATATCACAGTTGCTATAGTAACAGATCTATGACATCATTAGTATCAGAGCATGGCAGACTGTATGCCATGCTCCGCCAATTTTTTACTGACTTTACAAACTGAAATTCGTCCAACAGAAACTTTAGATTTTCTCAAAAAGCTTTTCACAAGTCACTTAATTCTGTCTTCCTAGTGTAAACAAATTACCAGGGCCATGGTACTTGAATCTCTTTTACAAGGAAAGCCAAGTTTTTTGACGGCAAATTGTTTCCTTCATGAGCATGCCTCTAAGAGAAGGAACACAAATACTTCCAATCAGAGTGACCTCCCAAGATGGTGTTTCCACACAGGTTAAAAGCTGCAAGAGTAAGCTCTCTTATCAAGAGCAGTCCAGCAAATGAATTTTCTGCTATTTTTTTTTTCTTTTTTTAATCTGTTCAAAAATTCAGGTTGCTTAATAAGAATGAACTGGCTCCCCTCTGAGAGCAAGTTCTTTCCCTTAAAGGGCAGTGCCCTAAGAGAAGGGAGATAATACCTCTAGATCAAGGTCACCTCTGTTAGAGGTACAATTATTCATTCTAATCTTAATAACACATACTTACAGATAATTTACAAAACCTAACAATAACAATTATTATTTACAACATACTTCATTAAAAGCTATTAAGCTGTTAAGTTACAAAAATTCTTCCCACAAATAAGTTTCACTGTCAAACCTGTTAACAGTAAAACTGGTATTGCTAACATTTGCAAAATTGTCTTGTTGGTCAAGGGGTACAATCTGTACCATTTCAGATCAAGACTTACTTGAATCCATACTAGAGCTGAACCAACACAAGACCAAAATTTGTCCCAACTAAATTCAGCTGTAAATCACAACTCTATACCATTCTAAATTAAATATCTAACATTGAATTTGTTGACAATGAGTTGGAATTTCCCTACTTCACATTCTGACCAACTAACAAGCACAATTCCTTACTTTAGGGTGATATAGAGTTATATGGTTACTCTGCACCTCTACACTGCATTTGAGCCACGACACAAGAAAACCAACAATGTGGTTGTGCGCGCTGTGCAGACTCAGATCTGCCTGGGCATCTGCCCAGTCTGGTCAGATTCTTCGCTAAGTGGTTAAAGGGTAGCTAAAGGACTGAGCTACCTCCATGCGGACAGCGAAGACTCTGATCAGACTGGGCGGAGGCCCAGGCTGATCTGAGTCTGCGCTGGGTGCACAACCACATTGTTGGTTTTCTCGTGTCGTGGCTCATTTATACACTTGGTATTGTTAGTGTTTGAGAAACTGGTGTCTGGGCCCATCTGCTCCAAACTAACCCATTCCATTCTGGATACCCCTTTTGGGGTATCTGGGCAAATAGTTTGGATCCAGATCAGGCCCCACAAACGTGGGGCCTGATCTGAGATCCAAACTGTTTGCTGCCTACACATCATTTCTTCAAGAGTTAGTTAGACCAATATTGTCAAAATATTCTTGATTTTTGATGCAGACAACAATTTCAGCAGATGACAAAAAATACCCAGAATCCAATGGGTTAATGATGTTGTTTGTTAACCAGATGATGCATTTCCAATGCACTGTATGCAAAATCACTGCAAATTTTGCTGAAAAAAGGGAGGCAGTTTTACAAATGCAAAAGCTCCTCACACTTTTTTCTGCAAAAATATTTGCACACTAGATTGTAGACTAAAAGGCCATCGACTCTAGTAAGCTATTGATGCTTTGAACAACTAGGCCCTTGACTTTAGTGTAAAATTGGCTAAAATTCTTCACTGCCAATATGAAAAGCATATGCATCTCATCGTGACATAACTCTGCAAATTATAACTCCCCTGACCCGACTTTGTACATGTACAGTCTGCATTTTAAAACTTATGCAGTACTCCAGATAAGATGGGGTAACAGGGATAATTTAGGGATAATATTCTTTATTTCTCCATAAAAACATATATTGTGACCCCTCATTAGAACCGTCTTGCTGAGACGGTTCTAATGAGGGGTCACAACATATGGTTTCATTGAGAAATAAGAAAAAATTATCTCTAAATTATCACTTTTACCCCTTCTTATCTGGAGCTCTGTTATGATGTCCAATTATCACCTCAGAGAACAGTTGCATACCATGAACATACTGCAAATGTGTGAAGTACCGTAATCTGCGTACATATTGGGACACCTAAAACTAATGAATTTTCCATTTGGGATCAATGAAAAATTTGTTATTTTAGGTGTCCCAATACTGAAGCACATTAGAGTATGTGCGTTTTCTCAATGCTAAGTTTTGTGACATAGACATATTTGTGCCCGATTTGTACATTCTTCCATGACAACATCTGGCTCTTTACCCCAGAGATGAGACCATTTTTTTTTACCTTGATATGAAAGGATTTTCACATAAAAAAAAGTAAAATAAAACAAACATAATTATATGAGCCATTCTCTGTGAAAACTGGGCTTAATGACATTACATAATAATTACGTTGTGAACGGATGGAAAACGACAAAATTAATGATTTTTCGGACCTCTATTTATTTCCATGAATATATCTTAGGTGTTAAGATATAACAGAAAGCCTATGAATTCAGACAAAATTCAGTCATAAATATGACATATGTTGCCATGACAACGCTTATTCCATGGTAACCCCAAAGCCTTGAAAACAGATGGCACTACCTGTGTGCTTCTTAAGTCTATATCTCAGTAATAAATAATGGCAACCATCTCAAATTTTCAGGAAATGTTTAGAAATGCTAATACTTTTCAGTGAAGCAGTAAGTTATTTTTTTTTATGTCATTAAGCACGGTTTTCACAGAAACTGGCTCATATTAATTACACACATTGCAACTACCCCTCAGTTTTAGGTCCAGTTTCTACATTGGTCCAGCTTTTATGCTTTTTTCATTTTAATTAGTACATGTACTCTAAATACAGGAGGAGTTAATAAGGTGTATGAATACACATCCAAGGGAGCTCAATGACATAGTAGATTTGCCTCCCTTCTCATAGGGAGCTACTCTTAAAGTAAAGAATTTGCTTTCTCCCACCTTTGCCTATATAAGATAGGCTCTCAGCTCATATAAGAAATTTCTATCTTATACCTGGCAACATCTTTCTTATATTAGCAACCATACTTTTTCATTTTTTGACTAATATTTGAATTTTAAATGAACAAAATGGACACGCAAGCATGTCGGATGACGTTTGATAGCAGATCATGGGTTTGTGACGTAACTCAATTTTAATGACATCACTAAAACCGTTTAAAATCGTCGCTAGCAAACTTGACGCGCGTGACGTGAGAGGCTAAATTCCATTTTGTTTTCGCCCTCTGGAAGATAAAATAGTCCACATATCGTGTTTTCCGTCTAATTTTTAGGTGCAAACTGTGTTTACACCCATTTTAGGACCCGATAAACACACTGGGCTGCTCAAAATTTACTTCAGATCATTGGTTAAAAAGTTAGAATTTTCCTGTTCTGAAGCCTAATCTGACTTTAGGCCGTTTAAAATCCGCTTACAGTGGGAGAAAAATAATCCATCATGAGCCACTCCATGTAGGATAGGTAAATCTCACCCTCGGGGTCGGATTTCAACCAGGGACGAGGCTTTGCTGTCTAGAGAGTATAACAATTTATCATGAGTGTCCATGTAGGATAGGGAAATCTCACCCTCGGGGTCGGAATTTCAACCAGGGACGAGGCTTCCTTATCTCTTTTCTCAAAATAATGTTGATACAGATAATTAGCATTTTCCTTGCAGTGATAACTCTATAGCCTACTCTGCATGACAACAAAAAAACATTTTACTTAGTACCAGCTTTCACACACCCAGGTCATCTCAGGTGCGGCATTACAATACAACTGATGATTCCAAAATGCATGTTCAGAGCTCTAGATAAGAGGGAGTATTTGATGATAATTAGGGATAATTTTTGTTAGTTCTGCATAAAAACATATGTTGTGACCCCTCATCTGAACCGTCTCGTCGAGACGGTTCAGATGAGGGGTCACAACATATGGTTTCGATGAGAAATAAAAAAAATTATCCTTAATTATCATCAAATACTCCCTCTTATCTAGAGCTCTGATGTTGTCAAGAAGAAAGGGAATCAATATCCTGGAAACATCATAAAACACTCTTCTGTACCAACAAAGCTCCATAAAAGTGGATCATTTGTTGGTAATGCAATCAAATGTTTCTTTTTTTCTCCATAAAATTCATGTTGTGACCCTTCATTAGATTGAGGACTGGATGAGTAGTGATTTTCTTGCATCCCAGATAAGAATATCCGTGTTTTTTGCTAGGGATAGAAATTCTTATCTTACCCTGGTTATCTGACCCGTGGGTAGAATAAAAAAAAGAAAGTTTTCGCATGACTTCGGTTTGCATTGGTTGTATTGGACATCACTTAACTTTGTCGCTAGCTGACGTCATAACAACGTCCGAAATCACAACAGTTGTCAAAATGGCGGACTTTGCAACGCAGTGTCTAGAGGAATCTTTGATGTAATTAAAGCTTCAGCACTTAAAGATATGCAAGAAAAAGAATCTACCACGAGTGTGAGGTATGGCTAGACAAATCTGTCCCAAGAGTCACTGTTTGGCATCACGAGGCAAGCGTCGTGATGCTAAACAGTGACCCTTGGGACAAATTTGTCTATCCATACCTCACACTCCTGGTAGATTCTTATATTACAGCCCTTTTAATAGTACATTGTATTTCCATTATATCTATCCAATGGAAGAGTGATAATGAAAGCTGTGTGCAGTGGAACCCTGTTTACAGCTGGAGAGAATGTCTCCTCCAGTGGGATTAGGACCTAGACTGCTTGTTTAGCAGGCCTGTGTTTAACCCACTGATGAGCTGATGGGGCTCCAGTACCCTTCATGAGAACAACAGTGCTCCAGATAAGGAGGGGTAACAGAAATAATTCAGGGATAATTATCCATATTTCTCCATAAAAACATATTTTGTGACCCATCATTAGAACCGTCTCGTCGAGACGGTTCTAATGAGGGGTCACAACATATGTTTTCGTTAAGAAATAAGAAAAATTATCTTTGAATTATCCTCAATACCCCCTCTTATCTGGAGCTCTGAACAACATCAATGAGGAAGTTCTAATGAAGAGTCACTAAATGAGCCGCGACACGACAAAACCAACAATGTGGTCGTCCGCCCTGCGCAGACTCAGATCAGCCTGGCCATCCGCTCAAGCCAATCAGACCCTTCGTTAAGTGCTTAAAGTATAGGTAAGGGTCTAAGCTACCTCCATGCGGACAGCGAAGACTTTGATCAGACTGGGCGGATGCCCAGGCTGATCTGAGTCTGCACTGGGCGCACAACCACATTGTTGGTTTTGTCGTGTCGCGGCTCAAATATGCATTTTATACAAAAAAGAACATAAGCATCACAGAAGTATCATCAAATACCCATATGTTTTTATGGAGAATAATCTGGAAACTATCTCAAAATCACTATCAACCTATTTCTCTGACTTATCATCAAACATTCCCTTCTTTTAAAGCTCTTGTCTACAGCTTGATGACTAGAGCTTAACTTCATCGTAAATGGTCCACCTTCTTCTATTGTGCCCTTTCAAACTTTCAGACACTAGTCTTCTTCAGCGTCTTCAGTTGGAGGAACTTGAATATTCTCTGCCAGCTCTAGGATATGTGAGACTGGGATAGGACGGCCATCTTCTCCTATGCAGCTTGGTTGGATCACTCCCTCCCTAAATAAATTAATATGAAGTGAAAAATGTAAAGATTCTAAGCCTTAATTACAATTTACAAGGTTGCACTTGAAGATTAAAAATTCTATCATATTTTTTTTGTTTGCTTTACTATGAAAAGTTACTATATTAGAAAGCTGGTTCAGTATGTACTAAGACAGGGTATCTGCACTAAATCTACTTATTATAATACATGCAACAAGAGTTATTATGACATCTTTTCCACCTGTTTTTCTTTAACATAAGCTCAAATTTTGTATTGCACTTAAATCAGCTTCCCTTCTATCCTTTTATGTGCTCATTTTTTCAAATTATATATCTCTATTTAATCTTACACTGAGTTTTAACAGCAATATCCCTTCGAACAGAAAACAAAATTGGGTCATACTATGAGAATACTGACTTTTTTTGCTATATATCTATGAATTACACACCCTTTCAACTGCCTGTTTTCTGGTCATTTGACACAGATGGCCAGAGCAACACAACTGCGTTTCTTGATCCAAGTCACTATCCTTTAAAACCAGGCTATTAAGCATATGCTTCAGGTATGTCCATTTCAACATGCATACAAGAAGTGAGATCCAAACATGACTTGTGATGTAACATCAACAAATAGAATATTAGACATTATGTTATTTATTTAGTGTCACAACCTATGAATCAAGAAATGGATATCAAATCAAACTTGAAGGCACACAATAAACATATCATTCCTTCAGCATCTTAATCTGACCCTATGTATCACATCTCATGTAAGCATCTAGACTGCTGAATCACTCAGTGCAAGTCTCATGTGATTCTGTGACCTGGGCATATCCACTTGTGATACACAGGATTAGGTAAAGTTACTGTAGTAATACGGTATACAAGATAATTTTTGCAGTGTTCAATTTTTCACAGTATTTCGCGTTCACTTAGAAACCACGAACATTAAAATCGCGAAATAATTTCCTAATTCTTACAAAGTATCTTCTGCCTACACAGTGTTCATATATTTTGTATCTGTTTGCTTCGGTAATTGCTGGTACTTTTCACTTAAGCCAGTTCTTTCATTAACCTGCGGCAGGGCCGCCGCAGGTTAATGAACGAACTGGCTCAAGTGAAAAAGAAGTAGTTTTGCTTTTTGCGCATGTTGTAACCGCGAAAATTAAAAATCGCGAAAATTAATGTTTTTGTTTTTGACCATCAACCGCGAAAATTTGAACCCGCGAAAATTACTGCATATATGGTACTGTGTATATTGCATGTACAACCAACCACAACTTTGATCAGCATACATAGCTACAGTCTGTCTTCACTGTTTGCAGATGCTTTAAGGTTTAAAGATCTGTTGAGTTCCACTTCCGCAGCATAACTAGGACCCAGACTGCAGTGAGAACTTAACAGCTTGTAGAGTTACCCTTATGTGCTTAAGTATTGGGACACCTAAAACCATTAATTTTCCATTTGGGACAAATGGAAAATTAATGGTTGTTAGGTGTCCCAATAGTTAGGCACATTAGGGTAGTTCACAGCTACTGACCTCTGTAACTTGTCCATGACATTGAGAAGTTTAACAGCTTCATACTCTTTTTGTTCTTCAGTCATTCCTGCCATAGGGTCAGGCTTCTCCTCCTCATACCTTCCTGTCACAGGATTAATCCTGAAATTGAAGGACAGATGTAACAAATTTGTGATGTAATAAGGTAAAGGTTTCCCATAGCCTAATAGCCATAGGGGCAGTGGGGGTTAGAGACCACTGTATCTTGGGAACAGCTGATGGAAGCTGGAGCCCATCTCTCTCCTTTCACTGCCTTAGAGATAATTTGTGATTTACCTTACCCATTTACTGTAATATTCCTCATATCCTCCTTTCACTCTTAAAGTTTTTATTCACAAACAATTGGGATATAGGTATTTAAAAGTTATGAAATGACAAAAGAAAATATTAAAGGGACATAACTTGGAAACTAAGAAAGGGGGAGCAACCATTACTGTACATGACACTTTGCCCCATCTTAATATATATGCCTACAAAATTTCATGAAGATATCTCAAACAGTTACTGAGATATGGTGCACACAAGAATGTTGACGGACGGACGGACAGACGAATGGACGGACAGCGCCATGCCATAATATGTCTGTTTTTCAAAACAGGCGTATAAAAAAACTCTTTAGGGTGACAATCCAGAAGTCTTAGAGAATATTCACTGACCCATAATGTATATTGATGAGATTATCATGTGAGCAGCCTTGTCCAGTCATATCATTGGATCCATGAACCAGGTCCAATAATGTCAACTCAAACACTTATATCCAAGTATATATAAACCAACTATTTCTATCCCAATATTCATTATCCATGAGATCAAACAACTGTCTATTCTATTGAGCCGCGGCATGAGAAAACCAACAATGTGGTTGTGCGCCCAGCGCAGACTCAGATCTGCCTGAGCATCCGCCCAGCCTGATCAGAGTCTTCGCTGTCCGCATGAAGGTAGCTTCGACTCTTAGCTACCCTTTAAGCGCTTAGCGAAGAATCTGATCAGACTGGGCGGATGCCCAGGCTGATCTGAGTCTGCGCTAGACGCAACACCACATTGTTGGTTTTCTCATGTCGCGGCTCTTATATCTATGCTGTCTCTTCATTGCCTTGACTTTGTAGATCCTCAGTTCAAACAATACAAAAAGTGAAGGCTTTGTTCACACTGTTAAGGTCACCTGTGTCTTTGCTGTTTGCTAGTTAAGATATGCCACATTTTACTTAAAATGAGCCGTGACACGAGAAAACCAATAAAGTGGTTGTGCGGCCAGGCCAGAATCAGATCAGCCTGGGCATCCGCCCAGTCTGATCAGAGTCTTCGTTGTCCGCATGGAGGTAGCTTAGACCCTTAGCTACCCTTTCAGCATTTAGCGAAGTGTCTGATCAGACTGGGTGGTTGCCCAGGCTGATCAGAGTCTGTGCTTGGCGCACAACCACATTGTTGGTTTTGTCGTGACGCGGCTCAAATAATCCTATGATGCAACATAACGATGTTATTTCGTTGTTTTGTGTCCACGGAAAATAGACTGACAATCAAAACGCGGTGTTTCTTTATTTTGACTAGTATATTCTGCAAAGGAGCCTCTAGGTATTAATGTCACTTACTTATTCACCAAGTTAGAGTACTCCTCTGTCTCTGAATCCTCCGAATCACTAGAGTAGTCTCCCTGTCCTTGTCCTCCTAACATCAGACCTCGGTTGGCCAACAGACCAGCACAGTTGCCGTACCCAGTGTACTTCACCATACGATTCACTGAGAGAGAAAAGTAAGCTTGTAGACTAGAACAGTGATAATGTTTACCATCAGAACTGAACCTGTGTGCTTTTTTGGCCATTCAAGAATGTTCGAACTATATTTTACAGTCTAACTATTAAGTGTCTAAAACTCAGTCACAAATTGATTTTGAACAAATTGATTTTAAATTTTGCAAAAATTCAGCTCTTTGTTTAAAGGCAAAAAAAAGACAGTCAACGCATGAAAAATAAAATGATAGCATATAAAAGGATAGCACTTAATATAAAGTGTTTTTCTTTTCATATACCCGATATAAAATTCAAGCCATACTCCACATCCAATCACATTGTTCTTCTGATCCAGCTGTTTTATACCAATATCTACAGTTGTTGTTTTTTCTTTCTCATGCAGTTATTCCCTATTTTTTTTTTTTATTAATTTAACATACAATGTATTAACATGATGAGCTTTCAAAGGTGAGAACTATGTAACTAAGCTTGTCATTCTGAAGACACATTATGACCAATTACTGACAACACTTACCATTTTCTTTACAGAGCACAAAGAGAAAATCTGCTGCTAGTTCTTTAACTTCTAATATTGGTGACGTGAGTAACTTGCAGAGTCTGAAACAAAAACAAGAATTCCAATACAGTGGGCCTACAGAAGCAATGCAAAAATTTTTGTTTTATTTTTACAACAATTCACCGTTCTGGTGCATACAAGTCTGCTTTAAAAGAAAGCCCCTGTCAGAATTCTTTCCTTCAAGAGTAGCTCCCTTTCAGTAGTGAGTTACAGAGCTCCAGATAAGAAGGGGATAATTTAGGGATAATTTTCAATATTTCTGCATTTAAACATATATTGCGACCCCTCATTAGAACCGCCTCGCCGAGACGGTTCTAATGAGGGGTCACAACATATGTTTTTGTTGAGAAATAAGAAAAATTATCTCTGAATTATCTCTGTTACCCCTTCTTATCTACAGCTCTGGAGTTATCTACCAGGAAAGCAAATTTCAGTCAAATGGAGTTGTCTCCTTTACACAAATGGCTGCCACACTATGAAGATACATCCACAAACCTTAATTACACAGTAAGCTAGATAAGAACGAGTAACAGGGATAATTTAGGGACAACTTTCTATCCGTGTCAGCTGGTTCTAATCAGGGTCATAATAATGTTTTCATCGGAAAGAAAATATGAAAGTTGTCTCAGAATTATCCTCAAATACTGCTCTTATCTGGTACACATTTTTTCAATCTAACACTGACATTACAGTATGACTTACTTATTTCTAAATGTGTCCCCTTCTTCTGGTAAATGTTTAACTTCATCTTTCAATGGAGGTAGAACCTGAAAACATATCCACATATATCTCTAACTTTTTTATTCTTTTAAAGTTACATTTATTGTACATCAAGATGACAGCAATGTCATTTAGGTGTTATTCAACTACATGCTATGATGGATGGATGACCTGAGATTTTACACCCTTTTCAACAGTATTTCAGTCATATCAGGAGATTGGAAGGGTGACCATGAAAGGCTGTGTGCAATGGAACTCCGTTTATGGTAGAAAAGATTCTCCCCTCAAGCGGGGCTTGAACCCAGGTCCGCTAGATCAGTAGGCCAGCGTTTAACCCAATGAACTACCACAGCTCCTCCAACAACATGCAGTCAACTTCTCCAGACATGAGCTCAACTACATCGCAAACACAAAACAAACCAATATGTTGGAACTTTAATGAAAATCAGTTGAAATCTGAAGCAGGAGTTGCGGCCACAAGATCAGTTCAATATACATATGAAGGGTTGTAGCACTAGCAGAATGGGTCTGATCATGATCCCAATTAAATACAGCTACAATCCACTTCAGATGGTACCAAAAATATCTTGGAAGTTATTTTAAAAATCAGCTGAGAAGAAACAGGAATTGCAGCCTCCAGATTTATCTCACTGGACTTTATTAAGGGCTGTAACTCTGTTAACAAGAGCTGTCGCCTGACAGCATAGCTCGCCTGAATAGGTGCTTGCCAATCACACAGTCACTATGGTGGTGTGGACTGCTATGCATAAAACTTCAGGCAAGCATGTCCATAATGACAACACATTTATAAACAAAAGCTATCTAAGAAATGTCTTAAAATAAAATTAAAATAAGAAAAAAATTACATGAAATTTCAAAGTTCATGAGCTTGAGGTCAAAGAACTAAGGGGGTAGGGGGAGGAGTGGGGTAGGGGTGGGGGGAGGGGGAGGCTGGGATGTATCAAACCTTGAACCATTATCTAACATCAGTCCAAGTACATGTATAAGTACCAACTGAGTCCATTGTGGCACTGTGAAATTATGTCTTCATAAATATAAAACTTTAACCAAAATTCAAAGTCAATAACCTTGACTTCAAGGTCATCCAGTGGGGTAAGTATATAGTGTTTTGTAAAAACTCAAAAAAGTGTCTAACATCAGTTCAAGTGTAAACTAAGTCTCTGCCAAGCATTATGAATCAGTATGCAGTTAGAAAACTTTAATAAAGACCGATTTCCTAAGTCCCTGACCTTGACATCAAGGTCACTGAGCGGGGTTGGGGTAGTACTGTGTAAAACTTTGGACCAATATCTAACTACAGTGCAAATATAAAAAGAATTCATCTATGGGTTCATGAGATATGTGTCTTTAAAAAACTTTAACCAAAACATTGAAAAAATAAAAAGATAATTTTCTAAGTCCATGACCTTGACATCAAGGTCACTGAGTGGGTTGGGGATAGTACCCTGGAAAACTTTGGACCAATATCTAACTACAGTACAAGTATCAAAGGAATCCATCCATGGATTAAGGAGATATTGGGCTTTATAAAACTTTAACCAAAACATCCAGTTCAAAAAACTCCCAATTTTCAAAGTCTATGACCTTGACATCAAGGTCACGGAGTGGGGTGGGGGTGGTACCCTGTTAAACTTTGGACCAATATCTAACTACAGTGCAAGTATCAAAAGAATCCATCCATGGGTTAAGAAGATATAGGCCTTTAAGAAACTTTAACCAAAACATCCAATCCGGACGCCGACGCGGAAGCGGACGCTGACGTGGACGTGGACGCTGACGCTGACGCCGACCCCAGGGTGACAACAATAGCTCTTCCTGAACTTTCGTTCAGGCGAGCTAAAAAGGGTCTGGGCCGTATTTATAAAACGACTTAAGTGGTTGCTATGCTGTTGCTAAGGCTGAATTTCTATGAAGGAGATTCCCTACAACTATGGAATTTGCTCTGGAGGAACAGTCTGAAAAAGAGTTGCTTCTCCTGAAAGAGTATCCAGTCACCTTAACCTGACTAGGTTCGATAATTACCTTTAATCTACAAAACTTCCTAATAGCTCTGTTGGCTCTGCAGGTTTCACAGAGACAGTGAATAATTGGAGTAAGGCTTTCCTTTAATGACTTGCTTGGCTGAAATGTACAAGCATATAATTATTTAAAGTCCCACCTTTTAATGTCTACAGGCAATAAATTATTCACGTAAGGCTTTCCATGACAGACTTGCTTGAATGAAAAGTACATACAATTTCATAAACGTCTACTCATAATTTATTAACCCATTGCATTCTGGGTATTTTTTGTCGTCTGCTGAAATTGTCGTCTGCATCAAAAATCAAGAATATTTTGACAATATTGGTCTAACCAACTCTTGTAGAAATGATGTCTAGGCAGCAAACAGTTTGGATCTCAGATCAGGCCCCACGTTTGTGGGGCCTGATCTGGACAGTTTGGATCTCAGATCAGGCCCCACGTTTGTGGGGCCTGATCTGGATCCAAACTGTTTGCCCAGATACCCCTAAAGGGGTATCCCGAATGCAATGGGTTAAATGTCTACAAAAGGTATGAAAAATATATACTCTAAATAGAGGATATATAAATTGTTATATATTTGATAACGATTCAGGTAACAAAGACGCAGCCTTGCTGAAGCTGCCAACAAAGTGGCTTTCTTCATTTTCCTTCATGAGCAGTCTGATCTGGGTCTGTGCTGTTTGCTAAGGCATATCTGTCCTATTATATAACATTTTTATGGCCTAAAGGAAGGCAACACACTTCTATCTCTATGCTGTGGTTGCAACAACACAAATGTATACTCACTCTATCAAACCTTTTGTAAAGAAAGTTAAGGAGAATAACTATGGCCTCCATGTTCTTGCCGTCATACTCAATATCTTTGTTTTCTATGTCGGCTACATCACCTTCCTGTAGGGGAGCTAACAACTCCTCGTAACAGTCTCTTGGCATATTGATTAACAGGTTCACAGTATGACTGAAACATGACAAAATTACTTCACTGATGTTCTAAATAACAAGAATTATACAGAAAACTGTCTCACCTGGTTCACCAAATAGAACTGAACCAGGAAACTCGCGCAAACTTGCAGACCATGATTCCTTCAAAATGATGATGAAATAGGCCCAGCAATCACAGTTAGTGACAGTAAAGCTATGTTGTGCAAGTTTTCAACCAGTTTCTTAAATAGATTTCAGACAGGTATTGGCTGAAAGGAACTTACATGTATGGATTAGAGATTAGCCTTATTTTTAACTTGACTCTATTACACCTAAAATTTTAAACATGTCATGCCTTATTATGCCCATGTGTGAGTTAATTTCTGACGACAAAATATTCAGAAAAAGCACGTACTACAATGAGCATGTACTAGTCTCCGCCTCCACTGCAAATGTTTCCGCTGAAGATTATTTGCAAAAGTCTTAATTTTACAAATTACTTTAAATCAGTATCATTCTTTTCTTATTTTTTCATAATGAAATACATGGGAGTATACCTTTCAGGTGTTCCGATTTATATAGTTACTATGGCAACTTACCTAGTAAGCTCCTCCCTCTTATCTTTGGAGGCAGTATTGCACAATAATAATTCTCTGAGAACTGAGACTAGACGCATTAGATGAGCTTCTTCTTCCTGCAAACAAAAAAAGGATCGTCGACAATTATAAACGAGAATTCCATGGAATGCAGCACCTGGCCTCTCAGCACACCATCATAAAACAGAGCTAGACATGAAAACTGTGCGCAACGTTTCCACCACCAGAAAAGTAATAGAAGAAAAGTAATACCTAAGTCTCAGCTCTGCTAGCTGCAGGAGAGACAATAAATGAGCCGCGACACGAGAAAACCAACAATGTGGTTGTGCGCCCAGCGCAGACTCAGATCAGCCTGGGCATCCGCCCAGTCTGATCAGAGTCTTTGCTGTCCGCATGAATGTAGCTTAGATCCTTAGCTACACTATAAGCGCTTAGCGAAAAGTCTGATCAGACTGGGCAGATGCCCAGGCTGATCTGAGTCTGCGCTGGGTGCACAACCACATTGTTGGTTTTCTTGTGTCGCAGCTCAAATGTACTGGCAATCATTTATCTTTTAGATTCTTCTATTTTCCAAATTTCTAATCCCAGGATGATTTACTCTTAGGGGCAATAAATGAAAAAGTTCAATTTGCAAACAGCAACAGCATATATCCAGATGAAGTGGCTCATAATGAGCCACCTCATCTGGATCTACACTGTTTGCACTCTAATATTTGAACATTTAATATTGATAAAGCTTTGCTGAAATATTTTTGATATTTTGCAGATGCAAATTTCGTTGTCTGCTTTTTGGGCACTTTTTGGTAGAATGCGCCAGAATTCTGTTATAAATTTTCTTTGTGACATGCAAGCCTTGAAACAAAGTAAAATCCAAAATGGATGCAACAGCATTGATGTGGAAACCATGCTTTGCTTTTTGAACCCTTACAGCACAAAAAAGGCAGACAACAAAATTAGCATCATTAACCCATTGCATTCTGGGTATTTTTTTCGTCTGCTGAAATTGTCGTCTGCATAAAAAATCACAAATATTTTGACAATATTGGTCTAACTAACTCTTGCAGAAATGGTGTCTAGGCAGCAAACAGTTTGGATCTCAGATCAGGCCCCACAAAAGTGGGGCCTGATCTTGATCCAAACTGTTTGCCCAGATACCCCTAAAGGGTTATCCCGAATGGAATGGGTTAACTCTGAGCTCTGATAAATACTCACACACCTCATCAAAATTATTTCTATCCACCGTCACTGTGAGATTAAACAATATTTTGAGGATTTCTGAACACAAATCAACTTCCTGGTCTGTCAGGCCGTTACCCCGAGCCTCGGCATCTCGTAATATCAGATCTATCACTTCCATAAGATATGTAAAACCATGGAGTTCAAAACGTATCTTGGGTCTGAAAAGATAGTCAAAATATACACTTAAGTATACACATCCATATTTTTTTCTGAGATAATCTTCAAGTTATCTACTCATTTTCCTGGCAGGACAGCCCCCAACCAAATGGGGTCAACTTTTAAAGGAAAGAATTAGCTAATAAGGGAAGCAAAGTCTTTCTTTCAAAAGTCAATTTCTCAGTGAGTACATATGTTGTGACCCCTCATTAGTTCAGTTTAGTTCAATTCTCCTAACGACGTTCACCAATTGGCTCAGCGGTACGTAACCATAGTTGCATGCACTTGGCGCTGAGTGTCCGTCCAAGACCCCTCATTAGAACCGTCTCGGTGAGACGGTTCTATTGAGGGGCCACAATATGTTCTGGGGCAAGGGTGTTGAAGATTGTCCCTGAGTTGTCCCTGTTACCCCCTTTTTGTCTGGAGTAGTTGCTCAGGTTTGCTCGAGTGATAAGGTGAATGCCCTTTATATTTATATTGTCTGGCTTTATGGGCAATAACTGGAATAGTTGCTTAGGTTGTCTCCCTTAGAACTGGCATGACTTTTGTTCATAATTCATATCAAACTATACCTTGCTGATAGAGGTTTTCAAAATAAAATAAATTTCAATTTCAATGATCCCATTGAAAATAAAGGCAAAAATGAAAGATAACAGTCTTACAAACAAATGGAATTCTCATCAAATACTTTCTATCTTAACAGTTTAAATCAAACACCATAAATTTATTCACAAATCACTTTGTATTTTCTCGTGTTCTTTATTTCACAATTTTATGGTTTTGGAATAGCTGGCAACGTCGTGAACTGGCGACCACCTAAACGTCAATAGCCCATTTATGTCTGGGCCTCCATTTTACAAATAACAGCAAGATACTTGAATTTGTGAACCAAGATTTGCAAATAGAGCTGAATATCAGTGAAAATAAATCTCTTGTGAATATGAAGAGATTTACAGTATAATATCCTAATTTTAAGATGACCAGTCTTAGCCATACTGCAGCCACAGAGAAAGATCAGTCTTTACTGACTGGAAACATCTGCTGCCTTACTCATAAAGGGAGTACGGGGTTGCTATTCTCAAAGGATAGACTTTCCTCCCATAGGGAAGCAATTTCTTTCCTTTCAGAACAGCCCCCTATGAGAAGGGATTTAAACACCAGGGTCGAATTGTTCAAAACTAACAATGTCGTTAGTTAAGGTTTTGTTAAAATTTCAAACATTAATATCTCAAATATGCCAATATTTTTAGTTGAAAAAATGTGAGAAGCTTTTACATTGCAAAAGCTTCTCACATATTTTCAACAAAAAATATCAGTGTATTTGGCTATAAAGTCGCAAGACACTTAATGAGTTGACCCCTAAACGAGCTTGTTCGGCTAACGATGCTTTGAACAACTGGGCCCAGGTATGCTCAGTATATTGCGACAGCAACAGCCACTGAAATTCACATGATCAAAAAGAGATAAATTTTCAAATTCATAATCTACTCTCATTCCTGTTTGCTCTGATTCTGGACATGGAAAATTGCCTTTTCTTCTCTCATTTCTCCACTTAACATCTGTTGAAGGACCTCACTGGTATTGCCTTATCGAGGCTATTCTGATGAAATAGCAGCTGCAACTTATGTTTCTGTAATGTGGAGATTTTAATCCCTAAAATTTCTGACGATATGAAGCAATGACCTCACCTTGTGTCTGCACACAGAGCTGTCAACAAAAACAGCATTCTCATATCAAAGAACTGAAAGAGAAAAGAATGGAGACAGTGCCCTAGATAAGAGGGAGTATTTGGTGATAATTAGAGATAATTTTTGTTAATTCTGAATAAAAACATAATGTTGTGACCCCTCATCTGAACCGTCTCGATGAGACGGTTCAGATGAGGGGTCACAACATATGGTTTTAATGAGAAATAAAGAAAATTATCCCTCAATTATCATCAAATAACCCTCTTATCTAGGGCTCTGGGAGAATGTCAGCCATGTTGCTGTTTTTTTTTTAATTTGAAACTGTGGCTTCAGATATGGTGGATTTGCTGATAGTCCTAGAATTCTCCTCAAAACTACAGTCAACTCCTGATCGATATCTCGAACACTGATATCTCAAAATGTCTTCTTGTATCAAAGAATACATTTCCTATTTTTATTTACATTAGAACTCCTGTTATCTCAAACTACTGATATCTCATAAGTAAATTTTCTGGTACCAGAAAATTTACTTGAGATATCAGTAGTTTGGGCTGAAATTTGACTTCGAGATATCGAGAGTTGACTGTATCTTTATCTGGAGCTCTGTTTCATGCTGAGAAAAAAAGTAAATGCAATAGATGAAGTGAATGCAATAAGAATAAGAATGGAGTAAATGCAGAAGAAATTTCAATGGAAAAATTGCAGAAGACATTTCAATGAAGTAAATGCAGTATAACTTTCAATGAAGTAAATGCAGTTTAAATTTCAATGGAACAAATGAATAAAAAATTCAATGGAGCCAATTGAGTACAAATTTCAATTGAGTAAATGGAGCGAAACTGAATCGAGTAAATGCTATAGAAATTTAAACCAGAGTACATGCAATAGAAATTTTAACTGAGTAAATATTGCAATGGAATAAATGCAGTAAAAATTCAATACAGTAAATGAAGCAGAGATTTCAATAGAGTAAATACAGTAAAAACTGCAATAGAGTAAATGCAGTACAAACTGCAATGGATTAAATGCAGCAGAAACTGCAAAATAGTAAATGCAGTTGAAATGTCAATGGGGTAAATGCAGCAGGCCTACATTTTTGAATTTTTGTCTTATTTGCTAATAGTGCCAAAATTAACTCACTGCTAAATATGTATGTTTTACAGACGTCTTGAGTGCTATCATACCAAAAACATCATTAAACTTTCATAACCCACATCATTATCAATGTGATGAGACGCTGTAACTGCTAAAACAATTTGTGCATCCTAATAGCTGCAAAATGAATAATTAAACCTCACTAGGTATCTCCTGGTTGCTGTTTTTGTGCTAATTGTATTTTACAACTGACAGAGATGCTCAGCTATATAAAACTGAATTTATTTCTGGGAGTCAGACTACAACCTGGATACAGTCAGGCTAAACGGCAATGTGTAAAACAGGAATTCTTTTGAAATTGTGTCTTCACACAGGGTAGGCAGCAATCGAAAACACTCGTGCAATCGACAAACGGGGATCAAAAACAGATAGAAACAGCGTTTTCGATTGCAAATTGTCGCCAATGCGACAATTTGCAATTGAAAAAGCCGTTTTGCAATCGAAAACGCTGTTCTTGATCCGTGTTAATCAATTGATAAGAGCGTTTTCGATTGCCGCCTACCCGGTGTGGTCTTGTCCTTTATCACAAAGAGTCCCCTGTACTACTAACTAAGCTACACCAGAAAACACAATGAAACTATAAACCAATGACAGCGGAAACGCAATACCAATGTCCCCCTGTCTACTCAATCCAGGTAAGACAACAAGAACTGTTCATGTACAGAATAGCTCACTTTATAGCACCTGGCTTATCACAGGAAAATCTCTAACCTAAAACATTCGCAAGGGACACTGACAACTAGAGCTCTTCCTGAAATTTCATTCTGGTGAGCTAAAAATTGCAGGCAAAATAATAAACATAGAGGATCTTACACAAGTGGTCATTTCATATGAAATTTATGAAACGAGCCTTTGGCAAGTTCCATAAATTTCATATGACATGACCACGAGTGTACAATTTTGTTTACCATATGACCCTTTAAAATTGGATATTGACGCCTTCAAACTGAACATCATTTCAATAAGAAAACGCATCAATACATGTACGTTGTCAATGACATTATGTGTACCGCCAAAGTGTTATTACATGTGTGGTCATACGATTTTTATGACACGACGTTGTCCACTGAATAACAGCGACATCATGTGATAAAATGAATATCTTGATCAGGCTGTTCTTCTGCATCTACACTGTTTGCCCAGGCCCTTCTCGCATAATTTTTTTTATTGTCACTGCAGTACTCACCTTGATATCAAATTTGAGTTCTGGATCTTTGTATGTTTTTAACCTCTGTACTATACCCTCAACACATCCATTCTTGCTGTAATGATAAATCATCAGTTTCTATCATGAATAACTACTTTAATTTCAAAGTAATGGGAAAGACAACTGTGAGCAAACGGTGCAGTCCCAGATCAGACTGCTCCTGATGAGCAGTCTGATCAGGGCCTGCACTGTTTGCCACTCCATCTGCATCTCTTGGCTGCATTTGGGTCTTTAAAACCAAACTGCTCCATTTTTAGGACAATCAAGTTCCATTTTTAAGACAATCAGTAACCATTTTCAGCGTCCCAATTTTAGAAATTTTTAAAGTAATTATGAACAATTCTGCCTCTTCAAAACTAAAATTTCTAGTGCAGAGCAAACTTCCTGATAGTTCAAGACAATGAAACAATCAATCATTCAACTGCTGTAATAATCACCCTTATGAAGGATATTGAGTTTTACATTCCTTTCAACAGTATTTTAGTCATAGGATGATAATGGGACGATTGTAATAGGACCCTTATACATTTACATGGAAAAAGACTACTTTCTCTAGCAGGACTTAAACTAGGGTATTAACCCTATTGCACTCAGAACAGCCAAAACTCTATGGAGTTTTGGCTGTTCTGAGTGCAATAGGGTTAATGAACTGACCTGCCCAGGTACATCAATACTGACTCTAACAACTAGGGGAAAAAAATACAAGCAGTTTGATCAGGGTCTGCACTGTTTGCCATTCACTATGCATTGTTGGACAATCTGTCAGATACTAAAGTCAACATGTTCAAATTCTATGAAAATTACATTTAGAGGTCTGAAGGCAGGAATGCTGGTGTTCTGTGGTGATGGAGGAAACCTGAGATTGACTGACTGATTGATTTGTTGCTTAACGTCCACGGTGAACAGCTATGGTCATGTCGGGATGGTCAGTTAACCTAACCTACACTATTCTTGGGCAGGCTTAGACCTCCTAAGCGGTTAACTAGTACTAAGTGCACATACTTTCGCCAGTAACTGACAAATACCTGTCTCAAATCAGTGGAAGGAGAAACGAAAGTATGTGGCCAGACCGGGTATTGAACCCAGGACCTCTGACTTATGAGTCAGGTGCGCTACCGATTGCGCTACGCGGCCCGGCGAGGAAACCTGAGAACCAGTAGAAAACCTTCTACCTTGAATAAGTGACAACTATACTGTCACATGTTGGCCCTGGGTATTGAACCCAGGCTGCAGCACTTATAAGCAAGAGACATAGCCATGCACTATCCAGGACTCAATATAGAAATACCGTATATGCAGTAATTTTTGCGGGTTCAAATTTTCATGGTTAGGGGTCAAGAACATAAACATTAATTTTCGCAATTTATAATTTTCGCCCTTAGCAACATTCACGAAAAGCAAAAAATACATGCCTTTTTTACTTGAACCAGTTCGTTCATTAAACCTGCGGCAGGGCTGCAGCAGGTTAATGAAAGAAATGGCTCAAGTGAAAAGTATCAGCAATTACCGATGCAAACAGAAACAAAATATATGAACACTTTGTCTACAGAAGACACTTTGTAAGAAACAGAAAATTATTCGTGATTTTAATATTCGCGGTTTCTAAGTGACCACGAAATACCGCGAAAAATAGAACACCACGAAAATTACCATGTATACGGTATAATATTAAGCTCATTATGATGCCCACAGCAAAGTGATTCTAATGAGAGTTCTTTCCCTTTTATTATGTGAAAAGTTAAATTAACCCCCCCCCCCCCCCCCCCACCCCAAATTTGAACTGAACAGGTGCCCCTAACAAGTGGCTATTATAACATCAGTAGTTCAACACTATCACACCAAACAAGCAGAACCTAGCTTCTGTTCTGATAAAATTCTGGCTTTGTGATGAAACAGAACTCAGGCACACTTTAGTTTTGGCTGCTAACAGACATTTCTCTGATAAACGTCTCAAAATGTCAGCTACTGAACAACAAAAACATAAACTAGACAAAAATTATCAATTAAAGCCAGCAGCATACACCTGTATAACACAGCTCCAGATAAAGGTTTTTAGAGGCTTGTTATGTTCTTTCTCTCCTTCTCCCACTGATGTCAGTATGATGCCACTTAGACGCCCTGGCTGAATTTAAGGGCTGAGATATTCTGGTACTATATCCAAAATAGCATTCTACTGCGTAGTATTATAAGGAGTAGCATTATAAACAGAAGTACCTACCTACATGCTGCTTGTGCCTGTGCATTGTTATAGATGAGGTTACACAAACATTTCTGAGCTTCTATCGTCACTGAAATACAAGGTAAAGTTTTAGCATGTGGGTCACTGATTCTTCCACGGTTTGGCAACAAAACAATAAGGGAGACAACTTTTAAGAGAACAATATTTGCTTATCTAATAGGTGAATCCTTTCTCATAATAATGCCACTCTTAAAGACAAGAATCTGGTATCTTTAGAAACACAGGGTATAATCGATTCCACTAATTTTTGCTTCCTGCAGAGACTGTACATCATATTTGGCTTCTGCCGAGACTGTCCGCGATCTCTTGCTACCTGCCGAGACTTCTGAACATGATAACTGGCTTCCTGCAGAGACTGTCCGCGTGATTCTGCCTCCTGCCGAGGCTCTCGGCAGGAAGCAGAGTCACGCGGAAGTCTCGGCAGGAAGCCATTTTTCGAGGACAGTAGTCCCTGCAGGAAGCAAGAGTTTGCAGACAGTCTCGGCGGAAGCCAAATATGATTTACAGTCTCTGCAGGAAGCGAAAATTGGCGGACTGGTTTATACCCTGTGAGAAAGAGCAACTTCTTGCCTTTAAGAGTAGGTTCACATGGAAAAGGAGGTACATATTTTCATGCTAGAGTCATCTCCCTTGGACATCCTAGTTCAAATTTCTGAAGCAAATCAATGCATATCAAGTTTATCATCAATTTAAAGGAGTCACATTTCTCTTCTTTTAGACCTTTCTCTATGGTATAATTACCAGCTTTATTACTATAATCGGGGCTGCAGACAATTTGCTATTTTCGTAAATGAAAAATGCTGATGAAGCATACAGCATTAATCCTGTTGAGGTGGCTCATCATGAGCCACCTCATCTGGATTTACACTGTTTGCCCTCTAGTCTTTGAGACCTGAATGTGATGTACATTGCACACAGTCATGTAACCTGGAAGAACATGTTTTTTTTTAAATGTTGCGGATGCCAATTTTATCATCAGCTTTTTCGCCACTTTAAGGGTTGTTAATGTTATTCTGAGACAATTCTTCTTTTTTTTGGATAGCATAATTGTGGCCCCTTATTAGAACTGCCTCACTGAGGCAGTTCTAATGGGGTACCACAACTTATGTCATCATGGAGACCAATCAAAAAAGACCTCAGAATTACCATCAAAAGACCACCTTATCTGGAGCTCTGTGGAATTTCAAATTGTTTAATGAAATCAATCCATATTGTTGCAGTTAATAAGTCTATTAGACTCTGAGAAGAGATCAAAGCTGATGACATGTCTAGCTCGGTTCAGATTCTGAACTACCGTATTCTCCTAAAATTTTGAGACACTTTAATCTATGTTTGTAAATATCCTAGAATTTGAATAATTGATTTCTGTAAAACAATGTGTCAAACAATAGATGGCGAACAATACAGACCCTGAGCTGTCTGATCTGAGTCTATATTGTTCCTCACACACATCTGTTTCTACGTTAATACAATATTTTACTCTAATGCATTTACTAAAACAAAGCCATATCTGACTGGGTAACATCAACTTTTGCAACAGTATACCCTGCAAAATGGTCAATGTGGTCAAAAACTCGACATCTTTACCAACTCATTGCATCTCATTGGCTGCCAGGTCATACAAGTTGCTGTGAGTGCTAGCACTGGGTGCAAAGTAGTACACATTGAAAAGAGCGATAAGAATGGGGATAACTGGACAGAAAACTGTCATTTGGGGAGGCAAATAGTCAGTCTTATGGTTGCAAACTGCATTTTATAATTCCGCTGATGCATCGCCATGAAACAACATTTGAGACCATAAAACTGATGATTAATACCGTCCCAAATGACAATTTCAGTACTAATATCCCCAATATCACCATTACTGGTATTGTACCATCAGGATCTCCCAGCTGTATTGTGACCCCAGCACCAGTAGCACCTTCCTTTGCGTAATGTTCAAGCCCCGCCATCCTCATGATGTGTGCGAGACCATTGTCTGTGATCATTGACCCAAGACGATTCTTTTCTCTGCTGAACAGCCGTAGCGTTTGTAGACATAAACAGTGACATGGTGAGGACAGCCTCTCAGACAGACGAGAAAACAGACATTCTACCACTTTCTAAAAATGAAAAGAAGTTTAGACAATAATGTATTTGCTTCACTGACATGGCTCTACTCAAAAACACCCAATGGCTGGTCAACCTTGCCATTCCAAAGCATTTTCTGATCCTGCTTAATAAAAACATGATAATACAGAAACTAACATGGCATTCTCTATACCTCAGAGCTGAGTTAACAAACATTGCAATATATTTTCAAATCTGCTAAATCTGCTATCTTGCCAGACCACATACCTTTGAGAGCATTTTCAGCAATTATTTCTTTAATACTATCATTTTAATATTATTAACTTCATAGTTGTTGCCTGTGGCTATTACGGCATCCTAAGCCTCTGAAAAGGTAGGATTGTATCCAAATGACCAAAATATTGGGACAGCCGAGTTTTAACGAACATTGCAAACCTTGATCAGACTACTCCTCAAGGTTTGCACTGTTTGCTATTTTCCAAGCCATTTTTTAAAGCAACACTTGCCAGCAGAATCAACCTGATCAGTTTGTTGGAATTTTAATCTAATTATAGTAATTGGTTAAACAGTTCTATTATTTAGAGTAACCATGGCAACCTGTGTTTCACAGACCTTGATGACTAGATACGAACATTGGCAGTTTTCCACCTAATTTGTATAAATCTTGTTTCAACTTTCATGACTTTATTTTTAGAATTTGCAAAGCATTATTCTCAAAACAGATCATCAGCAAATCTGTCAGAAAATAAAATCTTTCTCTAAGAAACAAAAATTCCAAGAATGCTATGTCGCACCTGTACTGCATTTCCACAGTAGCAGAGATCATGTTGAGAAGAAAGCGAAAGCAAAAAAATGAAAATTAAAAGAAATCAAAATAGTTTCAGGCATTATTCTGACACAAATTTTGTCAAAATCTGCCCAATGGTTTTTGAGGTACTACCATTTCCATGTTTGTGCTATTTTTAGTAACAGTGAATGGAAGCCATCTTGGATGGCCAGTTTGCCAAACACCAAAATAGCTATATGCAAGGATCATTCTGACACAAAATTGGTCCAAATCCATTCAGGGGTTCCTGAAATATAGTCATTTTTATGTTTTTGCTATTTTTAGTAACGACAGTGGCAGCCATCTTGGATGGTACAGTCCCATAAATGTGAAAAAAAGAAAAACTCCTTTCAAGAATTATTCTGATTAAATCTGAGCAAAATCCACTCAGTGTTTATCGATTTATCAGCATTCAAGCAAAGTTCAGACTCATAAAGGAAAAGTAGGTCACTGTGACCTAATTCCGCTACAGATTTTTTTTCATTTTCATAATTTTTAAAAAGAGGGTCCTACTGATGTTCCATGCATAGTTTCAGCCAAATATACCCAGTGGTTCTAGAGAAAATGTTAATTATGTTGTTTTGCTATTTTTAGTAACAGTGGCCATCTTGAATTCTCGACCAGGCTGAATTTCTGTACACTGACGTCGTTTAGTCTGATCATGCTCCATATGAAATTTGAGAACCATGGCTACAATGGTTTTGCAGAAATTAACTGTACAAATCTTAACGCCAGGGTTAACGTAAATGTGAACGGACTGCAGACAGAATGACGGACGGAATGACAGACGGAAAACCGGACGCCTATATCGCAACTTGCTAAAGCAGGTGCGACAAAAACCAAAACACTGAGACAAAAGGGTCTGAGGTACTGAGTCTGCGTATTTGTAACAGATAGTTTGGAATCCTGTCACCATGGAAACATGACTACCCCAGTTCACATTAAAACACAGAAAACATCCAAGGGGTTAAGCAAATAGAGCTCAGACAAGAAATATCATCCATAGAGGTTTTTCTTTTATGCCAATTAAGATGATAAAATAAAGAAGCCCTCTAGTACTAATGTCCCCCTATTCATGAGTGGCAGGGACAACTGAGACTAACTGCCATGTAAGCTTGAGCTACACGATCATTTTAGTCTTTTGCTGCAATCGTTTCAAACTACAGGAAAAAGAATACAGTCAACTCTCTAGATCTCAAATAATCATATCTCAGAGTACCCTCT
This sequence comes from Ctena decussata, assembly GCA_963989385.1. Lineage (NCBI taxonomy): Eukaryota > Metazoa > Mollusca > Bivalvia > Lucinida > Lucinidae > Ctena > Ctena decussata. The sequence continues at coordinate 18,423,141 of OZ022508.1, forward strand.
AATATCAAAGAATATTGTTTGGAAACATTTCTTATTTTTATCTACATGTCAATTCTTGCTATCTCAAACTACTGATATCTCAATGTAAATTTTCTGGGACCAGAAAATTTACTTTGAGATATCAGTAGTTAGGGATGGACTTCCACTCTGAGGTATGGAGAGTTGACTGTATGATCAAACTGTGCCGTTTATAAGTGATCTAGTAATCAATATATTTCTGCCTGGAATACAATTCACTCATGTGACCTCAACGCTTATGAGACTGTTAAGCATCTGAATCAGTATCCTGTTGCCGTTGCCCTCAAGGTCAGTATATGTGCCTATTTGTGCCAGGCTGATGCTCTCTTTATTTGCTTGACTTGCCAAAGATTAACTTAAGGTGACAAGGAATCAATGCTAATATCCTAATAATCACTTCAATTGTTTATCCCATAAAATACTCAGAAATCTAATGGCCCTGATCAATATTCATAAGAGCAGAGACATAGCAGAGGCATTTTCCTCTTTCAGTGTCTATTCTGAGAAAATATGAGCTTCTGATATTTCAATTTTTCCTAGTTTTTTCATGTCCCCATCTAAACTTGTCCTGAGTGAGCTATAGTTTAACCCATTGCATTCTGGGTATTTTTGGTTGTCTGCTGAAATTGTCATCTGCATCAAAAATCAAGAATATTTTGACAATATTGGTCTAACTCTTAAAGAAATGAATTTGTGTGGCCAGATCTGGATCCAAACTGTTTGCCCAGATCCCCCTAAAGGGGTATCCCGAATCGAATAGGTTAACACTTTAAATGCCAGAAATGAAAACAGTTGAATTTGCAAACAGTGTAGATCTAGATGAGGTGGCTCATAAGGAGCTGCTTCATTTAGATCTACACTGTTTGCCCTCTAGTCTTTGAATTCTCAATATGTTATAGTTTGGATGAAACAGTTCTGAAATTTTGCAGACACAGGGTGTTTTCCTTGGTTCAGAATGTCAGGAGTCCTTTGGAGCCTTGTTTTTGTTTCTAAGGGACTCATGCAGAAAATTAAGGGTCTTGTTCTATTAATTATAGTGTTTGAATATAGGTATTCTGTGCCTTATTCTATCAATAAATAACTAATATTTGATTCTTTAACCGCATTATTGCAACCATTTCTGACATCAGAATTCATAGCCTTCTGCTTATGCTGAACCCTAAATCTGCGAGTCCCAGAGGACTCTCAAGGTTTTTTTTCTGGGACTCCCAGGAATGATTTTGGAAGTAAATGACACAGAATCCTGCGTCAGGGAAATCCTTGTGACATAAATCCTGTCCCAAGTCATAATTTGAGACACATCCTTTGAACGATAGATTTGCCAGACTTTTAACTTTCAACAAACCTGACACACTCAACTCCTGCCTCCAAAGCTACTAGCAGCTTAATTGCAGAGACACCAGCAGAAAATCCATTTAAAAGGGGGTGGGTTTGGGGGCAGATGGGGGGGGGGGTGCATACATATGTTATGGGTTCTTCTTTCAAGTGAGATCCTGAGATGCAAAGACATGTTTATTGAAGAAACAGGAAAACACACAAAGTTTTGTTCATAGAATTTTGGTGGTAAATGCCTAAATCTGTATACAATTCCAATTGTTGATATGGCCTTGTGACATGCAAAGCTCTCAGAAGTCGATAATGGAATAATGGAAAAATTTATAAATGGCTTTGGGACAGCTTCTGGCGATATTTGGAGAAGGCATTTATGTGTATGACGTGTTTTCTGTGCTATTTGTAATCACATGCGTAACTTGTAGATTCTGGTAATTGAGTTGCGGAAATCAGAGACAGTTATATTTATCAGTCTAATAAAGGGCAACCAGCCATAAACAGAGCTCTAGCTAAGAGGGAGTATTTGGTGATAATTAGGGATAATTTTAGTTTATTCAGCATTAAAACATATTTTGTGACCCCTCATCTGAACCGTCTCAACGAGACGGTTCAGATGAGGGGTTACAATATATAGTTTCGAAGAGAAATAAGAAAAATTATCCTTAATTATCACAGTGATTTTTTTCACTTTTTGGGAATGGTGCCGGTGCCCACAGCATTGGGAAAAATCACGTCGTATTTTCCTTAAATTTGGAATTTCAGAAACACCTTTATTTGCTCAAGTGGTGGGATAGGGAACATGAAACAGAATATAAAATGTTTAATTTCAATTATAGCTATATATCTGCCAGTTCTGTAAGCAAACAAGTAAATTTATGCTTGTAGAATGGTCCCTAGAAAATTTTTTCCTGCTGTTGGGAATTTTTCAATTTGCAGTTGGGAAAAAAAGATACTATTTTGAATTGGGACTGATGCCTTTTATGGGTACCACTTATATAGAGAGAAAAATCACTGTATCATCAAATACTCCCTCTGCATAAAAAATGCAATTTAGAGCCAAAATATGTGAAAAATTGAGTGGGAAAACTCTATTGCTCTAATAAGAGTTCAGGCATGGAACTTCAGCTCCTCTGGGGTGGTTTATGGGTAGGGGAGTGGATGTTTTTATAGAAAAACATGCAAATTACCCCTTGTCACCCCTTCTTATCTGGAGCACTGTGTCAGGTGTACAATAGAACTTGTCTGAGGAAGATCAAACCTACACTGACCACTTACGAGGAGCGTTCGAAAAGTAATGCAAATGACGTAATTTCTCGGTAACCAATATAAAAACAGAACTTCTGATTGCAAAAACACATAAAGGTATATTATGCGTAGGAAAGTCTGCAAACATGGCGTATTTTTTTAAAAAGGGCTCATTTTTATCTTCTGTGAAAGAGGTATACCCTAAAGACACTGCAGAATTTTAGTTTAGTAGGCCGTAATTTATATATCGTGCGTCTTTGATTTGTTTTCATTTTTGCTACTTAGAGACAATGCCCAGGCAATGTTGTCCTGTAAATATCGCGGAAATTATTTTTAATCTGGGTTCCATACTGGCCCGGGAATATGGATTTTCCATACTTTATGTGGTAGCCAATTCCCCATTTCTACCAAAAATTAAGTGATATCGTAATGAAAACAAGCGTATTAGCATTCAAAATCTTGTCAGCTAGAGCATTTACATGGGTCAATGAAAACATGTTAATAAATTCAAATTAATGCCAAAAACGAAGCCTTTACAAGCCTTTAAAAATGACGTTAACGTATATTTCAATAACGTTATTAGAACTGCGCATTGCTTTGCCAGGAATAAATCGATAACGGTTGCCACCCTTCTAAATTTTGTATGAATATTGTAGGCAACAATGGACAAGCAACTGACAAAGATTTATTTTGTATTTGCAATAATATTTGACTTGAATGCCCAACACTGAAAAGGTTTTACATATGAAATTAGCCCAGTGGTATGACCGGGGCCTTATAAAAAGCGTTGTAAGTCAATATGAAAAGGTGTCTTTGTACAGCGTTTGGTATCATTGTAAAGACAAAATGTAGTGTTTTCAGCATAGGCATAGTATTTGTACCCAGTTTTCCCCTATACAAAGTTATGAGGCCATTTGCATTACTTTTCGAACGCCCCTCGTATGTAGTGGGCTTAGTACTGGGGACCCATCTAAGAACACAATTTTTAAATTCTCTTCAAACATTTTGATTTTATACAAAATACCACCAACACAATCATCCTAGGAAAGTCTTCCTACCATGGCTCTAAGACCTCTGTGGTTGATTGCTCCATGCTAGTAAGTTTAGCAAGAATATATTTCTTTCAGGTTTACAGAACAAGGCTACCAGCCTAGGGTTCATCAGTACTATCTCCTAAATCTTTCAGGTTTACAGAACACGGCTACCAGTCTAGGGTTCATCAGTACTATCTCCTAAATATTTCAGGATTACAGAACAAGGCTACCAGTCTAGGGTTCATCAGTACTATCTTCTAAATCTTTCAGGATTACAGAACACGGCTACCAGTCTAGGGTTTATCAGTACTATCTTCTAAATCTTTCAGGATTACAGATCAAGACTACCAGCCTAGGGTTCACCAGTATTATGTCCTAAATCTTTCAGGATTACAGATCATGGCTACCAAACAAGGATCCATCAGTACTATCTCCTAAATCTTTCAGGATTACAGATCAAAGCTACCAACCCAGGGTTCATCAGTACTATCTCCGAAATCTTTTAGGATTACAGATTAAAGCTACCAACCCAGGGTTCATCAGTACTATCTCCTAAATCTTTCAGGATTACAGAACAAGGCTACCAGTCTAGGGTTCATCAGTACTATCTCCTAAATCTTCCAGGATTACAGAATAAGGCTACCAGTCTAGGGTTCATCAGTACTATCTCCTAAATCTTTCAGGATTACAGATCAAGGCTACCAACCCAGGGTTCATCAGTACTATCCCCTAAATCTTTCAGGATTACAGAACAAAGCTACCAGTCTAGGGTTCATCAGTACTATCTCCTAAATCTTTCAGGATTACAGAATAAGGCTACCAGTCTAGGGTTCATCAGTACTATCTCCTAAATCTTTCAGGATTACAGATCAAGGCTACCAACCCAGGGTTCATCAGTACTATCTCCTAAATCTTTCAGGATTACAGAACAAAGCTACCAGTCTAGGGTTCATCAGTACTATCTCCTAAATCTTTCAGGATTACAGAGCAAGGCTACCAGTCTAGGGTTCATCAGTACTATCTCCTTAATCTGTCAGGATTACAGAGCAAGGACACCAGTCTACGGTTCATCAGTACTATCTCCTAAATCTTTCAGGATAACAGATCAAGGCTACCAACCCAGGGTTAATCAGTACTATCTCCTAAATCTTTCAGGATTACAGAACAAGGCTACCAGTCTAGGGTTCATCAGTACTACCTTCTAAACCTTTTAGGATTACAGATCAAGGCTACCAACCCAGGGGTTAATCAATACTGTCTCCTAAATCTTTCAGGATTACAGATCAAGGCTACCAGTGTAAGTTTCATCAGTACTATCTCCTAAATCCTTTAGGATTACAGAACAAGCTTCCAACCTAGGATTCATCAGTTCTATCTCCTAAATCTTTCAGGATTACAGAGCAAGGCTACCAGTCTAGGGTTCATCAGTACTATCTCCTAAATGTTTCAGGATTACAGAACAAGGCTACCAGTCTAAGGTTCATCAGTACTATCTCCTAAATCTTTCAGGATTACAGAACAAGGCTACCAGTCTAGGGTTCATCAGTACTACCTCCTAAATCTTTCAGGATTACAGAACAAGGCTACCAACCCAGGGTTCATCAGTACTATCTCCTAAATCTTTCAGGATTACAGAACAAGGCTACCAGTCTAGGGTTCATCAGTACTATCTCCTAAATCTTTCAGGATTACAGAACAAGGCTACCAGTCTCTGGTTCATCAGTATCTCCTAAATCCTTTAGGATTACAGAGCAAGGCTACCAAACTAGGGTTCATCAGTACTATCTCCTAAATCTTTCAGGATTACAGAACAAGGCTACCAGTCTAGGGTTCATCAGTACTATCTCCTTAATCTTTCAGGATTACAGAACAAGGCTACCAGTCTAAGGTTCATCAGTACTATCTCCTAAATGTTTCAGGATTACAGAACAAGGCTACCAGTCTAGGGTTCATCAGTACTACCTCCTAAATCTTTTAGGATTACAGATCAAGGCTACCAACCCAGGGTTCATCAGTACTATCTCCTAAATATTTCAGGATTACAGATCAAGGCTACCAGTCTAGGGTTCATCAGTACTATCCCCTAAATCTTTCAGGATTATAGAACAAGGCTACCAGTCTAGGGTTCATCAGTATTATCTCCTAAATCTTTCAGGATTACAGAACAAGGCTACCAGTCTAATGTTCATCAGTACTATCTACTAAATCTTTCAGGATTGCAGAGCAAGACTACCAGTCTAGGGTGCATCAGTACTATCTCCTTAATTTCAGGATTACAGATCAAGGCTACCAACCCAGGGTTCATCAGTACTATCTCCTAAATCTTTCAGGATTACAGAACAAGGTTACCAGTCTAGGGTTCATCAGTACTTTCTCCTTAATCTTTCAGGATTACAGAACAAGGCTACCAGTCTAGGGTTGATCAGAACTATCCCCTGGATCAGACTTTACCTTAAAGGTCTATCTCCTATGAGCTGGAGGGGCATTAAACTGTAAATTCCATCACTCACTCACTCACTTTCAGGAGATACCTCCTGTGACCTTGAAAATGGGGTCAAGGTCACCAAAATCTAATCAGATGTATCTTCTGCTGCGACTTTGGTATGAATCAAATATTTGGTTCTGGAGATCAGATACAGGCCTGTGGGTTAGTCAAATGTTGGTTCAAAATGGCAAAAATATGCCAGTTATTACACTTTCAGGGCCTTTAACTCCAAACAGGTGCTACGAGATTTTCTACCAATATTGCCCCTTTGAGTCATTGCCAAATATACTAAGACTTCCTGTGACCTCAAGCCAGTTTAGATGGTTTATACTGGAGAGACAACCCAGTTTTAAACATACCAAAACCTACAGTAAAATACGGTCAAGGTCACTCATGGAAATCAGTCATGCACCTACTTTGAAAACTGCTGTGGCTTCTAGAGCTGTGAATTGTCATACATACCTCTTTTACATCATCTGTAATGTCTGGGAAGGTGAAAGACTGGGAGTTCTGAAAAGAAAAACAAACTTCATTGTACTAGCTGCCTACCTTAAAAACTCTAAAAAATCACCCTTAAAAACTCTAAAAAATCTGCTATGGACACCTGAAAGGAAGCCTTCACCTTTCCTTCAAACTGAACAGATTAGCTTTTCAGTGCAGTAATGCATCTTAAATATGCAGATGGAATGACAAATAGGTAGACCCTTATGTGGGTCACCACTGGTTTGCTCCTGAAGGCCTATCATTCTGTCTCACTCAGAGCTCTAGATAAGAGGGAGTATTTGATGATAATTAGGGATAATTTTTCTTATTTCTCATTTAAACCATATGTTATGACCCCTTATCTGAACCGTCTCATCGAGACGGTTCAGATAAGGGGTCACAACTTATGTTTTTTTGCAGAATTAACAAAAATTATCCCTAATTATCACCAAATACTCCCTCTTATCTAGAGCTCTGCTAGAGTCCTATCATTGTCTCACTACATAAAATCTTTATGGTTTTCTCTAATAAGAACATCCCTCATAAAGCAAAAATATTCTAGCTCAAAGGGGCTGCATTTGTCCAGCTATAAGATGAGGGTTTCCTCTTCCAAATTTCCCCACATTTTTGTCAATCAGCCTGGGGCCGTATTCATAAAACCACTTAAGTCGTTGCTATGCTGTTGCTAAGGCTCAATGGCTATGAAGGGGATTCCCTACTACTATGAAATTTGCTCTGGAGGAACAGTCTTTTCAGACTCTTCCTCCAGAGCAAATTTTATAGTTGTAGAGAATCTCCTTCATAGAAATTCAACCCTAGCAACAGCATAGCAACCACTTAAGTTGTTTTATGAATACGGCCCCAGGTGTAATTCAGCTATAAGATGGGGTTTCTTCTTTCAAAACAAAACCCACAATCTAGATCTGTCTTTTAAGATGGATCTAGATTTTGCAGATTGATTTTAACCTTTAAAGCCCACCCATGACCTTTTAAATGGGCCAACGTCATTAAACATAATCTGCTCATTGGCTTGTCCCAATTACATACCCAGGCAAGTTTGCTGAATTTCAAGCAACAGAAAAAAGATATTCATGTTGTATACTGGTTTGTCTAAAAAAAAAAACGAAATTCAATTCTGAGTGTTTGATACCATCCCAAATCCTACTGTACTCTGGTACTACCCAAAAAAAAAATCCACTATGGTCCAGACCCAAGTCAAAACTCAGGTATGGCAATTGTTTACATAATCAACTTTGGTCTGATAAGGACTTGAAATTCATATCTGTATTTTTATGAAGCCCAAACTTTAAACATGTGAACATTTTAGTCCATACCAAACATGGCCATTAATTCTGTCCATGAATTCATACACATACTGTGACCCTTCAAAAGATGTCACTCTGATACAAAGTCAGATCAGATTTCTATGGAGAACTAACCCACATTATCTTAGAATTATCCTCAAATACCTACTTTTATAGATCTGGAACTTTGATTACAGTTATATCAATAATTCATACACATGCAGATTTTTCCTTCTTTTATCAGATAATATTTCATTCTGTGGCAGAAGAACTGTAAGAGATCCTTGCCAGGATCAGTTTATTGATTAATCTCTTCTAGTTTTTTGATCCTCACTGAAATCCATATAAACAGATCAAATACAAGGCCATTTTTGTATGACATTTGCGGCTGCTGAGAAAAGGTTAAACCACCATAGATCTGTCCTCCATAATAACACAGTTTTATCACACTTTTTGTTAGCTAAAATGTTATGGGAAAATTTTTTACAAGTGACCCAATGTGGTCCCAAAACATAGGTTTTTATGTAGAAATGTACAAAATAATATTTTATTGAAATAACTTTTGCATGATCATGATTGGATTATGAGATTTATCAATATTTTTGTGACTAAGTTCTAATGTGATCGTGAAAGGTCAAGGTTACCAAAGTGCATTAAGTTCTGCACCTTCTCCCATTACTGATGTTTTTTCAACAGGTTTGGTTGAAACCCATCTATACCTTCAAAGGTGCAGACAAGCTTGTTAAGGACCAAACATGTTAACTCCTCCTATGACTTTGAAAGTGGGCCAAAGGTCTCCAAAACCTAATAACTTTTCCCCCTTTATGAGCTGTGACACGAGAAAACCAACAAAGTGGTTGTGCACCCCACGCAGACTCAGATCAACCTGGGCATCAGCCAAGTCTGATCAGACTCTTTGCTAAGCACTTAAAGGGTAGCTACGGGTCTTAGAAGCTATCTCCATGCGGACAGCAAAGACTCTGATCAGACTGGGCAGATGCCCAGGCTGATCTGAGTCTGTGCTGGGCACACAACCACTTTGTAGGTTTTGTTGTATCGCGGCTCATATATTGTTGTATCTCTGCAAGTCTGGTCAAAATCCATCAGCTGGTGCAGACAAGCCGCAGCAATGATGCTTACCCTCAAGTGATGCCAGCAGGATCCACACCAAAACAATATGTCCTCCCACCAACCAACATAAATATTGTGAACTTCTGACTTTTAATAATGGTGTTAGCTTTGAGAAAATATTTTACTCCATTTAATCACTTTTAAATGTCAACATTTTTCTTCTGATCTAATGTGATTATGTGAGCGGGCAGTCATCTAGGATCACAACCATTTCAATAAACTTTCTTTTCCTTGACCCATAGAGGCTTCATGTGAAAGTCCAGTGGCTTTGGAGATGTTTGAAATGTATGAAATATGTGTGACCTTGGACAAAAATAAAAAAAATGACTTTAACCTCTGGCACTAAAATATCTTCATGTACATATTATTCAGCTGCCTATACAATAGTTTGATCATTTTCCCATATAAAACACAAATAAGCAAATCTGACCTTTGTGTAAAAAGGTTAAAGGTCAACCTAAGGTCATCATTTACACAAATTTGATTGCACTGAGTCCCAACTGCTGTATATCAGGTTTTTGATGCTGTATATCAGGTTTTAATGTCATCAAACATTTGGTTCTGGCAAAGAAGTTTTTTTACAAGTTTTTACTTGGGGTAAATTATATGGGTGTGACAGCCATCTTGGTCATGTGACCATAATAATCTTAATATACATGTACTTGCTTTTTCTTGACCAACAGAGGCTCAGTGAAATCTGGCTTCAATCAGCCCACTGGTTTTGGTGTCCTTTGAAACTCCTGAATTATTGGTGACCTTGGATGAAGTTCAAAGACTGACCTTAACCTCTAGTACTCATGCCTATTCAGTTGTAACATACATACCCACTTTTATACCACAGAGTTCAATAGTTCAAATAAATCTTTTGTTTTAGCATTTTTGCTATACAAAAGTGAAAGGAAGTAAAGTAGATCCGCCAAGCTAAGGTCCACACTGGGTAGGCGGCAATCAAAAACACTAATGCAGTCGATGAACACGGATCACAAACCATTAGAAACAGCATTTTCAATTGCAAATTGTCGCCAATTTGCAATCGAAAATGCTGTTTCTAACCGTTTTTGATCCATGTTAATCAATAATTGTTAAGGGCATTTCGATTGCCGCCTACCCAGTGTGAGGTTATCATCTACAAACTTGATAGCACATGAGTTCCACATCCTGTATATCAAGCTTCAATGTCATCAGCCATTTGGTTCTGGTGAAGATTTTGAAATGTTTTACCACGCATAGTCATGTAAGCCAGCTTGGTCACTCACTCAAACTTTCATTTCCCCCAACCCATGGTGGCTCTATTTGAAATTAGGCTTCCATCAACCCAGTGGCTTCAGAGGAAGAGCTGTTTGAAACTGTTGAAAATTTTGAGTGACCTTAGACAAGGTCAGTGAATGACATTGACCTTAGGTAGGCATAACTCTGCATGTACTCATTTATTTGGCCACCAGTATCTACATCAACTTCAGTATAGCCCTGTTCCCAAGCCAAAAAAGTATCATAAAAATTCCCAGTTGAAAATTCTAGCTAAACGACTGAAAAGGATCTGAAAACATCCTTTCTTTCTCAATATAAAGCCAAAGAACAAGGTCAGACAGTCTTTCTGACGGACAAAAATGCAAATGCATTAAAAGGACCTCTTGACAGTATCTATGCAAGTTTACCTATTTTTCTACAAATAATTGCAGCTTCCTCGGAAATACATATTTGGCATTATAAATGTGATTTTAACAAGTATTATCCTCCAGACTAACTTTAACCGATTTTATTAAGAGGGGTAGGTGAAATTTTCGATCTCCGAAAATAAGACCATTTTTTTTTTTTTTTTTTTTTGCAAAACAGTGATTTTTTCACTATTTTGGGAAAGGTGCTGGTGCCCACAGAATTGGGAAGAATCGCATTGTATTCTCCTAAACTTTGGAATTTCAGAAATGCTTTTATTTAGTCTCAAATGGTGGGATAGGGGACATGATACTGAATATATAGTATTTACATTCAATTATAGCTATATATCTGCCAGTTCCATAAGCAAGCAGGTAAATATGGTCCCTAGAAAAATTCTTCCTACAATTGGGAAATTTTCAACTTGCAGAGGGGAAAAAAGATTTTATTTTGAATTGGGACTGGTGCCTTTTATGGGCACCACTTATACAGAGAAAAGAATCACTGCAAAATATTGAAATTTTGTTTGATAATCATGCGTCAATTGATTTACACACTACAGTTACTATTTGTGCGCAGTATGTTGAAATAAAAAGGACTTTAGCCTGTATTTTATATTTTAGATACAAAAGTGTGTAATTACCCAACCCACTTTTCAGTTTTTCAGCTTTAGAGTAATCCCCCCCCCCATAATCCCCCCTGTGCCATTGCCACTCACATATAATGTATTATATTATGATAGTACACACATACATGCAAGGTGGCTAGCTGAGGCCCAGGAGGAATGTATCTTTAAAAACCTTTTCGAATTTCTATTACCTTTAATTATAAAATCTCTTTTTCCACCAAAAAATGAAGTCTATGTACTAAAAAATCAGAAAATAGATTTAAAGCCAGTTATGGAAAGTTGAGTGCAACATTTTTCAATAGGAATTCTTGGGTATATCAAAATTTTAGTTTTGACTTTATTTTGTAGGCAAATTTACACTACAACTGTCAGAGGTCCTTAGGCTTGTTTCAACAGCTTATTACCATGATTTTTTTCCAGTCTTCAGTTAGCACACTATTTTTCTCAATTCAGATGGCCTTACCCCCAATCCCAAACATTGATCAGCAACCATAAATTACAATAGCTCAGTGGGTCAGGTGTCAATTATATCCTATTACAAGTGACAAAAATTTTCTTTGGTCTACAGCTCTGTGCTGTTAGCCTGTCCTACTACTCAATATTCATTCCATCGAATTTACTCATGTCCTTCCTTTTTATCAAATTTTCCCTAGAAAGGCTATTAATTTCGACAGATTTCTAATGTTTTCATACTGGCGAGAGTCGGTACATTTAACAGAGCACGCAATAAAAGCTTTGTGAGCTGCGAAAAATAATCAATGCCGTAAATATTGGAAATCTATTACTATGGCAACAAGATTTAGGGTGAAACTTAAAAGACAAGCTTTGCCAGGCTTCAATCATAATCAGAATTACTATAGTTTCGACTGTACAGAAACTACTGCTGACACTTAACGCACCAAAAATGAAATACCGTAGCCGAATTAGCAAACTGTGTAGATCCAGATGAGGTGGCTCATGATGAGCCACCTCACCTGGATCTACACTATTTGCCTTATAGTCTTTGAGTTCTCAATATGATATAGCTTTGACGAAACCTTTTTTTGAAATTTTGCAGACATAAATTTTGTTGCCTGCTTTTCTGCATTTTAGAAGCTGAACTTGTGACAAAAATGCAAGATACAGCAGGCAAAAAATGTTGAAACAATGTCCTATCGATACAGAAACAGCATTATGCTAAGACATTACTTCAAAACTGTCTCGCCATTGAGCTGCCAACAGACATTTTGGTGCATTTGTTTTTAGTTTCTTCTCACAAGTAAATGCAGACTGAAGATTGATAATTTGGTGTTACCACTCTTTCAAAAGTACCATATTTCTCCCAATAAATACTGCAGGGTACTGCAACTCACAGGCCTTATAAATATCACTCGTTATTTTTATTTTAGCGCTATTTTCTTGGGTAGGTCTGGTCAGGGGAAACAAACATACCTTATTAGCGCTCTGTGCGCTTAACTTTTTCAAAATGGTGGCAAATACTTGTAGTAAACTTTCTTTCTTATAAGCCCACATTTTAATAGGTTGTTATATATTGAAGGGAACGAATTAAAAGGTAAAGCATCAGAGAAAAGCTGCTTGTAGGCAGCTTTTCTCTGATGCTTAACCTTTAAATTCGTATGGTCATGGAAGGAAGGTTTAGAAGTAAAAAAATGAAATATTCTATTCATTTTCAGCTCTTGTAAACAAGCAAACAAAGGGATAAACCAGTAAAAAATATGCGCATTTATAGTCCTATGCCTCACAAATTGCCATGGTATGCGCTTATAGGGGCATGTGCGCTGATTAGGTAGAATACGGTATTTTCAATTTAGGCCCCACTGGCCGTTTCCAGCATTGCAGTTCCTGTAAATTATTGGCGAACTGTCTCCGAAAGCTGTGTTGACTGAGTGTCTTGTCCTTGTTCCCAATACCACTTATAGTATCTTGACATAATGACCATGGTTTTATGGCAACATGGTTACAGTTGTATATATACATGCTTGTTGCAAGTTAAGCAATGGATAGCTCTGTTAGTCGCTCTGGATGCTGGATGTTGTAAACCTGAAAACCCACTTTCAAAATACCAGATCTATTACCAAATCTGTGCAACAAATAATAAACAAGCAAATTTGGAAAATTTATATCCCCCGCCGAAGTGGCCACTATTTTTTTATGCTTTATCTTAAATTTCATAAAATTTCGTTCACTGGTTACTTATTTACCGCTGAACTTGTGGATTGTAATCAAGCGCAATAACTCTGGCTTAAGTGATGTATAAGATGAAGCCATTCTTAAACACTTGCCTCAGCATCACTGTACTATGATAATATATTTTTAATTCACTTTCAAGAAATTTTGTTCATCGGTACTTTAGCTTTGGCTAATTTGTGGATTTTAAATCAAGCCAAGGGCATTAAATCATGCACAACTGAAGCAATCATGATATAACTTAATGTGCACTACTGTATCATGACAATACATAATTATTTTAAGTTTCATGAAATTCCGTTCATTGGTTACTTTGTTATAACTCAATTTGTTGATTTTTAATCAACGTAAGATACACAAACGTGTTAGGTTATACATATTTAGTATAAGTTTCGTAGAATTCTATTCATTGATTTTACAACTCCATTTGTTAAATTTTAACCAATTCAAGGGCAATAACTCATTGTTTACTGAAACAATTCCAACAAAACGCAAGATACACCAACATGTTATGGTTATACATATTTGGTATATGTTTCGTAAAATTCTATTCATTGATTACTTAGTTATAATGGGTGAATTTGTCAATCTTAAATTGATTCAAGGGCAATAACTCATGCACTACTGATGCAATTCTAATAAAACTGTTTGTGCATAATCATGTTATGCTGATACATAGTTGGTTTAAGTTTCATGAAGTTGCGGTGATTCGTTACTTAGTTATGGCTCATTTTATTGATTTTTAGTCAATTCAAGGGCGATAACTCTAGCATTACTGAAGCCAGTCTGACAAAACTTCACGTGCATCAGTGGGTTATGGTGATAAATATTTATTTTAAGTTTCATGAAATTCCGTCAAGAGGTTACTTAGTTATGGCTCCGAACGGACGGATGGAAGGAAGGACAGACGGACATGGAGAAAACTATATCCCTCAACCAAGGGCGAAGGATAATAATAAGTGGATAGTCTCACTTCAAATGTAGGTTCCTGCACAAACGACAGTAATTCTTCCCCACCCATGGATGGTGTTGGGTCAATCTGTTGACTTGCATCCAGATAAACACTGGTGTGGAGAAAAACTGGGCCAGCCTGCTTCTCCCCACACCCACAAACATTATTGGGTCAGTGCCAACTTAGATTTAGACAGACACTGGGCCTTTGGGGGGGGGGGGGGGGGGATTACAGGGGATGACTCACCCTGCACAGGGGGCCTCCAGTTAACATCCCAATCCGAAGGATGGCACACTTGTTAGCATCATCCCTGCAAATGATGCTAGAAAACCGCATTTGGACATAGGAAGATTTCGCCTTGGGCAGGGATTGACCCACGACCTCTGGCTTCAGAGTCAATTGCACTAACCACTGAGCCACCACACTTTTCTAGCTTCAGTGGTTCCTGAGAAATCTTTGACAATAAGCAGGAGGAAGCTTCAATTCTCTCTTACAGGATGCTATTAGTTATACTCAACTTTTGTATCAAACTTCAAACTCCTAGCTGTAGAGTTTCCTTGACAAAAAATTTAACTGGAGAGAAAGAAAAAATGGACAAAGGTAATGATAAGCTATTTAAAAATACCTATTTATACGATATAAATGCACAAGTGACCAGATTTGTTAAATGAAAAAAAAATTTGATAGAATAATAATGTACCCTGCCCAACCTTGATTCTTGTTTAAATGTTAAATGGAATGTTCCTGAAAAGGCAGACTTTCCAATGCAACTGCTCCAGTGAGCATGCCTATGATAAGCTCTGTACCAAAACATCATGTTTTTTTCATTTTTTTTCATCGGATGTTTATATGTCAAAAACATGACGTTTTGTCGGGTGATGGTTTGCTTGCTGTAGTTGTCACAGAAAATTCACTGTGACTAGAATGAGACGAAAATCAGGAAAGACAGTCTCTCTGTCAATCATAATATCCTATATTTACTCAAATTTGACCATAAAGTTATCAATATTTTACCTCTGACTGTCTATATAGTCCAAAAAGTATCTTTCCACAAAGTGAGTCCGAGACTGACGCCATGTTATTTTGAAAAGTACACGATTAAATAAAATTTTAGGATTTTTTGAACGAGATTCTAGCTTCTTTCTTTTATAGGAATTCTGCCCTACAGAGGGTCACCGCCATAGCGTAGGGCGATAATAACAGCGCGGCCCGGTTATAGTATTTACACAAATGCGTAATTCGGCAAACTGGGTCTTACTAAACACAGAAACTGGCGAAACACTTGCTCTTAGCTGAAAATGGCCATTCGTTAGAACTTAATAGGCCTTATTAAGTTGTGTCAAAAGAACTCATAGAATCACCCAAAACCATTCCAAACCACATTCTTATTGCAGAATGGGAGAAGGTAAAGCAGAGTAGGTTGGATAAAGGAAGGATAAACCAGAGGACCAATGGTCCTGTAGCTCACCTGACACTTGGTCCTGGTATATATTTTAATGCTTTTATACATGTATATAGCACCAGGGCAGGGGCAGATAACCCCCTTCCCTTGGGGATTAATGTTGAGTCCCAATTCTATATACCAAGCCACAAGGTCACTGGGCCTTTGGTTCTGGACAAAGATTTCTGAAGGGTTTTTATCATATATGGGTGTGGTGGCCACCATGCTCATGTGACCATGACCATCTGAACAAACTTTGATTCCTTTGACCCAGTATTAAAGCTCCATATGAAATACAGTAATCATTTGTATAAACTATGATGGGCCTGAGTGCCCAATGCTACATACTGGTACCAAGTTTCAAGGTTACAGGCCTTTCAGTTCTCGAGAAAAAGACGTTTGAAGAGTTTTTACCATATATGGGCATGGTGCCCATCTCGGTCAAGTGACCAAGACCATCTGAACAAACTATGGTTCCTCTAAGCCGGTGAAGCTCCATATGAAATATGACTTCAATTGACCCAAGTGGCCGCTGAGAAGATGTTTGAAAATGTTGACGGGTGACAGAATCTCAATGACCTTGTACAAAAGTCAAAGAATGACCTTGACCTTTAACGACAAAATATCTTCATCTGGTCATTCAGTTAACCATATATACCAAATATTGTACCTTAGACTTAAATAGTTTCTGAAAAATCCACTGTTTAAGCATTTTCCCATATAAAAGCCTACATAACGTACCAAAGTTGACAGTGTCATAAATTAGGTCAAGGTCAAAGCACGATCATTTGTATAAACTATGATGGGCCTGAGTGCCCTAAGCTACATACCAAGTTTCAAAGTCATACGCCTTTTGGTTCTGGAGAAGAAGACTTTGAAGGGTTTTTACCATATACGTGCATGGCGGCCATCTTGGTCAAGACCCTGAGAACAAACTTTTATTCCCTGATCACACTTAGACTCCATATGAAATTTTGCTTCAATCAGACCAGTGATTTCAGAGAAGTAAATGTTTTGAAAATCTTGATGACGGACAGACCGACAAAACGACCTTGACCTTCAGTGACATAATATCTTCATCTGGTCATTTAGTTGACCATATATACCATGTATTGTACCTTAGACTTAAATAGTTTCTGAAAAATCCACTGTTTAAGCATTTTCCCATATAAAAGCCTACATAACGTACCAAAGTTGACAGTGTCATAAATTAGGTCAAGGTCAATGCACGATCATTTGTATAAACTATGATGGGCCTGAGTGCCCTAAGCTACATACCAAGTTTCAAAGTCATACGCCTTTTGGTTCTGGAGAAGAAGACTTTGAAGGGTTTTTACCATATATGGGCATGGTGGCAATCTTGGTCAAGACTCACGAGAACAAACTTTTACTCCCCTATCACACTTAGACTCCGTATGAAATTTTGATTCAATCAGACCAGTGGTTTCAGAGGAGAAGATGTTTTGAAAATCTTGATGACGGACAGATTGGCAAAATGACCTTGACCTTCAGTGACATAATATCTTCATCTGGTCATTTAGTTGACCATATATACCACGTATTGTACCTAAGACTTAAATAGTTTCTAAGAAATCCTCTGTATAAGCGTTTTCCCATATAAAAGCCTAATGTACCAAAGTTGACCATGTCGTAAATTAGGTCAAGGTCAACGCAAGGTCATCATTTGTATAAACTATGATGGGCCCGAATGCCCGATGCTACATACCAAGTTTCAAGGTCATAGGCCTTTTGGTTCTGGAGAAGAAGATTTTCGAAGGTCTTTACCATATATGGGCATGGCGGCCATCTTGGTCATGTGACCCAGACCCCGGGTATTAACTTTAGTTCTCCCATCCCACTGAGACACCATATGAAATTTGGCTTCAATCTCCCCTGCGGTTTCAGAGGAGAAGATGTTTGAAAATCTTGACGACGGATGGTCCGACGGAACAACCTTGACCTTTAGTAAGATATCTTCATCTGGTAATTAGTCGACCATGTATACCAAGTATTAAACCTTAGACTTAAATAGTTTCTGAGAAATCCACTGTTTAAGCGTTTTCCCATGTAAATGCCTAACGTACCAAAGTTGACCATGCTGTAAATTAGGTCAAGGTCAACGCAAGGTCATGATTTGTACAAACTATGATGGGCCCGCATGCCCGATGCTACATACCAAGTTTCAAGGTCATAGGCCGTTTGGTTCTGGAGAAGAAAATTTTTGAAGGGTTTAAACCATATATGGGCGTGGCGGCCATCTTGGTCATGTGACCCAGATACCCCGAACAAACTTTCGTTCCCCCAACCCATGGAGGCTCTATATGAAATTTGGCTTCAATCGGCCCAGTGGTTTCAGAGGAGAAGATGTTTGAAAATCTTGAAGATGGATGGTCGGACGGAATGACCTTGACCTTGATTGACATAATATCTTCATCTGGTCATTTAGTTGACCATGTATACCAAGTATTAGACCTTAGACTTAAATAGTTTCCGAGAAATCCACTGTTTAAGCTTTTTTGCATATAAAAGCCTAATGTACCAAAGTTGACCATGCCGTAAATTAGGTCAAGGTCAACACAAGGTCATGATTTGTAGCAACTATATTGGGCCCGCATGCCCAATGCTACATACCAAGTTTCAAGGTCATAGGCCTTTTGGTTCTGGAGAAGAAGATTTTTGAAGGGTTTTTACCATATATGGGCGTGGCGGCCATCTTGGTCATGTGACCCAGATACCCGAACAAACTTTCGTTCCCCCAACCCATGGAGGCTCTATATGAAATTTGGCTTCAATCGGCCAAGTGGTTTCAGAGGAGAAGATGTTTGAAAATCTTGAAGACGGATGGTCCGACGGAATGACCCTGACCTTGATTGACATAATATCTTCATCTGGTCATTTAGTCGACCATGTATACCAAGTATTAAACCTTAGACTTCAATAGTTTCCGAGAAATCCACTGTTTAAGCGTTTTTCCATATAAAAGCCTAACGTACCAAAGTTGACCATGCCGTAAATTAGGTCAAGGTCAACACAAGGTCATGATTTGTACAAACTTTAATGGGCCCGCATGCCCGATGCTACATACCAAGTTTCAAGGTCATAGGCCTTTTGGTTCTGGAGAAGAAGATTTTTGAAGGGTTTTTACCATATATGGGCGTGGCGGCCAGCTTGGTCATGTGACCCAGATACCCCGAACAAACTTTCGTTCCCCCAACCCATGGAGGCTCTATATGAAATTTGGCTTCAATCGGCCCAGTGGTTTCAGAGGAGAAGATGTTTGAAAATCTTGAAGACGGATGGTCGGACGGAATGACCTTGACCTTGATTGACATAATATCTTCATCTGGTCATTTAGTTGACCATGTATACCAAGTATTAAACCTTAGACTTAAATAGTTTCCGAGAAATCCACTGTTTAAGCATTTTTCCATATAAAAGCCTAGCGTACCAAAGTTGACCATGCCGTAAATTAGGTCAAGGTCAACGCAAGGTCATGATTTGTACAAACTATGATGGGCCCGCATGCTCGATGCTACATACCAAGTTTCAAGGTCATAGGCCTTTTGGTTCTGGAGAAGAAGATTTTTGAAGGGTTTTTACCATATATGGGCGTGGCGGCCATCTTGGTCATGTGACCCAGATACCCGGAACAAACTTTAGTTCCCCCGACCTAGGTAGGCTCCATATGAAATATGGCTTCAATCGGCCCAGTGGTTTCAGAGAAGAAGATGTTTGAAAATGTTGACGACGGACGGACGGATGCCTGGCTATACTATAAGCTCACCTATGAGCCTAAAGGCTCAGGTGAGCTAAAAAGGGTTAATGAGGTTTGGGGAGGCCTTGGGCATGTCACCAAATAGTGTCATATCACCCCTTACCACTCCGAAAATTACCCCAAACCACCCTCATGGGGCATGACGGGCATGGGGAATGAAGCCTGTGTTTGTCAGTGACAAATTCTCCTTTCTCTTACTCTTCACTAACCTCGTAAATACCATATCTATACTACAACTTTTATCCTACCTTCTCCGGGGTTCCCCATCATACCCTATGATGATGGCTTGGGGTGGTTTAAAACAGTTAGGGGTGACATGATAGTATTATTTATCCGAGGCCTGTGGCCATTAAACCCCCCCCCCCCCCCCCCCCCCCCCATCCCGAGCCTCAAATCCCCTTTTCCCCTTCTCTACCTTAATCTAATTCCTACTACCCTTCCCGGCCTCACCAGATTAGAGGTTTGGGGTGTTTTGGGATGGCGAAGTATTTTTATGGACTGGCCTAATACTGGCTGAACTTTGAATTATATGAACAACCAGGGTGTCACAGCAGTAAAGACTTACCAGTCGATGAGAGATCATAATTATACAATCAGTGATGGAGGCGTTACAACTCCACCTTCTGATTCGTTAATACACATACTTTTCGTTGCCTTCTGTTCCCATGGGGTGCCACGTGTGCCGCGAGTTGTTTAGTGGTACCCAGGCCCCAAACCTAGCGCTAGGTATTATCAAAGGACGACAAATATCAGTTTGCAGTCTTTTTTATTCTGAATATATCTAATTCAGAGTGGGATAACATATTATCTCAGACAATAGATCAAGGGCCACTTGGTCTGGTTTGTTCCGACCATAATGTTGAATTTTTCACCAAGAAGAATTCTTATTGTTAGAGATGTAGTTCTTTTTCTTTGAACATCTTAACCAAATCTGCAGACTGAAGCTCGGTGCATCCAAATTGAATAACTACATCTTACTTCGGCATTCCCTTTTGTGCTTTATAGCTAATAAGAATACCATATTACCATCAATCCTCTTCTCCACTGAGACAGTGTATAAATAAATATACTTCTGCGGTGCACAAATTATTTAGTCCCGTAGAAACACATCAAACTTCATATAGTAGAGTGGGGACGGGTAGGGAAGAGTAGAGTATGATATGATATGAGGGTTTGTAAGGGTTGGGGAGGTGAGTGTATGGCTACAGGCAATGTTGCTAATTAGTAATATGTGACCTCTAACTGCTGAAAAAACCCTAAACCACCCGCATGGGCAATTGCACCTGTGTCTGTCAGTGACAGACTCTGCCCTCACTTACACTCTTCATACTTCACTCATCCAACATGGCCACTTCTTTACCTACTTTCTTGTATGTATTCCGTCCTACCCCATGATGGTGGTTGTAAAGCAGTGAAGGGTGTTGTGATAGTAATTAATGGCAAGTCTTGGACTGTGGCCATAATCCCGTCCCGACCCATCTAGAACCCTACCCTACTATATCCTACAACCCCTCCATCCACTCCCCAAAGTGATTTGGTTGTTTTTTGGGTGTTTCTACGGACCACATTTATTTTGGTGTTTTGTTGAGCCTAATGTAAAATTGTTTTCATTCAAAACAGAAATCTGGCCATTCAGACATGCGCAGTAAGCGCACGCGACAATCACGTGATAATCCTATTTTTGAAATGGTAAACAAACGAAAGAATTTAGGGAGGGTGAATGGAAATGGAATTTAATATCTCAATCTGAAGGTAAGATGCAACTTTTATATTATTGCAGTCATGTAGTTTAATGTTTGGGACAATTAATGCTGGTATTAAAATTTCGCGATTTAACCAGTTTCTGCAAGCGATTTATCTCGCCTCAAAGTACTTTTGCGCTACCGGCTAATCCTTACCAAGGGCCGTCCGACAAAACCCAGTTTTTTTCAACATAGATATCCGATGAAAAAGAAGAAAAAAACTGAGGTTTCTGTACAGAACTAGCCTATGATGAAACCTCTGTAAACATTCGGCTCATGTAACGGTAAAGAAGGGAAAAGTTGTTAATTAGACGTACAGATGAGCCACCCAAGCCATGGACTTAGGACTGAATCTGTTATCTGTAACAAAGCCTAGCTGAATTAGAAGTCGAAAAAACAAAACAAAAACAAAACAAAAAAAAATGTGCATTAAGATTTGTTTACGATGATTTTAACTCAACCTATGATGAACTTTTTGTTTTAGCAAACATACCGTCACTTCATATTAGAAGACTTAAAACAATGGCTCTTGAAATTTTACTTCATATTAGAAGACTTAAAACAATGGCTCTTGAAATTTTTAAGATTTTATATGATATGTCACCCACTGTCTTATCTGATATGATCAAATTGAGAGATTGTACTTCTTATAATTTTAGATATAATAATGTTCTACAGATTCCACAGGTTCGTACCTCAAGATATGGTAAGAAAAGCTTTAAATATGCAGCACACCTAGCACAATGTCTTGGCATACAAAATTTTAATCTGGCCTTTGCCAAACACAATAGTTATTTTTGACAGTTTTAGTATCTTAGTCAAATGTTAGCTTATGATGTATGTGCTTAAAACATTTTAGTGCTCTACACTTTTTTAAGATTTATATATGATAATCTGCTATGTAGTATTGTGCTGTATTAATCTGCTAATTTCATTTTTTCAGGGTGTATATATATTTTTTTTTACAGTCTATCTTTGCATTTGAATAAATACTGTGATTTACTAATGCACCAGTCATTTGCAACCACGCCCCCCCTGGGGCCGGGGAATAGCGGGGATATTGACTTTTCACTCTGCAAAGCCCTGGTATTTGCCCTGCACTGTGGGGACATCTTTCAAGTCAAATCCCTGGTAAAGGTCTCCGCCCCCAAGGGATCATGTAAATATAACTAGAGCAAGTGAGCAGGGGCTCACGTATACCCCCCGACCAGCGCCACTACCTAATGAAACCACCGCCTTAAGAAACCACCCCCTAATACAGAATCTTAGTCACCTATCAAATGGTTCCATTAAAATAAAGAATATAAACTCAATGCAAAACTGACGCAAATATTCAAGTCTGTGACCTTGACCTTTGGTAAGCACCTATGAACCTAAAAGTCTTGTCAAATATCAAGGTTCCATCAAAGGATACTGGAAGTATAAAAGAAGAATATAAACTTAACACACAAAACTTTAAAGCAAATGTTCAAGTCTTTGACCTTGACCTTAGGTCAGCTGCAGCATCCAGATGATGTCAACTATTCTGCATGAATAAAGAAGTAAAACTAGTCATATATCAAAAGGTTTCATCAAAGGATATTGGGAATATAAGCAAAGTTTATAAACTTAACGCAAATATACAAGTCTGTGACCTTGACCTTAGGTAAGCAGCAGCATGCAGATGATGTCAACTACTCCGTATGAACCTAAACGTAAACCTAGTCAAATATCAAAAGGTTTCATCAAAGGATACTGGAAATACAGAAGACGAATATAAACTTAATGCAAAACTATAACGCAAATGTTTATGTCTGTGACCTTGATCTAAGGTCAGCAGCAGCATCCAGATGATGTCAACTATTCTGCATGAACCCAGAAGTATACCTAGTCACATACCAAAAGGTTCTGTCAAAGGATATTGGAAATATAAGCAAAGAAATAAAAGCATCGTATACGACTGCGTAATACCCCGCCACTGCAAACCAATACCCCGTCTTCTATCTTTTATACATTTTTTTTTATCATGACATGAACCTCATGAAAAGAATTTTTTCATAATTTTATACATGTATATAGCTCTGGGGCAGGGGCAGGTAACCTATGTTGACTTAATACTACTTGTAACAGAAAGCTTATGTTATTTTAATCATTTCTATGAAATTTCATCAAGATATACCGAAAATCTGATTTTATATTGATTTTTTCATGAATTCATACATGTATACAGCATGTGTCAGGGGCAGATAACCACTGGGGGACAAAATTTTGATCAAGACATAAAGCTTATATCAATATGATAATTTGTTACAAGTTTCAGAAAAATCCTGTTCGACTCTAATTTTATACATTTATTTTCATTATTTCATACATGTATATAGCCCTAGGGCAGGGACAGATAATCCAGGTGGACAAAATTCTGCTTATAACTGAAAGCTTATGTTACTTCGATCATTTCTGTGAAATTTCATCAAGATATTTCAAAGTGTAAAAGAACTACAGACCAAAAACTGTTTTTAAGACCATGAAAAGGGCAATAACTCCATAAGGGCGCGTTTACACGACCAAAGTTTCTATGACAAAGTAGGTTTGTCACAGAAAAATTTGCTCGTGTAAATGCCAAAATATGACCATGTTTCTTTGACAAATATATATGGTAAAGTTACTTCGATGAATTATATTTGTCCGTGTAAACGGAGAACTTTGCTAAAGATTATGTAATAAAGAACATTGCTACAAGCGTGGAAAATGTGACAAAGATTTTGTTTCATAGCTGCAGGTAACTTTGACGAATAATATTTGGTCGTGTGAACACTGCAGCAAATATTTCATTGCCAAAGTTTATGTGACAAAGATTCTATGGCACACTTTCTTTAACAAATAATTTGCTCCGTGTAAACGCAAAATGTTTGTCATACTTTCTTTGTTAAAGTTTCTGTGACATAGAAACTTTGGTCGTGTAAACGGGCCCTAAGAAGACATCGAAATTTGCCCATTAACAATCCCAACCAAGATCTTCCCAAGACCAATGCACATGCCATGTATGAATAAAATCCGTTAATAAATACTCAAGTTATCGAACGGAAACGAAGTGCTCACGGACGGACGACCGGACGGACGGACAGACGTACGTACGACGGACAGACACACGGACAGCCAGTGGGAAAACATAATACCCCGCCACTAACTTGTGGCGGGGTATAAAAAACTTAACGCAAAACTTTAACGCAAATGTTAACGGATGGACACAGGGACGAATAGACGGATGGACAGACGAAAACTATATACTCCTCGACATACTTCGTATGTCGGGGGTATAACAAGACCTGTCATGGGGGACTATCCTAGCTCACCTGACAGTGCCTTACCCATCACCTAAAAAACTTTAACGTAAAATTTTAACATTTTGCAAACCCCATGTCGGGGGGAGTGCAATAGCTCTTCCTGTACATTAATTCATACAGGCGAGCTAAAAATCCATATTCTGACAATGTGTCACTGTAAATTTCGTTAAAAACACTCCGCTAGTTTTCCCACTGTTTTGGCTGGAATCAAAAGCCCGGCATATCCACGGCACTGCCGGGACACCGCTTAGGTAAAAACACGGTACTTAAGCCCTGCTATGCCCCCGCTATCCCGGCCCCATGGGGGTCGTGGTTGCAAATGACTGGTGCATAAGTTATAGACGGTCAACAGGTCAAAAGCCCTTAAGGGCTTGTTTCTTGTTGCTTTATGTCATGCCGCCTTAAAATAAAAATTTTTATCTTAAAGCCACAAGGCTGTAGAACCACTCTGTAAATCTTTTTAATATTGCCCGCTAGTATGTGTATGTATGCTCACAGGTATACATCTGACTTGCTCATTTTTAGAAAAGCTTCTTCTTGTTCAAATGACAGAAAAATGGGGGAACAGCGATACAAACCTGCTTTGTAAATTCCTGCAAGAATACAATGACATCCTGCTCGCTACCTTTACTTAGTATCTGAATACACTGTTCATCCATATTTGCAAAAGAAGCACACGATTAAGTCGCTAAAATATCTCCAATTCACGCACCATTTTGAGGACATTCATCGATTTTTGACAGTTCCGAGTTATAATATTGTACTTATATCAAAGCAAAACTCTCAAGACTGCTAGGGTCCTCAGCCGAACCTGTAGGTAGAATAGAATAGAATAAGTGTTATATTCCCATTGTGGGCCACCAGGTAGCATATTAATCACATTAAGTCTAAAAAAGTAGAATTGTCAAAGGATCTGACTATATCTCAATATGCAGCATAGTGATGATGTATATTTTAAAACCAAATGTGTGAATATACATGTATTCTACCTGTATTTCCGTGTGCATGTGCTTCTTTTCCTATTGATTTTAAGAGCGGGATGTGGGATTTGATCGTATTAATTCCTGATCATTGCCTATCTTTTTACTTTGGATAAGTACTGGATATAAGCCCCTTGAATATGTTGCGGGAACCCGGCACGTAATACTCATTTGAGGGTGTATGCCGTATGAAGAAATTGATAGATCAGGCCCGTCGCCATGTAGTGAAAACTGGTCCGGCGGAGGATAGCAGCGAGTGTCGAAGGCACGAGAGGGGGGAGAGCACGAGAGGGGATTTCCCCCACTCGTAAGGGGGGTTTGGGGGACCTCCCCGAAATTTTTTTTGATTTATGGGCGTCTCTATGTGCGTTTAAATGTATTTTGGATGCGTTTGGGATAAAATTTCAGTCGTTTTGGTCACGAAGTTTTGCTAGTTAAATACGAGAAAGAAAAAAACGCAAGACTCAAGAAGATCTTTAACAACAAATTTCGACCCCTCTGCGAGTCTCATCAGGCGCTGCAATCAATTTCTGCGTTCAAGCAAAATTAAGCCTGATACAGATATAATCCCCACTATATAGTTGTGTATTTTTTGTTTGTTTTATTTGTTCTTGGCTTTTTCTCCTAAACAACTATTTCGACCCCTCTGCGAGTCTCATCAGGCGGTGGCATCAAATTTGAGGTCCGCATTAATGTAAAGATTAAACCTGATACAGATATCCTGAGATTTTCCTTAGCATGTTTCTTTGACATTTTTTTCACCGATGTCCCCGCAGGTTCTAGGCAAAGTCTGTACTTTCAGCACTGACTCCTGATGGCACTTTGAAGACTCTTGTTTTCAAAAAGATACATAAGCGTCTTTCCAGTTAGAATACCCATTAATGATGTAAGCTTTGTCCTTTTTCCTTTTCCTTTTTCCATTTACGCCTTAACCCCAGAAGGGGACACAGACGGTGTACTTTTGTACACTCCGGTGTTGCAGGATG
Organism: Ctena decussata; assembly: GCA_963989385.1. NCBI lineage: Eukaryota > Metazoa > Mollusca > Bivalvia > Lucinida > Lucinidae > Ctena > Ctena decussata. Next base: position 18,449,840 of record OZ022508.1, read on the forward strand.
AAAGCCTACATATAGCCATGTAGCTATAGTAGGGATCTTTAACCTGCACAGGGGATGACTCTCCCTGCACAGGGGGCCTCCAGTTAACGTCCCGATCCGAAGGACGGCACACTTGTTAGCATCATCCCTGCAAATGATGCTAGAAAAACGCGTTCGGACATAGGAAGATTTCACCTCTGGTGAGGCTCGAACCCACGACCTCTGACTTCAGAGTCAAGTGCACTAACCACTGAGCCACCGCGCTTGTCTGTATTTAGGCTGCGCAACTTTCCTTGCCGATAGGCCAACACAGAGAGATGACAAAAAACGCAAGATCTTTTGCTTCATCATAATGAAGCCACGGCCTACTGTCAAACCACGACGGCTGAAAACTTCTCTGCTCCGGCTTTTTTACTCCAAATGTACGTCGTGGGAACCGAAAAGTCTTGGGCTGATTTGGAACTGGCGGCACTTGTATATTCATAATGGAATAACAACATTGACATGGAACTTTCGATACAGTCTCAGGACTTAGAATGCGCATACAGTTCAGTTCAGTTCTCCTAACGACTTTCCCCAAGTGGCTCAGCAGTACGTAACTTTAGTTGCACGGTCTTGGCGCCGTGTGTCCGTCCATAACAGTGGCGGATCCAGAGGGGGTTCGGGGGTTCAAACGAACCCCCTTCTCAGCTCAAATTATCTTGTTTTCATGGGGAATTTCAGGAAAAATTGGTCAAACTGCATAAATCGAACCCCCCTTTCAGCCAATTTGAACCCCCTATCCAAAAGTCCTGGATCCGCCCCTGCATAATGCTCATACTTCAATTCAGTTCTGTTCAATTCTCTTATCGACGTTACCCAAGTGGCTCAACGGTACGTAACCATAGTTGCACACACTTGGCGCCGTGTGTCCGTCCAAATAATGCTCATACTTGTAAATTTAAAATGTTTTATACATACTTTGCCGCCCGACATGTTCTTTGATTTAGAATAATTAGAAAAATACATTGAGGGATGAAAACTTTCTTCTGCTGCGCCGAGAAAAACATGCCGCTGTATGTTGTTTTCATACCATTGTTGGCATACAAAAATCAAAACGAAGGAGTTCTTTTTATACATTCTGGATCAAAGAATCTATCATGTCTTTGATAAATCGTCCACTGAAAATAATCGATTTTGAAATGAATCAAGCAGGTGTCATTATAATAACTGCATTGTTTTGCACGGTGTGTGACTGCATGTTTTCACACCTTGGACAGGTTTATTGATGACACGAGCAACGAGCGTCATTGATAATTTCATCGAGAAATTGCGGCACTTTTGATAATGCGATTCAATAAAATCACAGGTAAGCAGGAAAGAAAAATCGGCTGAAAAAAAAGTGGTACAAAAGATAGCATACTCGGCCAAAAAAAGTGGTCCGGCGCTCGCCGGACCTGCTGGACCGGCGACGACGGCCTTGTAGATAGATATGGTGATGGTGTGTTGTACATTTAAAGCCCCTTATAACTTTTTACTTTACGAACATTTTACGGATGTTCATAATCTATACTGAAATTTTATGACGCTGACTCATCTTGTACTTGTACAAAGGAGTTCCACCCTTGTTAGGGTCACCGTAGTTATACGTTTTTTTGTGGAGTGAAGAGCTGACTAAAAACTTTTACAGTACGAGGCAGCATGCACCAGTCTGGTTGTAACTACCACCGAATGTCTTTAAGAATCGAAGGGCAGTTGAAATACATCGGGCAGCATTATCGCGGCATTTTATCGCAAAAATTCAGCCTTCATAAGTATAGTCACTGCAATCACCAGAATAATTTAATATGTATAGTAATAACTGTTATACTGTTATGAGTAGCATAGGCAGAAGCACAAATCTGCACAACAGGAGATAAGTCCAGCACCGCTGACTCAAAACTTGTACAGTACGAGGTAGCATGCACCAGTCTGGTTGTAACTACCACCGAATGTCTTTAAGAATCGAAGGGCAGTTGAAATACATCGGGCAGCATTCTCGCGGCATTTTATCACAAAAAATCAGCCTTCATAAGTATAGTCGCTCCAACCACCAGAATAATTTAATATGTATAGTATTTACTGTTATACTGTTATGAGTAGCATAGGCAGAAGCACAAATCTGCACCACAGGAGATGAGTCCAGCACCGCAGGATGAAAGAAGAGAAGAAAATCCTTTCCAATGATGATCACAGCATTATATAGGCCCTCGCTCTATAGTCCTCCTTGACAACTGTGATCCATATGCACTACCTCGACCAACAAAGTCCCAGCCATAATGGGTTACCCATCACCATATTTACATTAAGCCCTCAACAGCTAAGAAGTTATAGCTCGACATACGCATAAAACCCTCAAAAAAAAAGATTGATGTACATGTACATGTATTAACATACAAACGGTTGTATACTGGTTTGAATATCATATCATCAGGGCTCCAGCCAGATGCAAATTCTGGGGTAATCAGACACCCCAATCCATTCAAATTACAATATATCCTGTAGCCCCTCATCAAAGCTGCCTCATAGAGGATGCACAGAAGAAGAGCCACAACATATGTATCCCTGCAAACATCAAACCGCCGTATCTTCTGAACATCACGGACCCTACCTAAGGCTGGACCCCTGAACCACAAAACATCTAATTTCATTAAACACTGAGACTCCACCCAAGAGGAGAGCAAAGCACTAAACTTAATCGATTTGTATAAGAATTTAACTAATGTTCAACTTTACAAGCAGACAGCCCAGCTGTATACTGATATAAATAACATCAGCATTCCAGCCAAACGCAAGTCATGGGTAAGGTATTCAGCACACATCCCTAGCAGAATCCATGCTAAGGCTCCCCATCAGTGTACCCTCAGTGAGGATGCCCTGATCAGGGGCCACAACACAAGCACATACCCCCCTCAATCGCACAGAACCAAAACCAATGTTCTTCAAACCGGATTGAAAGGAAGTTCAGATACCCGATAATAATAAATAACAATATTGGTGGTGAAGAAAAGTCTTCGGAGCTCTTTTTGATATTGTCTTCCCACCTCTTCTTGTCTACCACTTTTTCTTTCTCCTTTAACGGTGCCTTGTAAAAATCTCTTTGCTAAGCCAAAATACATTGAGATGTGGCCAACCCACCTTAGTTTTAGTTTCCTGACCTAGGTCAGGAGATCGCCATATTTGACTATGCCAATATTGGCAATGCACTTAATTGTTAGATGTAGATGTACATTCTTAAATGAGTACTTAGATCTTTCTGCAAACATCCTCATTAGTTACAGACATGTAAAGTTCTGAAAATAAAATTTAATGAGGTTCTTGGAAAAATTATTGAGACCTTAATTTTTACATTAAATATGTAGTGAAATTTCAGAAAAAAAACATAATGAGAGGTTTTGGGAGCTAAACACTAGGGTGTCTCACTAAAAATATAGGGAGTTTCCGAGACTTAATATTTCTGTGGTTACGTGGTTCTTGTACGAGATGAAATCTTCGGTAGCATCCCATCTCAAAGGCCCGCGTTCTTTTCTCTAACTCTGCTGTCAAGGTTCATGATTCGCAGGTAAATAGAACTATGAATGTGACAAAGGAGCGCAGCAGTTTCACCTTTGATCCAAGAGATATGTTTTTATTTCTCTAAATTGGCTTTATCTTTGTCAGAGCTGCCGTGGCTTGTGTAGTGCTTAAGAACCTGTGGTTTTGGAGCTGCCATCTAAGACGTTACTCCAAGGTACTTAAAGTTTGTTACAGTTCCCAATTTCTGGTCTTTTACCTTGACCTCCCTGAGGATGCCATAGGCGGTGTTTGGCATCAGTTTGGTCTTCTCAGCACTTAACTCTGTTTTATATCTTGTACAGGTTTCTCGGTATCTGGATGACCTATTGAATATTGACAATAACTTCTTTGATAGCATGGTCAATCAAATTTTACCCCTCTGAACTTCAATTAGATAAGGCCAGCGCCTCAAACACCGAGGCCTCATTTCTGGATTTACTTTTATATTTTTTTCGAATGGTTTTGTTACAACTAAAATTTACAATAAGCGAGATGATTTTGATTTTGCTATTGTTAATTTTCTATTTTTAGATTGTGATGTCCCTCGTTCTACGTCCTATGGTGTTTATATTTTTCAACTTATTCGTTTTGCTCGAGTGTCTAGTCATGTTGATGACTTTAATATTCGTAATAAAGTTTTGACAGCAAAACTACTCAAACAAGGTTATAGATATGTTTTCAAAATTTTATCGACGGCATTTCGACTCAGTGTCTAAATACAATGTCGGATTAAAAACACTTCTTCAGCAAGGTCTTTCGGAATCTGAATTTTATGGCGACTTGGTGAATAAATTCAGAAAAAATAATCAGTAATAGTGACTTTCCTTATCATTTTAAGAAGATAATAATTCGATATTAAAGGTAGGTTCCTGGCCTAGCGATAACAATTTTGTTCACAAAATAATTTTGTCTTTTTCTGGGTAGTATTGAATTCTCTTATTTTTCTGAAACTGATGCTACTGAGAAAATCGTCAGATGTCGTAGAAAATAGTCGTTTTCCCTTTGGTTTATTTTCTTTTATTGGAATTCCAGTTCTAAAAATAAATATGTATATATGTCTACAAGTCCGCAGTTTCTGATGTCATTTGCCAAGGGTTAATTTTCTCTTGCGCTGAGCTCTTCCAGAGGTCCTGGCATGGCGGATGGGTTAAAACTACATGTATCCCGAAATGCAATGCAGCATGACGTCAGATATGTTATCTATTTTTGGCGCGAAATAAAAATAGCGCTAACTGGTGTGCGAAGCAGAGTTAGGAAATCCCTTGCAAAACGACTTTTCTACGATTTTTTTATTTACACTTTTTAGTGAAACTTATTCATTTACTCTTTATAAGTGCTTGCCAACAACTTGGATATAAAATCATCAAAATTATCATGCATTCCAAAGTACAGGAACCTACCTTTAAACGATTGGTTATAATATGGATGTTTTGCGACAAACTGCATGCGTGGTGGTTAACCCAATTAAGGTTAACAGCTTTGCGTACCTCTTCGATTGCACGCGTGTGAGTCGGGCCTCAGACTTCATGAAGGCGCCTAAACCCAACTACATGTAAATAGTAACACAGACGGCTGGCACCTGACACCCATTCCGGGACGTCTTGGGTCGGGCCCATCGTGGTTTAACTGGTAGGCTTCTTCTGCTCCACAATTTCAGAGTTGCTATTTCTGTGAGTCCTCATGTTTGTTTTATCTTAGTTTTTAATCTTGACGTCTATGTTCCTGAGATATTACACTTACGATATGAGTTTGGAATCTTCCACGCAAATCGAACAACTAAGTGTCTGATGAACCAAACCAGGACCAAGGGCTCGACCGCAAACCGGTTAAGCCCCCCCCCCCCCCAACCAGTAATTTCATTGCTGGCCGTCCAAAGGTGGCACTTCTGTTTTGGTTCTTCTTAGTTGTTTCATGTGTTGTTTTTTGCTTTGACTGTTTTGATATATGCCAGTTTATTAAGTTAAGGCTAGCTCTGACATTATAAAATTGAAAATACATGTAGGTAAAAATAGATGTTATATGTTTTTCGTATAATTTGTTCTTATTGTCAGGGTTGGTGCGTGTACCGGGCTACTTAGCCTTATGATACCTCTGGTACTATAATATAATGTATGAACTGTATGAACCTCCAGTGCTGGCTGGCACCAGGGACAAATAGATATAGATATAATAAATTTTCCGTTGGCTACCTTGCCTTATTGATTAGACCAATGATTGAGTAAAATGATTTAGGGGTGCAAGAATCAATGTAAATCACGGACATATAAATGCACAAAATAATTAACATATAAAGCAATTGCTCAGGCTATGCTCCAAACTAGTATGGTCTTCTCTGCCTTATGCTTGAGCCCTAGCTTCAGCCTATCCTATGCTCATACAATGTCTCAGACCTATGTCACCAGGCCTTCCTCAGACCTTGAAATTCTGCTATCGTCTGAGACCACCCCAAAAGGAAACAACTATTGCGACCCAGGTAGCTTATTGCAGTTTCTACTGTTCTCAATGACGGCACTTCATCAAAGAGATAAAACCCTGACGGCACTTCATCAATGGGTACCAGTATATGCTGCAATATATTTGACCTAAAGTCCCAATGTATATTTCCCTTTAATTATTCTTTAACTATTTCTCTTGCGATGTGTACTCTTCTGCTGTCAGTCGCATTCTGAATATTTTACCATTGAGCAAGCCTTTATATACTGTCTCCTACGTCATCAATCCCAAGGTTCAATATGTATTCCGTGATTTCCCGAATGCTTCCGTAGACTGACGACCAAGGCCAGCGTATTACATGAGCGTCTGGCGTGACCAAGATCAAGCGTCTATTTACCCAAATCTAATCTTCGCTAATTTCGGTATTTTCTTTATTAAAATATGCAAGAGATACATTTCATTTGACGGATTTTAATTATTGAACCAAGGGATTATAATAAATACAGGGGATTATGCGTGACTAAGGACCTATTGATTGATTTGTAGAGCCGATACTTTTGTTTACAAACGAACCGGAAACGACAGAAAAAGAAGAGAACAGAGTTCAGCCGTGACTGGACACCCGTTCATCACATTACCCACGCCTCCGGGTTCATGCGACCCGCATGATAACAATATGAAACAAGCAAACTTCTGATCTTAATATACTTTTTTTTTTTTTTATGACACTTTTTGTGTAGAAGGAAAATGACTTCCTAAGGTTACCTGACCTTGCTCTTAACTAAAAATAAATGGCATTTAATATAACTTTCAGAACACAGAGATTAACTCTCATATAGTCATGAGTGTCTACTTATCTGAAGACTCATATTTCACTTCAAATGAAATTTTCCCTCCCTGCTTTGAGATCTCTCTCTTACAGTTAATGTTCCCAGGTTTAATTACAGCATTATCGGGGAGAAACATGCCCATATTTATGGCAGGCTCATCATGTTCATCCTCTGACTTGAGAATGTTGAACATACTATAAACCCTTTCCCCGTCATCATGAACAATAATTTCCTGAGATGCAGCCTTTTCCTTCTTTACTATCACTGTTATTTCTGCAGTTTTCATTTCAGCTGCCTTAACAGGCTTAGCCTGTTGCTCAGGATTGTTCTTAGAGTCACTAGAAATCTTCTTGACAGACCCCTTTTCAATTACAGACGTTTCTGTCTTTTCTGACTTTTCCATGCGAGCCTGATGCTCGGTAAATGTCTCTGTTGCTGTTTTAGCTTTCTTAGGTGCACATACAGGTAATGGATTTGTGCTCTTTCTTACGACCCTCCCTTCAATAATGCTACTCTGAACTTCCAAAGCTTTAGAGGTTTCTTTCTCAGGTTCTTCAATGTCTATAGAGGGATCACTGTCCCAGTCCTCATGCTCGTCCATAAGGACAAAACTCTCTTGCTTTTCTGTTTCTGAAGGATCCTTCTTGGACTTTTCAATCACTGATTTGATGTCTTCATGCTTGGCTTTGACATGTTTAGCCAGATATGCTTTTGTTTTGAAAGTAGCGTCACACTGTTCGCATTCAAGTCTACTTGTGGCACACTTGACAAGATGATCAGTGAAAGTATCTCTGTCCACAAGCTCTTTGCATACTGCACAAATGCAATGTTTCCTTGGATTTGTCTTGGTTTGAGGCATACTCAGTCTGCAACGAGAAAGATAGTAATCTTTAGTCCAAACAGGTTTACGTCTTACCCGCTTACCACTACTGACTTCAGTTGGTAAGTCTTCATATTCTGGAAGGGCTTCTTCTTCTAGGGGAAGCTCTTCCTCTAGACTTATTGCTTCGTCATCTTCTAAGACCTCACCAGCTAATACCTGTTTTCTGGCTTTCCTCATTCTATCACAATGAATGATGGACCAAGTTCCTGACCGACCACAATTAACTTTATAAAGAACACCAGATACCTTTTCACTAACCTTGAAAGGTCCCCTCCAGAAGCCAGTAAACTTAGGCGAACAGCCTACCCGTTTAGTAGGAAAGAATACATACACCATATCTTCAGATTCAAAGACCTCATAGCTCAATTTTCCGTCTCTGTTCATTTTCTGCCTATTCATTGATTCTTCTGTATACTGTCTTACAAACCTATGTGCTGTTTCAAGTCTTTCCTTAAGTTCCCAAACCCACTTACTTGTCGGAACTGGCTTAATTGCTGGAGGCATCTCAAACATGATATCAAGTGGTGTGGATGTTTCCCTGCCTAACATTAACATATTTGGGGACATACCTGTAGTCTCGTGCTCGGTTGCTCTGTACGCCATCATTACATATGGTATCTGCTCGTCCCAGTTCCTGTGATTATCATCGACAAACATGCTGATCATTTTTGTCAATGTTCTATTGAACCGTTCGACCATACCATCAGACTGTGGATGGTATGGGGTAGTTCTTGTCTTTTCTATCTGCTTGCAGAGCTCTGAGAAAAGGTTACTCTCGAACTGGGCACCTTGATCTGAGTGAATTCTTTCAGGAATACCAAATCTTGTTATTAATTCATCGACCAAGATTCTGGCGACTGTAACTGCTTCCATGTTGGGCATTGGAAAGCACTCCATCCACTTTGTGAAATAGTCCCCAACTACAAGGATGTACTTGTTTCCATTTTCTGTTCTGGGAAGTTCACCAAGTATGTCAATGGCTATTCTTTCCATTGGGTACTTTGAACGGACAATTTGCATTGGAGCCCTCTTAGATCGTGTTGGTCCTTTGTTCTTCATGCATTCCTCACATCCGGCAATGTATGCCCTAACATCATTCTGCAGACCAGGCCAGTAGTACCTTTGACGAACTTTACTCAATGTTTTTCTCATACCGAGATGACCCGAGGTCTTTATGTCATGGCTATACTTTAATACAAGGCGACGGTTTGATAATGGTACAATGGCTTGCCATAGTACTATGTCTTTATCTAAATCTTCATACTTTCTCACTAGAATTTCATCTTTGATCTGTATGGTTGGCCATAGATTCCACAATGTCTTCAGAAAGTATCCTTTACTTGCTATGTCCTTGTATTCTGGTTTATTACCCGTGGATACCCAGGATTTCATGAGGCTAATATCTGGGTCGTCTTCTTGAACTCTTTTGATTTCAATAAGCTCACCATCTTGTTTCTCGGCGGTCATAGGACAAACAACTTTCAGTGGTGTATCTGTTTTGCTTTCTTCATCATGTCCACACTTTTTGCAGGGAATTCTGCTGAGACCATCTGCGTTACGATGAAGCCTCCCTGGTCGATGTTCAATCTTCATATCATATGCTGCAAGAACTTCTATCCACCTGGCAATTTGGCCCTGAGGATTTTTAAAGTTTGTGAGCCATCTCAATGAGCCATGGTCAGTACGAACCACGAATGGTCTACCGTATAAATAATGTCTGAAATATTTGACAAAGTGCACTAGCGCTAATAGCTCCTTTCTGGTGACACAGTACTGTCTCTCTGTCTTAGTCAGGGTCCTACTTGCATAGGCAATGACGCATTCTCTACTCTCAAACTTCTGCGACAATACTGCTCCAATTGCTACGTCACTGGCGTCGGTATCTAGTACAAATTCCTTTGAGAAGTCTGGGTGGGCTAGAACTGGGGCTTCCACCATTTTCTTCTTTAAGGTTTCAAACACACTGGTGCACTCGTCTGTCCAATTGAACTTTTGACCCTTTTCTGAGAGTCTATGTAGAGGCTTCGCTATTTCTGAAAATTTCGGGATGAAGCGTCTGTAATAGCTACAAAATCCTAAAAACGATCTTAATGCGTGTATGTTTTCAGGTATGGGCCAGTCCCGAACAACCTGTATCTTCTTAGGGTCAGTTTTAACCCCATCTCGTGATATGATATGACCAAGAAATTCTACTTCCCTACAGAACAGCTGACATTTTCTAGGCTTCAGCTTCAAACCAGCCTCATGCAACCTTTCAAGCACTTGGTCAAGGTTTTGGATCATTTCCTCAAACGTCTTTCCTGTTACAATTATATCATCTAGATATATGAGGCAAATCTTCCAGTGTAGACCAGCCAAGACTGTTTCCATCAATCGTTCAAAAGTTGCCGGGGCATTACATAGGCCAAACGGCATAACTTTGAATTCGAAAAGACCTTGCCGTGAAGCGAATGCTGTCTTCTGACGGTCCTGCTTACTTACTTCAACTTGCCAATATCCTGAGTTGAGGTCGAGGCAGGTGAACCATTGTGCGCCTGACAGCTGATCCAGTGATGCATCTATCCTTGGGAGAGGGTATGCGTCCTTCAGAGTGACGTCATTCAGTTTTCTGTAATCGACGCAAACCGTTTCGATCCATCTTTCTTTTGCACCATTACAATACCACTTGCCCAAGCACTTGTGGATCGCTGAATCACATCTTTCTTCAACATTTCATCAATCTGTTTGTCAGCTTCCTCATTCATATGGACGGGCAATCTTCGTAGTGGTTGCTTTATTGGCCGTGCCTCTCCTGTGGATATTTTATGCCTTATTATCCCGGTCCTTCCTAGATCACTGTCTGATTCTGAAAACGTGGTCTTATGTTTTATCAACAGTTTTGCCACTTCATCACATTGCTTTGGAGTTAAGCCAATTATGGCTCGTTCGTATAATTCTGCTAAATGATCTGGGACTTGTTTAATTTCTGTCTTTTGGGACACTTTCTGCTCAGGATTAACAATGTTTGATACAAAACTCAAATTAGCCACATGGGTTCCAGGATACAGTCTTTCAGTTTCATCACTTAAATTGATGATTCTCAGTGGAACCTTGTCATTTGCATTAACTAAAACCTTGGCGACAAGCCCTTTTCCTAGTCTGTAAGCTTTGTCTGTCGGTTCAATAATGCTAAGATCATTCTTCCGTGTGATGGGGACATCTACCTTCCCTTCAATCATCATTTCAGTTCTTGGTGGTAGTTCAGTCCTTTCTGAGACAGTTACTCGGTAACAACCCAACTTGCCTGTGAGGTTTAATTTACATTGTCTTCCCTTGATTTTCAATATGTTATTGATTATATCTATCTCACAGTTGTTAGCTTTCAGAAAATCAAGCCCAAGAATTGCATCAATATCGATATCTGCAACTATTACCTTGGTCACACTTCTGACACCACCTAACTCTATTATGACAGATACACTTCCTTTGATTTCAACTGAATTTCCCGAAGCTGTATATACTTGTGACTTAAATGCTTCGAGCTGATTATTGCCTGACTGGTTAATGATATCCCATGTTCTTAAAGAAAGAATAGAAAGAGCTGCTCCTGTGTCTATAAGACAATCCGTCAGTATATCATTTACCTTACATTCAGCATAGAGTCCACTACCCACGGACGCTGCATAGTTGGCTTGATGATTTTCATTTTGCTCATTAGGAACAGATGGCACTTTCTTTCTGTTATCCTGGTTCCTAGGACATCTGAACTTTAGATGTTGATCTGAACCACAAAGATAGCATCTACGCCTTTGAGGCCTCGGTCTGCCTGGCGCTTCTTTGTGTTCCCCATCTGATCCTTTTGTTTCATGAGGCTTCTGCTGCTTCCAGCTCTCAAATGATTTATGAAGGTCTGAAACCGTTTTCTGTAGAGTTTTCAGATCTTTTTCCAAACTATTCTTCTCTTCTGGAGCTTTCTTTGATGCTGACCGCATATAGCCTTCAGCCTCCAAATGCTTACGTTCTGCTCTGTTAAACGCCTCGAGTTCCACAGCATGACGAACTGCATCGTTCAGATTCTTTGGTCTAGCTTGCTTGATTCGAAGACGCATATCAGAGTTTACCAAAGCATCGATAAATTGCTCCTTAGCTAAAGTTTCTCTTAGATCATTCGGTGCTGTAGGATAAGCTAAATTTGTTAAGCGTCTGATATCTTGGCCTAGTTCAGACAACGTTTCTGAAGCCTTCTGTCTTCTTTCCCTTAACTGGACTCTGTACAATTCTGTTTGATTGGGCGGGGCAAATCTTTCCTCAAGTGCTTTCACCAGCTCTGAATATTCATGAGACTTACTTGCAATATTCCCAAAGACACCCTGTGCCTGCCCTCTGAGAGATACAGCTAAGTACATACCTTTCTCATGTTCCGACCAACCATTCAGCTGGGAACAGACATCGAAATGAGCTTTATAATCTAGCCAGCTTCCCGACCCATCAAATGTGGCTGGTTTTATCTTAACACTCAATGACTTTTTACTCTCTGAGCTACTAATCTTTTCTTTCTGATCTTTTAAAGGATCTTGAGTCATGACTGCCTCAGCCTTTGGGGTTGATGTCAAAAGTGGGGCCCCTACCTGCTGTTGAACATCGTCTCCTAAGCTCTTATTATCATGACTCTCTGACTTTACATAATCTTGGGTATGTTCTGCAGGCTGGGGTAATGGCTCTGTACCTTCTTGCCGACCCTTTGGAATATCTAACAATCGTCTAGGTTTTACCTCCTCATGCTTTGGCCTAGGTGTGTCCCTATCGCTTCTATCTAATACAGCCAGTTCTAGTTCCAAGTGCTTTAAATGGCGCTCAAGCTGCGATATTTCTGTCTGAATTTTACTTACTGCATTCTCATGGTGCCAAGCTTCAAGCCTCGGCATGGACATACTCATGGGATTAGGCTCATGTATACCTGTAGTCCTAGGCATTGGCATACTAATGAACCCTGGTGCTGGCGTTCTCCTAGACTCATATCCCCATGGATTACTACTACTTGGATCCATAATACTTTAGTGAGTACGAGGTAATGGAGATTTTACCTTATATCCCACCGCTGCCACCAATTTGTAACGTGGGCCGCCCTGCAAACAAACCCCGTCAGTGGAAAAGCATGCTCACCCACCAAGGGCGGTTTATTTGCTTATATACCCCAACATTTACTCGACCACAAACTACCGAGTTTGTAATTTGCATATCTATTTATATCTGTGACCTTCTACCGTCACACTCTTTGTAAGACTGTTGTTTGGGCTGTGGTTGTTTTTGTTGGGTTGAACAACAAAGTATCTGGTGAATCATGACAGAACAAAGGGCGAGGGTTTGTCGACCACAAACCGGTTAAGTCCCCTAGTAACTCATTACTGGCCGTAATAACGTCACATCGACGTCAGTACGACGTTATTTCAACGTCGTATTCCCGCTGGGGTGACTTAATGTTATTTCCAAAAAATATATATGATTTTATAAGTTGAAGAGATTAGATCTTTCAATCACTCTTCCCACATCCCCAACCCCACCACGCATCCAAGCCCCATCACACACACACACACACACACACACACACACACACACACACACACACACACACACACCGAGCGAGGAATAGCTGTCGGTGTTTCACCAGTAAACCATTCAGATTCCAAAGTATAAGCAGAAACTGATAACAAAATAAATGTGTCTCTCTTTAAATTATGTCCAAAACGGGTACATTTGTATTTATATTTATGCAACCAAATCTTGTCTTGCTGACCCTTACCATACTTGGGTTAAGGAACTGAAGTTTTGGTAAATGCATCCAATTAAGTTAGATAGATACTGAATAAAAATATTGGTGGGGCATTCATTTCATTATAGCAGCTGACTAACCAAAAGGGCTATAAAACATTTGGATAAGAAAAAAGAACTTTCACCGTTTTTTGTTTTCCTAAAACAACAATAACAATTTTTTGTATTTCTACATACATTTTTACACGTTTTCCATTTAAATTCATGTCTCTAGCACATGACTGCACTTTCGTGTCTGCAAACCATATAATCTATAATATGGGATATTTGAAACAAACTGGTGAAAAAAATGCGGTTATCTTGATAGTAAGTATATTTTAAAAAAAATGTAATAAAATTGAATGTCATGAAAAACGTCAGGAAAAATATATTCAATCGATGGGGCATGCTTATGCATATTATTTTAGTAAAAATTACATTGTATGATACAGAATAAAAACAAAAAACCCAAACATTTTATCGTTTCGTTTTCTAGAAAAACAATGACTAAGTTAAAAAATATGCCAAAAACAGACTGCCCAAATTCTGCACCTGCTGTAAACACAGCCGGTCCTTGCCCTGTTTTTTTATTTTGCTGTTATTCCGGTTCTACCATAGAGTTATGCCTACAAAAATGCGCAGATGGAATGGAAACTGTGAAGACCTTAATCATTCTGGCTCCTAAGGAACAGACCTATCTGCCCGAAAACTTAGGATCTTTGCGGTATACATTGTTAGTGTGTGTATATACTCCACAGCTGATCTATTTCACCATGAACAATAACTCTCTTTTGTTTTAACAAAATAAAAACACAGTTATTCTGTACCTGAATACCTGAAGAAACAAAGAGTTATCCTTATTCATCAATTCTAAGAATTATTTCATCATTTTACACGGGGGGTCACTTGGTCTTTAAAGGGGTGCAGATGTGCCGCTGGAACTCTGATAACCCATCCTATTCCTGTATAACACAAATGTGCCAAAATATATACCTATTCGTGTATGTTGTTTCAAATTTGGGCCCTATTCATGTATATTGCAGAAACAGTGCTTAGATAAGCTCATGAATTTCCTGTACAGCATTGAAGAAAAGTCAAGAAATTAGTATGTTGAGACCATTTGTTGTCTTTGTAATTGATATTTGTTTCTTTTTGATAACGAAAATCAGATAAGCTGGCTTTTATATACAGAGCTTGGAGAAATAAGACCTATTCGTGTATATTAGTCTGTAAAATCATATCTATTGATGTATCTGGCAAATCAAAAAAGTAGGGCTCTTCCAGATCATTCCTGTGGCACATATATACCCTGCTTTATAATGGATGTGACCTCCCCCCCCCCCCCACACACACACACACCCACCCCCACCCCGTGTCATTTTAATTGTAAGTACACTCTAATACATTTTCTTTTGTAAAGCAGCTTATCATTGGTTGATTTATTAGAAAACAACCTATCAGACACGATATGGCAAACCAGCGGCATTCGAGCATTCCAGCGAAGGGCGTACTTGATTCGCTGTTCGGTGCACACCTTCCAGTGTTCTGTTGAATCGAGTGCATGGATGCAGCGTTTTCGGTGCACTGGTGCATGCACTTTCTGTTCCTCCTCAGTAGTAGGTGTGAGATGCCCGGATGAAGGGATATCCATGGCAACTGCACCAAGCGTTAAAATCAAACCTAGTGCGTTTTGCAGAAAATGTATTCTTAAATGTATTTTAAGGCAAGACAAACATTGCAGACATTTGAAACGGAAAAGGACATGCTTTCTGAGTGCACTTTTAATAGTAAATATATATCTATAAGTTTTATATTATGGATTGCAATACTGTACAAGGCTTGATTGATGTTCGGAGCATTTTTCAGAGCTATGCTACACACTCGATTCAATTTTTGAACATAACCAAATCACTTTGCTTATTCTATCTCGTAACTAGATCTATGCAGAAACTAGATCTTATGATGAGAAGTGATCCATCCCATTTAGGTAGTTCTGCATGAAAAATGGGAGGAAAACGCAAGATTTTGTGCCTGAAAAAAATGTAGAGTATTGTTCTGCACTTGAATTGATTCAACTGGAGAGCAGACTGGTTTTCAACTGGAGAGCAGACTGGTTCTTGACCTCACTTGATTCAGATAGTTTGGATTACCTCCCCTCACACGCCATATTGTTGTTGTTGTTGTTGATCGTAGTTCTCCACCGATGATTTCGTCGATGCACCACCCCCTACGAGGCGTAAAATGGCTTGTCCAATATAACGGGTATAAGATCATAAAAAGTTCACTTTGTACAGTTACATGTATACACTGCTAAAATCCTGGTGTCTTTCAAGATAAAAGTATTAAATCTCTAACTGCTGGACCCAGCTGTCTTCATATCAATCTTGTTCAATAAACTAAGTCTCTCATAATGAAGTTTAGATAACAGCTCTCTGCTCCATAGCTCAACTTTATGGGAATCAATTTTCTTTAAAGAGTCTGGTTGTGCCACAACAGTATGATCCAAAATTATTTGTGTGAATATCGCACTGTCTACCATCATATTTGGGATAATGTCTGTAAACATGTCTTCAAGTTTATGTCTGTGTGGTTCTCTCACACGCTCCAGTGACTCACATATGGCAATGAAGTGCTTTCTATCCTCTGGTTCTTTCTTACACATTTTACACGTAGGATCAACAGCATACTGGTTAAAGCTTGCCCTGTTCGCTTGCAATATATATGCACCAGTCAGTATCTTAACTTTCAATTCTGCTCTTCTGTTATCTCGTACGTTGTGTCTCACACTTGTCCAACATACATGTGGAGTTCCCATAACTAATGACCGAGGATTTAGGTACTTTAGAGATTTCTTACACCAAATTTCTTGTTCCCAACAGGATTCTACATAACAGTCCAATTTAGAATTTAGCATAGACTTCCACGCATCTTTCAAAGGTGGGTTCGAGAACAGTTCATATACACTAGGAAGGTCATAAACTTTCAGAATACGTTTGACCTCATTACACCAGGAATTCTCCTCAATCTACCATAAGTAGATTATAGTCTCTTCTGAAAAATGCATATAAAGATTTGATAAAACTTTCGATATTTATTGAAATTTTAACACAAATACAGGACCACGTCGAGTTTTTTCGACCCGGGACCAGTTTAGCGGAATTGACGATGTCAAGCAAATCTCAATTTTTTCCTTTAGAAACATTTCAAACCCCATTTTTTTACATTTCGTCATCTGTAAACATACCATAGAAGATAAAAAATTTAAAAAATGAGAAATGTATCTGTAATTTTTGCGAAAATTTCGACCCGGGACCAACCAGGGACCAAAATCGCCATTTGTTTATTGTGCGATGTTGACGATGTCAAAGAATTTTCATTTTTTTTCTACATTATCGTTTAAAATCTCATTGTTTTACTTTGTGCCATATCTTAAGATTCCACAAAAGACGAAAATGCAAAAGTTTGTAAAATATATCCCTTATTTTGAGAGAAAACCTACCTGTGACCAAATGGTCATTTTCTGCGGTTTAGACATTTTCTTGGTACGTTGTCACAGAATCTGAACATTCCACAAAAGCAGAAATTGACCAGCTTCTAAAATAAATGAGGACTGCTCTTGGGTGTGTGAAAAGTGTATGAAAGAACATTTCGTCAATGTCAAATGAATATAGGTTCTGTTGGGATGACGATACTAAAATAAATATACTATTCAGGCAGCAAATAACCTTTAAACCATATTTCATACTTTTGTCGCAAGCTGGCCCCTGGTTAAATATGCCTATCAGCAGACCTTACCAAGACAGAATTAGACAATTGTTATAGTTTTGGCATGTTTAGAACCTTGCACAAGGTAAATAAGGACTACCAAAAAGTTATTTCTTATCAAAAATTGAGAAATACATAACATTGTCAGCTTTTTAATGACGATTTTGGTCCCGGGCGGAGTTATTCGTAGCATTTTGGTTAAATATTCTCGATTTCTTTTTATCGTTTCTATTTTTTTTTTGGCATTTCTACAATACTTCATACTTTTCCGTGCCAATACTTCATACTTTTCCGTGCCAAAGTCTTGTTCGTACCTGAATGGACCCCATTGGAAATAAGCCATTTAGGCTTTATGGGCTATCCATGGGTATTAAGATCGAATCTTTCGAATCAGTGAAAATGGGTGTGGGTGTTAGTTTTTTACTTCTAGCAGCCTAGCTCATTCCAAAACTCCTTAAGTTCTAGTCAAATTCACTGTGATAATTTTATTTTTCTTAAACTAAATCCATATAGATATATACATAAATATCATTTAAGTGTGCTCTTAAATACCTCACTTGTTGATTAATTTTTAAATTTTAATTTCAAAAATCGCTTTTAGATAGTATATGTTACTCTGTTAAATGATCTTAATTCCTGAATAAATCTTAATCTTAATCTTACGAATAAATGTAAAATTGATGGGATTTTAAACGATTATGGAGACAAAAACTGAAATTTCTTTACATCGTCCACGAAACAAATGACGAATTTGGTCCCGGGTTGGTTCCGGGTCAAATTTTTCGCGAAAATAATAGATAGATTTTGCATTTTTAAAAAATATAATCTTCTTTAGTATGTTAACATATGACGAGATGTAAAATAATTTGGGTTTAAAATGTTTCTGTAGGAAAAAATTGAGATTTGCTTGACATCGTCAATACCGCAAAAACTGGTCCCGGGTCGAAATTGCTTGACCTGGTCCTGACTTTTTGTTAAAATTTCTACAAATATCGATAGTTTTATAAAATCTGTATATGCTTTTTTCAGAAGAGCCTATAAACTACTTATGGCCCAATTTTCAGCTTGTTATTGGCATGTTTAGTACAATTTTGGGGCCAACAAAAATTGGTCCTGGATTTTGGTCCCGGGTTCCGGGCGTTGGTCCCGGTTTCTATTCCTTCCCGCAAATAATGTTATTAACATCAAACTGCTGACAAAATGTTAGAATGTAGTGGAAAATAAAGAGTAGCGTTTATCTGGATGGCCTGATGATGTTAAGATGAAATTGTAGAGGAATTCTAATATGTAGTGAATATTTGTTGTAGTGGACTTTAAATACATAGTAACAAATTATGGTGTCAACTTCAAACTGTTGAGGAATCTACGAATGTAGTGGAAAATAAAGAGCGCGTTTATCTGATTGGCCTGCTGATGTAAAAATGAAATTGTAGAGAAAATCCAAAATGTAGTGAAAATACGGTATATAGTGAAAATAAAAGGAAAGAAGGGAATAATGTATAAACATCAAACTGTTATGAAATCTTAGAATATAGTAAACTTAAGAGTAGATTAGCTAAACAGCCTTTAATTGTAGAGAAAAATGTAGCAAAAACGAAGTGTTGTAAACAGGTAGAGAATTCTTACATTGTAGTAAAAACTAGCGGAATCTAAACGGTTTTGAAGATAAATGTGGTGAAAAAATGGTAGTGGTAACAAATATCTTAGCAGGAAAATAATAAAAAGCAGCAAATTATGCAGAGGTAAATATTAAGTTGAGAGGTGAAAGCAAAGTAAAATCGGATAAAACTGATTAAGGTTTTGGACATTATGTCATGTTGAATTGTGTTTAAATTTTGATATGAAGATGAACAAAAGGTTGCATGAACAAAACTTCTGAAGACACCGCTGTTAAATATATTGCATTTGCACTACAGGAAGGTACATGCTAAACACATCTTCCCCATATCGTGACATGTATCGTACCTACGCTGGCGTGTGAGGGGAGGTAATCCAAACTATTGAAGTGCGACTTTCAAGAACAGTCGGAACAGTCGAATCAAGCACGCCCAAGAGTAAAATCAATTTAATTTTTTTTTTAGGGTAAATGTTGTATTTATAACTTATTATTGTTGTAGATTAGATCTCTTTATATGTTTTTATTATCATTTCTTTATTGCAGTGACGTAACTTCGAAGTATTATTGTAGGTTTAGGTGACATTCACAATGTCACATAATTTCGTGGTCATGAAATTAAAATTTCATGCAGGATAAATGCAAAGAAGGATCTTAATAGTGCAGTAAGCTGGCTTTATTTTTTACAGAACTCAATGTGGCTTTGGAGTCTATAATCCAGTTTCTCAACAGTGTGTTTTGTGTGTCTTAAATTTAAGACGTGAAAAGCTTTGGCGCACCTACTACGCGATTACAAGTGTGTTAAGTCTGCCCTAAGAAGAATACCCAGAGAATCGTACCGAGAGATCACTACAGCCAATTGGGGCTTAGTAACAATCAACCAACCAACTGCTTCTCACAAACTCAGACCTGTTTACAACTACGATTTTGGGTAACTGGACATCTCGGCCCATAGCAAACTCGGCCCATTACAAACTCGGCCCATAACAAAGTCTGCCTACACAAACTCGGTCCATAACAAATTCGGCCCGTACATATAAAATTCCTAAAATTTGGAAGGACGCTCGAGTCACTTCTTTGTTCAAGAAAGGCCGAAAATCTGACTCAGGAAATTATCGCCCTGTTAGCCTACCCAGGTTGTTCTTACCCAGGACCAGATAAAAATCACGAGCATTCAATGCATTGGTTGTATAGGAGCTCACGTACCTGCGTCGCCAAGTGATGTTGGCATTTTAGATGAGGACGTCACAAAGATGTCAAAAATGACATCAGTTTATGCACGTCAGTTGTTGACGTAAAGAGCCGAATGGCGGTTGTTGAAAACGGCGCCTTTTTTTAAAAATCAAATTGAAACTTTTCAAGCACTAGAATTACTAGTTAAAACAAAACGTGGTGTGCAAGAAAAAGTATCTATCATGGGTGTGAGGTATGGATAGAAAAATCCGTCACTCGGGATCACTGTTCGGCATCTCTTGGCAAGCCTCGATGCCGAACAGTGACCCTCGGGATGGATTTTTCTATCCACACCTCACACCCATGATAGATACTTATAATATAGGTTTTTCAGTATATTGTTACACCCTTAGAATTCAAACGATTTTCATGAGACTATCAATTAAATTTTTCTTATAAGTGGAAGTAAATCATGTTTCATCATGTAAATTAACCTTCTTTAACCCATTGAATTCTTGGTATTTTTTGTCGTCTGCTGAAATTGTCGTCTGCATCAAAAATCAAGAATATTTTGACAATGTTGGTCTAACTTACTCTTGTAGAAATGATGTCTAGGCAGCAAACAGTTTGGATCTCAGATCGCTTTTTTTGTGAAGCCTGATCTGGATCCAAACTGTTTGCCCAGATACCCCAAATGGAATGGGTTAAACATATAGACAAGAATTTGGGTCTTTGTCATTCCAACAGAAATTTATTTGGCTCATGGTTATTGAAGATGTTAAAGTTTCAAAAGATTTGTCTTGTTTCATTTTGCAATGCTTTAATAAGTGGGACAAGTGTCCTGTATGATTTGGGTAATGCAGTAAGTAATGAACTAATTACGGGGTCTATTTATCATCTTATCAATACCTCTTATTTGATTTGATAATCCCCTTCCATCCCAGTTTGTGATGACTGCGGGGCTTCAGTGTACAGAATTTCTGAGGTAAAACGATTAACTTTCGCACTCCTGTGTAGCAGTAATATTTGTAGATCTAATGTTATATGCTCTTAACTAAGTTAATTTATTTACTGGCCTCTGCACATTAACCCTATTGCTCTCAGAACAGCCAAAACACCATAGAGTTTTGGCTGTTCTGAGTGCAATAGGGTTAATCCTCCTGCCAGCTATCATTTTGAAGCACTGAAAGAGAATTGCTATACCGACTACACCGTCCCCTCTTTCTTATGGCCAAATAAATATAGTGAGACAAGCAAAGTAAAAAAAGATATCTTCTTGTTTACCATGTGGCTGAATAAATATGGTAAGACGAAAAAGCAAAGTAAAAGATCATCTTCTTGTCTACCTATGTCTGAGATGCCCAGTAGGTGAAATCAAACAAATTTCTAAGTTAGGCATGATTTTGTCAGAGCTCTAGATAAGAGGGAGTATTTGGTGATAATTAGGGATAATTTTTGTTAATTCTGCATAAAAGCATATGTTGTGACCCCTCATCTGAACCGTCTCGTCGAGACGGTTCAGATGAGGGGTCACAACATATGCTTTCTATGAGAAATAAGAAAAAGTATCCTTAATTATCATCAAATACTCCCTCTTATCTAGAGCTCTGTTTTGTGTGTTACAGTATAAAGAATGAGCAGAAGAAGAACCGTATTACAGCTTGATGAGCCAAGAGAAAGTAGTCCGTACTCAGGTAAGTAAGCTGTTAGGAGACCATTACATGTAATCAGTTCCAGTTGTTAGTGTGCTCTCCTGTGCAATAAAGACCTTATTACACGCCTTGCGGCTTGTGATAATTTGACCTCAGGGGAAGCAACTGTGCCATTTTTTTTTTTTTTGCCTTTTTTTTTTTTTTTGCCTTTTTTTTCCCGATGGGGGCAACTCCTTCAGAAAGATTTGCTGTCTTAAGAGCAAATTCTTTTCTTTTCAGAGTTGGTCCTACTTTGGAAGGGCATTGTACAGCAGAGCAAGCAGGAAGTCACAAAAGTTTTTGCCCCTAGTAAAAAACGTGGAAAAACATGCAGGTGTTTCCATACGCCTTAAGCTTAATTGAAGCATCCTGCAACACACTTTTAAACCTGCAAAAACCACCAAGAAAAAAGAAAATGCAAAATTATTGAACCACTTCTACTAAACCTTGGAACAAATGCCTCAGTCTCATTTGGAGCATACCATCAGAGCTTTCAGGCCCCGAGGTTATAAAACTTTTTTCATGCTCAACTCAGCTGAGCTTGAAATTTTACCGGCAAATAAATAGCAAATTACTTATAAGCACAGTTGTTTTCTTGCTCACTTTAGCTGAGTATGAAATTTTCTCCGCTTTTGAATATGAAAATGCCAACATAGTTGGCATTTTCATATTTATCAGCAGAGAAAATTTCGTGCTCAGCTTAGTTGAGCACGAAAAAAGTTTTATAACCTCGGGGCCTGGTGTGCTAAAATTATACTTATCAGACAGACAGAGCTGACAAAATCTTATTGTCCACCATGACAAGTAACATATCATCAAGTTTGACTTTCAGTTTGCCCTTTGAGTGAGAAGGCAGGCAAGTGTAAAAAAATGGAATAATTACTTCCCCTGAAAGTGTAGGCATTTACCATAAACTAGAAAAGAACCTCCTGTCAATTTATAGAAAATCAAAATTTTGGTTCTAAAATTTGAGACTCACAATGACTCATTCTAAATAAAATTAATGAAAAATATACCTTGGTTGCTGTTATTAAAGGACCTCTGACAGTTTCAATACAAATTTGCCTATTTTTCGACAAATTACTGCAGCTTCCATGGGAAGCCAATGTTGATGATTTTAGCATTAACATGTAGACTTGGGCATTTATAAAGAAGTTTTCATATTGATTTTGAAAAAATATCACATCTGCAGACTAGCTCTCACAGACTTTCTCAAGGGGGGGTAAGTGGAATTTTTGGTCATCCAAAAAACACCAAATTTTCGATTTTTCTTATTTACTGAATTTTATTTTGTTAAACATGCTTGAAATAAAGTAAACACTACAACTGCATATAGCTTGCAATAATATGTCAATAGAAGGTATGCAAGCCTGATTTTAGGATGCAGTGGGTCTAATTGCCCCACCCACTTTTCAGTTTTTCAGCTGTAGACTATCATTCCCCCCCCCCCCCCCCCCCCCCCCCCCCCCCCCCCCCCCCGTGCCTCAGCTTGCCACTCACATATAATGTGTATATTGACCGTACACACATACATGCAAAGTGACTAGCTGAGGCACGGGGGAAAGTATCTTTACAAAACTTTTCTATTTTCCATACATTTAATTATGAAAACTTGCTTTTTACAGCAAAAATCTCAGTCTGTGTGTTTGATAACCAAAAAATAGTTTTTGTGCCAAATATAGGGAGTTCCGAAGAAAACATTTCAGTGGAAATTTAGAAGTATACCAAAATTTCATTTTTTACCATTTTTATAGGCAAATTAACATTACAACTGTCAGAGATCCTTTGAAATGACAAGTTCAGCAGAAGACAATCATGAAATTTCACTTACATAACTAAACTGCTGGACTGGGCTGACGCAGATGGGGTTGCCGCCACGTGCCTTTGGTGCCTGGTAATGTTAAAAACTGATGGACTGGCTGACGCAGACTCTTCAACATGTTTGTGATGACCTGCCTCTAAATATTTCAGGTTCAAGAAGACGAGGGCCACCTTCTGATGATGATCAAAGTCAAGATGATGATGATGGTTAGTTTGCTTCTTTGAGGTTTTGCCTTTTAAGGGATAACTATTCTCAAAACCGTCATTTTGGGAGGAAATTGTCAGTTTTATGGTCGGAAATCAGTTTTATGGCAACGTGTCAGTAGATCTATAAAACACAAATTGTGACTATAAAATCACCATTTTACCAGAGTCCTAGATAAGAAGGCCATTTGATGATAATTGAAGGATAATTTTCTTTATTTCTCATTAAAACCATATGTTGTGACCCCTCATCTGAACCGTCTCGTCGAGACAGTTCAGATGAGGGGTCACAACATATGTTTTTATCCAGAATTAACAAAAATTATCCCTAATTATCACCAAATACTCCCTCTTATATAGAGCTCTGATTTTACCTCCTCAGATGATACTGGTAATTGCCAATACAATTATCTCCATTCTAATGCAGACTTAGCATACTATTCTGCACCAAAAGCCGGCGCTTAAGCCAATGTAAAACCTTGGGTCAGTCAATGAGAAGCAACCTTTCTTAATAAAAATGAGTTTGTGTCTTCAGGCCCGGATACAGACCAGCATGTACTGGTGGGGCTCTTGATAACTGGTGGGGCTTAGAGGTTAGGAGATGTATGTGAGTGTGTGTGGACGGGGAGGGGGGCGGCTTGAAAATATGACATAATTAGATATCAATTTGATGAAATTTTTTGATATTTTCAGTTTTGCCTTGAAATATATATTGTGATATCTCATTAGAATCGCCTCGCCGAGGCGATTCTAATGAGATGTCACTACATATATTTCAATCTAACTGCATTTATAAATTATCTCAAATTGGCATCAGAAACTCTAATCATTATCTAGAGGCCTACATATTATACATAACACGGAGGCTCAGAGGGCGGGGCTGAAGCCCCAAAGCCCACCCCTGGATACGGGTCTGGTCAGTATATTGCAGAATATACTGTCACAGATTTTTGACATTATCCAATTCATGAAGTGCATTCAGAGCCCTAGATAAGAGGGAGTATTTGGTGATAATTAGGGATAATTTTTGTTAATGCTGCATTAAAACATATGTTGTGAACCCTCATTTGAACCGTCTCGACGAGACGGTTCCGATGAGGGGTCACAACATATGGTTTCAGTGAGAAATAAAAAGAATTATCCCTCAATTATCATCAAATACCCCTCTTATCTAGAGCTCTGGCATTAGAATTTTGCATCATCAGGGCATGGCTGTTCTAGACTAATGACATTGTAAATGAGACATTAAATTCTTAAATGTATTGTTGGCAAAAACACTGCAGTATTTCTAGCTGGAAGTTGTTTTCATCTATACCTGTCCAAGGTTGATTAAAGAAAGAGCTTAAAATTACTCATGTCATTACTTTACCGGGACTAACTAAGACTGCTGGGTGTATTCTGTCTTTGTCGTTTTGCTGGAATTCTGGTCGGGCTATTCCCATGCATTATATTTTTTCTTGAATTTTCCTACTTCCAGTAACCTTGACAAATTAATTTGGCAGAAAAAAGTTCTTTTGATATTTATCATTATCTCTTTTTGCAAATTCAGCTATTGTAAGTTTTTGCCACTTTAAGTGTTATGTACTATAACTGATTCCTGCTTCAGTTCATCAGCCTTCATTACAGATGACCCAATGGGAGACATGCCAACCCCAGAAAGATTGGTTCCCCCTGACATGCCATTGCCAATGCCCAATGGTGGTGAAAAGTTAGACATTGATAATAAGGTGGCAAATTTTCTTGCGGTAAGTTGATCTCAAGTTTATTTCATTTCTGTGAAAAAGACAGCTGAAGTCCAGTTTTACATGCATTCATTCATCTTCCATCTCAAGACCTGTTTACTTTATGTCAGCCTCAGCAATTAGCTTTTTCTTTCTGATCAAGTGATACCAATTAGAAAGTGCTGAAAAACATTGTTTCCCGTACATGACATACATATTTATGGTGAAGTAAGAAACACTTTCACTTGCCTAGCAAATATTTTGACTCATCCTAAGTATCCAGATAATGGAGTTGTCACCCCTGAATCTTAATACAAAATTCTGAAGGCGAATAAATACACCTCAAGAAGCCCCGGCTGTTCAGTAGGTTAAGTCCTGGCCCACTGATGTAGAGGTCCCAGGCTTAAGCTCACTGGAGGCAGAAATTTTGTGGCCTGAAAATCTTTCCAACCATTAATAGGGTTTAATTGCAGACAGCCTTCATTATCACCTTCCCATGGTCCTGATATGACTGAAATACTTTTGAAAAGGATGTAAAATGGCAATAATACACCTCTATGTTTTCTGCCATTTAACAGGAGAAACAACTTTTAGCAGAGCTCTAGATAAGAGGGAGTATTTGATGATAATTAAAGATAATTTTTTTTTTATTTCTCATCGAAACCATATGTTGTGACCCCTCATCTGAACCGTCTCGACGAGACGGTTCAGATGATGGGTCACAACATATGTTTTAATGCAGAATTAACAAAAATTATCCCTTATTATCACCAAATACTCCCTCTTATCTAGAGCTCTGCTTTTATGACTTTCTGTTTGCCTGCTTAGGAGATGAAGTGCTCCATAAATGGGGACTACTCTTAAATTTAGGAAATAATTTGCTCCCATCAGAAGTGAATCCCATTTGCATAAAATATTATGTTTTGAAATGTGTATAAATGTCTTAGTGTTTATGCGAATAAAATAAAGTTTAAACCAAGAAGTATTTTTGTTCACTTTAAATTTTTTTTTCAGGAGATAGATGCCCTTGATCATGGGGACGAGAACTCTCGCTCGCCAGGACCAGCTCCTTCTTACTCTCGGGACGGCAGAGATGATGACTCTCCACCTCATTTCCAGTTCCAGCACTCCCCTCCACCGGGGGCAGCCACTCCTCCCAGATCCCCACCAAGATCAAAGTCTGGTGCCTACAGTATGTTTGTGAGGGGAGAACCAGAATTCACTAGACAAGAGCGTGAGAGGCAACGGGTGAAAAGTGGCACTAATGAAGAAAAGTGGCCTGAAGGTAAAAAAAAGCAGCAACACATTAAATGGTTGCTAAAAATTTGCAAAGGGCAATTCCAGTTTGTGGATTAGAACCTCAGTTGAGTGCCTGCAGAACTCTCCGGGTCTGTACAGTTTGTGTGCCCGCAGCTACGGCTCTGGCCAGTCTGTATGGATGTTGAGGCTGGTCTGAGCTTTTGTTCCTCAGAATCTGTTACTTTTATGGAGCCATGAAAAGCATTTGCATGATTAAATGTCCATTAAGTCCAAAGGGCATCTTGTATACAAGCTAGAAAACATTTTATAATCATGACTACATTGAAGCAAAAACACACAAAAAAGTGATTTTAGCACAAATTTTTAGTTTTGTCAGGACTCATCCAATAGTCTATAGTTGCTAATCAAGGCATTTTCTTGGTATTTTCTTTGTATTGAAGGTGGGGCATAGCTCAACACTGGGTATGAATCAGGAAGGCAGAACATTGCACCTAATATCATAGTACTGTGCTTTCAACATCATGCTGTTGTCATTAACCCATTGCATTCTGGGTATTTTTTGTCGTCTGCTGAAATTGTCGTCTGCTTCAAAAATCAAGAATATTTTGACAATATTGGTCTAACTAACTCTTGTAGAAATGATGTATAAGCAGCAAACAGTTTGGATCTCAGATCAGGCCCCACATTTGAGGGGCCTGATCTGGAGCCAAACTGTTTGCCCAGATCCTGAATAGAATGGGTTAAACAAGGAATATAACTGGCTGAAGTTCACATGAAGTCTTTCTTGTCTCTGCCTTAACTCCACTTTGATGACATTTTGTGACACTGTTTTACATTTTAAATCAAAATGCAGCAATAGTTAATGCTTCATATAATATGGGGCTATAATAAAAATATAAATACATATGAGTGTGGTATAATTTTCACAGAACCAAAGTGTGTATGGCAGCAGTTGAAGGACGAAAAGTCAAACTACCCGTATTATTGGAACACAGAAACTAATGACGTAGTTTGGGATATGCCTGCAGAGTTTCAACAGTATGTACTGCTACACAAAGAATATGAGGAGAAAGTAGAGAAGGGTCTCAGGGAGGGGAAACTGAAACCTGAGGACAGGCCAAGTGCCAGACGGTAGGTTTCAGAGCTCTAAATAAGCGGGAGTATTTGGTGATAATTAGGGATAATTTTTGTTAATTCTGCATAAAAACATATGTTGTGACCCCTCATCTGAACCGTCTTGATGAGACGGTTCAGATGAGGGGTCACAACATATGGTTATAATGAGAAACAAGAAAAATTATCCTTAATTGTCATCAAATACTCCCTCTTATCTAGAGCTCTGGGTTTTTTAGTACAAAAATCTAAAGTGAGAAAACAATTATGTGTATTTTGATTCTGACAGGGTATAACATAGAAAAACCGTAACACTTAGTATTTTCAAAAGATATTCTGACCCAGACAAAATGTTTTGCAAACCTTTCCAACATATAACATCATGCAGGCAGGAAAATGTCACTGACCATGCTTTGTTGAAAGTTGGTACGTGCTAAGGTTTGTTCTTTGTTTAATGAGTAAATGTTAAAATCATGTAAAGATGCTGAGTTTGATTCAAGGTTAAATAACCTGTACAGTGCAGAAGTCCATATAATTGCTGATTGAAACTAAGATCTGTGATTTTGTTTTACCACAGGTTAAGAGGGACAACACAATAATGTCTTGAAATCTGAGAATTTTCTTTTTCTGTCTGCATAGGGAAGAGCTGCAGGAGAGAGTAGCTGAAAGCTCGGAGAAACCTCCTGCTGCAGAAAGTTCAGAGAAACCACATTCTCGGCGTGAACGAAGACCATCCACTAGTAGTGACAGTAGTCGTGATAGCAGTAGTGACAGTGATAGGTCATCCTCCAGGGGCTCAAGGAAAGGTAGGACAGGATTTATACAAATCTGGTGACTGTTCGTTGTAATATAGTTCCAAAGGTTTTGATAAAATCTGCTACGTTTTGTAAAAAGAGTGTTGTGAAATGGTAATTATCATTCCCAATGTCATCCCTGTAAAGAGACTCATGAATTCAAAACTTAACATGTATTTCCATTGCCTAGTTTGTGAAAATAAGACAATGAGAGTCTACAACATCATATGTTGTATATTTATGTACAGGTATTGCAAAGACACAAAGTATGAGCTACACTTTTAGAGGAAGCAACAGTGCCAGTTTTGTTTTTGTCTTACTTCTCAGTGGGGGTCACAACTATTGAAGGAAAGAATTTCTTATAGTTTGAAAGAATCTTCCTGTTATGAAATGTTATGAAAAGAGATCATGGATTTTTATCTTCATTTCAGGTGTCAAGGTCAGTGAGCGGCCGTCCTCATCCACATCTCATAATGAGGCCAGACGGTCCAGTAAAGAGAGAGAAGTCAAGGTAAGAACTGGCCCGCAGATTATAAAACTTGAGTACATTCTCAGACTCAAAATAAAGCACACTGACTGGCTGCTTCCGAGCACATGCTCGGAAGCAGCCAGTCAGTGTGCTTTATTTTGAGTTTGAGATTATTCTCAAGGCTTTTAACCTCGAACCTTGGTGATGAACAGTTTGTTTTGAGGCAGGTCATACAAGAAGGGTACTTAACATATTTGGAACCACAAAGACTGAAACCCATCTGTTAATGTGTGCAGTCTAGCTAGAGCATGCAGCTTTGTGTGTGGGAGCAGCAAATGCCAAATCAGACTGCACTGATTTCTAGGCTGGTATGAGTATGTAATGTTGGCATATACATGTATATATATTGTGATGCATTTGGTCAAGTGGTTGTGATAGTTAGTTATTACATTTTAGGAGTTGACTTTTGCAGAAAATATTTTCCTTTTGTCAATATATTGTTGTATGCAATCTATTTTTGATAAGTTGTAAAGAGGTTTTGTCGGTATTTGGAATGGATGATTGTCTGAAAAAAATAAATTGATCAGCTTATCACATGGTGAATAATGTAGGTCAAGTAATGAATAGCGTGCCATTTTTATAAAGCATGCACCATATCTGGAGCTGTTAGACACTGTGTGACCAAATTTTAACCCTAAAAGCACCAAAAATTAAAACTGTTGAATTAGCAAACAGTGTAGAACTAGATGAGGTGGCTCATAATGAGCCACCTCATCTGAATCTACACTGTTTGCCCCCTAGTGTTCTAATTCTCAATATGATATTGCTTGGACGAGACATTTTTTGAAATTCTGCAGACGTAAATTTTGTCGTCTGCTTTTTGGCACATTAAAAGTTAAAGTAGATAACCCTGCATTACAGGCAAGTACTTCCAATCCTGATTCTCAAGACCTGCCTGACAGTACCGAGTCAGAAGATAAAGAGAAGAAAGGGGCAGATTCCAAGGCCAACTCAGAAGAAATGGACTTCGACATAGATGATATTGATAAAGAACTTGAGATGGCTCTAGAAAGAAAAAGGGTAAGTTGACTGCAGCTGTATTTGAATCTTAAGGGATTTCATCCTCTAGCCCTTGTTTGATATATCCAGAAAATAGCCAAGGCTTAAATGGAAGCAGATCTGGGTCCTTTCTGTTTGCAAAATATTTCCACAATACTTACCATGTAATTTTCATGATACATGTAGCAGATTGCCATTTCCATGATTCTTTTGCCAATTGTAGGATATTTTAATTTCCATGATACTTTTAGCATAAGAGGTAATTTCCATGATAATTGTAGCATATTGTAATTTCTATGATGGTTGCAGCATATTATGATTTTCATGATACTTGTACCGTTGGCAGTTTTCATGATAGTTGTTGCATATTGGAATTTCCATTGTACTTACAGCAAATTGTAATTACCATGATATTCCCATTTGCCATTCTCACAATTCTTGTAGCAAGAGCTGATGAAACTTGAAGACACTGCAAAGAAACAAGAGAAAGATAAGAAAACCAAAGATACTGATAGAGAGAATGACAAAGAGTCAAGAAAGAAGGATGAGAAGAGAGATGATGATAGAAGAAGACATGATAGAAAGAGGGATGAACACAGAGATGACAGGAGACACAGAGATAGAGAGAAAGAAAGAAAACACGAAAAGAAAGAAAAGGAAGAAAAACCCAAATTGTCTTTGAAAGAAAGACTGAGAATGGAAATGGAGATGAAGCTGGAGAAAGAAAGAAGGAAAAAGAAAGCAATAGAAGATCTGATGGCCAGGGAGCTGGAGATGACAGTGGGATCAAAGAGTAGGAAGAGACATCATCGGGATACTTATGATGAACCCAGGAAACGTTACAAAGATGAAGATGATATGGATACATACAGGAGGGATTATCGTGATGATTATGATGATAGGAGGCTAGATGATTATAGAGGTGGCTATGAGAACTATGATAGGTACAAGTCACAGTTGTGTGATGACAGGTTAAACCCTCCACCAAGGATGACACCTCCACCACCCACTGCAGAGATGGTGGCCTATGAGGTAAGAACAGATACTGTATACGCGGTAATTTTTGGGGGTTCAAAATTTTCACGGTTTAGGGTCAAAAACATTAACAATAATTTTTGCGATTTTTAATTTTCGCGCTCAGCAACATGTGCGAAAAGTAAGTTGCTTTTTTGCTTGAGCCAGTTATGCCATTAACTTGTGGCAGGGCCGCAGGTCAATGACAGAACTGGCTCAAGTGAAAAGTACCAGAACTTACCGAAGCAAACAGAAACAAAATATCTGGGTACTGTGTCTAAGAACTTGTGGTCCAACCCGGTTGCTGTATACATTATTTGGCAATAAAATATGTTTAAACTAACTAACATGAAATTATTTCGCAATTTTAATATTTGCGGTTTCTAAGTGGCCGAGAAATACCGCGAAAAATGGAACACCGCGAAAATTATCCCCTGTATGGTACTTATTAATTTGTGTTGCGGCTGTTTAACCTACAGGAAAATGTGAAGCTATTAGAGATAGGAAGCAGTCGTTAGAGGCTTATCAGTCTGTGTTTTTTCCTTTATTGGACAGGTTCACCTGAGTGAGAAGATGCACTATATTCCCTAACCCAGTGCATTCTGGGTATATTTTGTCGTCTGCTGAAATTGTCGTATGCATAAAAAATCAAGAATATTTTGACAATATTGGTCTAACTAACTCTTGTAGAAATGATGTCTGTGCAACAAACAGTTTGGATCTCAGATCAGGCCCCACGTTTGTGGGGGATCAGGCCCCACGTTTGTGGGGCCTGATCTGGATCCAAACTGTTTGCCCAGATGCCCCTAAAGGGGTATCCCACATAGAATGGGCTAACTGAGAAAATTGAATCATGAACATTATGTTTTTGACAAAACACTATTTAGTCTTGCACGTATTATGGAAAGATAAACAAAAACATTATTTTACCACCAAAATTATAATTTTGTGGGACTTTTTTAATGTGGCTGATGTTGGTTTAAACAATATTTTATTTACTACAAACTACATGGTTGTAAAAACAGTACAATATACAATATGGTACAGTGGCTGATGTTACATGTAACATATGGTTTCATACCTTTTCCCTTCTTAGTAACCCAATAATATGTATTTGCAAAAATTTGTCATGACCAGTTATTGAAAGAGACTGAATTGTTTTGTTTCAATATCTACTTGTAGGAAGAGAGGAAGTCAAAAATTGTAGATTATGGGCATGGCAGATCAAGAGCACATGACCAGAATGGTGAGTTCAGAGCCCTAGATAAGAGGGAGTATTTGGTGATAATTAAGGATAATTTTTGTTAATGCATTAAAACATATGTTGTGACCCCTCATTTGAACTGTCTCGACGAGACGGTTCAGATGAGGGGTCACAACATATGGTTTCAATGAGAAATAAAAAGAATTATCCCTCAATTATCATCAAATACCCCTCTTATCTAGAGCTCTGTGAGTTTAGAACTTTTAGTTCCAGAAAACACTGTAACTGAACTTTAAATAGGTAAGAATAAAAGTGCTCTTTGTAATCACTAAAGAAAGCTGACAACTTTATGAGATGAGCATAATTATGAGTATATAACCATGTAAAAATTATATACCTTGGGACTTAATGCTTGGATTTTTGGCAAGTCAGCATAAAATTAATAGAAAGAGAGGGAGGGTGTTTATTAGAGCTGGGGCATGTATTGAGAAGACCATACCTTTATGCATAAAGATATTTTATGCTATTTGTTGATAACAAAGAAATGATGTATTGTAGATGACTCTGACAACGAAGAAAGTCGAGGTTTTGATGAAAGAGATCTGGAAATGAAAAAGGTAAAGTATACTTAAGATGTTTGGTTCTTTGTAAAGTTTTCATCAGTTTTACTTCGGGAAGCCATTTTTATGACCATTGTTTGCTCCCTAGGGTGACAAACCAACCAAAAATGATGTCTACTCTTAGAAGGAAAGTGTTTCCTCTTTGAGGAGCAAATCATTTCTGTAAGAGTTGACCCCTATTGAAAAAGAGAAAAAAAAAATAAAAAAAAAATGGAAGGGATGATTTCCCTGGATGTGTACCCATTCACTTAAACACGGTCAAATAGCTTTTAGATTATGGATTTAGCTGGCATTTAAGGTGAAATAGGAATTTTTTATGAAGGTTTATTTACCACATTTATTTATTTGGTTATAAGACATGGAGGATATTTGACTTTTTCAGTGTAAGATCGATTTTTATTTCACCAAATGAACACCAAAAGCAGTGTTTTCACGAGTGGCGAAGCCCCAAGTGAAAATACCACTTTTGGTGTTCATGAGTGAAATAAAAATTCATCTTACACTGAAAAAGTCAAATTTTCTATTTCTTTTATGCTTAAAATCGCAATAATTCTGTTTATTCAAGAGCATCAGCCGTCACGACAGAAATACAACTTTTTTTCTAGTCGTTTTGCATCAAATTTGATGCTTCCAGCGTGTTTATTGGGTATGATATTGGTTGTAACATAGTTTGCAACTAAAAAATAGCTTCAAATATCATTTAGATAAACAGATCTCCAAAAATTTGCCAAGAAAGAATGCCTACAGGAGACTTAAGTGGCCTGACGTCGCGTGCAGAACAAATGTTACTTTGGCACTTTAAGTGACGTCATTAACGTCGTAATGATGTGCAAGCATGCGTGATGTAATTTTTGTGAATTTTATGTTCTACTGGCCTCCAAAGGGGTCAGTCTAATCAGAATGTGCACTTATAACCAGTGATGTAATTTTCAGCTTGAAGCTCTACAGTTAGCCGAGCTAGCCCTTAGCAAACTAGAGTTTCTTGAAGTCACCAAGAAAGGGCTTTCAAAACTCCAGATTCTTTTAATAGAGCTAGAGGTAAGTGCTTATTATATCCTGATAATTAATAATGCTAACATGTCTCTGTGATTCAAATTTTGAAAGGTGAGATGACATGTAAAACATTGCATTTTCAGTAGCCTAGCTGTTTAGTCACATCAAATAATTGTGGATGTTGAATTCTCGAGCTTAAGTCATATGAAATCTAGACTGCATAGATGTATGCATATGTGTTTTGAACACTTAAACTAATCCCTTTCAATTATTGTCTGGGCTGCAAGCTTTAGTGCACAAAACACATATGCACACATCTATGCAGTTTGGTTGTCAATTAGTACTGTGACCTTTTGGTTACATTCTCATTACAATGCCTTAAATGATGCCACTAGATTTGTTGAGTTTCATTTCTGGTTGAAAAATAAGATGGAGACAATGCTCCAGTATGTGCCAGCTGATAAATGACATTGTTTTGAAAATTGACCTGACATATTGTTTTGCACCATTGTCATGAAATTTCAACTTCCGCTTTTTCCAGTCTGACATTAATTGTACTTAGTCTCCATTTTTAACAGACACATGTCAACTCAAGTTTTAGCCCCGATTTCAAGTCGCAGTTAGAACTCATGGTTTATGGTCTGTGGTTTATTTTACCGTAAGGCGCATGCAAAAGTTTGGTGTTCCCAATGCTAATCCGTGTACTAAGTTCGACGTGAAATCGGACCTTAAAATTTATAGAATTAGAATGAATAAATTAGAATGTAAGTAAAAGTATTGATATCACTATTTGAGCTTTCATCAGGCTATGAACTTCAGTAGTTAGTATAATGTCAGTGCAAAGCCTTATATACAGGGCTTCCGTTAACGGGCGTATGGCCGTATATTACGCCCAGGATTTACTCCCGTACGTCGAGAAATGGGACCTCTGGCGTCTGGCATACGCCCGATAATTGTCACATACGGCTGTTTGATCTTGACCCAACGTATAAAATATCGCCACTGTCTTTAAACTTCTAGCACGTGTCATAATTAATCGGATTACCGCAGGTGTCAGCCAGACGAAAAGACCGCCTACGGGCCAATTGAGATTGTCCGTATGGAGCACTGAGCCAGGTAACACACATGTCGGACCGCCTACCTGTCAAAAACAATTATCAAAATAACGACCACACGTAGATTCAACCTCTTACGGCAGTCTGCGAAACAACTTGTCAGATCACATTGACTGAGGTTTTGGATGAAAGGTGTCCATCTTTTTTTACGATCGCGAGAATGTGTCTGACCTGTATGTGTGAGGCGTATGGCGATCTCAAAAGTTTGTGAATGTATCCATAACACACGAATACTGAAGCATGTATTGACAAACTCTATCCGAAGTTTTTACGAAACACAACATTCATATCAACGCTTGCCCTTACAATGGGAGGTCTTGTCATGATCCAAACTGTCGTCAATGGAGTTTTTAGGAATACGAACCTCTTCCGCGAAAAGTGTCGATTCAAAGCGAAGATACACTGTTAATATTAATAGTCGCTATATCCGACGTGTTATGGTCTACGCTCTGGTAATATACATTGTTTTGATTAATGGTACTATTAAAATACGAATACTGAAACGTCCATTTCACCGATTTCCTAGTTGTATCGTCATATCGTCATGCAACATAGTGCGAAAATAATGCCTTACAGTGTGCACAGAGATAGCGCATTCTGATCAAGGTCTACGCAATTATATATTCGGTATAATACTAACGGTGGCGTTGATATGCAATATCCTGCATGTTTATGGGTCAAGCACGTTTTCTCTTTGATGTAAAGATCAAAGACGCAGCTGCGAGTATATACGCATGCCGTACGCTGTGCATTTTAACCGTGAGACGGCTAAAGGTACCTCAGTAAACACATAGATAACTAACAATCGTATCAGCCAGCGCAACTAAGCAGTCAGACCGGTCTCTCTTGTTCGCATCTAACATGAATAATAAATAATGAACATCGACCTAGCAACAACCGAGTTCTTCGGTGGAAGCGTGTCATTATACGTTCCGTAAGTTACCGTATTTCCGACGCGGCCCATTCGGCGGCAATGAAAGGGACTATTATGCAATAGCAGACAGAGTGCTCAGGACTTGCGTATAGTTCACAAACAAACAGGAATGACTCTGATCAGACTGCGCAAATGCTCAGGCTTCCCGTCGTAGAACCAAAAGTTCACTACAGTATGGGAGAGACAGAGAGAGAGAGGGATGTGTAGGGGGGGGGGGGGGGGGGGGGCTGGAGGTATAAACAACCATGCATAAGTCATTCCTAAAAACTTCGGACTTCCAAAAAAATCTCTCAATACGTCCAAATCTGACACCATGGAAGTCTGGACTTCCAAATTTTGAAAGTTAGTGGAAGCCCTGTATATAACTATTATTCAGTTCAGTGGCAATGAGTCATTGACATTAATATTATTAATACTGTCCTCTGCAGTGCTCCAGATAGGAAGGGGTAACAGAGATAATTCAGGGATAATTATCCATATTTCTCCATAAAAACATATTTTATGACCCATCATTAGAACCGTCTCATCGAGACGGTTCTAATGAGGGGTCACAACATATGTTTTCATTGAGAAATAAGAAAAATTATCTTCGAATTATCCTCAATACCCCCTCTTATCTGTAGCTCTGCTCTGCCAACTGAAAGTACAAAATATTGATTTTGATTCTTAAATACAGATAAAAAATGAAATGCCAAGGCTAAACAAAGAAATGAGAAACAAACCAACAACTGTACATTCTTTTATTTAGACCCGACACCAGGATTGGCAGTCAGGTGGCTTGTCAACAAACCACTTCTTAATGAAGTTACGGGAGGCTAACTGGCAGCTAGAACAGTACGAAGAAAGTGCGGCACCGCAGGGCTGGGTCTGCTCCTGGGACAGGTACGACAAGATTTTCTTAGAAGAGTTGTTGCCCCTGAATTCACATGGACCATAGAAGTTTTGTCAGTTTTGGCTGAAATTTGGAGAAAAAATAAAGGAGAGTTGATCTTCCTCTGCATATTGAGCTAGGTCAATTGCTTCAGTGATATCTAAATTTCTAAAGCAAAGACACAAATTGGACAAATTCTGGTCCATGATGAACAATCCCTTGATTGACTGTATGTTACACTAGT
Source organism: Ctena decussata (assembly GCA_963989385.1). Taxonomy (NCBI): domain Eukaryota; kingdom Metazoa; phylum Mollusca; class Bivalvia; order Lucinida; family Lucinidae; genus Ctena; species Ctena decussata. The sequence goes on from OZ022508.1 coordinate 18,487,005, forward strand.
TGTGTGATAGGGTGTATTGAAAAGGTCAGAGTTTTCCAAATGAGGATGGGAGTAGAAGGGTTCCAAGCGAAGAGCTGATGGATTCAAATTTTCAAGCAAAGAGGAAACATGGGAACATTGATGAAATAGCAACAAGAACCAGGAGAGAAAGAAAGAACAGATGCTAACACAAAAGATCAGGGCTGAAACAATTTTCTCTAGACGAAAATTGTCAAGGTGAGTGAAGGATAATTTCATCATTATTTTCATTCCATTTCAATGCTTCCAATTTTAACTGAAAAACATTTGAGCCGCCACACGACAAAACCAACAATGTGGTTGTGCACCCAGCACAGACTCAGATCACTCTGGGCATCCGCCCAGTCTGATCAGAGTCTTCGCTGTCCGCATGGAGGTAGCTTAGACCTTTTAGCACATAATAAAGAGTTTGATCAAACTGGGTGGATGCCCAGGTTGATCTGTGTCTGTGCTGGGCGCACAACCACATTGTTGGTTTTGTCGTGTCGCGGCTCATTTGATTTTAAAGTCATTTTACTAGTCTCACTCTTTCTTAAATAAATAGAGGATCTTACATGAGTGCTCATGTATTATTGAATTTATTAAACGAGTTAGGGAAAAGATAAGATTCGAGGCTCTGCCGAGCATCTTATCGTTTTCACCAACGAGTTTAATAAATTCAATAATACAGGAGCACGAATGCAAGATTCTTTTTATCATATGACATTAAAATCGCATTTTATACGCAAATTTTGCACTAAAACGTCACAATTTCGCCATTAGAAAACGCGACGTTTTATGGACGTCAACTTAATTTGAATATTTAATCTACTAGTGGATTATCGTTTTTAATGCATGGCTTTATTACACCCTCAGATGCAACGTCATATGATAAATAAAAAAGGAAAATTCTGTAAGCAGATGTTTAGTGCACAAATACTTCAAATATAAAACATGGTTTGAATTTTTACTTGCTGCATACAAGATTTTGATTGCCATTGTCTTGAACAGTGTTTTCAAGGTTATAACCCTTTGTTGTACCTGTCTAAATAAAGGACAGTACTATGAAGTTTTCTGGCCATTAGTTTGATCTTAGTCAGTTTCTGTCCAGCAATATGCATCTTGAATGCAATCACCTAAAATGAAAACATCTTTTTCCTTGATCTGTATTTCATGCTCTGTGAATGTAACTTTTACATTCAGCTTATGTCCACAATAGCAGTGACCTTAGCAATTGACAAGTACCAATTATGGAATAAAGTTTACTTCTTTAGATGGTTTCCTGGGAAGCTGCTGTTCCCATGACCAGTATTTTTCATGTTGTATTGACTCTTTCCAAATGATAATTTTGTCAACCTAAGTTTTTAAAGCCCATTTCCCTCAAACTATAATTCCTACATTCTTCAGATATTGCATACATTTTCTCCCCATGGCAATGCAAAGCAAGTGCAACATACTGTTCCACTGAGTTTTTATATTTATGTCAAATTATTACCGTATATGCGGTAATTTTCACGGGTTCAAATTTTCATGGTCAAGGATCAAAAACATAAACATTAATTTTCGTGATTTTTAATTTTCGCGGTTAGCAACATGCACGAAAAGCAAAGCTATTTTTTTTTCACTTGAACCAATACGTTCATTAACCTGCGGCGGCCCCGCCGCAGATTGGGGCCGCAGATTTATGAAAGAACTGGCTCAAGTGAAAAGTATCAGCAATTACTGAAGAAAACAGGAACAAAATATATGAACACTGTGTCTACTGAAGATACTTTGTAGGAAACAGGAAGTTATTCCGCGATTTTAATATTTCCGGTTTCTAAATGACCGCGAAATACTGCGAAAAATGAAACACTGCGAAAATTATCTTGTATACGGTATTCTTTTAAAAATGAAAATAATAATAAGAATAAAAAAAAAAGACAAACAAACAAAACGAAACAAACAAAAAACAAAACATCAGTACTTCAGACACAAATAAAATATAGAAAGTTTCTAGCTCTTCAATTCATATTTATTTCAAGTTGTTGAAATCATGTTTTGTTTATGCATGAGTATTTTTCAGCACTGTGACGCATGGGTATGCCGGACAGTGTTCATACTAACACCTGGAGATGGACCCCCTAGTTGTCAGATGACTTATGGGAGATATGTGTTCTTACTCTGCTGGGCCTGATGGACTTTCAAAGCTGATATAACTTGATTTATTTTGTTGTCAGTGTTCTTGTCCGCAGTTATTCCTAACTGTTTATACTGGCATCATTTGGTTGATCATGAGTTTGATCCAGCCTTACAAGAGTGTACTGTGGTAACAAGTGTTAAAAGATGGTGCCTCTTGATTTATTTTCTTTTCCTATCTTTTAGAGTTGTTAATACAGAAATAATTACTTAAATCTTTCATTTTAGGTTGTGCTGAAGAAATGAAGGAGATATGATATGTCCTCATAGCCCAGGAATACCATAAACGACAATTCAGAGCTCTAGATAAGAGGGAGTATTTGGTGATAATTAGGGATAATTTTTGTCAATTCTGCATACAAACATATGTTGTGACCTCACATCTGAACCGTCTTGACGAGACGGTTCAGATGAGGGGTCACAACATATGGTTTCAGTAAGAAATAAGAAAAATTATCCTTAATTATCAAATACTCCCTCATATCTAGAGCTCTGCTGACGCAGGACTGTATTGTTTTTGTTGTGGTCTTTGTTCATGCACCAGTCCATATTTCTTTTAACTTTTTCAGGGTAAAGCTTAACATTAAAGTTCTTTGAACTCCATTAACTTTGAAACCTCTCATTTTATGAAACCCAAACATGGAACATAATTACATTAGAGCGTTAGCTTTTATACCATTCATCAGTGGTTTTAGGGTTTGGCCCTTGGGGTAGGACTAGGGTCAAGGTCGAGAACTTAAAATTGGATGATATCCAAGTTCTTACCAAACTTGTTGTCATTCATATATACCATGAAAATTCTAGTAAATGCTCATTCCATCTTTTTTGACCTGAATGTGAATGTTTTTCCCCCCAGTTTTCCACAGTAAAGAGGTATCCAGTTAATGCCCACATAGGATTTTGAAGAGGAAAAGAGCAGCCCTACATGGTATGATATGCATGAGAATCTGCCTTTACCTTAATCTGCCTTTACCCAAGTCCTGATGAAAATCTTTTGTATATGGTGGCACTGACCAGGGCTGTATTTTAGCTCCTGCTCACTTTGCTACAATAGCCATCGAATTAAAACCCTGTCAGTATATTTTAGTGACATAGGAAGTTGGTAACCTGCAGAGCATGGGCTTTTAGTCTTTGATGAAGATATGAGAGGGAATAATGACAGTATAGTGATCTTTTCAGGACAATCTTTTTATGTCAAACATTGTATCTAATTTTTCGAGTTCCAGATATCCTGCAGGTGGGGATGAACATTTTTCCTATTTGACCATGTGGAGAATCTTATGTGTAGTGAGTCACTCCTAATGACTTCCACACTTTTTGCGGAGAAGGAAGAGAAAATTCATCTTCAGAAGTCAGCATATCTGGATCTGTGAAAGATTCAGTGTGGTATCAAATATATATAGCTTTAACATAATATCTTTGTGTTTGTTTACAGTTTCATACTTTGTGTTGAGTGTATACATGTTTGTTCCACAGAATGCATGGCTTCAAAACTTTATTTTCAAATTACGAGTTTTTCATATTTCAGGAGAGGAATTGAGAAGAAGCAAAATTTAACTCTTAATGTGCCAGAAAGCAGACGACAAAATTTACGTCTGCAGAAATTTCAAAAAATGTTATGTCCAAGCTAAATCATATTGAGAATTCAAAGACTATAGGGCAAACAGTGTAGATCCAGATGAGGTAGCTCGTTATGAGCCACCTCATCTGGATCTACGCTGTTTGCAAATTCAACAATTTTTCATTTTTGGCGCTTTTAGGGTTAAATAAACACAAAATCCACTCCAGATTTATCTTATGGCGATGTCCATTCATGTGTCAGCTGACTGATCTTTACATGGTTTATTAATCCAGCTCTTTTTGTTTTGATGAAAACTGAGCAACTGACCATATTTGTCTTGCCTGCGACTAGCAGAAAGTAGACATAGGTATTATTATCCTGTCAGCACTGTAATTTTTTCCCACGTTTTCTAGTTTAGCTTTGTTAAGGTGGCGGGTTCAAAACCCAGTCCAGCCACATAGTTTCTCCTTCCTCTGATTGAAGATGGGCAGTTGTCAGTTACTGACAAAAGTATGTGCAGTTAGTGCTGATTAACTGCCTAGGAGGCCTAAGCCTGCTCAGGAATAGTGTGGTCAGGGTAACTGACTGTCCCAACATGACAAATAGCTGTCTATCGTGGATGTAAAGCAGTAAAACAACAACAAAGCTTTGTTAGATGACAAGTGCAGACAGGGGAGACACTGCCTTCTGCAGAATTCATGTTTTGTGTGATGCCATTATTGCCGTCCTGCTTTAGATATCACACAGTTCTCTCTCCTATCACAGGCTCAGAGACTCAAAAATTTTGTCAGAACAGTAAATTCTTTTCACAGCAACATGTCTTTATGAATGAGAATTCAAAAAAAGATAAGATATAAGCATGAAGCTTTGTTTTATGTTGGCTTCAAAACACAAATGATCCTAGTTTGTATAGCTTTTTCTGACAAATAGCTTTCCAATTGCTTCCTCTAAATATAACAGTATGAGATGGATCACTGTCCATTGATCCTGAATCACATGTTGATTCTTTTTGTGTAAAAGTAAGAAATTGCTGGTTTTCTGCTCAGAGGAAAAAAGGAACTTTTGTCAGGTTTATTTTAAATAGACACCAGTCATATAGAATAAGATAAAAAGTTTCTTGGTTTCTTGATTATGCACCCAACTTCAAAGACGTTGAGGCATAATGGTTAGGGCCTGTCCATCAGTCTGTACCATGTTTTGGCAGCTGTGAAAAATCAAGAACAATATATGCTGGAGTCTTGAAATTATATTGAAAGAAAAATAAGCTGAACTGTTTTTTTTTGCTCCCCTGGATTCATGATTGAGAAGTTATGTATACCTCATTTTCAGCTTAGGCTTTCTATGTAGGAACAGCATTGTGAACAAATTTTCAACCATTTGTACTATGATCTTTATATATGGCATACAGTTACAGATCAATATGTAGATGGTCTGATTAACTTTGGTGGGTATTTTTGCAGCTACCTGGTCGACTTAGTCCCTGTTTTGAGTAAATGACTTGCATTGAAAACAAAGCCATATAAATAAAGCCAAAGAAATAGACAATGAACTGAGGCATTGAAAAAGATTTTTTATTCGAATAAACAACTATATTTCTATATTTGTGTGCTCAGATGTTAATGATATTGTTATAATTGATTTATTTGTGGATGAGGTGGGTTTGAAAATGTTTTTTTTTTTCCAAGTATTCACGAAATAAATAACGAGCAATAGTGATACTCTTTTGATACATTGAAATAAACTTAAACTTAAATGAGCCGCGACACGAGAAAACCAACAATGTGGTTGTGCGCCCGCCTCAGATCAACCTGGGCATCCGCCAAGTTTGACCAGACTCTTCGTTAAGAGCTCAAATTGTAGCTAAGGGTCTAAGCTACCTCCATGCGGACAGCGAAGACTCTGATCAGACAGGGCGGATGCCCAGGCTGATCTGAGTCTGCGCTGGGCGCACAACCACATTGTTGGTTTTGTCGTGTCGCGGCTCAAATTACATGCTAAGTAATCACAACTTAAAAACTGCCTCAGGAACTCACATTTGAAGTCACATGGTAGATGTCTGTACAGGCAGATGTTGTCAGATACTGTTTTCCTACTCTTGAATCTAAGCTGTTCTCAGAATTCTGATTTAATTTATGTCCATTTCCTTCGTTTCAGTTAATAAATTTATAGGTTATTTGTAGCTGTTCAGAAATGGAACCCAATTTTGATAGAAAGATTTAAATTTAATTTCTTAAATGCCTTTCACTAATTTGAATAATTAAGTATAACTGTCTATGAGCAATGTGATATTACCTGAAGAAAAGAAACAGGGAATGTGAGTACTTGTAAATTTACCCAACCATTTGTTATGCTTTCCAATGGGAAAGAAAGAAATCCTGTTTGCAACAGTTGAGCGTGCTATTGTTAATCTCAATAGTATAACCATACAAGGTTCAATCAAAGCCTAACCTGAGAATCAATATGTTTAGATTTATAAAACATGTCAGCAGTATCTTCGTAACATTTTTCAGTAACTCAAGGAACTAGTGAACATGAACATAACCTCATGCTTGGAACAGAGATAAATAGAATTCGAAAAAGAGGTTCTGTTTTTAGCAAAATCTATTCCCTAAAATCATAAAAAATGGTACGTCTCTCACTATTGTGATCTGTCACAGTTTTAGAGTAGTACAATTCTGAAACACATGTAAGGTACAAGGAATTTCGCTTCACAGCCAAAATTGAGTTGCATTGTAACTCAAAATAGAATGGAGTAGCATCGCATCTAGGTAAAGGTCACAGTAAAGGTATCCAATAGCCTAGAAGCCATAGGGGCAGTTGGGGTTAGAGGCCTATTGTGACTTGGGCACAGCATATGAAAGGCAGAGCCCATCCCTCTCCTTTTACTGCCTTATCCTTTCATGGTTCGAAGCAGGTACCCATTCATTGCTGGGTTGACAGAGAGAGTTTTCCAGTCATCAGATGGCGAAGCAATCTCATGACCTTCTGGCAACGTTCTTTACCATAACCGCGGTCTCTAGAAGGACAACGTTCTTTACCATAACTGCGGTCTCTATCTCGACCATGGCGTCTCTCTTGCAGCTAGAGAAATGTTTATTCATTTCAGTGCTTTATTGAATGTTACCAGCCAAGGAGCATTGTGCAACAGTCAAGTTTCTATTAAAAGTTAAAGCCACTTTGCTTCAATAAAATGATAAGAAAGAGAGGATTTTGCTTTTAAGTTGAAATGCATAAAATTTTAACTCAGAGTCTAATTTTGACTCAGAGTTAAAACCAGAGTTAACTAGCTGCCGTATGCAAAGAACTTAACCTTCAAGACTGAAACATATTCATGAAGTCTGTTTAGATGCAGCTTTCTGTAATACATTAAATCTAAATGTGATATAGCAGTGCAAATTTCAACAAAAGTATGAAATATTAATCAACTGCTAAATACACGCAAATGTAAGAAAATGCAGGTTATCAGTAACTTTGTCCTTTGAGAAGAAAACGTACATGCATGTAATTATGTCTACTGGAGGGAAGAACAGGAATCCACTGTGTACAACTGTGTGTAATTTTATCGTACACAGTTTGATGTCTGATTAAGATCAGAATGACATTGGCTTTGAGACTATACAGAGAGGAGGTGAAAATCCTAGACTGTGTCACAAGTCTCATTCCAAGGTTGACTGGTTTAACATATGTTTTCCAGTTGTTTCATCCATTTTTTCTTTCTTCTCTCTTGGGTTTCCTCCCTTGTAGAGATTACAGGCGTTACTTCTACACCCACAAGTTGACCAGCAAGACACAGTGGGACTACCCTGATGCTGATGAGATTTCGACTGAGGAGACGCGGGCAGCTGAGGGGGTAAGGGAGGCTAGGGTGAAGGAGCGGGACGGGGAGATCAGTTCAACGACAAGATCTGGAGATAGGCGAGCACCTGACAGTAGTTATAGTAAGAACAATTACAAGTTCTGTCAATAAGGTGAATGGGTACAACTCTGTCCGTTTCATTTATTCCACTGCTCAGCGGGGCCCAAGTCTTACTGGAAACAATTTGCTTCCTAGGCAGAAATTTATTCCTTTAAGAGTAGACCTTATTTAGGAAAGGCTTTATTGTCTATGGAAGCAAAAAGAAAGTCACAAAAATTGCCTATCATTGTAAAAATGGTAGAAAAATGTGGTGTACCGATACACCTGAGACTTAAAGAGATGCAGGTAACCATATTCCAGTTACATGAGTGAGTTTATTCTTGTTTTGCTATGTAGTCTTAATAGTATTTCATTTAAATTGCATGAAACTGAAGGTTCATGAGATTCCTCCATTACAATGTGTAAGAAAAAGGTCATTTCTTAAAACTGCAGAGTTTGGATTTGTCAGGATTTCACTGGAGAAGATGATAAAATGCAGCAGGGGCTAACAAGTCTGAAACTCATTTGCTGGCTTTGTCAATCACATTGAAAGACAAACTCTATACAGGAGTATTTTCTGGAATACTGTATAAAACTTAATATCTGCGGTATCAAAATTTCGCGGTTTAAAGAAAATGACATATTGGCGCATGTTAATTTTTGCGGTCTTGATGTACCATGGCTCCAGATGATAAAGAAAATCTGATGTAAATTTGTGACAATTTTTTCTGATTTTTCTATTTAACTATACATTGTGGCATCTGTTAGAATCGCCTCATCGAGGCGATTCTAATTTGATGCCACAATGTATAGTTTAATGGAAAGGTATAACAAAATTCTAAAATACTCATCAAATGAACCTCAGTTAGGCTCTGCATATGTTTGAGTATTATGTAATATTGGCGGAGGTACATTTTAGCACTCTTTGCCTTGACAGCCAATATTGCCAAAATTCAGTAACCGCCAAAAATAAGTGTTTTACAGTACTGTATACAAGTATGTGTACAAGACAATGACATTTTTTCTTGCCCAGTATAAATTTCACTTATTCTGAGCAAATGATATGAACTGCGACACAACAAAACCAACAAAGTGGTTATGAGCTCAGAGCAGACTCAGATCAGCCTGGGCATCTGACCAGTCTGATCAGAGTCTTTGCTGTCCGCATGGAGCTAGCTTAGACCCTTGGCTCCACTTTAAGTGCAAAGCCAAGACTCTGAACAGACTGGGCAGATGCCCAGGCTGATCTGAGTCTGTGCTGGGCGCACATGCCACTTTGTTGGTTTTATTGTGCCGTGGCTCATATTGTATTTGTTCTACCCATTGCAGTGTTATGTGTAAGCTGTAATCATTTTCAGGATCAAAGAAGCAAGCATCATCACAGAAGGACATAATAACCAAAGCTGCAACACTACCACCCCCACCCCCTCCCCCTGCCGAGGAACACCCAGTGGTGAAGAGTCTACAGCTGATGTATGGCAGTACAAGTGGGAGCGATTCCGAAGATGAACAGCCTCATAAAGACAAGAAGAACAAAACGGCAAAGGCAGAGCCCAAAGTGGCAGGCCCCGCCCCGTCAACAATCCCCCTTCCACCTGCACCACCTGATAACAGAGGGGACAGGGGGAAAGAAGATAGACATGATAGAGGGAGAGAGGATAGAGCAGAGAGGAAGGAAAGAAAAGAGAAACATAAATCTAAGAAAAAGAAGAAGGAAAAGTCAAAAAAGAAGGATAGAGAAAAGAGAGAAGAACCAACAGGTTAGATAATATAAGAGTTGTTTAATGGCTCTTTGCTAGAATAGTCTTCAGTCTGGGGACTCATGTTTTTCCATCACACACATTTGTGATAGGCAGTCTTAATCCTTATGTTTTTCAGTCCAGCTCACTAAATTTGCAATTTTACCCTCAGGCAGTCTTCAGTATGACCTCTCTATGCTTAAAATATTGATATTTGGTCCAGCCTGTATCTATTCTCAGAATAAACAGTCTGTATTTTGGTTATTTCTACAGAATTATGGTCAAAATTAGGTACATATTGGTGTGTATTTGGCTTGTTTTATTTCCAAGAAAAATACATATTTACTTTCTATTTTTATTATACCCCGCCACACGTTAGTGGCGGGGTATTATTTTATACCCCTCCACACATTATACTTATTATCAAGATAACTGCAATTTTTGTTACCAGTTTGTGTCTGACAGCCTGTATTATAGATTATATGATTTGCAGATATGAAAGTGCATTTATATGCTACAGATATAATTTTAATGGAAAATGAGTAAAAAAAAAGTATGTAGAAACACAAAATGTTGTTTTTTAGGAAAACAAATCTGTGCTTTTTAGCTCACCTGAGCCAGAGGCTCCGGGGGAGCTTATAGGATGGTAAGGCTCCGTCGTCCGTCGTCCGTCCGTCGTCCGTCCGTCGTCCGTCCACAATTTCAAACGACTTCTCCTCTGAAACCGCTGGGCCGATTGTAACCAAATTTCATATAGAGCCTCCTGGGACCTTAGGAACAAAAAGTTGTTAAAACGGTCCTGGTCACATGACCAACATGGCCGCCATGCCCATATATGGTAAAAACCTAAAAAAATCTTCTTCTCCAGAACCAGTAGGCCGATGGCCTTGAAACTTGGTATGTAGCATCGGGTACGGGAGTACTACCAAGATTGTTCAAATTATGACCTTGGGTTGACCTTGACCTTTTTTACGGTAAGGTCAAATATGCTTCCTTGTGCTTTTATATGGCAAAATGCTAGAACATAAGATATCTTGAAAACTGTTGAAGATTTTGGGCTAAAAATTGGTATCTACAGTCATCTTAATGAGTACATGAAGATTTATGAGTACAAGAGGTCAAGGTCATTCTTTGACCTTTGACCTAGAACTCTCATATTTTGACAATTTCCAAACAATTTCCTCAAAAGCCCCTGGGCCAATTGAAAACAAATTTTATATAGAGCCTCCAGGAGTTGAGGGAACAAAAACTTATTCATACGGTCCAGGTCACATGACCAACATGGCCGCCACGCCCATATATGGTAAAAACCTTTAAAAATCTTCTTCTCCAGAACCAGTAGACCGATGGCCTTGAAACTTGGTATGTAGCATTGGGTACTCAAGTACTATCAAGATTGTTCAAATTATGACCCTGGGTTGACCTTGACCTTTTGTACGGCAAGGTCAAATATCGGAAAATGCTAGAACATGAGATTTCATGGTAAGTTTTGAAGATTTTGGCCTAAAAATTGGTATATACAATCATCTTAATGAGTACATGAAGATTTATGAGTACAAGAGGTCAAGGTCATTCTTTGACTTTTGACCCAGAAATCTCAAATTTTGACAATTTCAAACAATCTGCTCTAAAACCACTGGGCCAATTGAAACCAAATTTCACATAGAGCCTCAAGGGGTTGAGGGAATGAAAAATTATTCTAATGGTCCTGGACACATGACCAACATGGCCGCCACGCCCATATATGGAAAATACCTTAAAAAATCTTCTTCTCCAGAACCAATTGACCGATGGCCTTGAGACTTTGTATGTAGCATTGGGTACTTGAGTACTATCAAGATTGTTCAAATTATGACCTTGTGTTGACCTTGACCTTTTTACAGCAAGGTCAAATAAGGGAAAATGGTAGAACATAAGATTTCATGGAAAGTTTTGAAGATTTTGGCCTAAAAAATTGGTATATACAGTTGTCTTAATGAGTTCATGAAGAATTATGAGTACAAGAGGTCAAGGTCATTTTTTTACCTTTGATCCAAATCGCTCATATTTTGACATTTTCAACCATTTCCTCAAAAGCCAAAGGGCCAATTGTGAACATATTTCATATAGAGCCTCCAGGGGTTGATTGAATGAAAATTTGTTCAAACGGTCCAGGTCACATGACCAACTAGGCCGCCATAACCACTTATGGTATAAATCTTTAATATTTTTCTTCTCCAGAACCAATACACTTATGGCCTTGAAACTTGGTAAATAGCATGAAGTACTAGAGTACCACCAAGACTGTTCAAATGGTGACCTTGGGTTTACCTTGACCTTTTTTGCGGCATGGTCAAATATGGGAAAATGCTAGAACATAAGATTCATGGAAAGTTTTGAAGATTTTGGCATAAAAATGGTATATATGGTTGTCTTAATGAGTACATGAAGATTTATGAGTACAAGTGGTCATGGTCATTCTTTGACTTTTGACCCAAAACTCATATTTTGACAATTTCAGACATGATAAGTAAAAGCCACCTTGCCAATTGTTCAGGTGAGCAATTCAGGGCCTCATGGCCCTCTTGTTTTTTTTTTTATCTAAATGTTTTATAGCTCTTTAGATGGTATAATGGGTTTGAATGCCCCGCCAATATTTCTATTCAGTATCCATCTACCTTAAATTTGTGTCTGCTCCATATCTTTCTTACTCTTTGAAAGATTTTTTTGAAATTTGAGTCAACTGTTTACCTTATAGAGGCAACATGCAGAACTCATATTTCAACAGTGTCCTACAAAGGTCAAGATCACACTTTGAGGTCAAAGTTCAAAAGGTAACATTAGTTGTCATCTCCATATCTCGAAAACTGTGTAAGATTTCTTCAGAAAAATTTATACAAATATGAAGCATCATCAGACAATGTGCAGAGAAGAAGAACCATAACCCTACTTTCAGTTTTGACGGAATTATGCACCTTTGTATTTTTCATATAGTAATTTCTTATTAGCTTTGTGTCTGCTCCATATCTAAAAAATGGTTAAAGATTTCTTCATGAAAGTTTGTACAAATATCAGTTGATATATGCAGAGAAAAAAAAACATAATCCTACTTTCAGTTCTGATGGAATTATGCCCCTTTGTAATTTTTGTCTAGGAATTTCATATTAGCTTCGTTCATTTTATAGCTTTGTATCTGCCTTATTATTGAAGATTTAAGCTACTGACAAAGTTCTGTCAACTCTTGTTTTCTTTCCAACTTTTAGCCCCAATGGGCATATATTGTCCTACTTAGAGGAGCTCTTGTTGGTTTTGTTATGGTCAGTCATAACACCAGAAGAAACTAACATTATGGCTTCCCATCACGTTTCATCCTTCGGACATGTAGTGACATCTTGTGGTAAAAATTTAAGTAATTATATTATGGTAAGCCATCATGTCAATTCATTTAAAATGCATGGATAACCATCACAAAAGTGTGTGATGGAAATTCATAAGACCCCAGACTCATTACTACTGAGCCACACTATACATTGTGATGGGTCTAATGATGGGTAATATCTTCAATTAAGTTGCAAAGTCAGAATTTTCATCACTTTCAACACCAACCAATATATTGGTGTGAATTTGAAATCTTAGTGTACAAGCTCTATTCTAATGGTTGTACTTTGACACCTAAGATTCAGTTCTGTGGAATGGTGGGACAAATTTTGAAGTTACACCCTCAGCTGGGTATATTTTCAAATGGAACAGTTCTTAACATGACAAAAACACTTTGAAATTATAGGGCAAACTGAAGTGGACTGCAGGCAAAACTATTTGTTCAGTAAAGGCATTTAGAAAATTTGTGATCCCCGAACTGAATGGAGACACCTCCATGTTTATCTGCCATTTTACATAGAAAAATAATATGAGCCGCGACATGACAAAACCAACAATGTGGTTGTGTGGCCAGCGCAGACTCAGATCAGCCTGGGCATCTGCCCAGTCTGATCAGAGTCTTCGCTGTCCGCATGGAGGTAGCTTAGACCCTTAGCTACCATTTAAGCGCTAAGCGAAGACTCTGGTCAGACTGTGTGGTTGTCCAGGCTGATTTGAGTCTGCGCTGGGCGCACAACCACATTGTTGGTTTTCTCGTGTCGCGGCTTAATTATTTGTCTCACCTCAGTTAACAGAAACAAGACACAAGTATTAATTTGATTGGTGGTTGCACAAACTTTGCATCAGGTTTTCTGGTTTAGCTCTGTTTTGTACGATGCACAGACAGGCGAGACACCACATTCTGCAGAATTCTTGTTTGACTGCCTGTTTGCTTCCCAGGATGATGAGAGTAAATTCTTTCCCATATGAGAATCCTCCAGTGAAAAGGGACAGAAATTCTTTATGATAGAATTACCTGTAGTTGAAGTGTTGTTGTTTACCTTATTGGAATTTATTTTTTTTCTCCCACAGTTGCCGGACCCATTGGACCAGTTGGACCA